>OY804601.1:21999532-22706505 GCA_963680895.1 Fragum sueziense
TACCGCCATTGCCAGGCAACAGAGCGGCCAATAGTATCACATCTCTGCCATCCAATAGCATCAGAACTCTGCCCACTCAAAGGCAGATCTTGCCCACCAATAGCTTGAAGACTCCGCCTACTCAAAGGCAGATTTTGTCCTCAAACAGCTTCAAGACTCCACCCATTCACAGACAAATCCTGCCCCCGAGGTCGAGACAACAGAGTTCTAGTTCATCAAGCTTAGAGGACCCAGTATGTCGTATTTGCATGCAAAAATTTCAGGGCATAGGGCAGAACTTTTATAAGTGTATAAAAAAGTATTTGCACTTACAATGGTTTTGTGCTTGCCCACCAACATCCTTCTCCCTTATGTTTACCACTTTATTGTCATCTTGTCTCTTGCTTTACATTGTCTATGCTTGATTATACTTGATACTGTTTCCATGATCATATGAATTATAACTGCTGTATATATGATATAACTACCTGTGAATGTTGCTGCTTGAACCCTAGTATAATGCTCAAGTTAAAGTTTAAAGGATAAAAATCGACTTCCTAGTGTTTCAATGTAATTTCCAGTGGAAAAAATAACATGGGCATAGACATGGGGGTGGCAGGTGCAGCAAATAGTAAATGCCATAGATGTGGTATACTCCACCAAAATTGCCAAAGATGTGACATGGTGTGCAACTTAATCTTTAAGTAACTTGAAACTTAAAACTTGAAGTAGAAAAGGATCAGCAAATTCTTAATTCCTCATCCCTCAATGTTTTCCTTAGCTTTCTTTGTAGTTATGATGTCAAAACCATAGATGTTATTAATTCCGGCATGTAAATATCCCTTCCTTATTTGTGATCCTTGCTTATAATGCTTAACATTTGTAATGTTGCATGAAATGTTATCAAATGGAAGTTTGCTTGTTTGGAAACAGTGCATTAGTTATACACTTTCATCAAACAATTGCATGGTTTCAAAAAATGGGCCAGGATCTAAAAAGAGAGCCCTCTTGGCATTTGAGACCAATATTGATCCGAATCAGCCTGTGCATATGCACAGTCTGATCAAGATCCATATTGTTCTCCAAAAGCTTTTTCATATATATAATTTTTATCTATAGCTTATGATATATGACCTGGCCGAGCATCTCCAGCTTTTAGCTAGAGATGCTCTGCAAAGGTCATTTATCATGACCTATAATAGGTTACAAGAGCATAACATGTATTTTCCATGTTATTTGCATTTTGTGTTGGCATCTTCTCATTCTATAAATGAATAGCTTTATATACCAACCTAATCTGTGTACAATGCTTTTTACATGTTGTCGTTGTAAATGCAAAACCTCGTATCTCGTTTTCGGAAAATTTTAAAGGGGGAGGGAAAAAGTGTAATAACTTTTCCCAAAATGAAGTGTTTTAGTTGAAATTTGGACATATTGTTGATAAATAATGTATCATTGATAATGATTGGTAAAAATATCTCAAAACCTGAGAGAGTTGTCTAAACTTTACACACAAGTTTGTACTTTTAAAATCGCAAGGATCGACATATGAGGTTTTGCATTTACACCGACAATGTATTTTCCCTCAATGCTTCACCGAGCTTTTTACATCAGGGTCGAAAAATCAACAACAGGCATTTGATAGATCCTTAATGAAAAGAACTTGAAAGGAAAAGATCTTCCTTATGTTTTATGTACACATTGTCATCTTGCATTTTAGCCCATCTCAGTACAAAACTGCACTGAAAATATTTTGAAGTAACAGGAAATAAATGCTGGTTATCAGCATTTGCTTCTTTTATTTCAATGTTCTCAGCTGTATTTAATGTTTCATTGGTCATGATCAGATTCTGTTTTAGACATGATTAAGGTTAAGCATTGTAAAATATATCTAATAAAACAGCATTGTAAGATTGTACCTCTCTGTTTTGCTTTTCCCATTCTCTCTTTTACCCTACTATCAAAACAAAAATGATATATCCTGTATTCATGTATTAAATGTAAAAATGAAGGGAGGCAAACATTCAGAAATATTGTTCATGCATATGTATTTACTTTCCTTGCTCTCAAAAACAGAACAAATTTCTATGTATGTTTTAAATTTTTCTATGAACAAATTCAAATTATAATTATTATTTTTACTCAACTGACACACAGACTACTATATTATTATCATAAGTGTACAGGCGCTTTTTTGTAAATATAGTTAATGAAAAAGTACAGTTGGCGCCACATTGTATGGCACCTGTTGTTCAGTGTTCAATGGCAATGAATTTTGTGCTAAAGATAGAATGGGTTACCGTTATCTTGAGATAACCCGCCGGTGTTGTTATAAAATCTGGTAACTATGGCTTGAATCAAGCCGTAGTTACAAGGTTTTATAAAACACCCAAGAAAAACTACTTGTTTGTCCGAAATCACGTCACTGTTTACTTGATAAAATCGTTCCTTATTACATTTGAACAAAATATAAACATGTGCCATACAATGTGGCGTCAACTGTAGGATAGGAGATTTTTAGAGGTATTGTGATTTTTATAGTAAAACACTGCACATTCTGCGACAGTTCATAGACGCACTATTATATATACATGTGTAACCCTTTCTCAGACAAGACCTGGTTTTTATGTCCCATATAGTTTGGTTGGGAAAAATTGTGGAAGAAAAGGAAAAATGATGATATCAGCATTTTCTCCTTTTGTCTCAATATTTCTGTGCTATCACACTAAACATGACTTTGTGAATGTTTATTTTCTTGTCTGGAACAGCCCTCAGGTTGACCCACCTGGAAAATTTGTTGTTTAGGAAAGGGTTAACAAGTAAAAGCCGCTGCAAGTGAAGTTTTTGTTATGACAACTACTGAATTTTTAACCCTTTCCCAAAAGACAAAAGTTTTATCTTTTCCAATTAAAAATCTACTGCAGATGTCAAAATTACAGTTGATACAAGGGACGTTCAATTAAAATTGGTACTAATGGTCCACCATACCTCATAGTTCTATAGAACTAGTTGTCCTTGTGATTATTTGACGGGAAAATTAATGTCTATAATTGTTCAAAATTTGAGGCAAATTCGTTAACTCATTCAAAAGTTATTGAACTTTTAAGTTGGTTCAGTCATATACACTGGCTATTTCGCTGTGCGCAAAATGGAAAACGAACTGAAGTAGGATGTACGGGTCTACATTAAAGATCGCATAGACTTTGACATATATGCAGCACATGTATATAATGAACTATATCAGATTTATGGACATTCTAACGTTGAACATAAGTCAGTTTTTAGGAAGTTGATAAAAATTAAAATGGGTAAAACTGGCCTGAATGATGCTCCCCTCTCAGGCAACCCGGGTAGAGCTAGTATCAAAGCAAATGTAGCTTTAGATTCCGACATGACCAAACAAGACACATGAATCAATGTGCAAGAAATAGCAGATAAAGTTGGTTTTTCATCGGGGACATGTTATACGATTTTGATGCAAGGGTTGAAACACAGACAGGTTTATGCCCATTGGGTCCCCGACTTGCTGCTAAAGGATAGAGAGCCCCCCTTGTAAAGCTGGCAAAATATATTTTGAAATAATGCAATAAATGCAACAAATGTGGGCTTTCTGAGCTTTATACATATGATTGAACAATCATCTACTATTATGAGCACCAATTGCGTGTCATTAGCAAGCAATGGTTGCGAAAAGATCAGGCAAGGTCCGTAATAGCCAAAAAATTAAAAGCGCGGCAAAAGGTTTGTACGCGGTAATTTTCAAATGTAACGGATGTATTGTTCAAATTACTGTTTCAAATAGTACCACTATCGCTGGTCATTTATACAGGAAATGTATGTCGGCGAAAGTAAAGAAATGTCACAAAAAGAGCAGGTCTAGTACCGACTAAAGATGTATGTGCCAAATTCATGACAACGGAGCTGTCCACAGGTGTCCTCTTATCCAAGACTTTCTGGAAGAGACACATGCTGCACAGCGTCTTCATCCACCCTTATAGCCTAGCTTAAGCCCTTGTGGCTTTTTTGTGTTCCCCATGATGACGATAAAAGCCTCTGGTCGTCGGTATAGGCCCTCATGTTCCATATGCAGTGCAATTTACCAGTGTCTGCGGGATGTTCCAAAAGAAGCCCATTTATTGGCAGATAGGTAATGGATCTCAAAACTTCAGAAGTGTGTGGTTGTCAAAGAGGATTACTTCGAAGAATTGAAGAAACTTAAAATTGAATTGCGACATAACTATGGCTTATAGAACCCCAGTTCCAAAATTAATTGAACGTACCTCGTAAAGACAGGATTTGTGTTAAATGTAGCACAGAAAATATTGAGACAAAATGAGAAACTGCTGGTTATCAGCAGTTTCTTCTTTTGTCTCAATGTTTTCCCAACTACTAAATTTGATAATGGACATGATTCTTCCCGGAAAATTCGGGATGGGTGTTTATTAGAATTAATCTATTTTATCAAAACAGTGCTTTTACTGTATTTGCATGTACTATATCTATCATCCTTTCTTGCAAGTATTTCTTCCTCTATTTGCATGTACAAACAGGAAGAATACGCTGATCCTGATCAGCCTCCCCCAGTCCCATCTGTGGTGCCAACACGATCCAAGAAGCATAAAAATACTCCACCTCTAAAACAACAAGTAAGGCATTCTTTATAATAAGTGCAACTCTTTCCAAGACAACAGAAAATAAGAATGGTGTAGATTTAAGACAATCCAGAGGACAGAATGAAGTGGTTCTTGAATAAAATCTTTTAAGCTTTAGCAGAGAATGTTCTTAGTAAAAAAGAGGCAGTTTCCATGTTTAACTCCTAAGGCAGGGTTCATTATTCTCAAAAAATTTTGAATATGGATTTTTTTCATCAATTTCTTCTTTCATAATCTTGTTTGGATTTCTGGGAAGTTTACATGCTCTACTTGTACTCTGTCTATAAGAGATCTTTGTGTCCTAAAATGATTTCTTCATGTCCTACAATGTTTTCTACTCAAAAAGATATTTTTCTTCCCTTGAAATTGTTGTCTTCAAGTCTTACATTTTGTCATTTTGGGAATTAATTAAACAATATTTTCCAAATCTGCTTTCTCCTAGTAATCAAATGAACTTTGTCTGCATGCTCTATACTCTGTCTACAGGAAGTATATGAAGACCCGGATGCCCCGCCCACTGTGGGCCCTGCTGGTAAACAAAAGGGGAGAGCACTTCCTCCTGCCCCAGCTATTCCAGATAAGCCACAGGAAGTAAGATTTCAAATATTTTTGCAAAGCTATAGATAAAAGGGGGTAATGACTTTTGGGAAATGAGTTTTCAAAATGAAATATTTCATTAAGTGTTCACCAAACTCTATGTTGTAGGTACTCATTGGAATTGTCTTATTGAGATGATTCAAATGAGTACCCACAATATAGGGTTTGGATTGAAATAATATGATTCAGAATGGTTCACCCGCTCTTATTTGTTGATCTACTATTGTACAGTTGTAATAGACTCATCTTTAAAATTTGTGAAATATTAGCACCTCACTAATCAAAATGATGCCATTTCAGCTTGAGTCACTCAAGTATGTCTGCCTGTCTGATAAACTGTTCATTTTTTGGGGGTTTGAATGACACATTTCATACTGTATAGTGTTAGCGATTTAGAACCTCATACTCTTAGAAATCTCAGTGCAAAAAAGTTCAGTCAACAAGAACCATAAGTCTGGGACCTTCATTTTGCTTTGTAGAGTTATTGCCTGTTTGAGAGCAGGTACTGGCTTTATAAGAAACAAAATTTGATTGATTGTTGATCAAGATATGACCTTTCAATGACATCATTTTCATAAAGTATGGAATATTTGGAATACCTTGGTCTGAGTTTGAACTAAAGAACATACGATCTAAAACCATTTTAAGATACCTTAACTCTTTCCCAAAAAGCAGAGGTTTAGGATGGTCCAATTTGGAAGCTGCTGCAGACAACAAAATTGATATGAAAGATTAAAGAATCTGTGGATACCATAGCACAGAAAAATATTGAGGCAAAAGAAGAAAATACTTATGATCAGTATTTTCTTCTTTTGCCTCAATGTTTTTCCAAGCCTTTTCAAATAGGGACATCAAAACCTGGTCTTGTTTGGGAAAGGGTTAAGAAATCATTAGAAACCATATAAAATCTAGCTGTAAACAACCCACCCCAGGTAATCCAGTGTTAGTCATGCATGCTCATATTTATAAGATTATCTCAGGCCAGTCTGCCTGCCAAATCTTCTCCATATATAATATATTCTGCTGTGCTGTATGAAAAAAGAGGCTTAACGCTTTCCCAAACCAGATCTGGTTTTGACGTCCCAAATAGAACTTTAGGGCATAACCAGCATTTTGTCCTTTTGCCTCATTACTTTCTGTGCTATGTTATACAGAAATTCAAATTTTCATGAACACTTTCTTTGTTGTCAGCAACTGCTTCCAAATAGGCAACAATCTTGATCAAGTAGCTTGTAAGTTTACACAACTAGGGCCACATCATTCTTACTATATCTTCTATTCATCTTTGAACCTTTACTATATGAAATCTCTTGCATGTGTCCTATAGGAAGTGTACGAGGACCCTGAAGCCGATCATGTAGACAGCCCACCGGTACCCCCTGTTCTACGGAGTATACCAAAAAGACCTTCTGCAAAACAGTCATCTTCTCAACAATTAGTAAGCACCTTTTTCAGGGCGACTATTTGTAGAATTGGGTCCATTTTGGTAACCTAGGGCCAGTTTCATCAAAGTATTTATTTAAGACATATTTTTATTGTTGAATGTGTTACTAAACTCTTTAAACAACAATCATATTACCAAGTCTTGAAGCTTTGGTGATACACGGTTCTTGCCCTAAACATTCAATAAGACACTAATAAGACAAAAACATGTCTAAAATGCTTTGATGAAACAGGCCCCTGGGCAGTGGCATTGGCTTAAATATATTGTAAAAGGCTTCATGTCCATGTGTCATATATATGCTTCCATTAATACTATTGTTCTGAAAATTTACAAATGTTTTTGCGGCAATAAAATGCATTCTGTAAATAGAAAATATTTAAGGGAATGGTGATCATCTAAGTTGCTCCATTATTTTCCAAAGCCTCCTTCTCTAGGGTTGTTAGGAAAGGTAAAGCAAGTTTAATCATGAAACCATTGTTATACTTAGCCACAAAATGTATGCTATAATATGCTGGACTTATTAACTCTGTGGTAAAAAATTCTTCTATACAATAATTTTGTGCATGGCAATAGTGCATGTGTCTGTGCATCATACAAAGAATGTGTAATAGTGAAATTTGTAAGTGCTCATTTTGCATGAGAATGAATTGTAACATACAATTTCTTTTTAGTCACATTTTGTCAATATAATGTCTTGTTATGCATCTGACCATTTATATATTAATCACTTAATTAGTGTCTGAATCAGTTCCCCTTACCTTTTTACCAAACAAGAAATCCATAATAAAAAAGGTGTTGGAAATCATCATGGCAAAGAAGAAAATGCATATAACTAGGATTTTCTCATTTTGCCACAATATTTTCTGCGCTATTTTGTACCCAACCCTTTTCTTTACCAATATTCATTTTGTTGTCTATGGAAGTGCTCAAATTGAATCAGTCTCAAACTTTCGCTGTTTGGAAATGGTTAATTCTTTCCCAAACAGGAATAGATTTTGTTGCGCTTGAAAGAAAAGGCTGGGTAAAACGAAAGACCTTTTATCTCAATATTTTCTTTGACACATTTTACATTTATAAATCACATCTTTAATGACAGCTTTTGTGTTGTCTTCAGCAGCTTTCACATGGAAGCTCTAATTGTATTTTTAGCTCACCTGAGCACGAAGTGCTCAAGGTGAGCTATTGTGGTCACTTTTTGTCCGTCGTCCGTCTGTCCGTCTGTCCGTCCGTCCACAATTTCGTGTTAACACTCTAGCATCTACAAATATAAGCCAATCTTGACCAAACTTGGTCAAAACATGTATGACCATAAGATCTCGGATGAGTTCGATTATTGGTCAGATCGAACCAGAAAGTCTGGAGTTATCTGCCCTTGAATGCGAAAAATAGCTAGTTTTGACATTGTTTACACTCTAGTGTCTACAATTATTGATCAATCAAGACAAAACTTTGACTCAATGTTGGTGACCATAAGATCTCGGATGAGTTTGATTTTCAGTCAGATCGGACTAGAAGGTCTGGAGTTATGTGCCCTTGAAATTGAAAAAATTGCCATTTTCGACCGTTTTCAACTTTGTTTACACTCTAACATCTACAAATATTGACCAATCAAGACGAAACTTTGAGACAATATTAGGGACCATCAGATCTTGCATGAGTTTGATTTTCAGATTGATCAGATCAATAAGTCATGAGTTATATGCCCTTGAATTTGACAAATTTGCTGTTTTCGACTGTTTTTGAATTTATTTACACTCTAGCATCTACAATTATTGACTAATCTAGACAAAACTTTGACACAATGTTAAGAACTATACAATTTCAAGTGAGTCCGACTTTCAGATTGATCGCATAAAAATTCCTGAGTTATATGCCCTTGAATTCAACAAAATTGACGTTTTCTACTGTCTTCGACTTTTTTTACACTCTAGCATCTACAATTATTGACCAATCAAGACAAAACCTGGTCACAATGTTAGGGACTATAAGATCATGTATGAGTTTGGTTTTCAAATTGATCAGATCAAAAGGTCATGAGTTATACGCCCTTGAATTTGACAAAATTTCCATTTTTGAATGTTTTTGACTTTGTTTACACTCTAGAATCTACAATTATTGACCTATTAAGACGAAAATTTGAAACAATGTTGGTGACCATAATTTCTTGGATGAGCTTGAACTTCAGTCTTGTCAGACTAGAAAGTCATGAGTTATTTGCCCTTGAATTTGACAAAATTGATGTTTTCGATTGTTTCTGACTTTGTTTACACTTAAAGTGACATTAGTATCCGTAGGCCCAAATTCCTTATAATCCACAGAAGTTGGCTTTTAGCATGTTGTCGCACCGTTTATAGACTTTATAAGACAGAATACAAGATTCATACAGCAAATGACATAAATCGATAATCATGCAGCGGTGTAAAGATATGTAAAATATTCAAAGTGGGCATTATCTGCCAGATAGTGTTTACGAAATGATGTGATATTGGGTTTTAAATCCGTCGTCATCTAAGCCAATACAGATCAGACAGAGCTGACATTTGGCACAGATGAAAATTAAAGGCCATATTTCGTTTATGTACAGTTATTTTTACGATAAATTATCCAGAAAATAAGTAAGTAACAGTAAATGTGTATCTTTAAGCATCTACAATAATTGTTGACCAATCAAGACGAAATGGACACAATGTTGCTGAACATAAGATCTTGCACCAGTTTGAATTAGCTCAATTAGAGTAGAGTTTGCTGAGCCCGTCAAATTGACAAATTTGCCGTTTTCGACTGTTTTTGTCGAGCCCGCTTGCGGTGAGCTCGACATAGTTGTCACAATGGCGGTTCGGTGTATGTGCGTTAGTGCGTTAGTGCGTGCGTGCGTTAGTGCGTGCGTCCGTCCGGATGGAGCTTGTCCGGGCCATAACTTCACCATGGATGGAGGGATTCAGAAATAACTTGGCACAAATGTCAAGCTCAGTAAGGCGGAGTGTCGCGTGCAAGAACCAGATTCCAAGCTCAAAGGTCAAGGTCAAACTTGGAGGTCAAATGTCAAAAATGAGAAGATTTTTGCTTGTCCGGGCCATAACTTCACCATGGATTGAGGGATTCAGAAATAACTTGGCACAAATGTCAAGCTCAGTAAGGCAGAGTGTCGCGTGCAAGAACCAGATTCCAAGCTCAAAGGTCAAGGTCAAACTTGGAGGTCAAATGTCAAAAATGAGATGATTTTTGCTTGTCCGGGCCATAACTTCACCATGGATGGAGGGATTCAGAAATAACTTGGCACAAATGTCAAGCTCAGTAAGGCAGAGTGTCGCGTGCAAGAACCAGATTCCAAGCTCAAAGGTCAAGGTCAAACTTGGAGGTCAAATGTCAAAAATGAGATGATTTTTGCTTGTCCGGGCCATAACTTCACCATGGATGGAGGGATTCAGAAATAACTTGGCACAAATGTCAAGCTCAGTAAGGCGGAGTGTCGCGTGCAAAAACCAGATTCCAAGCTCAAAGGTCAAGGTCAAACTTGGAGGTCAAATGTATGGACTTAGCATAAGGTCCCTTTTAGCGTGACGGGTCACATATGTATACTCAAATTAATCCATTCTGGTATCTCGTTATAAATACATAGACATGTAATATTTTGTGAACAATAAACTGTCTCACCATGATCCCCATCATTCCAACTTATTTTGTCCCCACTTTTACAACGCCATTGTAATGACAGCTGTAGACATAGGTATGGTCTTCTTTCTTCAAAATGAGCGGGCTCGACATGTTGCCCTTCGGCATCTAGTTACTCTAACAACCACAAATAGCAACAAACCGAGACAAAATTTGGACACAGTGTTGTTGACCATAAGTTTGTTTTCAGTCTTAAAGTCACAAGTAATTGATTTGAACAAATCTGTGGCTCATATCATCTTGGTTCAGGTGAGCGATATAGGACCATCATGGTCCTCTTGTTTTCCATTTGGGGGTAATAGTGTTAAAGTCAATGACAATGACAAGTTTTTATGTACAGTAACAGGCCTCCGGCTTAAAATACATACATTTTCAAACATATCACTGCTTTTCAACGAAAACCTTGTAACTGCAGCTTAATATAAGCTGCAGTTACGAGGTTTTTGTTGAAAAGTGATGGTATACATCACAAGCTGTTAGTCCCTATATAGTTTTGTTCATGATAAGGTTTAACTAATGAGCAATACTATGAATTCGAAATCATTTTTGATTTGTAAAGGCATGGCTCTACAAGGCTTGCCCCTCAAAACTTTTGTATCTTTTGTAGGAAGATTATGAACAGCCTGCAGGCCGACCTGAACCCCCACCCAACATACCAAAACGTCCTCAAGGAAAAGCTGCACCACCTCCAGTAAATGACCAGGTAAACAACTTTTGTATACTACCATAGATTGGTGTTCTCATCTCTGTCTGTCCCCCTATTTGTCAGACTAACCCTTTCCCAAATGACAAAATTTTAGGGTTGTCCAATTTAAAAGACATTGCAGGCGTTTCAAATGCTGGTAATAAAGATATGGTTTGTGTGAAATCAAGCCAGGAAAATATTGAGACAAATGTAGAAACTGCTGGTTATCAGCAGTTTCTTCTTTTGCCTCAATGTTTTCCAATGCCTTTTTCTATTAGGGACGTCAAAACCAGATCTTGTTTGGGATCGGGTTAAACCACACCCAACATACCAAAACGTCCTCATGGAAAAGCTGCGCCACCTCCAGTAAATGACCAGGTAAACATCTTCTGTATGCTTCCATTTGTATCATTATTAACCTAATTTAGATTATATCAGGATTCTCTTCATTTGCCTCATTTTTTTTCTGACTGGGGCCATAGCGCAGTTGCATCTGCCTCTATGAGAGGTCCTGGTTTTGATACCTGGCTGCGGCATATACCCTTTTTGACAAAATGTCACACACCAATGGTTTGATAGCGTTAACCTATGTGGGTGAGTAGCTGGAGGCTCTGTTAGGGTGTTGTGGTAGTACTGGACTACTGGTATGAGAAACAACAGGAATCCATGGTTAGGTGCTCCAGCTGTCATGTTATGACCATTGCAGTTGAAAACTGCTTTAAACCCAATAAACCATTTCAATATTTTTCCAAGCATATCCTATCAGGAATGTCCTGTAGCAGATCCAGGATTTCTTTAAAGGGGGTTTTAAACAAAAATAGGAGCGAGGATGTGGAGCTCATTATACCCCCCACCTACGAAGTAGAGGGGGGTATATTGGTTTCACCATGTCTGTCTGTCTGTCCATCCGTCCATCCGTCCATCCGTCCGTAGACTTTTTCGTTTCCGTGCTCTAACTCCAGAACCAGTTGACCTAGGATCATGAAACTTTACACAGTTGTTGCCCATGACCCAAGGAGGTGCCCTATTGTTTTTGGGTCACCAAGGTCAAAGGTCAAGGTCACAATCGGACTTTGTTAAAAATCCGTTTCCACGCTCTAACTCAAGAATCTGTTGACCTAGGATCATGAAACTTTACACAGTTGTTGCCCATGACCCAAGGAGGTGCCCTATCATTTTTGGGTCACCAAGGTCAAAGGTCAAGGTCACAATCCGACTTTGTTTAAAATCCGTTTCCGCGCTCTAACTCGAGAACCGGTTGACCTAGGATCATGAAACTTTACACAGTTGTTGCCCATGACCCAAGGAGGTGCCCTATTGTTTTTGGGTCACCAAGGTCAAAGGTCAAGGTCACAATCGGACTTTGTTTAAAATCCGTTTCCGCGCTCTAACTCGAGAACCGGTTGACCTAGGATCATGAAACTTTACACAGTTGTTGCCCATGACCCAAGGAGGTGCCCTATTGTTTTGGGGTTACCAAGGTCAAAGGTCAAGGTCACAATCTGACTTTGTTTAAAATCCGTTTCCGCGCTCTAACTCGAGAACCGGTTGACCTAGGATCATGAAACTTTACACAGTTGTTGCCCATGACCCAAGGAGGAGCCCTATTGTTTTTGGGTCACCAAGGTCAAAGGTCAAGGTCACAATCCGACTTTGTTTAAAATCCGTTTCCGCGCTCTAATTTGAGAACCGGTTGACCTAGGGTCATGAAACTTTACACAGCTGTTGCCCATGACCCAAGGAGGTGCCCTATTGTTTTTGGGTCACCAAGGTCAAAGGTCAAGGTCACAATCTGACTTTGTTTAAAATCCGTTTCCGCGCTCTAACTCCAGAACCGGTTGACCTAGGATCATGAAACTTTACACAGTTGTTGCCCATGACCCAAGGAGGTGCCCTATTGTTTTTGGGTCACCAAGGTCAAAGGTCAAGGTCACAATCCGACTATGTTTCAAATCCGTTTCCGCGCTCTAACTCGAGAACCGGTTGACCTAGGATCATGAAACTTTACAAAGTTGTTGCCCATGACCCAAGGAGGTGCCCTATCGTTTTTGGGTCACGAAGGTCAAAGGTCAAGGTCACAATCCGACGTTGTTTAAAATCTGTTTCCGCGCTCTAACTCGAGAACCGGTTGACCTAGGATCATGAGACTTTACACAGTTGTTGCCCATGACCCAAGGAGGTGCCCTATTGTTTTTGGGTCACCAAGGTCAAAGGTCAAGGTCACAATCCGACTTTGTTTAAAATCAGTTTCCGCGCTCTAACTCGAGAACCGGTTGACCTAGGATCATGAAACTTTACACAGTTGTTGCCCATGACCCAAGGAGGTGCCCTATTGTTTTTGGGTCACCAAGGTCAAAGGTCAAGGTCACAATCCGACTTTGTTTAAAATCCGTTTCTGCGCTCTAACTCGAGAACCGGTTGACCTAGGATCATGAAACTTTACACAGTTGTTGCCCATGACCCAAGGAGGTGCCCTATTGTTTTTGGGTCACCAAGGTCAAAGGTCAAGGTCACAATCTGACTTTGTTTAAAATCCATTTCCACGCTCTAACTCGAGAACTGGTTGACCTAGGATCATGAAACTTTACACAGTTGTTGCCCATGACCCAAGGAGGTGCCCTATTGTTTTTGGGTCACCAAGGTCAAAGGTCAAGGTCACAATCCGACTTTGTTTAAAATCCGTTTCCGCGCTCTAACTCGAGAACCGGTTGACCTAGGATCATGAAACTTTACACAGTTGTTGCCCATGACCCAAGGAGGTGCCCTATTGTTTTTGGGTCACCAAGGTCAAAGGTCAAGGTCACAATCGGACTTTGTTTAAAATCCGTTTCCGCGCTCTAACTCGAGAACCAGTTGACCTAGGATCATGAAACTTTACACAGTTGTTGCCCATGACCCAAGGAGGTGCCCTATTGTTTTTGGGTCACCAAGGTCAAAGGTCAAGTTCACAATCGGACTTTGTTTAAAATCCGTTTCCGTGCTCTAAGTCGAGAACCGGTTGACCTAGGATCATGAAACTTTACACTGTTGTTGCCCATGACCCAAGGAGGTGCCCTATTGTTTTTGGGTCACGAAGGTCAAAGGTCAAGGTCACAATCGGACTTTGTTTAAAATCCGTTTCCGCGCTCTAACTCGAGAACCAGTTGACCTAGGATCATGAAACTTTACACAGTTGTTGCCCATGACCCAAGGAGGTGCCCTATTGTTTTTGGGTCACCAAGGTCAAAGGTCAAGTTCACAATCGGACTTTGTTTAAAATCCGTTTCCGTGCTCTAAGTCGAGAACCGGTTGACCTAGGATCATGAAACTTTACACTGTTGTTGCCCATGACCCAAGGAGGTGCCCTATTGTGTTTGGGTCACGAAGGTCAAAGGTCAAGGTCACAATAGGACTTTGTTTAAAATCTGTTTCAGTACTCTTACTCAACAACCAGTTGACATACAGCATTTTTTCAGTGACAAGGCACTAGTGGGGGGTATTTGTCCGCTTTGCGACAGTTCTAGTTTTCTTAGTTTTACACTATTTCGACTGAATTTCTGCATTGAAATGAAATGATCAGGTTGCAAAGGGGAGTTCGTTTGAACCACCTGAATTCCCCCTTTATCAACCACTGATGTCAAAATGCAGTCTTGTTTTAGAACAGGTTAAACCCATTTCCACACAGAGACGCCTCTTGATGCCCAACTAGATAAAGGTCTTTTAAAACATCATGGAATATGTAGAAAATTTTTTTACCCAGAAAGACCAAAAAGAGTAGGATCCCATCCTTTTGGAATAAATTCTGTGTCATCTTTGAATTTTAATCAGTCTAAGATTTTGCCATACAGGAAATTGTTTAAACATGTTTGTATAATATCCACAGGAAGTGTATGAGGAGCCTGATGCTCCGTCTGCGCCAGCAGTACCTACCCCACCTCGTAATGTACCAAAACGTGGTAACACCAAACAGACACCTAAACCACCAGTTGAGCAGGTAAATAAGATATCATTATTATGTCCCCGTATTGAGAGATCTGGGGCATACTGTTTCACTCCTGTCCGTCCATCTGTCTGTCTGTGCGTAAATCTAACATTGGCCATTTCAGGGGAATTCCCGATTTACAAACACATTGTCAGTGTAAATGCAAAACTTTGTATGTTGATTCTTGCGATTTTCAAAGTACAAACTTGTGCGCCCAGTTAAAGACAATTCTTGCAGGTTTCACCGTTTGAGATGTTTTTACTGATCAGTATTAATGACAAATCATTTGTGAACAATATGTCAAAATTTAAAGTAAAACATTTCGTTTTGGGTAAAGTTATTACACTCTTTTCCCTCCCCTTTACCAATGTAAGAGACATTTTGATCCTGTTGTCTCAAATGTCTCGAACACATCTTGTTAGCTCACCTGAGCACGAAGTGCTCAAGGTGAGCTATTGTGGTCGCTTTTTGTCCGTCGGCGTCCGTCTGTCTGTCCGTCTGTCTGTCCGTCTGTCCGTCCGTCTGTTCACATTTTGCTGTTACCACTCTAGCACCCACAAATATTGACCAATTGTAACCAAACTTAGTCAAAACATGTATGACCATAAGATCTCGGATGAGTTTGATTTTGAGTCAGATCGGACCAGGAAGTCTGGAGTTATCTGCCCTTGAATGTCAAAAATGGCTAGTTTTGACTTTGTTACCACTCTAGTATCTACAAATATTGACCAATCGTAACCAAACTTGGTCAAAATATGTATGACCACAAGTTCTCGGATGAGTTCGATTTTGAGTCAGATCGGATTAGGAAGTCTGGAGTTATGTGCCCTTGAACGTCAAAAATGGCTAGTTTTGACTTTGTTACCACTCTAGCATCTACAAATATTGATTGATCAAAACAAAACTTTGCAACAATGTTGGTAACTATAAGTTCTTGGATGAGTTTGATTTTGAGTCAGATCGGACAAGGAAGTCTTGAGTTATGTGCCCTTGAACGTCAAAAATGGCTAGTTTTGATTTTTTTACCACTGTACATAGCATCTACAAATATTGGCCGATCAAAACAAAACTTTGCCACAATGTTGGTAACTATAAGTTCTCAGATGAGTTTATTTTTTTGTCAGATGGGACATGGAAGTTCGGAGTTATGTGCCCTTGAATTTGACAAAATTGCTGTTTTCGACTTTGTTCACACTGTAGCATCTACATTTATTGACTAATCAAGACAAAACTTGGCCTCAATGTTGGTGGCCATAAGATCCTGGATGAGTGAAACTTTCAGCTTGATTTGACTAAAAAAAACCAGAGTTATTGGCCCTTGAATTTCACAAAATTACAGTTTTGACTTTATTTTCACTCTAACAATGTATTGACCAATATAAAAAAAATGGACATAATGTTGATGAGAATACTTTTATCAGAACAGAGTTATGTGCCCTTGACTGTGACAAAATTGTTGTTTTCTTCCACTTTGTTTTTACTGTAACAGCCACAAATATTGATCATTCAAGATTATGAAAGCAGTTTTCAGATGGATCATAATCTCACATCTTAAATTATGTGCTCTTGAACTTGACAACATTGTGACTTTCATTCTATCTAGGTTCAGGTGAGCGATTAAGGACCATCGTGGTCCTCTTGTCTTCTTTTGTATCAGTATTTTCTTGGCTTCATTTTACAAAAATCATGTCATTATAAACACAAATTTGTCTTTTGCAACTCATACAAAATTGTACAAGTCTAAGAGTTGCTGTTTGGAAGGGGGTTAAAATGTGTTTGGAAAAGGGTATAATGTTCAGGTCTATGTAAGTGTCTTTCAAAGATGATGATGTTGATAATCTCATTATCCCCCGCCGAAAAATTTTTTCGGGGGGGATATTGTTTTTGCCATGTCCGTCCGTCCTTCCGTCCGTCCGTCCGTCCGTCCGTCCGTCCGTCCGTCCGTCCGTCCGTCCGTCCGTCCGACATTCGTTTCCGCGCTATTTCTTGGAAACTATAGACCGGATTTCGATGAAACTTGGCACACAGCTTCACTACAAAGAGGACATGCGCATATCGTCGGGGTTACCTGGTTCGACCATTGAATTCAGAGTTACTGCCCCTGATTGTTTAAGCCATATACATACAGAGTGATATTCGTTTTCGCGCTATTTCTTGAAAACTGTAGACTGGATTTCGATGAAACTTGGCACACAGCTTCACTACAAAGTGGACATGCGCATATCGTCGGGGTTACCCGGTTCGACCGCCGAATTTAGAGTTACTGCCCTTGAGTGTTTTAGCCATATACATACAGTGATATTCGTTTCCGCGCTATTTCTTGGAAACTATA
Organism: Fragum sueziense; assembly: GCA_963680895.1. Lineage (NCBI taxonomy): Eukaryota > Metazoa > Mollusca > Bivalvia > Cardiida > Cardiidae > Fragum > Fragum sueziense. The sequence goes on from OY804601.1 coordinate 22,016,855, forward strand.
GACCGGATTTCGATGAAACTTGGCACACAGCTTCACTACAAAGTGGACATGCGCATATCGTCGGGGTTACTCGGTTCGACCGCCGAATTTAGAGTTACTGCCCCTGACTGTTTTAGCCATATACATACAGAGTGATATTCGTTTCCGCGCTATTTCTTGAAAACTGTAGACTGGATTTCGATGAAACTTGGCACACAGCTTCACTACAAAGTGGACATGAGCATATCGTCTGGGTTACCCGGTTCAACCGCCGAATTTAGAGTTACTGCCCTTGACTGTTTTAGCCATATACATACAGTGATATTCGTTTCCGCGCTATTTCTTGGAAACTATAGACCGGATTTCGATGAAACTTGGCACACAGCTTCACTACAAAGTGGACATGCGCATATCGTCGGGGTTACTCGGTTCAACCGCCGAATATAGAGTTATTGCCCCTGACTGTTTTAGCCATATACATACAGAGTGATATTCGTTTCCGCGCTATTTCTTGAAAACTATAAACCGGATTTCAATGAAACTTGGCACACAGCTTTACTACAATGCGGACATGCGCATATCGTCGGGGTTACCCGGTTCGACAGTCGAATTTAGAGTTACTGCCCCTGACTGTTTAAGCCATATACATACAGAGTGATATTCGTTTCCGCGCTATTTCTTGAAAACTGTAGACTGGATTTCGATGAAACTTGGCACACAGCTTCACTACAAAGTGGACATGCGCATATCGTCGGGGTTACCCGGTTCAACCGCCGAATTTAGAGTTACTGCCCCTGACTGTTTAAGCCATATACATAAAGAGTGATATTCGTTTCCGCGCTATTTCTTGAAAACTATAGACTGGATTTCAATGAAACTTGGCTCACAGCTTCACTACAATGAGGACATTCGCATATCGTCGGGGTTACCGGATTCGACCGTCGAATTCAGAGTTACTGCCCCTGATTGTTTAAGCCATATACATACAGAGTGATATTCGTTTCCGCGCTATTTCTTGAAAACTGTAGTCCGGATTTCGATGAAACTTGGCACACAGCTTCACTACAAAGTGGACATGCGCATATCGTCGGGGTTACCCGGTTTGACCACCAAATTTAGAGTTACTGCCCCTGACTGTTTAAGCCATATACATACAGAGTGATATTCGTTTCCGCGCTATTTCTTGAAAACTATAGATCGGATTTCAATGAAACTTGGCTCACAGCTTCACTACAAAGTGGACATGCGCATATCATCGGGATTACCCGGTTCGACCGCCGAATTTAGAGTTACTGCCCCTGACTGTTTTAGCCATATACATACAGAGTGATATTCGTTTCCGCGCTATTTCTTGAAAAGTATAGACTGGATTTCAATGAAACTTGGCACACAGCTTTACTACAATGAGGGGATACGCATATCGTCGGGGTTACCCGGTTCGACCGCCGAATTTAGAGTTACTGCCCCTGACTGTTTAAGCCATATACATACAGTGATATTCGATTCCGCGCTATTTCTTGAAAATTATACACCGGATTTCAATGAAACTTGGCACACAGCTTTACTACAATGAGGACATGCGCATATCGTCGGGGTTACCCGGTTCGACAGTCGAATTTAGAGTTACTGCCCCTGACTGTTTTAGCCATATACATACAGAGTGATATTCGTTCTGTTGAAGCCATATACATACAGAGTGATATTCGTTCTGTTGAAGCCATATACATACAGAGTTATATTCGTTTCCGCGCTACTTTATTGACAATGAAAATATATTCGGCGGGGGATATCAATTCAACGAATTTGCTTGTTTATATTTAACCCAACTGTACCAAAGTAATCAAAATTTCTTCCTGTTTGAAACAGCTAGCATAGGGAATAATAATATCGGGAAAACTTGGTGTTTAGTCGGGACAGCAGTGAGGTATTCTATCTGGAAGTTAGTGACTTATAGTGTTTGTGTGGTTCTAAGTTTTTGAATTAGGACAGTTTTACTTTCTTCATACACTCTGCTTTTGAATCATATACTGTACTTTTGTAATAGCTTATGAAAGCTTTGAGGAAAATGAAGAAAATGTTGATAATCATGATAATGATTTCTATACCTTTAGATACATGTCTCTACCTTTTGAAATAATGTATCTTGTTACCGACTGCATTAATGCTTTCTATTTTGACTTCACGACTATGAAACTATATTGTACAAAAGTAATCAAAATTTCATCCAGTTTGAAACAAAAAGTACAGTTAATGTATTATTGTTTTTCTTTAAAGACCTTGTAACTACAGCTTGTTTCAAGGTTTTGGAAGAAAGGCAACAAATTGTCTCCTCAAAAGAATAATAATTTATCAGGAAACGCTTATGTGCAGTTTGGATCATTGGATATTTAATTCTAAACTGGCAGTTTGGTGGCTTATATTTTGTGTAGATCAAAGTTTTTGAATCTAGATATTAATTGTGTTATTTTCTGTGCAATTCCTACTTTTGATTTATCTATATTACAAAAGCAGGGGTGTGGAATTCACATGCCCGACTTGCCCGACCTGGGCTTTGTGGTGGACTGACAAGGGCTTTTTTCCAGTCAGCTTGTCCGCGGGCAAGTGCATATCAAGGGGATCAAAATGTGATAAAAACGAAATTTTAATCTTATTTTTGCTCACAATCCATCTGAAAAAATCCATTTCAATCACATTCTAATTTTAAAAGGTTAACATGTGTTTGAATTGTTTTCATTCAGTTTTATATGTTAACTGAAAATAGAGTTAGAATAAAGTTTATATATTATTTTCCTGTCTAGATGTTATTTTTTTCTGGACAAGTAAACTTTGCCTTTGGACAAGTAGAAATCTGAGTTCAACTTGTCCGAGGACAAGTGGAAAAATTCCATATTTCCACACCCCTGACAAAAGCAAGTATTTTGAAAACATTCAGAAGGAAAGAAAAGAAAATGTTCATAAACATTATTTTCTCTTTCTATCCCTTTTTAGCTCACCTGAGCACAAGGTGCTCAAGTGAGCTATTGTGATCACCTTTTGTCCGGCATCCGTCCGTCGTCCGTCGTCCGTCAACAATTTCTTTAAATGACATCTCCTCCTAAACTATGGGGCCAATTTCAACCAAACTTGGCAGGAATGTTCCTTAGGTGATCCCCTTTCAGAATTGCTAAAAGAATTGAAATCCATAAAAAACTCTGGTTGCCATGGCAACAGAAAAGGAGAAATTTGACTGAATCTCAATACTATCTTTGAACGACATCTCCTCCTAAATTACTTGGCCAATTTCAACCAAACTTGGCAGGAATGTTCCTTAGATGACCCCCTTTAAGAATTGCTAAAAGAATTGAAATCCTTAAAAAGCTGCGGTAGCCATGGCAACAGAAAAGGAGATTTTCCACCAAATCTCAATGACATCGTTGAATGATATCTCCTCCTAAACTAACAGGCTAATTTCCACCAAACTAGGCAGAAATATTCCTAAGGAGGTCACATTTAAAAAATTGCTAACAATAGTGCAATTTATAAAAAAAAAACAACTCTGGTTGCCATGGCAACAGAAAAAGAGAAATTACACGAAATATGTCAGAAGCAATTTCTCCATAACCGCAGAGCCAAATTTGACAAAACTTAATATTTGCATTACTTATGATATTGCTAAAAGGTACTTTTCTTTGCTTTTCAAAACCTTGTCACAGAAAAAGGGGACTTCTTGTAAAAATCTGCTTATCAGGTGCATGGCATCTACATTTATGCATGGATTTAAAAAAATGTACGTGTAAATGTGTTCTATATCATGAGTAGATGTTCTATTTGAAATATATATTTAGGTATGTTCAAGGTCATAGATCTAGGTCAATTTGTTAATTTCTGTTTGTTTGTCAGTCTGTATGTTTTATTATAATTCCGTCTGTCCAAAGCAATTTCTCCATAACCACATAGCCGAATTGGATGAAACTTCATATTTGAGTTACATATGATATTGCACTAAGGTAGTTTTCTGGGTTTTCTATGGTTTGAAATCGCATAGCGGCGTTTATATGATCTTTGACCCTTTATTGCATTACCTGTAAGAAATCTGATCTGTTATAAAACCACATCTCAGGTGAGCGACCTAGGGCCAATGGCCCTCTTGTATTATGGTACTCATCCATTTTATTGCAGGATGTGTATGTCTTTTCATCCATCTGTCCATAGATGTGTCTTTCTTTTTAAATCTTTACATTTTGGTAGATATTTATACCCCCCACCTACGAAGTAGAGGGGGGTATATTGGTTTCACCATGTCTGTCTGCCTGTCCGTCCGTCCGTCCGTCCGTCCATCCTTCCAGTCATCCATCCGTCCGTCCGTAGACTTTCGTTTCCCTGCTATAACTCAACAACCTTTTGACCTAGGATCATGAAACTTTACACAGTTGTTGCCCATGACCCAAGGAGGTGCCCTATTGTTTTTGGGTCACCAAGGTCAAAGGTCAAGGTCACAATCGGACTTTGTTTAACATCCGTTTCTGTGCTCTAAGTCAAGAACCGGTTGACCTAGGATCATGAAACTTTACACAGTTGTTGCCGATGACCCAAGGAGGTGCCCTAATGTTTTTGGGTCACCAAGGTCAAAGGTCAAGGTCACAATCAGACTTTGTTTAAAATCCGTTTCCGTGCTCTAAGTCAAGAACCGATTGACCTAGGATCATGAAACTTTACACAGATGTTGCCAATGACCCAAGGAGGTGCCCTATTGTTTTGGGGTTACCAAGGTCAAAGGGCAAGGTCACAATCGGACTTTGTTTAAAATCCGTTTCCGTGCTCTAAGTCAAGAATCAGTTGACCTACAGTACTTTTTCAGTGACAAGGCGCTAGTGGGGGGTATTTGTCCGCTTTGCGACAGTTCTAGTTATGTTTGACAAACACATCCTGTATTATTGTCTTTATCAATTTTCTTGCAGGATGTGTATGAAGTCCCAGATGTTGAACCAGAGGTTAGTACTGATTTTGTTAATCCATTACCAAACAACAAATTTTGGACCGGTCCAAATTCAAAAATGTTGCAGATGGCACTTTCAATTTTAGGAAATTTAAAATCTTTTGGTCTTTTTTGGTAGAAAACATTGTGGGAAATGAAGAAATTGCTTGTCAAAAGCAATTTCTTCATTTTCCAAAATGTTTTTCCAAGCCTTTTCTTATGAGGGAGAAAAAAGGCGTCACTGTGCAGTAATGGGTTAAAGCTCTCCCAAACAAGACTTGGTTTTGACTTCCCCATTGGAATTGGCTTAGGATAACATTGAGACAGAAGAAGAAAATGATAGTGACCAGCATTTTCTTCTTTTCCTCATTTTTTCTATGCTATATTGTCTAAATAGAGACAATCTTTATAGACATCCATTTTGTAGTCCTAAGCAGCTTTCCAATCAGCCCATCCCTAAAGTTGTGTTGTTTGGGAAAGGTAAAATGTTGTTGTGTTTGTTTTATGCCATTTGTGGTGAGCAGCACATACAATATTGTCATAGCTTACAAAAAAGTGTATATGTGTGCATTTTCTGCATCCATTCTACATTCTTAAGCACTGTGGTAATATGTAACATGTAAAATTTCATAACTTGAAATTGTCGTCGGCAACATCTTTGGATCTGGACAAGTCTAAAATTTTGCCATCTGGTAATTGGTTAAGTGTTGTTGTTGTAGTTAAATGCCATTTTTAGTGAGCGAGACATACAGTACTGTCATAACTTACTTACAAGTGTGTATGTGTCTGCATTTTCTGCATCCATTCTTTAACCCTTTCCCAAATGACAAAATTTTAGGGTCATCAACTTCAAAAACTGACACAAATGAAAAATGGGAGATATTAAAGATAGAATTTGTGTAAAATATGGCATAGAAAATATTGAGACAAAGGAGAAACTGCTGGTTATCAGCAGTTTCTTCTTTCGTTTTAATTTTTTCCCAAGCCTTTTCTATTGGGGACGTCAAAACCAGGTCTTGTTTGGAAAAGGGTTAACATGAATTATACATTCTAAACCAATGTGGTAATATGGCCTAATGTTCATTTCCATCAACATCTCAAGAAGGATTTCAAATGATTATATAATAGTAGTTTCTATCCTGGAATAGAATTTAAGATTATTTAACCCTTTCTCAAACAAGACCTGGCCCCGGTTTCTCGAAAAAACTTAAGTACGTTCTCAGGCTCAAATCTGAGCACCGTGCTCAAATCGCACGAAATTCACGTGAACTTCAATCGAATACCATTCAACGTTGGAGAGTATCCCTTTGAAGTTGAGCATGTTCTCATGAGAATATACTTAAGTTTTTTTGAGAAACCGGGGCCTGGTTTTGATGTCCCTACTGGAAATGGCTTGGGAAAACATTGAGACAAAAGAAGAAACTGCTGATAACTAGCAGTTTCTCCTGTTGTCTCAATATTTTCTATTCTATATCATTCCAAAATCTCTCTTTAACAACATACCATTTTGTCGTCTGCAGAAGCTTTCAAATTGGACCACCCTGAAATTTTGTCATTTGGGAAAGGGTTAAATGACAACAGTGCTGTCTTGGCAGACTTCAAAGGTGTTCCCAAAACGAAAACAAAACAAGATCTGTCTTTTCTTCTTTTTCCTCGAGTGTTTGTAAACTACTGCACTAAGAGATATCAAAACTAGACTTATTTAAATCTTTTTAGCCTATTTCCACATTGTGCCATGCACTTTTTGACGCCCCTCAAGGAAAACGCTACGGAAAACATTGTGAAAAATGAAGAAATTGCTTGTAAATGCAAAGAGGAACGATTTTCAAAATTTTATCAACCTGAAATTATTGTTGTCTGCAACCCCTTTGAAATTAGAACAGTCTAGAATTTTGTCGTCTGGTAATGGGTTAACTTGATGAATTACACAGGGGCCTGGTGATGTAGAAGATTATTTAGAAATGAATAATACAGAAAAACTGGTAAATATAATGTATTGCTTTCAATTGCCTGTAAAAGCATGTAGCTTTGAAATCACCGATTACCGCTTTCTAAGAAAAGGCCTTGTTTTGATAAAAGCAATTTCTGTGTGAATGATTAGAGAGAAAAGAAGGAAATGCTGACAATAAGTATTTTCTCTTTACTCTCAATTTACATTCTATGATATTATATACAATTCAACTTCCTTTCACAAATTCACTCTTATTTTGTTGTCTGCAAATCTTTCCAATTGGGACTTTTCAAAATCTGTTATTTGGGAAGGGGTTAAAATTTTGCTTCACCAAAACAGTATATTCTTTCACAGAGCTATTGCCCTTTGTCTGCCATCTGTCATTGAAGGTGACATGTTGTTGGATTACTGTATAATAATATATTTTGAACTCCTTTTCCAGATAATAATAATTTAGATGCTCCACAAGATAAATACTCTGGAAAAATTGTTTGAATGTAAACAAAGATACTGCATATGCAAAATAATTTTTCTTTTTCCACAATGATTTCTTCCAATAAATACCAAAATGTTTAATGTCACTTACGTTCAATCCTTGCTTGCAACATCTTTTGGACTTGTATATAAAAGTTTTGCTTTCTGGTAATGGGTTAAATTATGCTTCCCACCTAAGTCTAAGAGGTAAAGGCTCAAATTTAAAGCAGTCCTTTTTGTAGCTTTGAAAAATAATTGCAAATTATAGTCATAATTTTGTATTTAATGCTTCTGCATAATGCTTCTTTAACCCTTACCACATATTGATGCTTTTTGACACTCCACAAGAATAAGGCTTTTGAAAACATTGTGGAAAATGAAGAAATTGCTTGTAACAAGCAATTTCTTCATTTCCACAATGTTTTCTAACCCAAAATGGAAGGATCTTTAAAATTTCATCCACTTGACACTGTAGTCTGCAACATCTTTCAAATTGGAAGAGTCCAACATTTTGTCATCTGGTAATGGGTTAAGCCTTTCCCAGGCTTGTTGTATGCTTTTAGACTTGCACATCTGCTGAAAGGCTTCTGAAGGAAAAATGGTACATTAAAAACATATCACGAAAGGGTCTATAGGCTTTGCAATATAAGTTATCACGTACTGCTTCCATTAATATCATTGCTTTTCTTCAAAAAAAAGCTTGTAACTGCAACTGAAAACAAGCTGCAGTTACAAGCTTTGCTGGAGAACAAGAAGCAATATACTGCTTACAGTGAATCTGCTTGACATGTTTAGATAATCATTTTGTTAACCCTTTCGCTGCCATAGGCGAGTGAACTCGACTCTGGGGGTCGCTGCCATAGGCGAGTTTTCTCGACAAATTTAGGGGGATGAAAGATATGTATATTTTTTCCAGCTAAGTGGTTTTCACACAGTCTTTTTCTTATAGCACCGTTTAAGTAATCAAAGTACTAACGTTTGACAGATAAAACAGTGGAATTTGTGTTAAAATCAGTAAACTATAAGTGTTTTTATGAGGAGTTTTCCAAACAAAAGACACCAATATGGCTGCCATTTTAACATGCACTTTCTATTTATGCCTAGAAGCTGTAATTATCACCAAGAATGACACCGACAAAGCTCGAAAAGGCTTTGGGATAGTTTGAAATTATGTTTAGTTGACAATTTCAACAATCTGTTCCATCAAAACATTATACTTTCAACGGAAACATCTAGTTGAGGTTTGTTCATCCACTTTTTAGCGAGCCGGGACTTTATGTCCGGGGAGCTAATGTCACAGCCCTAGTGTCGGCGTCGTGTACCGTCCCGTCCCTTCGCGTCTTCACTTGAAAAACTTTAACCTGGTCTATATCTCAGGCACTATTAGAGATACAGCCTTGATATTTCATACATGGATACAGCTCGACAAGACCTTTCATTTGGGACCATGACCTTTGACCTAGTGACCTTGACCTTGGAGTTTGACCTACTTTTGAAAAACTTTAACCTGGCCTATACAGGGTTTTTTTCCTACTATAATTAGTACCTGTAAAAGGAACCTTTCCCAATGACTACAGGCTCCTCCAAATTTAAGTACACGCCGTTTCCCAATCTCCATAGCTACCGTTCCCAATGATCTTATGTGCCGTTCCCAATGGCCAGTCATGCAATGCATTTTAGTTTGACTAGAAATATCTTATCCAAACAGTTTGTATGGGTTACTGAGAAGTTCAACTCTTTTTAGACAGATCCCAATTCAAAATTCTATAAGCTTTCAACAAACCTTTTCACAGCATCATTGTTCCCAAACTAGAAACACTTACAAAGTAGCTAGGAAAAGATTTAGATTAGAACATCTAAAACAATTTACATCTTCAAACATTTTGTGTTTTGCTCCAATGCTTTCTTAACCCTTTCCACAATATCTTGGAATGGTGAAAATAACAGGATTTTTTGTTTGCAGCAACGCAATTAATGTTACTTTAAATGCCAGGAAAGTATTGAGAGAATTGGAGTCAATGCTTGATTTCAACATTATCTACCTTTCTACAGTTTCTAAATATAATGAATGGTCAAAACATATGGACACAATGATGTTCCTGTTTAAATCAAGACCTTACAATGATATGTGGTGCGGAATTAAGCCCCTAATAATAGATTAAGATGCACTTTTAAGATTCGCAATTCATCAATTTTGCGAATTAATCCTTTCCCAATTTAAAGATTTCACGACGCAAAAAATTCCCAATCGTAGGGGTACAGGTACCTTTCCCAATTGGCGTGAAAAAATGCTGCCTATATCTCATGCACTATTATTGATAGAGCCTTGATATTTCACACATGGATACATCCTGCCAAGACCTTTCATTTGGGACCATGACCCTTGACCTTGTGACCTTGACCTTTGAGTTTCACCTACTTTTAAAAAATTAGCTATTTTTGTGACAAGCACCCGTATAGGCGAGCTACGTTGTCCGCGGACAACTCTTGTTACCGTTGTTCTAAGATTCCAACAATTTGTGATTTAAATCAAAATGAATACCCCGGTAGATATTGTCATATCATAAATAACTTTGAAATTTCAGTAACATGATAGATTACTTATCTCTCTGTATGTGCTGAAAATTTTAAAGAAATGTATCAAATGAGTCAAAAGTTTTGCCTGTTTTTGTCTACAGGGTATCAATTCTTGGAAATTTCTTCAAATTAATTTGGCATCCAGAGGACAGTCCAATATTGGGTAACATCCCAATTGGTCTACTCCCATTTCGTCTACTGTCTTTTTAGTGCCTTGAGTCCCAATTCGTCTACTGTCCCAACTCGTCTACTTTCATGTCAAATCATCAATTAACAACATCAATTTTTGTCGAGCCCACTTGCGGTGAGCTCGACATAGTTGTCACAATGGCGGTTCGGTGTATGTGCGTTAGTGCGTTAGTGCGTGCGTGCGTGCGTTAGTGCGTGCGTCCGTCCGGATGGAGCTTGTCCGGGCCATAACTTCACCATGGATGGAGGGATTCAGAAATAACTTGGCACAAATGTCAAGCTCAGTAAGGCGGAGTGTCGCGTGCAAGAACCAGATTCCAAGCTCAAAGGTCAAGGTCAAACTTGGAGGTCAAATGTCAAAAATGAGAAGATTTTTGCTTGTCCGGGCCATAACTTCACCATGGATGGAGGGATTCAGAAATAACTTGGCACAAATGTCAAGCTCAGTAAGGCGGAGTGTCGCGTGCAAGAACCAGATTCCAAGCTCAAAGGTCAAGGTCAAACTTGGAGGTCAAATGTCAAAAATGAGAAGATTTTTGCTTGTCCGGGCCATAACTTCACCATGGATGGAGGGATTCAGAAATAACTTGGCACAAATGTCAAGCTCAGTAAGGCAGAGTGTCGCGTGCAAGAACCAGATTCCAAGCTCAAAGGTCAAGGTCAAACTTGGAGGTCAAATGTCAAAAATGAGATGATTTTTGCTTGTCCGGGCCATAACTTCACCATGGATGGAGGGATTCAGAAATAACTTGGCACAAATGTCAAGCTCAGTAAGGCAGAGTGTCGCGTGCAAGAACCAGATTCCAAGCTCAAAGGTCAAGGTCAAACTTGGAGGTCAAATGTCAAAAATGAGATGATTTTTGCTTGTCCGGGCCATAACTTCACCATGGATGGAGGGATTCAGAAATAACTTGGCACAAATGTCAAGCTCAGTAAGGCGGAGTGTCGCGTGCAAAAACCAGATTCCAAGCTCAAAGGTCAAGGTCAAACTTGGAGGTCAAATGTCAAAAATGAGATGATTTTTGCTTGTCCGGGCCATAACTTCACCATGGATGGAGGGATTCAGAAATAACTTAACGGGTCACATATGTATACTCAAATTAATCCATTCTGGTATCTCGTTATAAATACATAGACATGTAATATTTTGTGAACAATAAACTGTCTCACCATGATCCCCATCATTCCAACTTATTTTGTCCCCACTTTTACAACGCCATTGTAATGACAGCTGTAGACATAGGTATGGTCTTCTTTCTTCAAAATGAGCGGGCTCGACATGTTGCCCTTCGGCATCTAGTTGTTTTAAGGTATGAATTTAAGTCAATATATTAAAAAATGAAATAAAAATGCAAACATTTTGATAAAAATCATATGATATCATATTGATATACAAAGTATAGAAGAGTAGACGAAATGGGACTTTTGTCAAAAATAGTAGACGAATTGGGAGTAGACGAATTGGGAGTAGACGAAATGGGATTAAACCCAATATTGAATATTTGGCCGCGAAAGGGTTAACTTAGATTTTATCAAACCCTAAATAAATAACTATATTTTGACTATTAAAAATTGGAAGTGCGGGTTGCAAGTTGTAAGTGACTAAGTATAGTCCAGTCACAATATACCGTAATTATTCAAATAAACACCCGGCTGTTTATTAGAAAAGTGCTCATTAATAGAAAGGTTGGGGATGGGCGTTTATTAGAGGTATTCAAATCTTGTAAGTCAAAACATGCAAATCAAATGTCAATTCATGGACTTGAAATTAATTAAGTAAAAGTTTGCAAAGTTTGGTTACAAGGACTGTAAAATATGATTTTTGGATGAAATTCTTTCATTGTAAATAGAGAATGAGGTACAGGAAATCCTCTCTTTCATTACTTTTGAAAGTGATCTTTGTTTATGACTTACAAAATTTTAATCCGGAATCGGGGATTGGCATTTATTACGCTACCCTTTCCCTCTTAAATTGTGCTTAAAAATATGCTTGGCTTGGCTTTTATTAGAATGATAACGACAATTAAACACGTAACCATCTGCAGTGAAACCCAGCTTGGAATGAGCGAAGGCCCTAGAAGCTCTTCTAAGATGATCTTGGGTCATGCCTCCCTCAAATTTTTGAAAAAAATTGTGCAATTTGGTGCATTCTAGATTATTCTTGAACACATTTATGAGTCATTTTAGTTTTATTGTAGTATCATGCTGCATTTATGGCAGTTTTTGGTGCCTGTGTCTAGGACTTTGCTTATGGCATATGTTTACACATTTTATCTATATTCCTATAACAAGGAAAAAAGCGTTCTGAATGTTTAACCCTTTCCCAAACAAGACCTGGTTTTGATGCCCCTATTAGAAAATGCTTGGGAAAACATTGAGGCAAAAGAAGAAAGTGCTGGTGACCAGCACTGTCTCCTTTTGCCTCAATATTTTCTAGGCTATAACATGCATATTTTCTCCTTTTGATCTAATTTATTTTTTTGTCTGCCACCCCTTTGAATTTGGAACATCCTAAAATTTTGCAGTTTGGGAAAGGGTTAATACAACTTTGAATGAATCATCTCAACACTTGCGGTTGCGAGACACCTGCAGGATTCAAATCATCACATTCAAAATCACAGTATTATATGTCCAAATTATACCAGACTATAAAATTTAATATAATTGTTTTATTTCAGGCCAAAGCACCAACACGAACACACAATAGACAGGGGGACCATAGACAGACAGGCACCACACAGAGAAAACCACCACCTAAAAACCCTGCACCCCCACCCACACAGGATAGTAAATTAACCCATTATCAGACGGCAAAATTTTGCCAGATGTTCGAATTTGAAAGGGGATGCAGATGACAATTTCAAGATGATGAAATTTCAAAAATCTTACCATTTTGGGTTAGAAAACATTGTGGAAAATGAAGAAATTGCTTGTCACAAGCAATTTCTTCATTTTCTACAATGTTTTCTCGAGTATTTTCTTATGAAGGAGTCAAAAAGGCATCACTGTGCAGTAATGGGTTAACCCATTACTGCATAGTGACGCCTTTTGACTCCCTCACAAGAAAAAAGCTTGAGAAAACATTGTGGAAAATGAAGAAATTGCTTGTGACAAGCAATTTCTTCATTTCCCACAATGTTTTCTAACCCAAGACAGACTTATTTTCAAAATTTCATAAACTTGAAATTGAAGTCTGCAACATCTTTCAAATTGGAAGAGTCCAAAATGTTGCCGTCTGGTAATGGGTCTTGTTATGTCAAGTATTCCTGGTGTCAGTACTTTCAGTGCTTTGTTTATTACAAGCAGCACTCACACAGAGTAGACAGACAGGTACCCAGACATGGCGAAGAAGCATAAATCTTTGTCAGACATTCGGTCTGACGATACTGAATAATCTGTCAGACCGAATAAAATTTTCTAAGACCGAACTATAATTCTCTATCTAACTAATCAAAATTTGTGTCAGACAGTTGGACTGACAGTAGCCAAAAAATCACCAGACCAAGGGAATTTTCATCAGACATGTCTGCCGGACCGACAGTCTTCGCCATGACTGGGTACCACACAGAAAACCACCCCCTAAAAACCCTGCACCCCCACCAACACAGGTAAGTTAGTGGTTCATTTTGTTATGACATTTTTTTTCATAAAGAATAATTATTTTATATCTGAACATCAAATGAATTTGTGATAGCTTAAAATTTTGTTTTTAGAAACAAATGAGTCAGGATCTGGAAAAACATCCCTTACAGCATTTGAGACAGCCATATTTCAAGATCAATCTGTGCCTAGATGCAGTCTAGCCAGCATCCATATTACTCTTAAATGGTTGCTACAGACCATGAGAAAGCTATTGGAGAACAATATGGTTACTGGTCAGGCTGCGTGTATACGCAGGCTGACCTGGAACCATGTTGTTCTCAAATGCTATAAGGGACGTTTTTCCAGATCCTGGCTCAAATATAAGTGTGTCTGAACATGCTAAATGAGAGTGAGACCCTCTCAGAAGTGTGAAAAGAATCAACCCAGTTAGTGTGCCCAAGTCAGCACAGACTGGCTAAAGTCTAAATGTTTCACTCTTATATATTCTTTTAATCTAGAATGGTTTCCCTTTCTTACTATGGATATGCTCATTTTTCGAATATAACAACTGGTTGACCTCCTCTGAGTCTAATCTAATTCTAGAGATTTGGTTCACACAAGGTCCATTTTTAAAGTCTTTAACCCATTCCCACATAATGACGCCTTTTGACACACCAGTAGAATAAGGCATTGAAAAACATAATATGGAAAATGATGAAATTGCTTGTGACATGCAATTTCTTCATTTCCAACAACGTTTTCTACCAAGAAAGACAAAAGTATATAAATTCATTCACTTTGAATTGTGGTCTGCACTCTGCAACATGTTTTAATTTAGACAAGTTCAAAATTTTGTCGTGGTAATTGGTTACCCGTTACCACACAGGGACGCCTATTGACGCTCTTTAACACAATGGCTTTGGAAAACATTGTGAAAAATGAAGAAATTGCTTTAACAAGCAATTTCTTCATTTCCCACAATATTTTTTACCCCAAAAGACCAATATATTTTAGATTTCATTGATTTGAAAATGTCGTCTGCAGCATCTTTGAATTTGGAACAGTCCAAAATTTTGTTGTCTGGTAATGGGTTAAGCATGACTAGTCACAAGTCTGTTTTTACTTGCAGGAAGAAGATTATGAAGAACCCGATGCTAAACCTGCAACAACTGGTAGGTTAACCCCTTCCCAAACAAGACCTGAGGCGTGTTCTTTAGAGCAAGATTTTTTAATATTTCTTAAGATGTTTTTGATACAGCATTTTTAAGACCAAGATTATAAGCCAGGTGTTCCTAATGTTCCATACTTCATACAAAATGATGTCATCATGACGTCATTTGTATGAAGTACGGAGCATTTGGAACTCTGCGGTTTATGAATCATTGAGCATTCGTAACAACTCAGTCAATTTTCTCCCATAAAGATTCTACAGAATTTACCGAGGTGGTCCGAAAGAAGTATAGAAAAATGGCGGCTCCCAGTGATCGTCTTAAAAATCTTGCTCAGAAGAACGCTTTATCCTAAAACATCTTAAGAAATCTCAAGAAATCTCGCTCTAAAGAATGCACATCTGGTTTCCTTAATAAATGAGGCTTTGGAAAAACATTGAGACAAATGAAGAAAAGGCTGATGATAAGCATTTTCTCCTTTTGCCTCAATAATTTCTGTGCTCTAAATGAAGAAGTCTACTGGTAGGTTGGTTTATTATTCATCCTGCATGGCTCATGAAATCTCATGTAGTAGAAATGTTCTAATCCGCATTTGCTTCTCTTCCTGCAAGCTTTTATGCAAGATGGGGGGCTTATTGTTTTACTTGTGGCTGACCGTCCCTCTGGAATGTGTATCAGTGAAGCAAATGGCTTATTTTGAAGTTATTTGGAATCTAGGCATTTTATGAGAGAATATTTAGAAAAGTGTTACTTTCATAATTGAAAAAGAATTCATGGGAGGAAGAATTTTTCTATAAAAAAACAAACAATCTTTAATTGTGGGTAAAGACCTTAACCCCTTCGCTGCCCCGTGACGGCCTGAGCCGTCATGCGGTCATGCGAAAATGTCGCTATACTGCCCCGTGACGGCCTGAGCCGTCATAAGGGGAGAACGACGTTTTTTTTTCAAAGTTTAATAACAAAAAATGTAATTTCCAAAATGAATTAAAAAATATTCATTGAATAGCATTTTCAATTATCTTTCAGAAAATATAAGGTTTTATATAGTTTTATTGAATAGTTTTATAGTTATAAGTTGATTTCTTACACTTCCGTCAATTTCTTGGAAAATAGCTTGGCAAATAGGAACCAATTTTCCAATAGTTGTCTGGCAGCGAAGGGGTTAACGATTCCCAATATTTTCGAAGACTTCTTCCAACGAACTATTAAAATTGGGATGATACAGTTTTTGATTTTGTACATTTTTCAGCCATTCCAGTATTACCTCCTGCTAGGGGTGAGTAAAATCTGTCTTTTTGTCCATCCATCCATCTGTCCATTCATCTGTCTATTTGTCTATCCACCTGTCTTTTTGTCCATCCATCCATCTGTCCATTCATCTGTCTATTTGTCTATCCACCTGTCTATTTGTCCATCCATCCATCCACCTGTCTATTTGTCCATCCATCCATATGTTTGTGAATGTGTCTGTCTGTTCATCAGTGTGAAGTTAAAGTTATGAATAATTCAAACTTACACAGCTCTAAAAAACTAAAGGAACATGTCAATTCAAGAGATCATTATTGTATCCTCTTAGTCTTAGACCTACTCTCTTTGAAGGCCATTGAGGCGGTATTGCAAAAATGAAGTCTTGGTGAAAAGGTTCATACACATTCTTCATTACAATTTGGCGTTAGTATATAAAGTATATTTTGACAAAGCAGAGGCTAATTTATGATCAGAGCAGAATTATACACAATTTGTCATTTATGGACACAAAATGACTGTGCAATTAACCCTCTCCCAAACAAGACCTGGATTTGACGTCCCTATTAGAAAAGGGTGGGAAAATATTGAGACAAAAGAAGAAACTGCTGATAACCAGCAGTTTCTCTTTTTGTCTCAATATTTTGTATGCCATATTTTACACAAATCATATCTTTAATACCTTCCATTTTGTCATTTGTGTCAGTTTTTGAAGTGGATCACCCTAAAATTTTGCGGTTCGGAAAAGGGTTAAGCCCCCAACTTAATTTTGTTTTGGGCCATTCATCATTGCTATACTGTTATTTACAATAACTGTTGTGGCAACACATTGTTACTTTTTAGCGAGCCGGGACTTTATGTCCGGGGAGCTAATGTCACAGCCCTAGTGTCGGCGTCGCGTCCCATCTTCACTTGAAAAACTTTAACCTGGCCTATATCTCAGGCACTATTAGAGATACAGCCTTGATATTTCATACATAGATACATCTCGACAAGACCTTTCATTTGAGACCATGACCTTTGACCTAGTGACCTTGACCTTGGAGTTTGACCTACTTTTGAAAAACTTTAACCTGGCCTATATCTCAGGCACTATTAGAGATACAGCCTTGATATTTCATGCATATATACATCTCAACAAGACCTTTCATTTGAGACCATGACCTTTGACCTAGTGTCCTTGACCTTGGAGTTTGACCTACTTTTGAAAAACTTTAACTTGGCCTTTATCTCAGGCACTATTAGAGATACAGTCTTGATATTTCATACGTAGATACATCTCGACAAGACCTTTCATTTGGGACCATTACCCTTGACCTTGTGACCTTGACCTTGGAGTTTGACCTACTTTTAAAAAAACTTTAACCTGGCCAATATATCATGCACTATTGATGAAAGAGCCTTGATATTTCACACATAGATACCTCATACAATGACCTTGACCTTGAGACTATGACCTTTGACCCAGTGACCTTGACCTTTGACTTCTTTTTGTGACAAGCTCTTGTATAGGCGAGCTATGTTGTTCGCGGACAACTCTTGTTGTGAAACATCCTTGAACAAAATACACTTGTAGTGTGTTTAATTTTTCGTTTAAACAGATGCAGGAAAAACAAAGAATGCACCAAAACCAAAAGGTAACAAAACGCTCAGTCTTTAGGATCTAATGATTTGGATAATTTGCTCAAAATTTAGCTCTAGAAGTATTTCAGGCTTTCATTGAAATGGACACCTAGGCTATTAAAAGTCAATTCTCTATACCTTTCCAAAACAAGACCTGGTTTTGACGTCGCTTAAAGAAAATGCTTCAGAAAATGTTGAAACAAAAAGAAGAAGATGCTGTTAACCAGCATTTTCTTCTTTTATATCAATTGTATCATCTGCAGCATCTTTGAAATTGGAACAGTTCAATTTTTTCTGTTTGGGAAAGGGTGAAAAGTTGGATCAAGACATCTTATGGTTTATTTTTTTTTTCTGTTCTGTTCAAGGGAAAACAAACCAAATAATGCTTATTACTTTGGCATGTGCATTATATTCACTCATGAATGGTCGTGTAATACTGCTATGTGATTATATATAGGGGATGACATTTACAGGTTTGACAAAGTAAACTAGTCATTATGTTGTTTGTTTGAGCAAAGCCTGCTCCTCTTGTCAGAGATGTATGTACTTCAGCAAGGCATTTCTACTGGTATTGATATCAACCCATACATTATAACATTGACGTCTTGATTCTCAAAAAGATGAAAGCTATGGAAAACGTTGTTGCAAATGAAGAAATTGCTTGGGGCAAGCAATTTCTTCATTTTCAACATTGTTGAGGCAAAAGGAGAAAATGCTGGTCACTGTTTTCTACCAAGAAAGACTAAAACATATGAAATTTCATTTACTTGAACTTGTTACCTGCAACATCTTTGAATAATTATATGGAACGGTCTAATATTTTGCCTTCTGGTAATGGGTTAAAGATAGGTAGCTTTGTCATTATATTGCAAAAACAATATTGTCAACATGAAAGTTTGACAACAAACAATTCTTGTAGTGTGTTTGTTTGTTTTTATTTCAGTGAATTACACACAAGTAGACATTAAACTAGATTCAAGATCATCCAATCCAGTACCAACTATTACAGCGCCAAATGCGTCTCCTGCCAATGTAAGAAACATGCTATTTTCCTATACAACCAACTTATATGAGACCTTACAAGCTGCTCTCAAACAACCCCTAGTTTTGATGTCCTCTACAAAATTTGTAGAGTGGGCCTTTACAGTTTATTGGCCTCAAGAGAACACTTGGTTAAGGGCATTTCACTGATTTACATAAAGGCATAGTGGGCCCCGATGAAGCGTATTGGGCTAGGAAGAACACAAGGGCATAACACTGTAAAACATGTACTTGGAGGTGTAGAGGGGCCCTACAGTTTATTAGGCTGGAGGGACCACTGGTCTAGGGGCATTTCACTGATTTACATAAAGGCATAGTGGGGCCCCTACACCTTATTGGGCTGGGAAGAAAACTAATGTAGGGGCATTACACTGATTTAAATGAAGACACAGTGGTGACCCTACAGCTCATTGGGCTGGGGAGAAAATTAGTGTAGGGGCATTACACTGATTAACTTGCATGCATAGTTGGGCCCTACAGCTTATTTGGCTGGGGAGAACACTGATTACATTGTTTATATTTGCAGGAGAATCTAGAACAACAGAAGTGGTATTACGGTGATACACATAGAGACATTATAAAACAGAGACTAGAACGACATAGAACTGTAAGTTAGCACTTGTAATGTGACTTAAAATTTGGTTTGAAAAAAATGTCTTTAAAATGATATCTTCATCTATATTGCCTGCCAAAGCTTTAATCTCAAAAGAAATACACGTATGACCAAAACCATTCCCAAATGGCAGCCTTAAACTATTTGAATTTGAAAGGTATTGCAGACGACATAATGGATGTTGATGAAGTTTTGTATTTGACTTATATGTGATCGATAGATTAGGTTTAACATCCCTTTCAACTGCTATGGTCATATCGCAGTGGCTGGATCACCTTACCATGTATTCATGTTGTTTCTCGTACAAGTACTACCACAACATCTTTACCAAGCCTCAAGCTGCTCACTCACATAAGTTTATGATTATCAAACTGTTGTTGTTGACATTATTGTCAGAAAGAATTTTTGTGGTGGCCAGTGATTGAACCTGGAACCTTATGAATGAGAGTCAAATGGGCTACAAACTGCACTAAGGCAGCGACCTTGAATGCGGCCAAAAGTTGGCATATATTTGTATCATGGTCTCAATCTTTTTGTCTGTCCTGATGTCTGTCCAATGCTTCCCTAGCTTTTATAGGGATAATCAAATCCAGGTTTGGTTTTGGAAAGCATTAACAAACAAATAGATCTTTTTACAGAATGGTATGTATGTGATCCGTGAATCCACGAAGAGTCCTGCAGAACTGTTCACTTTACAAATATTTACCGGTATTAACTTTTCTCAAATTTCAAATATTAGGTTGGTCTGATCTGAAAGTTGCTACAAATGACAAAATTGAGGTTGATAAAGGTATGATTTGTGTGTAAAAAAAAGCACAGAAATCATTGAGGCAAAAGGAGAAAATGCTGGGCATCAGCATTTTCTTCTTTTGGCTCAATGTTTTCCCAATCCTTTTCAAGTGATGTCAACTTCGGATTCTGCTTGTAAACAAACATATACTATTCACAGAATGGTATGTATGTGATCCGTAAATCTACGAAGAGTCCTGCAGAACCGTTCACCTTACAGATATACTATGAAACCAGGGTATTTAACTTGTCTATACGGAAGAGGGAGGATAACAAATATGCTATAGGTGTTTATAAACCAGATGAAAGGGTGAGCTTTTATCTTTTTGCCATTAAGTACTGCATAGAAATTAGTCTGACAATTAGCATTCTTTGATTTTAAGACAATTTTGAGGATAGGATTCTTTATGAAAGTAAGGGTTCAGTTTCTGGTAAAACACAGAAAATATATTTACCAGGCCCTGGTTTCTCGAAAATACTTAAATACATACTTTCTTCAGATGTTTTAAGATAAAGCATTCAAGCAGCTCAAAGGAGGCCCATTACTCTACACTTGTAGGTGAACATCTCGGTTAACGCTTTCCCAAACGACAAAATTTTATGGCGATTCACTTCAAAAACTGCAACAGATGACAAAATAGATGTTATTAAAGATAGGATTTGTGTAAAATATGAAATAGAAAATATTGAGACAAAAGGAGAAACTGCTGGTTATCAGCAGTTTCTTCTTTTGTCTCAATGTTTTCCCAAGCCTTTTCTATTAGAGACGTCAAAACCAGGTCTTGTTTGGGAAAGGGTTAAGTTTCTAGAAACAAGAAAATTGACTGAGTTGTTATGAACATTCCATATTTATAAACTGCAGTGTTTTGAATGATCCATACTTTACACAAATGATATCATCATGACGTCATTTATATAAAGTATGGAGCATTGTGAACATCTAGCATAGAATCTTGGTCTCAAAAATACTTTATTCAAAACATCTTAAAAAATCTTTAAAAATCTCACTCTAAAGAATGTGCCTCAAGTCACATTAGTTTATATAAACTTTTGTTTGTATTTCAGGGTTTCAGCACACTTATAGAAATGATTAACTTTTTCAAACAGAACTTTCTTGTGCTTAGTGGTGGGAGTCAAACAAAACTTTTACGATCATTACCAAAGGAATCCTAACATCGGCTTCAGGTCATTTTCATGTGCCATTCTACTTAATTGAACATTTTTATGTGACTTAATTCTTTCAAAAAGAACAAAAAGTAAGGCTTTTCAAATTTATGGCTGCTGAGAATGATAAAATGGATGTTATAGAAGAAAAGATTTGTGTAGCGTACATGTAGGTCCAGGCTAGGATTTGTGTACAATTTAGCACAGAAAGGATTAAGATGAAAGGAGAGAATTCTGGTTGTAGACATTTTCTCCTTTTGTCTCAATGTTTTCCCAAGCTTTTCCTATTGAGGAGTAAGTTGTTTTGGAGAGAGTTAACATATCTGGAATATTTATAAAAGATGTGACTTTTCCACAGTATTATGTTGATTACGTTATTATCCCCCGCCGAAAAAAAATTTCGGGGGGGGATATTGTTTTTGCCATGTCCTTCCGTCCTTCCGTCCGTCCGTCCGTCCGACATTCGTTTCCGCGCTATTTCTTGGAAACTATAGACCGGATTTCGATGAAACTTGGCACACAGCTTCACTACAAAGAGGATATGCGCATATCGTCGGGGTTACCCGGTTCGACTATTGAATTCAGAGTTACTGCCCCTGACTGTTTAAGCCGTATACATACAGAGTGATATTCGTTTCCGCGCTATTTCTTGGAAACTATAGACCGGATTTCGATGAAACTTGGCACACAGCTTCACTACAAAGAGGACATGCGCATATCGTCGGGGTTACCCGGTTCGACCGCCGAATTTAGAGTTACTGCCCCTGACTGTTTAAGCCATATACATACAGAGTGATATTCGTTTCCGCGCTATTTCTTGAAAACTGTTGACCGGATTTCGATGAAACTTGGCACACAGCTTCACTACAAAGTGGACATGCGCACATCGTCGGGGTTACCCCGTTCGACCGCCGAATTTAGAGTTACTGCCCCTGACTGTTTTAGCCATATACATACAGTGATATTCGTTTCCGCGCTATTTCTTGGAAACCATAGACCAGATTTGGATGAAACTTGGCACACAGCTTTACTACAATGAGGACATGCGCATATCGTCTGGGTTACCCAGTTCGACCGTCGCATTCAGAGTTACTGCCCCTGACTGTTTAAGCCATATACATACAGTGATATTCGTTTCCGCGCTATTTCTTGAAAACTATACACCGGATTTCGATGAAACTTGGCACACAGCTTCACTACAATGAGGACATGCACATATCTTCAGGGTTACCCGGTTCGACTGCCGAATTTAGAGTTACTGCCCCTGACTGTTTTAGCCATATACATACAGAGTGATATTCGTTTCCGCGCTATTTCTTGAAAACTATAAACCCGATTTCAATGAAACTTGGCACACAGCTTTACTACAATGAGGACATGCGCATATCGTCGGGGTTACCCGGTTCGACCGTCGAATTCAGAGTTACTGCCCCTGACTGTTTAAGCCATATACATACAGAGTGATATTCGTTTCCGCGCTATTTCTTGAAAACTGTAGACTGGATTTCAATGAAACTTGGCACACAGCTTCACTACAAAGTGGACATGCGCATATCGTCGGGGTTACCCGGTTCGACCGCCGAATTTAGAGTTACTGCCCCTGACTGTTTTAGCCATATACATACAGAGTGATATTCGTTTCCGCGCTATTTCTTGAAAACTATAGACTGGATTTCAATGAAACTTGGCTCACAGCTTCACTACAATGAGGACATGCGCATATCGTTGGTTTTACCCGGTTCGACTGCCGAATTTAGAGTAACTGCCCCTGAATGTTTAAGCCATATACATACAGAGTGATATTCGTTTCCGCGATATTTCTTGAAAACTGTAGACCGGATTTTGATGAAACTTGGCACACAGCTTCACTACAAAGTGGACATGCGCATATCGTTGGTTTTACCCGGTTCGACCACCGAATTTAGAGTTACTGCCCCTGACTGTTTAAGCCATATACATACAGTGATATTCGTTTCCGCGCTATTTCTTGGAAACTATAGATCGGATTTCAATGAAACTTGGCTCACAGCTTCACTACAAAGTGGACATGCGCATATCGTCGGGGTTACCCGGTTCGATTGTCAAATTTAGAGTTACTTCCCCTGACTGTTTAAGCCATATACATACAGAGTGATATTCGTTTCCGCGCTATTTCTTGAAAACTATAGACCGGATTTCAATGAAACTTGGCACACAGCTTTACTACAATGAGGACATGCGCATATCGTCGGGGTTACCCGGTTCGACCGCCGAATTTAGAGTTACTGCCCCTGACTGGTTTAGCCATATACATACAGAGTGATATTCGTTCTGTTGAAGCCATATACATACAGAGTGATATTCGTTTCCGCGCTACTTTATTGACAATGGAAATATGTTCGGCGGGGGATATCAATTCAACGAATTTGCTTGTTTCAATTCAAAGATAAAGAAAGTTTTGTTTTAATCATGTTACGAAACATCTGATTGCACGGGAAATCAGATTGGACCATGAATCAGGTTTGTTGTTACAAGTAACTACGCAAGAAAAAATTGTTAGATCGTTGATAATACGGGAAAGGGGGTAAGAGGGAAAATTATCATTATTTTAAAAGAGGAAAACAATTTTTGGTGAAACAGAAAACAATCATAAATGTCATTGTGTCTTTGAGAAATTCTTTGTAAATCTGTAGAAAAGAAATTTGTGAATGTGATGTAAATATTTGAAATATGCTCAATATTATAGTATTTTGTATATTTGAATGTCCCAGCAGCAGCATATATTGTAGCCATAATATTGTAATACTTGCCCTATTTGCCTTAACCAATTTACAGTTAGCAATATTTTAGACTTTACTTTTACTTAAAGGTGTTGCAGATGACAGTTTCAAGTCGGTGAAATTCGAAAACCTTTCCATTTTTAGTCAGAAAACATTATGGAAAATAAAGAAATTGCTTGTCACAAGCAATTTCTTCATTTTCTACAATGTTTTTCCCAAGCCTTTTCTTGTACAGGAGATAAAAAGGCTTCACTGTGCAGTAGTGAAAATCTATAGCCGAGACAATCCTGACTGGTATCAAAACCAGGCATTGTCTCAATTTGTGTGGAAAATCATTAACCCATTACCAAACGACAAAATTTTGGACTTGTCCAAATTCAAAGATGGTGCAGACGACAATTTCAAGTGAATATAATTTCTTATTTTTTTGTCTTTTGGGGTATAAAACATTGTGGGAAATGAAGAAATTGCTTTTCACAAGCAATTTCTTCATTTTCCACAATGTTTTCTAAAGCAAAAATTTTGTAGGGAGTCAAAAATAGTCATTGTGTGGTAATGGGTTAAAGCAATATGCAGTTTTAACTTTCAAAAATTATTGCTTAGAAAAGTGTCTTTTGTAAATAATTATGGTATGAATGTTACTACGAATTTGGATAAAGAACAGCTCGCAATATAATTGATTAAAATTGCTTTGATTGTATGTATAACTCATCGGCTATTAAGTGAGAGTTGTATACAAACACTAAAAACCAAATACATAGTTTTAACATTTACCAAACCATTTATCGTGAGCTATACGAGCGATTTAATGTCCTAATTATTTTATTCCCAAAAAAGGAAGTGTTTGTGTTACGCCATTTATCAACAACAAG
The DNA here is from genome assembly GCA_963680895.1 of Fragum sueziense. NCBI lineage: Eukaryota > Metazoa > Mollusca > Bivalvia > Cardiida > Cardiidae > Fragum > Fragum sueziense. The sequence goes on from OY804601.1 coordinate 22,041,836, forward strand.
GAGTAAAGTGTTTGTATACAACTCTCACTTTATAGCCGATGAGTTATAGATACAATATTTATTTTCATACTATTTTTACTTTGTGCTATTTTGTACTTTTTATCACATATTAATTTTTTATAATATGTTTTAAATATGATAAGAATAAATTCATCAGAAGATTATTTACGATTACGAATTGATTGTTTGCAATTCCTTTACTGAAAAAAACCCTAATCTGATGTCCTTACCAGAAAGAGCTTTCGGAATATTTTGAGAGAGAAGAACAATTACCAGCATTTTCTCCCAACATTTCCTAGGCTATATTATTAAAGTGTTCTTTTTATCATTAGATCTACCTAGTTTTCTGACATTTCATTTGACATCCAGTATTGAAAATAGTGAGGGAAAAGGAGGAAATTTTGGTTACCAGCATTTTCTTCTTTTACCTCAATATTTTCCGAACCACTTTGTATAAGTAATATCAAAACCAAGGCTTGTTTGTGAATCTGATGAATATTTTATCACAATATTTGACCAGCAACGAGTAATGACCTTGCTACAAAAGTATATTCTGGGAGAGATAGGTCGGTTTCCATGGTAACATGTTTATATCTGAAATTCAGATTGCTAAAAATTGAAAGTTGCTGCAGATAGCAAAATAGATGCAAATTGATGTGGAATTTGTGTACACTACCGTGAAGAAAATATTGATAAAAAGGAGAAAATACTTGTTACCAGCATTTTCTTCTTTAGCCTCAATATTTTCCCAAACACTTTGTATAAGGAATATCAAAACCAAGACTTATCAATTTAGTACATTATATTTTATCACACTATATGACCAGCAACAGACAGAAAGTTTTTCGCTTTCCCACTGTCCGTGACTTTGATATATATATATACTCAAAGGCAAAAGTAAATTTACAGTTTTAGAATAATTCTATTTTCTTAATTTCAAAGCATATTTACTATATTTTCACAAACATATGATTTCAAGGTTATTTTTTGATATTCTAAATGAACACATCCGTTTCATCGACGTTAAAGCCATCTGCACGTGCATATTGTTAAAATTACTAAAATACCCCACCCACACAATGGTGTTGTAAATAGTGACATTTTTTTTGCATGTTTGATCTTTGTTGGTCGCAACACAAAAGGCCGGAGTTGTATTTCAGTTACTAGGAAAATGAAAGCAATCCGACGCCGACAAAAACAGGACATTAAGCATGGTGAGATAGCGAAAATGAAAATTTGTGTTTCTATGCTAATGAACTGCACCTGTCAATCAATTGTTAACTTCTTGAACACATTTCAACACTTAGGGGGTCAAAAAATTAGAGTATCCATAACCAAGACCAATAAATTCATGTTTAGCATTAACGTGACGTGATGTTACGTTTTTACCGGAAGCTGCAGTAAAGATGTGTGAAATCGTTAGTTGAGCTGTAGAATTGTTCGATGTCGAATTTGAAAAATTGATTTTAGTGCTAGACGTCCAGTAGCCAGACCCCTTGAGTTATACAGTTACATGACGTCAACGTCAAAAATGCCCATATTTGACCTTATGTAGCATTTTGAACACACACAGTTTGGGAGTCAGCCCCTATTTTGTGAGGAGAAAAGGTTAAATGTTAGTGTCATAGGCGATATAAGACGTGTGGACACAAGAACGTACATGAAATAGAGAGTGTGCTACGGGACGATTGTTTAAGAATTGAATAGCTCAATATCAGACGGCTGACCTTATCCATACACGAGTTGTTTTGTGCAGTCAATTATAGACATGGGGACAAAGAAATACTGACATTAGATAAAATTTAGCATGAAATGCGATCCTTTTATTCTAAAAGGTGTAATTAAACTTTACCTGGATTTTTCATTTTAACCTCTTTATTAATGCCGTGGTAACACCAGCGTCAAGAAAGACTGAACACTATCTTCTATCCCACATTGGTCTTGCAAAATGGCATATGTATATGTATAACACACGTAATTTCACAAGCTGTGATTAGGGTTTGATAAATCAAATGAAAGTCAGGTGTAAAGTTACTTTTGCCTTTCAGTATATATATTCTGGGAGAGATAGGTCGGTTTCCATGGTAACATGTTTATATCTGAAATTCAGATTGCTAAAAATTGAGAGTTGCTGCAGATAGCAAAATAGACGAAAATGAATGTGGAGTAAGTGTACACTACAGTGAGGAAAATATTGAGAAAATGCTGGGCACCAGCATTTCAGAGAAAATGCTGGTCACCAGCATTTTTTTCCTGAATAATTTCCTGAGCACATTGTATTAGGAATATCAAAAACAAGACTTTTTTGTAGTTAATTTTTAGCAAATCCTTTATTTTTTATCACAATATTTGGCCGGCAACAGCCAAAAAGTTTTTCACTTTCCCACTGTCTGTAACTTTGCTACTATATTCTGGGGGTGATAGCGCGGCTCCCATGGTAACATGCGTCTTTCTAAACACCATGTTTGAGTCTCGTGACGACCTCGCGGAACCGTGAAATTCTGTGGCACCACTTTGTTCTAGTATACGACCTAGATTACGCTCTGTTATTCCACCACCTTGAAAAGATATAAAAACAAAGATGTGAAAAATTTTGAGACAAAAAAGACTTTGAATCTGCAAAAGGGGGTGTTTCACGGATAGGAAAATTAACATGGGAGTCTGCCCACGCTTGTAATTTAATGAAATTTGGCGTGAAGTTAGTACACTAGATAACGGTTCAAATTCATGAAATGTTTGGGATCAAACATTCCAGAATTCAATTTTCTAAGAATTTTAAGTTTTTACCGGGAAAAAATATGGTACCCTCAATAAAAGAGTGTGCACGCATTCTGGTTTTTAGTTTCATGGCCTAATTTATTCTAAAAATGTTGTCCAGTAGTCCCTGATCATGTATGATACAAAAATACATATAATTCTATATAAAGATTTATTTTATATCAGATGATGTTATGAGCCAATGCAAAAATTCATAGCTTTTAAATAATATAAGCAAATTCAGTTAAAAGATTTACCCAGTTCCAGTTTTTGTCAAAATAAGAAAATCATGTAAAAGTTGTCCACAAATATACTGATGATTATTGTGAAATATCAAGAAAAAATAAAACCGGTAACATGTTGCTTTTGGAATTTCCATCTGAATGGTATACATTTCCAAGAATGGACAAATTCAAGATTTTTTTTCAAAAATGTATTTTCCAATGTTTTGTTTACATTTGTTGGTAATTTTAGTTTACCCAAGGGCAAATCAAGATGTAAAATATGTTTTTGGCCTTTTCCAGTCGTCTGTCCGTGTGTCTGTCTGCCTCTTGACATTTTCTTAAAAAAACGTCTTTTCTCCCAATCTAATATGTATATCTTTTTGAAACTTGGTAGAAATTATCCTTGGGTAAAGGCGTTACATTCCTGCTTTCTAGAATTTCTTTCAGTCAAAAACTTTGGTTGTTGTGGCGGCATAAAAGGGGCAATATGTTATATCACAAAAACAATCTTTTTTATTTAAAAAATAAACGGCCACGAGATTTCAAATTTAGTTTATAGGTTTCCTATGGGGAGTGCTAAAAAGTAGGTTAAAATATTTTTGCCTAGAGTCACATTTAGTCTTGTCCCAAGCGTACCCTTTTTAACATAAAAGAGGAAATTCTATATTAAAAAATCCTCTTCGAACATTCTTGTCAGCCATGATTCAGGAAAGTTAACAACAAGAGTTCTTCTCGGATCTTGAAAAGGTGAAAAAGCAAATTAGAAAAAGTACCAAATTCTCTGATTGTATCTGTTTATCATGCAAAAGTGAAATTGTTGTTTGCCATGCACCAGAAATAGATGATCAAGCACCTAAGTGACTTTAAAGGACTATTTGTGGCTAAACCCCTTTTTAACCATAAGGCATCATAGAAATGTGTATAAATTGTGTATCAACACAGGTTAAGCTATGCATAAAAAAATAATTTTCAAAAATAATTGCACCCTGTTGTACCCCAATAGGGAAATGTTTTGGAATACACAAGGACAATTTCAACTGTGAAATTGAAAAGAAGAAAATTCTGTAATTGCATACAATGCATCTTTCTATATCTCGTTAGTGCATAAGTGGCTCTTAGAGCTAATACATTACTTTACTTTAAACTTGAAAAGGCAACATTGGATGCCATACCACACAGGTTCTAGAAGCCTTTTCCATTTTCTAACAAAAGACTCGAACAATTTGGCATGTCTTAGTGCCAGTAATGATGGTGCATAGGCAATATGATAGAATAGTAAAGAAAAATGGCAATTTGTACAAGTACGCCTATTTTCGCTTTCATATATGTAAATTTTGCAAATAAAAATTATATTTATATTTAATCAATACATTGTCAATGTTTGTTTCGAACATGAATATTGCATTATGGTTGCACTGTATGCTACAGTTGATTTTACTAAAAACAAAAATGGTTTTGGGAGCAAAATCAAATTTTGACTGAAAACGAGTTTTGAACCAAAATATCACCTCCACCAATAATAGGTGCCAAATGACACTGTTACCGGTTTTAGATTTCCAAGTGATTTAGGTCAAAGTAAGAAGGAACGTGTAGCATGTTTTTGTGATAATATGGTATCTTGACAAAGACTCCAACATACTTAACTTTGGAATTCAATTTTGCTCTGTTCGCTAATTTCACAGAAGAATATGCATTTTTTAATGATTATTTCAATAAAAAAACAAACACAATAATTTTCTCGAATACTTTACTGGTATGAATGTAATGCCTAGGGTGTCTCGGAGCAAAGCCACTTGAAAGATCTAGAAAATGCATAAAACTAAAGTTTAGGGACACATGAAAATGGGGGCATGTTTCATGTCAAAGTGGGAATAAGTCAAGGTGGCTTTTCTGTTTCTAGTTTTGATTATCTAAGATACTAATTGCAGTTTCATAGCTTGTATATGGTCCTTTATCACTATGCACAGTTTAAAGAAAATTCGTGCGTGGGCAATTTTGAAACACCCCCTTTGAGGCTGGTCCAAGTTTACAGGTGTTGCAGATGTAAATACCTGAAATATAACATTATTTGGTCTCTCTGAGAAGAAACCATTGTGGGATGGAAGACATTGCTTTTAACAAGCAATTATCTTCATTTCAAACAAAGTTTTCCAAAGCTTTTATCTTGCAGGGCATCAAAAAGCGTCACTCATGGGATTGAATTAAGGGGGAATGCTCCAGTTTTTCGGAACACTCGGTCATTATGGTAGTAAATTAAATCTTCCGTACCAATAATATTATGTTTCGCTACCATATTTTCAATAATATAACACATCATTACAATTTACCATTTTTGACAATAAAAGTGTATTTATTATGCGAAACTGATTTCCTCAAGATGGAAATAGATTATTAAGAGCAAGACAGTCGTAAGTGTGTATGCAGTTACCACGGTTTTGCATTATTTTATTCATGTGTAGCTGATAAAAATTGCTGTATAATTCACTATAAGTGCGCTGACCTATACATTTTCTTTTCGAATTATTACTAGGACATGTTGCTTAATACAATGATGGAGTTTTATTAAATTCTTTTATGTAGAATTTGAAATATATCCAAAAATATGCAAATTTTGACATAAAAAACTCCAGCTTTGTTGATCTAATCGAACACGTGAGCATGCTGTTTCATACATTTACGCATTTATAATAGCACATATTTTGGGTTTCCTGTTCTTATTAAATGTAAGACGTTACTTTAAATCCGTTTTCGAGACGAAACGATGAATATACAGCATTTTATTAGCATTTTAGTGACCTTGGACATGTGCAAGAAATTGTGCATTTTTTCGATGTAGGGGTATGTGATACGAATGCCTATAAAATTCAAACATTATTATCGCTGACCATCCATTTTTATCTTATTTTTCAACTGGCAAAAACATGTAATTTCAACATACAAAATATAAATAAATTCTATTATTGGGAAAAAAATTAGGAAACTGGAGCATTCCCCCTTAAGTAATAATATAATGAATTAAAATCGAGCCAGGATCTGAAAAAAAGTCCCTTATAGCATTTGAGAACAACATAGTTCCAGATCAGACTGCATATACATGCAGTCTGACCAGAAACCATGTTGTTTTCCAATAGCTTCCTAATGGCCTGTAGCGCCCATTTCAGAGTAACTGCATCTACGCACAGCCTAATCTTGAAACCTGGCTGTCTCAAACGTTTTTTCCTAGACTGGGAACCAGACTGATCATTTTTCCCTCTTTTACTTTCTCCGGTCTAATAATATCTAACGGTTATTGATTTTTTATGCGTTATCTTATTGACTAAATTGTATATTGACGACTGGACCCAGGCTATTTTTGTCGAGCCCGCTTGCGGTGAGCTCGACATAGTTGTCACAATGGCGGTTCGGTGTATGTGCGTTAGTGCGTTAGTGCGTGCGTGCGTTAGTGCGTGCGTGCGTCCGTCCGGATGGAGCTTGTCCGGGCCATAACTTCACCATGGATGGAGGGATTCAGAAATAACTTGGCACAAATGTCAAGCTCAGTAAGGCGGAGTGTCGCGTGCAAGAACCAGATTCCAAGCTCAAAGGTCAAGGTCAAACTTGGAGGTCAAATGTCAAAAATGAGAAGATTTTTGCTTGTCCGGGCCATAACTTCACCATGGATGGAGGGATTCAGAAATAACTTGGCACAAATGTCAAGCTCAGTAAGGCAGAGTGTCGCGTGCAAGAACCAGATTCCAAGCTCAAAGGTCAAGGTCAAACTTGGAGGTCAAATGTCAAAAATGAGATGATTTTTGCTTGTCCGGGCCATAACTTCACCATGGATGGAGGGATTCAGAAATAACTTGGCACAAATGTCAAGCTCAGTAAGGCAGAGTGTCGCGTGCAAGAACCAGATTCCAAGCTCAAAGGTCAAGGTCAAACTTGGAGGTCAAATGTCAAAAATGAGATGATTTTTGCTTGTCCGGGCCATAACTTCACCATGGATGGAGGGATTCAGAAATAACTTGGCACAAATGTCAAGCTCAGTAAGGCGGAGTGTCGCGTGCAAAAACCAGATTCCAAGCTCAAAGGTCAAGGTCAAACTTGGAGGTCAAATGTCAAAAATGAGATGATTTTTGCTTGTCCGGGCCATAACTTCACCGACATCGGATGGACTTCTGCTTGGTCTGGTATATTTCTCGGAATTTGGTTTTATGGACTTAGCATAAGGTCCCTTTTAGCGTGACGGGTCACATATGTATACTCAAATTAATCCATTCTGGTATCTCGTTATAAATACATAGACATGTAATATTTTGTGAACAATAAACTGTCTCACCATGATCCCCATCATTCCAACTTATTTTGTCCCCACTTTTACAACGCCATTGTAATGACAGCTGTAGACATAGGTATGGTCTTCTTTCTTCAAAATGAGCGGGCTCGACATGTTGCCCTTCGGCATCTAGTTTCCAGATCCTGACTGCATATATCCTTGATACCTGACCTTGGCAATGACCTTGTCTTTGGCATCACAGAGTACACATTTTTAAAAATACGAAGCCTATCACCAAAGATTGACACTCCCAAACAAACCTGCTTTTGACTATTACGGTACATGTTTACAAATTTTACCTTAGTAAACATGGGAAAAGTATAAATTTTTCAGTACAATTTTGCATGTATTGATTGGAACTTTTCAGGAGTGAGATACCTGAGAATTTGAACCATAGCATGCAGAATTACAGTAGTTTGTAGTTTTATCTTGTGTTGTTTACATTAATATTTTCTTTAACATGTACCATGATATTGTGACCAGGCTATAGTAAATAAAAAAAGATTTTATTTTATGGCTTTTTTTCCCGATGTCAAGTTTTTCTAACAATAAAAGTCACAAATAGCAATGGATATGCTTGAAATCTTGCAGAATATTAATTGATTATCAGAAAGATGATGACTTTATATATATTTGGTAAATATGACCCGTCACGCTCAAAGGGACCTTATCCGAACTCCGAAAATTTAAATTTTGACAAACTTGTCAGACTCAGCACATGTCAACCAGATTCTGTATGCGAAAAAATAACATGTAGTAAGATAGAGAAAACATTCCGGATTTAGAAAATTACATAAAAGTGAAAAGTGTTGGCCCTAGTCTGGCTGCGCGGACTGCGCAGACTGACTAAGGTCGATATTTTTTACACATCCGATAAGGTCCCTTTTAGCGTGACAGGTCACATATGTTACCAGTCACCCTTTTTCATACGCCGCCGGAGGCGGACGTATATTGGCGTCATCTTCTCTGTCTGTCCGTCCATCCATCCGTCCATCTGTCCGTCTGTCCGTACGTCCGTCCACTTTTCTTGTCAACGCAACTCCTCCTAAGTTTCTGGCTGGATCTTCTTGAAACTTAGTCAATGTTATCACCTCAATTGGTAGATGTGCATGAAGGAAGGATTCTATGGTTCATTGATTTTTGCCTGAGTAATGCCCCCTTAAAACTTAGTCTCTGGGGCGGCGTATATTGTGACCATGGCACTCTTGTTGAAGGTTTAACATGATTAAACACTTTCCCAAACAAGACATGGTTCTGACCCAACAGAAAAGGGTTGCAAAAACATTGAGGCAAAAGAAGAATATATCGATACTCAGTATTTTCTCCATTTGTCTCAATTTAGTCTTGTGTATATTGTGCACAAACATTCAAATGGGAACACACTAAACTGTTGCCATTTTACAACAGCTTTCAAATTGGATGGCCCTAAAAATGTGATGTTTGGGAAATATTAAATACTGTAACATCAAAATGACAGTGAGCATTTACCTGGGACAACAATTATTCTTCCTTTTGTCTGAAATATATAATTAAACAAGAAACAAATTTTAATTCCTAAAGGTAACATAAATTTGTAGAAAACAACATCTTTCATCTGGTCAATTTTCCACTTCAAAATGATGGTTGATATGAAAAAAAAAATATTTACCCATTACCAAATGGTATAGTCCAGCAACATTAAAGCGGGACATCTGCATATGTAATGACCCAACTTCGGCAATGTTTTGTGAACACGCTCATCTAACAGACTTTGAACGAACACAAAAATTAACCCTTTCCCAAACAAGACCTGGTTTTGACGTCCCAAATAGGAAAGGCTTGGGAAAACATTGAAACAAAAGAAGAAACTGCTGATAAACAGCAGTTTCTCCTTTTGTCTCAATATTTTCTATGCTATACTCTGCACAAATCATATTTTAAATAACATCCATTTTGTCATTTGTGGCAGTTTTTGAAGAGGATCACCCTAAAATTTTGTCGTTTGGGAAAGGGTTAAGTTGTCTGTCCCAGGTTAATTTTTGTGAACTATAAGAATTTGGATGTGTCCTATATGAAAGGTGCAGTAGAATCTCGATAATTTTTAGTACTCTTTCACAATCAAGAAAGAAAATTAATTCAAGGACTCAACACCACATTGAGGCATACAGAGAAGATGCTGGTTATCAGCATTTTCTTCAACACTTTTCGAAGCCCTCCTTTATTGAAGTCAAAATTCAGGTGTCGTTTGGGAAAGGATCAAGTTTATGTATACCCCACCTGTTTTATCATTTCTATGATTACCGGTAGACCTTCTAATACAGACACATCACCTCCACTTGTTAATACTCTCTCACATCCAAGAGAGATCACTGATTCAAGGGACTCAAATATGTTTTTCGTCATATCTATGGCTGTAAAAGAAAAGCAAGATTACATTGACGCTTTTCTTGGAAAATCTAGTAAAGTAAAGTAAAGTAAAGGTGGTTTATAGCCTCAAATTTACAAACTAGGTCCATATTCGCGCGACTTTTACACTTTACTCCACGATCATTGAGTTGCAAGTCGGCTGTTTACAGTTGGCACCTGCGGCAGCCACAGCACATCAGCTTTCAACTCTCCCGTGTACCCATTTATACACCTGATTGAAGAGGAGCAACGTGGGGTAACTTTTTTGCTCAGAAAAATTCCCGTGATCTCGGCGGGATTTGAACCCAGGACCTCTCGATCCCTAAGCCCGCGTCCTACCACTACTAGACCACGGCGCCCCACACTGATGCTTAACGCTTACTCATATCACAAAATTTTAGGATTTTCTACTTTAAAAGCAACAGCAGACGACAAAATGAATGTTACCAAAGGTAAAATCTGTGAACAATATAGGACAGAAAATATTAAGGGAAAAGGAGAAAATACTGATTATCAGCATTTACTTCTTTTGCCTAAATGTTTTCAAAAGCCTTTTCTATCAGGAGCGTCTAAACCAGGTCTTGTGGGAATGTGTTAAAACAAACTACAGTTACAAGGCTTTTGATGAAAAGCAACAACATGAGTACAACCATGATCTTTCCTATGTGTGATTATGATGTGGCCATCTTATTATTTTGCACTGTTTTGCAATTTTAAATTCACATACATAATTTCTTTTAACATGGGCAAGTTTAAAAAAAATGTGACCGTTCACTTTTTACATGCCTTGGCTTTTGCAGAGAAACGTATTCAACCCAATCAAAGCTAAAAGGATGTGTTATTGTGTCTTTATACTGGGTACCAAGTTTAAAGAAAATCGCTTCACAAATAAAAAAGATATGTCATTAAAACATGTCAAAAATGTCAGGAGTGAAACGCTTTTTGTGTGACACTTAAGACTTTAACCAAGTTTCTAAGCCATGGTAAATAAAATACAGTGACAGGATACTACAATAAGCACTTGTAATTCCTAAAACAACACGTGCATCATCATCTAAAAATTACCTTTTCATCTTATCTTCACTGGTTAAGGATGTGGAGCCTGTTTTAAACAATAACCCTCTGAATTTTATGTCAGGAGTGAAACACTTTTATTTTTCAAAATGTGTTCTCATTTTTGTCTATTCAGCCAGAAATCTACCACTCAAACTTTTTTAGGAAGCCATCAACCTTGTGGGCATTCTGCACTCTATTATTCAGTGATTCGTCGGTTACAATTCATCATATTGTGCAATATATATGCTGTCAGGAGTGAAACGCTTTTTTGTTGTCATTTTGCAAGATTGCACACAATTTTTGCTAAAAACTTGTGAACATGAATTTAGAATATAATTTTGGCACTGCTTAACCATTTAGAATAGTTTTTAGCCACCCTAATTCAGAAATCTGGATGATATTCTGTAACAAGAGGACCATGATGGTCCTATATCGCTCACCTGAACCAAGATGATATGAGCCACAGATTTGTTCAAATCAATTACTTGTGACTTTAAGACTGAAAACAAACTTATGGTTAACAACATTGCGTCCAAATTTTGTCTCGGTTTGTCGCTATTTGTGGTTGTTAGAGTAAAAACAGTCGAAAACGGCAAATTTGTCAATTTGAAGGGCTCAGCAAACTCAGCAAATTCTACTCTAATTAAGCTAATTCAAACTGGTGCAAGATCTTATGTTCAGCAACATTGTGTCCAAATTTCTTCTTGATTGGTCAACAATTATTGTAGATGCTAAAGTGTAAACAAAGTCCGAAACAATCGAAAACATCAATTTTGTCAAATTCAAGGGCATATAACTCATGACTTTCTAGTCTGACGAGACTGAAGTTCAAGCTCATCCAAGAAATTATGGTCACCAACATTGTGTCAAAGTTTCATCTTAATAGGTCAATAATTGTAGATTCTAAAGTGTAAACAAAGTCGTAAACATTCAAAAACGGGAATTTTGTCAAATTCAAGGGCGTTTAACTCATGACCTTTTGATCTGATCAATCTGAAAATCAAACTCATACATGATCTTATAGTCCCTAAGATTGTGATCAAGTTTTGTCTTGATTGGTCAATAATTGTAGATGCTAGAGTGTAAACAAAGTCAAAAACAGTCGAAAACGGCAATTTTGTCAAATTCAAGGGCGTTTAACTCATGACTTATTGATCCGATCAATCTGAAAATCATACTCATACAAGATCTTATAATTCCTAACATTGTCTCAAAGTTTTGTCTTGATTGGTCAGTATTTGTAGAAGTTAGAGTGTAAACAAAGTCGAAAACAGTCGAAAATGTCAATTTTGTCAATTTCAAGGGCACATAACTCAAGACCTTCTGGTCTGATCAGACTGAAAATCAAACTCATCCGAGATCTTATGGTCACCAACATTGTGTCAAAGTTTTGTTTTGATTGATAAATAATTGTAGATACTAGAGTGTTAACAATGTCAAAACTAGCTATTTTTCGCATTCAAGGGCAGATAACTCCGGACTTTCTGGTTCGATCTGACCCATAATCGAACTCATCCGAGATCTTATGGTCATACATGTTTTGACCAGGTTTGGTCAAGATTGGCTTATATTTGTAGATGCTAGAGTGTTAACACGAAATTGTGGACGGACGGACGGACAGACGGACAGACGGACAGACGGACGACGGACAAAAAGTGACCACAATAGCTCACCTTGAGCACTTCGTGCTCAGGTGAGCTAAAAATAGCTGTTATTCTTTACATTTAAATGTCACACTTTGGTCATATTTTTTTTAAACCTGCCCACATGTACTATCTGCATGAAATGTTAATGTGACATCAATGACATATTTTTGTTTGGAAAGCATAAAGGTAGATAGAAGTGATTATTTCTGAATAATTGTTAAACTTCATCAAATTTAAAATTTTCCAGCTAAAATATGATGTCTGAAGAGTAAAGAATTGGAGACTATTACCTCTGTGAAATGTTACTGGCAGTGGTCTGGCACAATCTGAAAGTTTAATACATAACTGTAAAGACCGTTTAATTCATGTATGTGAGGTTGATTCATAACATTCTCAAACAACAAAATTTAATAGGGTCCTATTCAAAAGCTGCTAGAGACAATAACATGTACAGTCGACACTCGGTGTGTCGAAGTCGGAGGGGCCGTCAAAACACCTCGACATATCCGGAGTTCGACTTATGCGATTTTGTTCAGTATCGATAACATTGATATTTGATCGTTTTTAAAACTAATCAAGTACGATTTTTCTTGAAATATAGCCAGAAAAGGACAGAAATTGCTCGTTTTGAGCAATTTCTATCCTTTTCCTACTAAATTCAATGGCTATATTCAGTTCAAAATTATTTTATTTGGAAAAAAATTGTCCATTGCTGAGGACAGGACCAGATTGGAACTTTGACTTAAGCAAAAATTCGACTTATCCGATGTCGACATAAGGAGTGTCGACTGTATGTTACTTAATGTAGAGTTTTTTATTTAATATAGCACAGCACAGAAAACATTGAGAAAATCAAGAAACAGACTGAATCTGAAGTTAAGCATTTTCTTCTTTTGCCATAATGTCTTCCAAAATATCTTTTTTTTAGATACACCAAAACCGGAGGCACATTTATAAGAACAAGATTTCTTTAGATATTCTGAGATTTCGTAAGATGTTTTAGGATAAAGCATTCTTTATAGCAAGATTTTTAAGACGCTCAACTGGAGGCGCCATTACCATATACTTCGTGCAGAACCCCTCGGTAAACTCTGTAGAAACAAGATAAGAGAGAATTGACCAAGTTGTTACAAATGTTCTAAGATACCATGGTAATACTCCATACATCCTACAAATGACGTCTCCATGAGGTCATTTGTAGGAAGTATGCATTTTAATCATCTCGGTCAAAATCTAGGTCTTAAAAAAGACTTATCTAAAACATCTTAAGAAATCTCAAGAAATCTTGCTCTGAAGAACGCACTTCAGGTTTGTCTTGAAAGGGTTAAAAAATCACAGAGGCCAGAGGAATGTGTATGTGCAAGTTTGATGCATGTAGGGCTGTTTTTGTATTTGCATGCCCCTACAAATGTGAGAAATATCTATATACCATTGACAATATCAATGATAAGAATCTCAATTTCCAAGGATTAGCTGTGCAAAATATATAAATACCTGGTATTTGTGAGAAGTTAACCCATTCCCAAACAAGACCTGGTTTGATGGAAAAGTTTTGGGAAATATTGAGAGGAAAAAAGAGAAAATGCTGATAACTAGCAACAGATAATAAGGGGCAAAAGCATTCCTCATGTATTTTTTTTATTTCAAACTCACACTCTATCTTGTGAGTACTCATATTAATTGTCTGCATGAGATGATCCTAATGAGTACACAAAATATAGGGTTTGTTCAACATTTGGTGATATATTGCTTTTCAGAAAGTCATCACCACACTTATCTACAGTCTTGCATACCTATAAGTCTTTTACAATTTTCTGTATCAACTGTGCCATCTCTGTAAAGAAACAAGAAATATTACAGACCAAACAAAAACACAAACCACAAAATGTTGGGGTTTAGTGGGGTTGTCAATTTCAAAGAAATTACAGAGAGCAATATGGCTGCTCATAAATATATGATATTTGTACAGTGTAGAAGAGAAAATATTCAGGAAAAAGGAGAAATATATGCAGATGCAGACCAAACAAAAACACAAACCACAAAATGTTGGGGTTTAGTGGGGTTGTCAATTTCAAAGAAATTACAGAGAGTAATATTACTGCTCATAAATATATGATATTTGTACAATGTAGAAGAGAAAATATTCAGGAAAAAGGAGAAATATATGCAGATGCAGACCAAACAAAAACACAAACCACAAAATGTTGGGGTTTAGTGGGGTTGTCAATTTCAAAGAAATTACAGAGAGTAATACTACTGCTCATAAATATATGATATTTGTACAGTGTAGAAGAGAAAATATTCAGGAAAAAGGAGAACAAGAGATGTTTGTAAAACATATATGCCCCCACAAGCGCCTACATGTGAGGTAAGTCAAAGTCCAAGGTCAAGTTAACAAGATCCAAGGTCATGGTCAAATATGAAAGGTCTTGGTAGGAGGTGTCTATGTGTGAAATATCAAAGCTGTATATGTAAAAGTAAAATGAAACATATGCCAGGTTTAAGTTTTTAAAAGTAGGCCAAATGCCAAGGTCAAGGTCAAATGTGAAAGGTCTTGGTTGGAGGGGTCCATGTGTGAAATATCAAGGCTGTAGGTGTAAAAGTAAAATGAAACATAGGCCATGTTAAATTTTTTAAAAGTAGGCCAAATGCTAAGGTCAAAGTCATGGTCAAATGTGAAAGGTCTTGGTTGGAGGTGTCCATGTGTGAAATATCAAGGGTGTAGGTGTAAAAAGACATGATATATATGCCTGGTTTCAGTCGTTTTAAAAATAGGTCAAACTCCAAGGTCAAGGTTGCAATATTCAAGGTCATGGTCAAATGTGAAAGGTCTTGGTAGGAAGTGTCTATGTGTGAAATATAAAGGCTGTAGGTGTAATAGGACATAAGATAAAGGCTAGGTTAAAGATTTCTAAAAGTATGTAAAAATCAAAGGTCAAGGTCACACAGGCCAAGGTCATGGTCAAATGTGAAAGGTCTTGGTAGGAGGTGTCCATGTGTAAAATATCGAGACTGTAAAGGTAACAGGACATGAGATATAGGCCTAGTTAAAGTTTTTTAAAAGTAGGTCAAACTCTAAGGTCAAGGTCCAAGGTCATGGTCAAAAGTGAAATGTCTTGGTTGGAAGTGACCATGTGTGAAATATCTAGGCTTTATGTGTAAAATGACATGAAATATAGGCCATGTTAATGTATTATGAAAGTAGGTCAAACACCAAGGTCAAGGTCACAAGGTCCAAGGTCATGGTCAAATGTGAAAGGTCTTGGTCGTAGGTGTCCATGTGTCAAATATCAAGGCTGTATGTGTAAAAGGACATGATATATCGGCTAGGTTAAAGTTTTTTTAAAAGGAGATCCAAGGTCAAGGTCACAAGGTCCAAGGTCAAAGTCAAATGTGAAAAGTCTTGGTAGGATGTGTCCATGAGTGAAGTATCAAGGCTATATGTTTAATAGAACATGAGCTATAGGCCCAGTTTATTTTTTTTAAAAGTAGGTCAAACTCTAAGGTCAGGGTCACAAGGTCCAATGTCATAGTCATATGTGATAGGTCTTGGTTGGAAGTTTCCAAATGTTAAATGTCAAGGCTGTATGTGTAAAAGGACATGATATATCGGCCAGATTAAAGTTTTTAAAAAGTTGGTCAAACTCTAAGGTCAATGTCACAAGGTCCAAGATCATGGTCAATTGTGAAAGGTCTTGGTAGGTGTCCATGTGTGAAATATCAAGGCTATATGTGTAACAGGTCATTAGATATATGCCAAGTTTAAGTTTTTTAAAGTAGGTCAAACTCCAAGGTCAAGGTCATAAGGTCCAAGGTCATGGTCAAATGTGAATGATGTTGATAGGAGGTATCTATGTGTGAGATATCAAGGCTGTATGTGTAAAAAGACATGATATACATTGTATAGGCAAGGTTAAGAATTAAGTGTAAAAATCAACAAAGGGCAATAACTCCAAGAATTTGATCGGCAGAGTTATGGTTCTTCCACTTGTAAAGTTTCATGATTCTACCTTACATACTTTTTGAGTTGTGCTCCGAACAAGAATCAAGTTATAAAATTAACAAAGGGCAATAACTCAAAAAATTTGATCGGCAGAGTTATGGTTCTTGTGCACTGCACCTCTCCATGAGATCTATCCACCTGTAAAGTTTCATGATTCTACCTAACATACTCTTTGAGTTGTGCTCCGGACAAGAATCAAATTTGAAAATCAACAAAGGGCAATAACTCCAAAAATATGATCAGCAGAGTTACGGTTCTTGCGCACTGTACCTCTCCATAATGAGGTCTATCCACCTGTAAAGTTTCATGATTCTACCTTACATACTTTTTGAGTTAAGCTCCGAACAAGAATCAAGTTTGAAAAACAACAAAGGGCAATAACTCCAAAAATATGATCAGCAGAGTTACGGTTTTTGTGCACTGCACCTCTCCATAATGAGATCTATCCACCTGTAAAGTTTCATAATTCTACCTAACATACTTTTTGAGTTATGCTCCGGACAAGAATCAAGTTATAAAATCAACAAAGGGCAATAACTCAAAAAATTTGATCGGCAGAGTTACAGTTCTTGTGCACTGCACCTCTCTATAATGAGATCTATCTACCTGTAAAGTTTCATGATTCTACCTTTAATACTTTTCAAGTTATGCACCGGACAAGGTTTGGTCTACGGACAGACCGACAGACCGACCGACCTACCAACCGACCGACACTTGCAAAACAATATACCCCCATTTTCTTCGAAAGGGGGCATAAATATATGC
Source organism: Fragum sueziense (assembly GCA_963680895.1). Lineage (NCBI taxonomy): Eukaryota > Metazoa > Mollusca > Bivalvia > Cardiida > Cardiidae > Fragum > Fragum sueziense. The sequence continues at coordinate 22,058,987 of OY804601.1, forward strand.
AGATGCACACACACATATCAAGACAACACACGAACACTCACATGCAAAAGTAACATGCATAGCATGTTTGACAAAAATGCTAGTTATCATTTTTTTCTTCCCTTGACTTAATTTTCCCCAAGTATTTGCTAATAAAGACATCAAATTTTTTGTTTAAAATTCTCCCAAACAAGACCTGGTTTTGGCATTTCTAAAAGAAAAGGCTTGGGAAAAATTGAGGCAAAATAAGAAGTGTCGCCAGAATTTGACTACCCTAAAATTTTGTAAATTGCATTCGGAAATGGGTTAAGTGATAAAATTTACCAACTGCTTCAAGATTCCGAGCACAAAGCCATCAGCGCCGGCAGACTTCAGGTCGCAGATATCTTGCTGCATCACATCCAGTTCTAGCGGACTGTACAGGAAGTCAGCCCCTCGTGGCCGAATCATCACAAATACAGGAATAGACACTGCCTTCTTTACAATCTTTAACATACCTATAGGGAAATATCATAGGAAATTAATAGGGGTGCATTATAATTGGTATACCGATCCACTAAATCATCATTTGGAATACCCGTGGAACTGAATGGAGGTAAAGTTTTGCCGTATAGGTACATGTGGTAAAGTTTATTGACAATTTCCACATTTTCCTGATATTTTTATGCCCCCGTATCGAGAGATCGGGGGCATATTGTTTTACTCGTGTCCGTCCGTCTGTCTGTCTGTCTGTCTGTCTGTCCGTCCGTCTGTCCGAAAACTTAACCTTTGCCTTTTCTCCAAAAGTATTTGACATACAAAGCTCAAATTTGGTATGCAACTTCCTTTCAATGATATCTATCTGTTCCATGCAATTTGACATTCCTCAAGGTCATCTGTTAACCCTTATCAACCCTTTACTCTACGAAAACTTAACCTTTTACTCCGAAAACTTAACCTTTGCCTTTTCTCCAAAAGTATTTGACATACAAAGCTCAAATTTGGTATGCAACTTCCTTTCAATGATACCTATCTGTTCCATGCAATTTGACCTTCCTCAAGATCATCTCTTAACCCTTAATAACCCTTTACTCCACGAAAATTTAACATTTTAGAAAAATGGCCATTTCGGGGGCATTTGTGTTTCACAAACACATCTTGTTTTTTTACATATCTATTGTGGCTTTCAATTTTATTCTTTTTTGGTTTATACTATATGAAACAATATTCAAACAATTAAATCCCTTTGCCTTTTCCCAAACAAGACCTTGTGCATTTTCTTCTTTTGCCTCAATATTATTTTTGGTAGCCTACATTCAACACATACCTTTTTGTTGTCTACAACAGCTTTAAAATTTGTACCAAGGCGTGACCACTGAAGCAAGTATTGTCATATTAAGTCTTTAAAATAAACATTGATTTTAGACTGGTTCAAATTAGAAGGAATAAAATGCAGACAATAAAATCAATGCTGCTTTTAAAACCCATTGTTTTTAATGGTAGTGCGTTCTGATGTAAATGAGCGACATAAACATATCAAAGAGCGAATTTCATCAGAGAAAACCCGGATTAAGGCATGATATCTTCTTTTTGCATGATATCTTCATCAAAATTTCATACCTATACTAGGTGTTGTCCCTCCTTCCATTAGATTTGAACACAGCTCAACTCGCATCGCTCCTATTGAAATAAATGGTTTTGATATAAATAATCATTTTTAAAACCCATAACCAGAGGACAAAATTTTAAGGCTGTTCAAAATTCAAAGACATTGCAGACTGTAACAGTTTCAAAAGAACTAAATTTAACTCATTTTTAGTCTTACGGGTCGGGGGAGGATTTACATTGTAGAAAATGAAGAAATTGCTATTCATAGGCAATTCTTCATTTTCCACATTGTTTTCCAAAGCCATTTTCTATTGAGAGTGGGGCAGAGTATGATAAAAAAGGATCAATCACAAAAATGTATTGGAAGGCATTAGATTCCCATAACATTATCATATGTGGCTGTCAAGTTTAAAAAGATATATGAAAGAATTTTAAACTTTTAAACTAGTTAACAACTTGTCTGTTTATTAATCTGTTTTGGGAAATCCCTTTAAAACTCTTTGCTCATATTTGAAATCAAGGTATTTTAGTCAGTGACTTGCGTTAAGGCCTAAAATAAATGCCTTTGTTATGTGAACACATCAGTTCAAGATGTAGACATTAGATTGAGTAGTCTGAGTAGAGCTAATCCGAGTCTTCTCTGATGTAAATACGCTCTTTGATATTTTGATTTTTCGCTATTTACATCAGAGAGCGTTTCTCTTTGAAAAGATCAAGAAGTTCGCAACAAATTGTTGCGCATCGTTCACCGTCCGATCTTCAACGCTATCGTTAAAACCCCTGATGATATCGATAAATGAACCATTTATTGTTATGGCTGCTGAAAAAATTACGACCAAAAAGTATTTCTAAAAGGTTAATAGGCAATGTTTTGCAACAACCCTCACCTGAGCAGCCTTTGTTTACCTTGACCTTCCATTCAAAACCAAAGGTTATACTCATCCAGCAGGCCGATTTGAAATGAAATTTTTGGTCAGGTATGACAAAAAATGATTTATTGATCTATACCCTACAGTGTTTTGAGTGATTCGATATGATACACAAAAACAAAGCTTCAAGTTACTTGTAACGTTACCGAACTTTCCGCTGTTTTCAAAGAGCAACGCTCTCTGATGTAAATAGCGAAAAATCAAAATATCAAAGAGCGTATTTACATCAGAGAAGACTCGGATTAGAGTAGAGCCAGAAAAAAGTGACTCATTGATGGACCGATTTAAAGTGCAAAAGTCTTTGTCAGCACAAACCGGTAGTGCATAATGATGCATCATGATCTATTTAAACGAAATAATGTATCTAATCTAGCTGACAAACCTCCATTTTCAGCATTGATGGCAGATTCCACGGAGTCGATGCACACTTCCATTGTCAACAAGCCATTTATAATGAAACAAGGGGAGTAACCGTCGTTTAAACAAAAAAAGTATAAAACGCCTATTCGTGAGTTTATGGACTACACTTAAAGACACTTCTAACGCAACACTTACCTTTTTGGTAATAACTTGAAATTTAATGAACCATTTCTCATTAGATTTTTAACAAATTTAATTCATTCACAGTTTCATGATATCTGTAATTTTCATAAAGAAACATTGACTAGAAATGATTAAATTTACAGTACGAATAATATGACTAGAAAACAAAAAGTCGCAAAAAAGCTGTGCGAGCTGATAACGTTAATTCGTGTTATTTGAGTAACAACAGTAAAGTTTATGACATTCTGCTAACATTCTGTGTGTCCGTCATGGACCTAAATGACACGAAGACACCCCCTTCTCATTGATAAATCATAATTTATGACGAATCTTTGCGCTCGTCCCTTTTAAGTTCCTGTTCAAGTTATTGAAAATTTCTTGTTGCGAAAAGACGAAAAACTATTGTCTGGTAACAAATTCAATGATTTTGTGCAATACTGACACGTACAAAACATTATTTCCTGAACAAAATGGGTGCAACTGAATTTATAGTATTGCTTTGCACGTGAAAGCATGTTAATAAATCTAATTAAAGTGACATTTCACATTTATTTCATTTTTTAAAAGTATGTCTTGATGCAAAGATTGTTTATCCTAATGCGTAGAAATGCTATCCAATTTTTTGAAGTTAATATCTTTAAGCGAAAAATGCGCCTTTAAACTTGAGACAGAAATGACAAATTCTATATAAATCTGAACTGTTGTCCACAACAATTTGTCAAATTTTAGCACAAAAATATATATATCTTGTAAAAGGTTTAATATTTTGACTTGAAATTTTCAGAATTTCCATAAGAAAAGATGTTCTTTCAGATAGAATAAAAGTAAAATTTGTGTAAAAATAATTGTGAAATGTCACTTTAAGCAGTGGTGTGAGATATGAGCATGATTTGGTGACGCTGCTTTGATGTTATTGAATTCTGTAATAGCCTGGGGTTTTGTGACTTTTCATATTTGAGTCTAAGTAAAAAACCTAAGTATTTTTTATGTTTGGATCAGTCGATTTTGATGAAATTTACAGAAAACATGTAAACGTAGTTGATTTATTTTTGCTGAAAATTTCATGAAATACACTGCATCATTTATTTAATTATGATGAAAAATGTAAGTGTTGCGTTGGAAGTGTCTTTAAGTGTATATATTTTGCACCCAGATCTAGAATTTTACTAAATACATGTCTACATGTATACTGTTACTTCTACTTCCCATGTCGCACTAATTTCAATAATACGTATTTCCCAAATTTAACAGATCGAGATGTCTTTTTACATTGATTTGGGATTGTCGTGGGACAAATAAGAATTTGTTAATGACGGTGTTAATGCAAAACCTCGTAGGCCTATCTCGTTTTTGGATTTTTTTAAGGGAAGGAAAAAAAACTTTTCTGGCATTTGAAATTTGGACGTGTTATTCACATACAATGTGTCTTTGATACTGACAAGTGAAAATATCCAAAACCTGCGTGAATTGTCTTAACTTGACATAGCCTTCTTTGTAGGCCTACTTTAAAAATCGCAAAAATCGATGTAGGCCTACGAGGTTTTGCATTTACACCGACGAATCTCTCCTTTTACCACAACATTTTCCCAGCATTAGACTTATCTGTTATAATTAAAGGGACATCCTATCAATTTTATACGTCTCATTTGCGCCCACGCACAGATTTTATTGTAAATTTAGGCCTACTCATGGAATGCCCCTGACATATGAACTACAAAAATATATTCGTTTTACTCAAAGAGTTCATTTAGGCCTATACGCGGCACCTTAAAGTGTTCCCCGTTTTCATTGATACCCGTCTTACAAAAACTCAATCTTGGTTATCTAGTTTCGGTATAAATCCACAAGTTTTAATTAAAGTAGCAACAGGAGTCATTGTAGAAACTTTTGATACCAATACTGTTGGTACCAACAGGCGCAAAAAAAATCTTAGAAATTAATTTACTCAGAAATTGTCAGAAAAATAGCCCAGAAATTTTCAAAACCTAAAATTCTATCAATTTTTTTTTATGTTCCCGTCTTTGTCAACCTATGAAATTGATAGGAAAACTGGCCATATATATGTTCCCTGTTTGTATGCAAAATTTGGTGAAAATTTGAAACCGGTAACATTGTCAAATAATGAGAATTGTGAACAGTGGCACCTTAAGATGGTCCCGGATTTTAATGGTTCCCGTCTAGCAAATGCCTAATTTTGCTTACCTAGTTTCGATATCAGTCCCAAATTTTAAGTCAGAATAGCAACCTTAAGATGCTCCCGGATTTTAATGGTTCCCGTCTAGCAAAAGCCTAATTTTGCTTACCTAGTTTTGGTGTCAGTCCAAAATTTTGAATAAGAATAGCAAGAGGAGTCATTGTAGAATATTTTGGTACCAACATTGTTGATACCAACATGAACAGAAAAATTCTCAGGAATTTATTAATTCAGAAAAATAGCCCAGAAATTTTCAAAACCTAAAATTCTATCATTTTTTAAGATTTTTAAGATACTCCCGGATTTCAATGGTACCTGTGTAGCAAAAGCCCAATTTTGCTTACCTAGTTTTGAAATCAGTCCCAAATTTTAAATCAGAATAGCAAGAAGAGTTATTGTAGAACATATAGAACATTTTCAGACCAATATTTTGAATAGAAACATGCCACATAATTTCTCAGAAATCTATTTAATCAGAGATTAACAGAAAAACAACCCAGAGAATTATATGAAACCTAATATCCAATCAAATTTTTTTGTATGTTCCCATCTTTGTCAACCTATGGAATTAATAAGAAAGTTGGCCATATATGTTCCCTGTTTGCATGCAAAATTTGGTAAAAATTTGAAACCGGCAACATTGTCAAATTATAAAAACTGTGAACAACAGCACCTTAAAAATGCTCCCGGATTTCGGTGGTACCCGTCTAGCAAAAGCCCAATTTTGCTTACCTAGTTTTGATATCAGTCCCAAATTTTAAATCAAAATAGCAAGAGGGGTCATTGAAGAACATTTTGGTACCAACAATGTTGATGCCAACATGCAAAAAAAAATTCTCAGAAATTTATTTGGTCAGGAATTGTAAGAAAAACAGTCGAGAAATTTTCAAAACCTTCAATTCAAATAATTTTACTTGTATGTTCCCGTCTTTGTCAACCTATGAAATTGGTAAAAAGGTTAGCCATATATGTCTCTTAGTCGTATGCAGAATTTGGGGAAAATTTGAAACCGGTAGCTTTGTCAAATAATGAGAATTGTGAACAACGGCACCTTAAAATGCTCCCGGAGTTTAATGGTACCCATCTAGCAAAAGCTCAGTATTGCCTACATAGTATTGATATCAGTCCCCAATTTTAAATCAGAATAGCAAGAGGAGTCATCGTACAACATTTTTGTATCAATATTGTTGACACAAACATGCGAAAATGATGCATGTTCTTCTCAAATCTGAGATTATCAAAAAAGTTAATATGTCAACAAAGCAGTGGCTAGTTCATCGTTACAATAGAAAATTGGCAATTCTGCATTGAAATAGCACAAATAATGTACAATAAAAACTGCTTATGTGTTCTTTTTATTATCTTGAGCAGTGTAGTAAAGAAAACAGGTTTTTTTAACAACTGTGAAAATGCTCATATAAGGGCTCAGCGATGTAACCGGGGGAAGAAGAAAGTAGTCTAAGTGCTGATAAACCACAAAGGAAAGTTAAAAAGGGTGACATAGTAGATAAAATATGTAACCCTATGCATCTCCTTTATTTATCATCCCCACATTCTATAATTTACTCCGCTGTTTGGGATTTTTTCTTCCATTAGTGGGTGGGGTACGACAATGCGCCCATTATTCTTTAAAATCATGTTTTTGTGTGAAAAAAGCTAAAACTAATGCCATGTATAAGTTGGTTATGTTAAATAAAGACACAACAAAGCATAATGAGCTATTTACAAATGTATATGAAATAATTAAGTAGAATCTTAGATTTTACGTTCTTAGAAATCTGGACCCTTTACACTTAAATTCAAATACAACACTGTTACCGGTTTTATTTTGTCTTCATATTTTACAATAAGCGTGGGCATGTATAAGGGCAATTTTAATGTAGGTTTCATAGGTTGACAAAAACTGGAACTAGGTGAAATTAAGACGTGAATTTGGTCAAAATATTTAAAAGCTAAAAAAAATTGGCGATGAGGTCATACAAAATCTTTTAGAAAATTGTTTTTGTTGAGTAATACCGGTATATACTATTCTGGTTTATACACGATGAGAAATTATCAGACATTATTTTTGGGGACAATTTGGCTCCAATACAATACAGCTGGGTGTATATGGCCTCTTTAAGTTAGGATACCCCCCCCCCCCCCCATTTTTAAGCAAAAAATTTAAAATTCTTAAAAATATTTTCCAGAATATATTTTTAAAAAAATATTTCGGGAATAACGCCGTAATAAAGAATACTAACTTCATACCAAATTTCATGAAATTCTGAGCGTGGGCACAACCCTATGGGAATTTCTGATAGGGTGAGACCCCCTTTCCCTTCCCAAATGACAAAAATTTCTAATGATTCGATTTGAACGCTCCCGCAGATCTATGACAAAATGTAGTGTGGGGTTTGTGTACAATGTAGAAAATGTTGAGGCAAAACGAGAAAATACTGCTTATCAGCATTTCCTTTCTTTGCCTCAATGTTTCCCAAACCTTTTCAGCGCTTTCTCCTTTTGGGTGAAAGACTCGTTGCAGATGACAAAAATATAGACTCAATGAGTGGAGGGTTGTGTACATTGGAGCTCAGAAAATATTGAGGCAAAACGAGAAAATGCTAGTTATCAGCACTTTCTTCTTTTGTCTCAATAATTTACAAGTTCCTGCGTTCACAATAAAAGCCCAAAGAGAGTGGAATTTATGTACAATGTAGCTCAGAAAATATAGAAGCATAATGAGAAAATGCTGGTCTTTTGTATTGGGCAAAAAATGGACTTGTCAGCCGAAAAATGAGAATATTAACAATTTAATATCTTTACAAAAAAAAACCACACACATCTAATAACATTAAGGTAGAATACCCGTAATGTAGCCTATGTTAAACGGTCCTACTACATACTGCAAAAAACAAAGACAGACAAAGACAATCAAAGACACCGCAAAGACATGCAGGGACACCCATATGACATGTGTTTAATTTTAAAATGTGACATAATTTTATCTATATCATGCTGCGACCCTGTCCCAGATTACATGTATGGATCATTTTGCACGGCAAGAATCTTCTTCTTCATTTTTTTTTTATAAAGACAAGAAAGTTTTGGGTAAATGGCGATAATCTTTCTTTTCCTTTATATGCCTACTATCGATGTTTTCCAAAGTTGAATATAATTTATGTGAGGTGGTGTACTGGGATTTTGTCCTACCTTATTTTGTTTACTAGTAGACATTCTGCTTTTTGGCGCACCCTAAGATAAATGATTTGGGAAGCATTTCGGAAAATGAACAGTGTTTCTGTGACAAGCAAACTTCCTCTTTTCCCACAATATAGACATTAGAAATGAATGATATTTTAGCAGCAATTCTTTAGTAAATGTGACACACAGACAAGAATGAAAAAGTTTCTAGATTGTTCAGGCCTGAACACGTATTTTGGTCACGCTCTTATAAAATTTGAATCCAAGTTGTAGATAGAAGCCTTAGTTTTTAACTTAAACGTATGAAATAGCTTGTATGTATGTTGTTTTGACAGGAAACTTTATAGTTTACGCCATTACAGTAATGAATCTTGAATCTCTTGATAGTGTTAGCATTTTCGACAGAAACAATCTGCATTTGCTGTTTGGTAAAGAAGAATGGTCAATGGTGAACATTCTTTTCGAAAAAACTGCTATTTGTTGACGCAATTACAATTATTTACTCGAGAATCAGCTAGCTCTGTCTCCTTTGTCATTAATCTGACATTTTCTCGATTATTCATCACTTGGCATTTCAATGATGGAATTCAAAGGAAAAAAACATGTTAGCACTGAAAACCGATTCAGTGTCTTGAGTGATACTAGTGACATGGAGGACGAAATGGAGATAGACGTAGATGAATCAGTGGTGATGAGAAGCACGTTAACGGGGAGTGTAAATTAAACAAAGGTAAAAACCCTCTCCCAGATGGAAAACCCTTATCCCCTACAAATTTTTTAATATCATCATCAGTGACATACCCATGGTAGACAAAATTCCGACTGGATTAAAAGAAAATATATTTTCACTTTTGGATAACTCGGAGAACTTGGAAAAAATCAAACCTGAAAAAAGCACCAAAATATTGGGATGATTGTGGTGCTTGGGATTCTAAGAAAGCGCGTACCATCAAAACAAAATTCCTACTTGGTGATCGTGAGGCTGATGGCGGACAAATAACAATACCGAAAGTATTTATCCTTGACTAAAAGTGTTGCTTAGTTGGGAACCCAAAAAGACCGACGAATTAGATCCATGATTAGCCAAAAAACGAGAATAGTTTACGGTTGTTTTGAGGTTTTTTTTTCGGTAGGACCATTACCACTGGTTGGGAACTCGGCCAAAGCGAGGGACGATTTTTCGCGATCAATGTATTCCGTCGGTGTTGTTATAAAATATCGTAACTACGGCTTTATCGAAGCCGTAGTTACGAGATTTCATAATAACACCGACAGTTTGTCAATACAAAACGGTAAACCCGGTCTGTTTTTAGAACAAGTTCATTGTCATTAGAAAAAAATCTATAAACTCACATTACAACGCAAAATATATATACCTTGTTGTAGCGAAAATTGTTTTAGTTCACCACCAGTGATTACTTTAACCTACGTAGAGTTAAAGCAAGATAACGAATAATGAATAAATGGAGTTTTAAGGCCCGTCGACTACCAGGGTCATATTGGGCGCACTCACTGTAATTATACCTCACTTCAAGATGTATAGGAATATGTATTAGTTACATAAACATCTGGAGGAGAAATGATAAAAATACGATATTCTATAACAGATAAAATTCTATGCAAATTTATAATACACCATGAATAATCCGACGTGAGCACGAAAGGACATGGACTCCTCCCAGATCAGAGAATACCCATGTCCGAGTCCACCCGACCGGAAAATCCACAGATCATCGAAATAAATTAAACAAACTGAAATTAACAAGATAAAAATATCATATAGAGGGTAAAAGAACAATAGGTCATGAATAATCCGACGTGAGCACGAAAGGACACGGGCTTCTCCCAGATCAGAGAACACCCATGTCCGAGTCCACCCGACCGGAAAATCATATAAAAAACTACAATGCACATCGCCGAATAATCCGACGTGAGCACGAATGGACATGGGCTCCTCCCAGATCAGAGGTCACCCATGTCCGAGTCCACCCGACCGGAAAATTCATAGTGCATAAAACCTATTAAAATAACTGAAGTATAAATGATTAAAACTATCATACGACATATTGTTTGACAATGTACCATGAATAATCCGACGTGAGCACGAATAGACATGGGCTCCTCCCAGATCAGAGAACACCCATGTCCGAGTCCACTCGACCGGAAAATCCAAAGAACATAAAAAATATCACAGATTAAATATCACAGCTAAATCTTTTTAAAGAGATTACACTCTTTCAGAAAGTTAAAAATTGATTCAGGCCTCACAGTTTCAAACAATGTTTTCAAACTTTCGACATTAAAGTGCCTGTTTCTAATGATGGCTAGATCTACACAATCTATGAGTAGATGCTGAACAGTTAGTGCCTCGTTACAAGGAATACATTGAGGCTTTTCCTCGTTTTTTAATAAGTACGAATGGGTCAAATGTGTGTGACCAATTCGTAGTCGGGCCAAAACTAACTCCTCGCGGCGCTCAGATCGAAAACCTGGCAGCCAGTCACCAAGTGCAGGCTTTATTGAAAACAATTTATTTTGATGATTGGCCTCGTCGCTCCAACAGTTCTGCCATACATTTTGAATAAAATTATATATGAGAGGTTTAAAATCAGTAAAAGGAACTTTAAAAGGTAAAATATCTAGTGACAACGCCTCCTTGGCAGCTTTGTCTGCCTCTTCGTTGCCACGTAGACCGCAATGGCTTGGAAGCCAGCAAAAGACAATATCAGTATCTTCATCAGAAGCATACAAACGAGAAAGCTTCTCAAGAAGTTTTACAATAATAGGATTGTCTGTTTTTTCGTGCTCGAGCGCTTGCATACAGGATAAAGAGTCTGTAAAAATAATGTAGCGCCAATAGCCATTTTCAATGATGTGCTCGAGCGCAAGGTCAATAGCCTTGAGCTCGGCAGAGAAAATGGACGAGTTATCGGGCAAACGATACTGATATTTGAAGCCATCTAAAATGGCAGCAGAAGCAACTTTTTCTTCGCTTTTAGAACCATCGGTATAAATTTGTAAATGAAGCATGTGCTTTTCTTGTACTTCAAGGAATTTGTTTTTAAATACTAAAGGATCAGTTTCCGACTTTTTCGTTGAAGCAAGGTCATAAATAAAGGTGGGACTTTTTAACGTCCATGAAGGTACGTTTGGAACTTTATGTTCGGCCAAGTCATCTAGATCAAAATCTAGCGAATTTACATCTGCCTTACAACGTAAACTAAAAGGAGGTATAACTGATTCCTTCTTATTGAATTCCTCTTCATAGAGAGGCTCAAATACAACGTCATGTGTAGGATTATCTGGGTTAGATTTAAGTTTTAAATAGTAATCCATTGATAATTTCTTTCTACGTAAATTCAAAGATGGCTCATTTGCTTCCGCATAGAGACTGTTAATTGGCGATGTTTTAAATGCGCCCAGCGCAATACGTAAACCTTGATTATGAATAGAATCAAGCTTGCGCAAGTAGGATTGACGGGCGGATCCGTAAACAACACAACCATAGTCTAATTTAGATTTCACAAGAGATCTATAAAGACGTAATAAAACTTTTTTGTCTGCTCCCCAGTCCATACTGGAGACGACACGTAAAAGATTTAGAGCTTTCTTACATTTATTGCTCAAATATTCAATGTGCGGGATGAATGATAATTTAGAGTCGAATAAAAGACCAAGAAACTTGAATTCTGGGACAACTTCGATACGGATCCCGTCCAAAGTGAGTTCTGGATCGGGATGGAGTTTTCTGGATTTACAGAAATGCATACATTTTGTCTTGGTTTTAGAAAATTTAAAACCATTTTCATTTGACCATTTACTCAGGTTGTTTAGAACCTGCTGTAACTGTCGTTCAATGGTATGCATGTGTTTAGACCTGTAACAAATGCAGAAGTCGTCAACGTAAAGAAAATATTCAATACCAGGGCAAGTAGCCCTAATAATATTGTTTATTTTAACACTAAAAAGTGTATCAGAAAGAATGGAGCCCTGGGGGACACCCATCTCCTGTTCATGAGGATCAGAGAGCGTATCTCCAACCCTGACTCTAAATTGCCGTTCATCCAAAAATGCAGAAATGAAATAAGCAAGGCGACCTCGTATACCGAAATCATGGAGGTCATTCATGATTCCATACTTCCATGTGGTATCATATGCACTCTCTAAATCAAAAAAGACTGAAACTACATGTTCTTTCTTGATAAAAGCTTCTCGTATAAAAGTCTCGAAGCGAACTAAATGATCTAGGGTGCTTCTTTGCTTACGAAAGCCACTTTGGGCCGACGTAATAAGTTTGTTTTTCTCAAGAAACCATACAAGACGGTCATTGACCATTCTTTCCATGGTTTTACAAACACAACTTGTTAAGGCTATAGGCCGGTAATTTGAAGGATTATCTGAATCTTTACCAGGTTTGGGTACTGGAATGACAATAGCTTCCCGCCACGAGGCTGGAAGTATTCCCGTTATCCAAACACTGTTAAAGATATCGAGTAAACACTGAAGGGATTGGTGCGGTAAATGCTTTAAGAACTGGTAGTGGATATCATCGCATCCAACTGCAGTATCATGGCATTTCTTAAGGGCTGTTTTTAGCTCCTTAAGAGTAAATTCTTTATTATAATGTTCTGTATTTTTGGATTTAAAATTCAAGTTAACTTTTTCTTTTTGTTCTTGATGTTTTTGAAATTCAGGTGAATAATTAGAAGAGGAGGATTTTTTGGCAAAAGTATCTGCCAAAACATTTGCTATGTCAGGCTTAGATGAAACAACGCCATTATCAGTATTCAAATGCCCAACACTGAGCGAGGAGTTTTTGCCACTAATTTTCCGCACCATATCCCAAGTCTTTTTGACAGACGATCTAGAATTTAATCTAGATACATACTGTCTCCAAGACGTACGTTTACTGCGTTTAATAGTGCGCCGTGCTCTCGCACGTGCAACTTTAAACTTTATAAGATTTTCCTTAGTCGGCCTTAGATTAAACTCTCTAAGAACCGACTTTTGCTTTTCTACGGCCTTCTTGCAATCATCATTAAACCATGGCTTATTTGGATGTTTAGGGGTTTTAGATGTTCTTGGAATTGCTTTTTCTGCAGATGAATATAACAGAGAGGTAAATAATTCTGCAGGATTCTCACAATCTTCAAAAGCTTGAGGTGTAATGGACTGTTCACATACAGTTTTGAACAAGTCCCAGTTTGCTTTGTGGAGTTTCCACCGTTGTGGTCGCTCCTGTACAGATGGCCCAATTTCCGAAATAAGAATCGGAAAATGGTCACTGCCATGCAGGTCGTCATCAACTTTCCAGTTAAAATCTGGAAAAATTTGAGGACTGCAAACTGTCAAGTCTAGTGATGAATATGAACCAGTAGCAGGATGTAAATAAGTAGATGATTTATCATTTAGAAGAGAAAGATCATGTCTTGAAATAAAGTCTTCGACTATATGACCCTTGTTGTCTGTATTTGAACATCCCCACATAGTATGGTGGGAATTAAAATCTCCCACCAAAATAAAAGGCTTGGGTAACTGTTCAACAAGACGATCTAGTTTCCTGTTATCAACAGGGGAACTAGGTGGAAGATAAATAGAACAAATGGTAATAGTTTTGTTAAGAGAAATACTAACAGCTACTGCCTGTAAAGTAGTGTCCAGCTGTACAGGACGATGAGGAACATTGTTGTTCACAATGATACCAACACCACCTGAAGCTCTGTCACTCCCTGCAAAGTTTTTAACATAACATGAATGGTACTTGAGGGAAAATTTGTCAGTATCTTTAAGAAATGTCTCTTGTAAACAAACTGCTACTGGTTTTGCCTTTGATACTAGAAGATTAAGCTCTTCAAAATTTGATTTTATACTGCGACAATTCCATTGAATAATTGTATTCGCCATGATAGAGTATATAAGTAAAAAAACAAGAGGTACACAAAATATTGGAAGTCTGGAATAATTCATTTCTTATTTAATTTAATTATGTTATTGCCTTGTTTATTCTTACTGGAATCTGCATTAAATGAGTCATCCGTCATCATGTCTTCTTCAAAACAACGATAACGGTTGTACTGTTTAATGGGATCATCAGATCCTTTTGGAAGGCGATCTGATGTCGCCTGTTTGGAATTATTCCTTCGGTTAGGAATATTGGGCTCATTTGAATTTTGGCTTGATGAACTACTGCTGGCGGATTTCGAATCTACTTTAGGCTGTTGTTTGTTTGGATTTTCGCGAGAAGCAGGAGGAACACTTGTTTTGTTGGATGTAGCAGAAGGCTCTGTGGCCTTTTTAGCTTGGTTCCGGTTATCAGGATTGGAAGGTGCAGAAGGCAAATGTTCCTTTGACTGAGGAAACAATTTGACAAGTTCCTTTTTCTTTTCGCGGAAGAGTACACACAATTTCCCGAAAAGATCCTTGCAATTCTGACACCCGCCAGAACCCTTACTAGCGTCGGTGTTCTGTTTTGTAGCGCGCGCATAAGAACTAAGGTTGTTGCGACTTTCAACAATTTTTCGCGCTTCGAAGAAGGAAAGACCTTCTCTACATTTAACAGTGATAATGTCTTTCTCTTTCTTCCAATGCGAGCAACTGCGAGAAGTAGCTAAGTGCGCTTCGCCACAGTTGACGCATTTTTGGTCATTCTGACAATCGTCAACATCATGAGAATCGGCAGATCCTCCACAACGACGGCAAATCTGCGGTTTCTGACATTTTTTCTCATGGTGACCATACTGGAAACATCGATAGCATTGTAAGGGATTTGGTATATACATATCGACGGCTACATTCAAATATCCTACTTTAATACATTTAGGCAGTATAGCAGTAGAGAACGTTAGAACAATTGTGTTTGTGTTTCTCTTGACACCTTCTCGGAAAACAGTAATTCTCCTAGCAGATTTAACATGTTGTGAACTAAGTTCAGCAACGATTTCGTCCTCGGATATACCTTGTAAGTCGCGACAGCGAATGATCCCTTTAGAGGAATTTAAGGTCTCATGAGGGTTGCATTCAGCAGGGATGTTGAAGAAACTTTCCAATTTCAAGAGATTTTCAGCATGTTTCTGCTTTTCTACTTCAACGAGAAGGGCTCCAGAATTAAGCTTTTTAACAGATTTGGGCTCGCCAGCTAAAGAAACTAAAACTTTGTGGATTACAAATGGGGACAATTTAGTAAGAGGTCGTTCATCATCTTCTGCTTCTATTACCAGGAATCTAGGGAAAGGTCCATTAGACGGTCTGTGATCAATATCGGCTTCCATGTCAGTGCATTTTCGTTTAAAAGTTTGGTTCTCCATGTTTGATTTTAGGCTATTCATCATCCGGGCCCCCACCCACCGTGGGGTCCTACAAGGAGACATGTAAAATGGAGCGGGTCTCCAGCTCCTCATGCCAGGGCTACCCAGATGGTATACTCAGGCAAAAATAACAAGATGGTGTGATAAGGAGATACATGGACAGTGTTCCCAGATCAGAGCCCCGCCATGCATTTCAATACCAAATCAAAAAGCGCATCTCACCCAATTAACCCATGAGCCTATATAGATGAGAGCTAAGACAATTTCATACAGTACTCTATATATGATAAATGTAGCATTAAAAAACGCACATTCAAAAGATTCCAATGAATAACATACACCCATTAGATAAGTAAAGTAGTAAAGAACGGTGGAACATCCGGTACTTAAAATTTACAAATATTTATATATGCCGTCTGTGACAACAATATTTAGAACAAAATAAATGCCTCATCTAAAGCGACCAGCCGATTGCCTAGACCGGGTCCATCTAAGCTCCCGTTTACACCGAAGCCGAGGCCAAAGCAGCGTGTTGGGAAGCTGGAGAGCCCTGGGCTTCCCTCAACTAACCAGGATCCTCTTTTCCGGCTTACGAGTATCCACTCACGGCCAACAAGCGGGTCTGCACTTATAACAGACACACTGTCCTTTGCATGGGGTCTTACCATTTGCTACAGGACAGGGCAGCCGGGATATTTCTAATCCCCCTCCACAGCTGGGGGCCTTAAAGCAAGATAACGGTAACTCGTTTAATTGTGAATTTTTATAACCATTTTGAGATTAATGAAACATCGGGGGTTTTCCGCGCGACGACGTTACGTATTTGAATGTATTCAGACGCTGACGTAAACATTCGACAGACTCAGGAAAGTTCCACCGCCGAAAGTTTACGTTGTCGCCAGAATAATTCCGACGTAGCGTGAATCTCATTAGGGGTGGACTACCTTAAGACAAACCAGAATAACCAATATATGCAGCACGAAAACTTACTTTACAAGGGAAAAATCGGAATGGAATGTCTCTTTAAGGATAAATGTCGCACCGTTATCTATGAGAAAAAATCTAGTTCATTGTTCTTCTTTTATGTTAGGGAGTCAGTTATTCTTTATTCAATTTATTTCTTAACTTCTTAAGCCTGAATTACCTTTGGACTTTCAGTTTGAAGAAGTGTCTTGGAAATGCTAATGCCATATTGAACCAGGCAAATTCCGAAGAGGAACTCCTGAAGTTATATGACGTTAATTGATATCCCAAAAATGAACCAATGAATGCACAAACCGACACCGTTTTTAGACTGATTTTGAAAATGTATCACCCCAATGTTATCCCTATACAAACCATTACAAATAGTTAGAGATGGAAACTGTTTTCACAGATCGGTATCAATGGATGATGTATCAGGATCACAAGAATACCACAAATTGTTGTGGCTCTTTACATCTAGAACTAATCCAGCAGAAGAAACACTTTAACCCTTTCCCATACGGCAACATTTTAGGGTGATCCACTTCAAAAACTGCCACAAATGACAAAATGGATGTTATTAAAGATAAGACTTCTATAAAATATGGCATAGAAAATATTGAGACAAAAGAAAAACTGCTGGTTGTCAGCAGTTTCTTCTTTTGTTTCAATGTTTTCCCAAGCCTTTACTAATAGGGGCGTCAAAATAAGGTCTTGTTTGGGAAAGGGTTAACACGCAACAACAACATAACGATTTACTCAACGACATGAGTTATTACTAGCGATTTCGACAAATTATTACATGATGCAGTGCACTTTGGAAATTATTCTGAGTTGAGCCATAATTATGCACTTAGTGCTTCATTGACCACACCGATATGGTCATACTATCCACCACAAGTAGACTCGGAATTCACCTCAGAACCATTTATATGAAAGGTTGTTGGGAGAAATGTCAGACAAAAAACTAGTTCAGATGTTAAGGTAGAAGACCCATAATTGGCGCTTCAGAGCCAGAGGCGAAATTTGAAAAATGCCAGTTATTCCTTAACTGTGTTACATTTCCATTCCAAATATAAGCATAAGCATTGTGCACGGTTTAGAATTTTGAATTCATGCATACTTATGAAAATGTTTGACAAAAATGTTAAAAATTACTTCCCTTGCATATGAATATAGAGTAAAATGATATTTGTTAATTATTTTATTCTTGAAGCATAATCTTGAAATCCGGCACGGTGAATCAACCAATGTGAAGTGTATTTACAAGTGTGTGTAATTTGATGCATTTCGTATGGCTAGAAAGTGGTGATTTTGATTATGGGTATTCTACCTTAAGATTATGTGGACATCTACGATATGTCCACAAAATTGTTTGCAATTTACCCCACCTCATTTTGTGCCATTACCGAAAACGAACGAAGAAACTGCTTGTATCCCCTATATTGTATTGTATAACGACGAACCGTGTGAGGACAATACGTGAAAAGAGGCAGACTCACCATTACCGGATTCTTCTTTCAAGTCTGGTGACTTGTTGGAAGGATCGAGTAATGATGAAGACCAAGACATCAGCCAGTCTAAAAACAAACTAAACTCTGCATTTCTTCCCACGACAGAATCAATGAATGTTCTACTAAATAGTGAAAATGCTCTTCCTCAAATACCGAACGGAAAAAAATAAAATGTTTATTTCGTTGTTGATAATGCTAGAAATCGTGAGAATAGAAAAAACAGCAAAAGATCTATTTTTCCCGACGACTGTGGCGTTTGGGATGCTTCCAAAGGAAGTACGCCAAAATATCAATTTCTTCTGGGAAATGGCGGAGAAAACAGTAATGTATTCTTGTGTAACGGGTAACATTGTGTAGCCAAACGATTTCAAAAAAGAACGAGAGTACATACCTGTAGAACCTCAACCAGCAGGTGACAAAGTAGTAGTAGCGCACAAGTACTACACTGCTTTGAAAGCAAGCCCCAAATACAAAAAAGAGTGACATGGTTGGGCGAAGGGGTCCTGGAAAGCCATTATGCTCTTGTTGAGTACCTAGGCACTTTTCCAGAATTAGCTCCGCATGCAAATGCCAGACAATGTACTTGACAAGGCTAGACAACTGTGTAAAGAAATGAAACAACACCAAGTTTATCAGACTTTACAAAATAAATACGACAAAATTACCCGACCGACAAGTATCAGACAGAGTAGAGATCTAAAAAACATGCATATAAAAAGACAGACCCAGACATACCCAGGAAAAATGTTGCCGACACGTTCGTTCTCCGAGAGAATATGGTCACTGACAATGATGACTTTGTTCGTTCTGTGATACATGCAAATGGTAAAACACCGACTGTCATTTTTTACACAGACGAGCAACTGCCTGACTTAAATACTTTGTTTTGTAGTGGTAAAGCAGTACTGGGTGTTGACAAGACCTTTAACCCTTACCTAAACAAGACATGGTTTTGACGTCCCTGATAGATATGGCTTGGGAAAACATTGAGTCAAACTCCTTTTGTCTCAATATTTTCTGTGCCAAATTTTACACAAATCCTATCTTTCATAACATCCATTTTGTCATTTATGTTAGTTTTTTTAAGTGGATCACCCTAAACTTTTGTCGTTTGGGAAAGTTAATCTTTGTGACATGCATGCCACGGTCACCTGTTTCAAACAACTTTCTGTTGTGAAACCGCATACTCAAAATTCTCCAATTTTCATAGGACCGCTCTTCATTCATGACAATAGTGACTTTGAAACGTACAGTCAATTCTTTATCACCTCAAAATGAAATTGGTGCCCACTGCCCAAAGACACTTCAACAGACAGACTGGTGATCGGGTCTGATGACGAAAAGTCATAGGTCAAATCTGCACAAACTGTCTTTCACGACAGCAATCATGTTTTATGTACTCGTCACCTCAGACAAAATGCCAAACAAAAAAAATTAGTAGATGATGCGGTCTCTCTCGGGACCCGTAATGATATCCTTAACAAGATCTTTGAAGAAGACGGCATAATTGATTGTTTTGATGTCATTTGTTTCGATCACAGATGTGGTGTGCTAGAGACGCGTTTGGCCGACATATCAGTTAGCTTTCTTGACTGTTTTCAGAATCGTCTGAAACCTCTTGTAAGAAATATGGTCAACCCACCTGCACGTATGGACCTTGACCAAACGTCAATCGACAGATCGCTCCGCCCAATATAGAATTTAAGACAAACAATGGGGACGTGATCGTTCATTGGCATCGCGTCCTGAAACAGACGACTGACTGGAAGACAAGATCCCTCGATAACCTTGTTCAGTCAATAAGGTCAATCGTCCACCGACAATACGCTGACTTGAAAAGCGCCATAATTGGAATAGGCGAGTACAGACTGTCATATAGTCACGAAAAATTCAAAGTGGATCTCTCTGTCGGACAAAAAACAGGCTAGACTGTATACTCTGTATCGGTCATACATATCTGACAAGGACGAACAAATGACTTCGACAGACGGTCATACTACCATAGTTACCCCGCGAACGCACGGTAAAAAAAACCTGGACAGACAAAGGGAAAGATTAATGCAAAGACAACAACACTTAAAAGACAAAAGACAGATTAAAGTTTATCGGTTGGCATTCTTCATCATACGCCGTTTACTCTGCCTTTCCCAGACAAGACTTTGTTATGAAGCAAATAATATGAAATATACAGACATAACCGGAATTTTCTCCTTTGTCCCAATATTTTCTGTGCTTCATTGTACATAACACGACTTCATCTTTATCGTCACCCGTTTCGTCGTCAGCAACTCTTTCTTATTTGAACCACTATAAGATATTGTCGTTTGGGAGAGCCTTTAAGGACAGATCCTCCATTTATTTCCTACGGTAAGATTTTTTTTATTATTTCTGTACTGATATTTAAATATATGAGAAGTAAAAAAATGACTTACAAACTATAGGTCACCAAACGAATTAAAAAGTTATTGGATTTCAAGGGAGACTACTCTTGTCTATAATTGCAAAATTGAGGTGTCACTTAAATACCCACAAAAAAGGTGTTCGAAATGACTAGGATTACATAAATACGTCTTTATTGCATTCAATATGGTTTATTCTGTCTAAATGAGTATCAATTTGGGAAAATTTAGTGATGATTTTGGAATTTTTAGTAAAACATTCTTTCAAACATAGCTGAAATTGCTTTTTTTCGCAACGTTTCTGATAATAAAAAATATTCAAGTGGTATGATTTTTTTTCTTTTTTGGTAAAGACATAGTGCTTGGTCATACCTACAAAAACAAAAAAAGAAAATTATATCAAACAAGCGTTTTTCTTAGTTATAAGTAAAATTTGGTTTACTTTTTGCAGCTCTGTCCGAAATTGTTTCACCATTTTTATCCTTTTTCTTCCTTATCACCAGCTTTAGATAATAAAAAGTGGCATCTTTTGTGTCCATCTGAAGCGGACTAGCTCATAAAGACACCACTTTGCTTTTGTTGCTCCATTTCCTATCGCTAACGTCACATGTTGAACGCGTAACAGAAAGCGGAATGTACTACCCGAGTACTATTACACTTTAATTAACCAAACAGAGAGAATTGAAATAACCGAAAAGGGTCTTGTCATTTATCAACCAAGCATTAACTAAATGTAAAAAATACATTTGCTGAAAATGCCAATTACTGAAAAAGCTTTATTTCGTTATTTAGGATATGCACAGTAACAACTGGGGGATCTGTCCTTAATACAAGAGTTGAAAAAAAAAAAACAATAAAGATAAAGTGAATACAGAAAACATCTTTAACCCATTACCATACGCCAATTTCAAGCAAATAAATCTTTACATTGTTTGGTCTTTCTAGGAAGAAAATATTGTGGGAAATGAAGAACTTGCTTGTCACAACCATTTCTTCATTTTATACCACGTTTTCCAAACACATGTATATTTAGTTGGACCAAAAGGCGTCAGAATATAGGAATTGGTAACGCGCACACATTGTATCCATTGAATGGTCTGAGGGTATCAATACATACTGTGCGGTCAAATACATAGCTGCAGGGTTAAGCAGTGACACGTGTCAGACATCAGAGCAGTAATATTGTAACTGTTAATAATTTATAACGCAGGTAACCTAGTTTACATTTCAATTCCTTTACTCAATCAAAATGCTCTGAAAATACCAATGGGCAATTACTAAAAACGAAATTTACACCAATTTTGTATAAGCCTCTTCCTTATTTGTCGCAAAAGTGAATGAGATAACAACTAGACAGCCCTGGCGGTCTGGACACGCTCCACAGGCCTGATTGTTTGTCTTGTTGAATGCAATTTCAGGCTGCGCAAACAAGCAAATGCATGACCAAGCTGAAAATTACAAGCAAGTATGATGGTATGGTCAGTAAGATTCTATGAAAATTCTGTATTGATTACTTAATACTAATGGTCGTAAAAGTGAAAATAAAGCCAAAAATAGCAATTAACTTGTGACGTAAAATTTTAATCAAGCTGAAAATTATACCAAGGCAAGATCTCATAATCACCAACATTCTGTCTTAGTTTTGTCTTGATTGGTAAATATTTGTAGTTGCTAGAGTGAAAACAATGTCAAAATAGAGCCGAAAATGGCAAATTTGTCAATTTCAAGGGCACATAACTCATGATGTAAAATTCAGATCAAGCTGAAAATTATACCAAGGCAAGATCTTACAGTCACCAACATTCTGTACAGGTTTTATCTTGATTGTTGAATATTTGTAGTTACTAGAGTGAAAACAATGTCAAAATTGAGCCGAAAATGGCAATTTTGTCAATTTCAAGGGCGCATAATGCGACACTTTTACTGCAGTGTCTGCACAACTAGGGAAGGGTTAGTTTATTGACCACGTTTAACTTAGTCAACTCTGATTTGACCGCTGGTAGACGGTCATGGTTACTATACTTAGTAACGAAATTTCATAATGTTCATTTAATTCGCTATAAAATTCGTACCTCCCAGATTTTGTCCAGAGATGGCCTAGATTTGGTAATTATGCATTTTACTTTTGACCCCTGTATCATGTGAGCAAAAGTGACCAACTAAAAGTTTTGACAAGATCATGTGCTCATCAAGAAATGACCACAAGATCTAATTTCAATATATCAAAATCGCGCACTACCATTTGTGGCCAGTTAGTGAATTTGATTCTCATAGCGAACTACTCTTTAGACTTTGGCGATAATTTGGGTACCACTAACGATTTTAGGCGAAACTTCAAAAAGACTCTAAATTAAAGAAAATTTCTACAACAAAAAGAAACTTTAAGTTATTTGTTTTATTCTTGATTACTTCGTTAAAATCGAGGTGTAACAATTACTCATGATATAAAATTCAGATCAAGCTGAAAATTATACCAAGTCAAGATCTTATGGTCACCAACATTCTGTACAAGTTTGTCTTGATTGGTCAATATCTGTAGTTGCTTGAGTGAAAACAATGTCAAAATTGAGCCGAAAATGGCAATTTTGTCATTTTCAAGGGCACATAACTCATGATATAATCCATCCAGTAATAGAAGAAGAGGCTGAGGAAGAAGAGGAAGGAGATGGAGAAGAAGAAACAGACGAAGAAGAATATGAAAGAGAAATGTTGAATATTCTGATTGAGGATGATGAAGATGAGGAAAGTCTGAAACTTCCTTTATTCTAGACGCTGAGGAGGAAGCTGAAAGTGAGATGCTGAGTGTTCATGAAAATTAAGGTCAACGGCGTTTTCTTTTCGCCATTAAACGTTTTATAACATCCTTTAAATTGTGAATGTATACTGTATGTATGTAGAATATTCTATTTGTAAATTGTACATGAAATTGGAATAAATTTCGTTTCAAACTAGTATTGTTTCTATCGTGTATTTTTACAATTACCCTTTCCCAAACAAACAAAATATCGAGTCAATTTTGGATTGGAGTTTAAACGTGGTGAACATATACAATGTATTGAAATATCTCTGCCAAATCGCTTTCTCTGAATGTTTGCAAAATTTAATAGGAATGCCAAAACTGGGTCTTGTGTGAAAAAGGGTTCAACTAGTCTGAATGGGATATAAAGTTCACCTTGTATATATCCCATTTTATCATTCAAAACGCACGACCCAGATCCCTATTGAAAACATTTCCCGAGCCGTACGATTTAAAGCAGACAACAAAAAGTGATATTGATCGAACATTCTGATGAAGAGGATTATGAAGGAGAGGATTTCCTGTCTCCTAATCTATTCACACCGAAGGAATTTCATCCAAAAATTGTATTTTAGAGTCTGCCTGCAATGCCAATAACATTGGACGAACTGAAATTTGTACTTCGGGCAAAATCTAGACAGACGTCGTCCGTAAATCTTGCCGTCTTCAATCTGCGACAGGAACCGAGTTAAAAAGCGGACGACTTTTTTAGATGGAATCTTTAAGGATAAAAATGTGTGCGGACTATCAGTTACAATTTGCATTGAATAAATAATATCCAACAGTGAGTTCGGCGTTTCCAAAGCATGCGCTTGGAGAGGTTTGGCAGTTGGCAAGTTGACTGAACGAATGTTTAACACGACGAAGAAGAAATTGGACAAATGCAAAAATGTTTAATCATGCGCTCTTTTAATTGGTAGTCAATAATATCCGCCGAACGTATCAAAGGAAGTGTCAACCCTAGCTATTAGGCTTGAGTAACTCATCCATTCACCCCATCCCACCCAATCTAATTCAACGATGGCATCCAAACTCGCGGAGTTGAATTGAACACTTCACATATCGCTGATTTTCAACGAAATTTCGTAACTGCAGCTTAAAGTGACATTTCACAATTATTTTTACATAAATTTTACTTTTATTCTATCTGAAAGAGCATCTTTTCTTATGGAAATTCTGAAAATTTCAAGTCAAAATATTGAACCGTTTACAAGAAATATATATATTTGTGCAAAAATTAGACAAATTGTTGTGGACAACAGTTCAGATTTATATAGAATTGTCTTTTCAATCTCACCTTTAAAGGCGCATTTTTCGCTTATAAATAACAACTTCAAAAAACTGATAGCATTTCTACGCATTAGAATAAACAATCTTTGCATGAAGACATACTTTTAAAAAATGAAATAAATATGAAATGTCGCTTTAAGACAAGCTGCAGTTACGAGGTTTGCGTTGAAAAGCGACGGTTTTCTCTTGACATTGCCATTATACCTCATTATTCTCTCATATCAGCTTAACGCTGAATTCATCGGCGATTTCGACATGGACGATATTCGTATCAACGACGCCAGACACATTATCTTCGCCACACAAGACTAACTGATTCGTATCCGACTTGCAAAACGATGGTTCCTAGACGGCACATTCAAAGTCGTCAAGGACCCCTTCTACCAACTAGAACCCCTTCTACTAACTTGAAACTATCCATGTGTTCGTGAAGAAGGGTGACTTCCAGAAACTGCTAGAAACAGGTCCTTCTGACGTACATACTAATGAGCCAGCGAATGAATGAATGAATGAAAGGTGTTTTAAGGCCCGTCGACTACCGAGGTCATATTGGGCGCACCACATATCTGGATGTATACAATTTTACTGGTATGTAGATAGTTACATAAACATCCGGAAAGGTTAAATATAATAAAAGTATATCTAATTCAAAGTAGATAATATTACCTTGTAAATATCAAATTAATACTATAATAATAAACACGAAACAAAACAACCATGCACCATGAATAATCCGATGTGAGGACGAATAGACATGGGCTCCTCCCAGATCAGAGAACACCCATGTCCGAGTCCACTCGACCGGAAATGAGCCATCGATCTCATCACGACTATAAGGTATATTGAGAATTAATAATAATGTCTAGTATTGTCCAGCAAGATTAACCCGGGACATCTGCATATGTAATGACCCCCACTTCGGCTTTGTTTTGTTAAGACGCTCAACTAACGGACTTTGCGCACGAAAATTAAGTTGTCCCGGGTTAACCTTGTTGTATATTATCATTATAATAATAATATCACAAATATGGTCACGAATGAATAGATAAATAAATAAGCAAATCTTTTTTCTCTTCCATGTGTTAAGTAGTATACAGAACAAACTTGGACAGTCTGCTATTGAAAGGTTCATTGCTCGACTTTGAAGCTGGTAAGTAATTTGTCTTGATTTCTCGTCTCGACAAAGAAAGCTAAATATTGTACTCAAGACAGTCGCCGAACGGGTTGGAAGACCAGTTCTAAACGCTGAAGGTTACTTGGACAACAACTGCGTCTTCCGCGTGTTTGTGCGGACCAACAACGACCTTGAAGGTAATTACGCTATTCATTCATAATACCCATTCATATTAAATCATGTTCATACATATATTTATTACTAAAACAAATTATTTTTTAAATTTATAATACACTAAATGAATTATTCACGATATATAAACACTGCCAATTTAGTAATATATTTTTCTTTATGTTTTAGGCTTGCATCGACGACTCAACAGCAGAGCAGGTCACCCCAACCTTGGCTTCTACAAACTAATCCAACTCCTGTGTGAAGAATAACAGATCGTGCACCTTCTGACCCGTCTGGTATCAGACAATATATTGTCCAATCTCAGACGAAAAATAATACCAGAAGGTCAACGGAAAAAAGATGCGTGGGGCCGCTATGTAGGAGATGAACAAAAATATCCTCCTGCGATTGATCGCCAACATCACCGGGCTGGGCCCACTAACAACCTACAACAAGCAAGATGACCAATTACACTTGTGACAGTCATTTAATTTTAGTGTAAACCAATGACATTTTGTGCAATCATGAATTATTACATCTTAAATAAAATATGGCACTAATAGGCCAGTCACTTTAGTATTTAGAGTACCATTAATTCCAACAGAAAACATTTTCAATGTATGAACAAAAACTCTGCAAATTTAAAGGAATACACTTGGTGTCATATTTGGATTTAACAAATTGGATATACATACATTGGATTATGTGAGTTTAGCTATGATATTTGGATTTAAAAGAAACTTGGATTACTAGTGAATTTAACCAGGCAGTGAATGAGTGCTCAACCAACGAAGTCATCATGGAGTTAATCAGAAATAAGACAGAGGTGGAGGAAACTCTATCGTGAAGGATTTTATGTACAACAAGAAAAAGACATCCGTGCACACAATTGTGTTGATGCGGTCACTACAGACCTACTGATTTCTGAGATCAGATCCTCCCGTCAACATTCCCATTACCCAACGGCAAATATTTTGACAGGTCAAAGTTTAAAGTTTTAAGACAATGACCTCAAAGCTCCATCCAGAATGCTACTTGGAACCGAAGACGGCCTTCGCCATCTAAGCAGATCTCCTACCTGGTTCATGGAATGGACTTTCTCCAGCGCTCCTCGAATGCTTAAACAACTGTGAATCATTAGAGCTCCAACAGGTGATTCTTCGATTATACATACTCGTTCTTATCGGACAAGGCCAAAGAAGCGTACGGGGATTTACAGGGTGTCCCAAAAGTAAGGTAACACTGTAAATTCAATATATCTCGGCTAATATATCAGTTGCATATTCCGAATGTCGCTGACAGTACAAAAGGTTATGTGCAAAAATAAATAAAAGAAATTTCACCAAATTATCATTAAAATTGCATATTTTATCTATGGTAAATCAAACACACCATATTTTATCAATGACGTCATTTTTGTAAGTAAATGCCGTTCTCTAGATTCCGTCCCTTCTGTCGCTTTCCTTGATTTAGTCTTTAATAATTGCCTCGCATGTGTCCATATAATTTTTTCTACATTCTCTTTGTGTGTTTGATAGCAACATTGTACATGTTCATTTTAACATGTTCTTACTTTAGGAATTACGTATACCCTTTAGACCACATGTTTATTCACGGAAAATAGTCCAGTGAATCCAAATCCGGCATGTGTCTACCCACAACGGTCTAAGAGTTTGACTTGATCTCCCAAAGACTGTGATTTCAAAATTTGATTATGGTATGGGAAAGTTTCAAATACAATTTCTAAATGCATTGTACTAAAGATTTCAATGAATCTTGTTTTGACAAAAATCTTCTCGTTGACTTCCCTAGACTTCGATATGCAGCCTCGTTCAGACCTGAGATGATTTCTGCGCTGCAGGATGTCTTCAGTCTTTTGCTTCTATTTTCATCAAAATATGACCGAGATCGTTAAAATTTAGATCTAGATAATTGAGTAAATGAGTTTTCTTCTTGACGGACCTCCTGTTTTGAATTAAAATTGAAACTTTTTTGGAAACATATTGGTGATTTAGATTAGTGATATGCTTTTCATCAATACATAAACTGAGAATGTAGGTTGTGACGTCATTTCGATAGTGGTACAGATAACGCAAAAATGACGCCAATTTAATTTGTGCATAACGTTGAAGTGTATGGCAAACATAATTTCAATGAATTCCGCAGATAATGATAGTTTTCCGAAAGGAATCGGGTAAGAAATAGCAGAGCTATTACTCTTTTTAAGTGTTACCTTACTTTTGGGACACCCTGTATTTCAGTCATAACATCGAAATTCGAAGAACTAGGGTTCAACCTTGATTCAACTATTAAGAGTTTTATCGGACTACGATCAAGCCATTATCAGAGACATTGGAGTTTGAGTTTATTGGGGTTTTACGCCGTTTTCAACTACCAGGGTCATATCGCTGGAGCACCTACCCATGGATTCCTGTTGTTTCTCAAACCAGTACTACCACAACACCCTTACCGAGCCTCCAGCTGCTCGCCCACTTAGGTTAACGATTTCAAACCCATTGGTGGGTGACAATTTTGTCAGAAAGGGTATTAGCCGCGGCCGGGTATCGAACCCGGGACCTCTCGAATGAGGGTCAGATGCGCTA
This sequence comes from Fragum sueziense, assembly GCA_963680895.1. Classification (NCBI taxonomy): domain Eukaryota; kingdom Metazoa; phylum Mollusca; class Bivalvia; order Cardiida; family Cardiidae; genus Fragum; species Fragum sueziense. The sequence goes on from OY804601.1 coordinate 22,087,560, forward strand.
CCTACTGCGCTAAGGCCGCGGCCTCTGTAACAGCGCGCGACATAGTCTGTGAATCATTTTAGTCCTATGCCATACTTCAGGTGGACGAGGTATGACCACAGTATTCTTCCCAGCCCAAAAAGCTGTATCGGCCCCACTACAGCTTCATGTAAATCAGTGTTATGCCCCTACAGCTTCAAAAACACCACACAGCTTAGATTCTACAAAATGGTCACCAAATAGAGGAATTTTGGGTTATTTGAGGTCAAAAACTGATGAATTTAGCCATTTTGTTCAATAAATATGCATAAAAACATTATGGGAAAAGAAGAAATTGCTCAAAATGAGCAATTTCTTCTTTTCCCATTATGTTTTTATTCCCAATTATTTGCATAAACACTGTATTATAAGCTTCCAACTAAACTGCCACTACAGCTTCAAATAATTCTGGGGAGAACCCTGGACCCGTAATGTCAAAGGTATTTTACACTTTTTTGAATATCCACAAGGAATGTTTCAAAATGTTCTCTTAAAAAGAATGTTTAGAGATGAATAAAGAGTAATTTTGGTGAGGGTGGAATTATTGATTATGTTACAAATTTGAAACCAAGACTTTTAACATACAACAAGGATTAGAAAGAAAATATCCGTGATGGAACAATACTTTACAAACCAGTGCTCAACAAACATGCCGCCAAAAAATAGACCAACAACTCTTGTGAGTCAGTAAATCACGGCAGAACGGAAATCCCGAGACAGAGCCATTGGCTCTTGATTCAAATCCTTCGGGCACTTCCGACCATGTGTGTAACGATTGATAGAATGTCCCTTACACGAGTCCTTGTATGTTCGAATTGCACTCAACAACTGGTATTATATATGTCCGTATATTAGGTGTCCGAATACCATTCAATTTATAACGTATATGATTACCTTCTACATGACTTACCGGGGTATAAGACAAAATGTGTTTTCTTCCTCTTTCAGCAAATACCCAGTTATGCCGAGCATTACCATCTGCACTAGTGGAGTACAAAAACTTATTTCCAACTTGAAACCTGATAAAGCAGCAGGACCAGACAACATCAAACCTCTTGTACTAAAAAAACTTGTGTTATCAAATTTCCCCTATCTTACAAATTCTTTTTCAGAAATCCCTAGACACAGGCACTCTTCCCCAGGTTTGGACAAAAGCAAAAGTGACTCCACTCTTCAAGAAAGGAAACAAAGAAGATCCTGCAAATTACAGACCCATTTCCTTAACATGTATATTGCGTAAAGCTCTAGAACATATTGTAGCCTCCAATCTAACTAAACATTTTGACAACAATAATATCCTTTATGACTTGCAGCATGGTTTTAGAGAAAGGCGTTCATGCGAAACCCGGCTACTTCAACTGACCGACCATCTTGCCAGAAACTTAACTGTAGGAAAACAAACTGATCTAGTTTTGTTAGACTTCAGCAAGGCTTTTGACAAAGTTAGCCACTTAAAACTTTTGTATAAATTGCATGAACATGGTGTAAAAAATGCTACCCTTTTGTGGATTAAATCTTTCCTTATAGGCAGAACACAAAAAGTAGTCTTAGAAGGTGGATGCTCATCAGAAGTACCAGTCACGTCTGGAGTGCCTCAGGGATCTGTACTTGGCCCTCTTTTGTTTCTTTTGTATATAAATGACCTTCCTAATACCATCACATCCCAAGTTCGTTTGTTTGCAGATGACACTGCCGTTTACTTAGCTATAAACAACAAACAAGATTGTTTGACCCTACAAGAAGACCTAGACAAGTTAATGCAGTGGGAGAAAAAGTGGGAAATGGAGTTTAACCCCAGCAAATGCATTGTCCTAAATATTACTAACAAGAGCTGTCACTGTAAGATGACAATGCCCCCGACACCGCTTTGATTTTAAATTATGGCCAATCTATGTTCAAGGTCAAGGTCATCCAGGGGTCAAGGTCACCAAAGTATGTGCCTACAGAAAGGTAATGTACCAAGGAATGTTGTGGTAAAGTATGAAGCGAATATGTTAAGTAATAAGGAAGTTATGGCCAATGTTAAAGTTTTTGGACGGAATGACGGACAGACGGACAGACAGACGGACAGACGGACAGACAGACGGACGGACGGACAAGTCAAATTTATGATGCCTCCCTATCGGGGGCATAAAAAGAAGAAAAAGATTTCCTTTGATTATAGATTACATGGACAAATACTAGAGACTAGACTGTGGACAATGCCAAATACCTAGGAGTTACAATATCTGGAGATCTTTCCTGGAACAAGCACATTGACAATATAACTACAAATGCTAATAAAACTTTCGGCTTTCTCCGCAGAAATATCCAGACCAAAAATAAGAAGATCAGAGAAACGGCTTACAAAACTTTAGTGAGACCACGGGTAGAATACGCATCAACAGTTTGGAGTCCCTACACAAAAACCTATATCAACAAAGTGGAAAAAGTACAACGAAGAGCAGCAAGATGGGTTCAAAATATTTTTTCTTATTACGACAGTGTTACCTGCATGCAGAAGGAGCTTGGCTGGCAAACTCTACAATACAGACGAGACATTTCCAGAATCACCATGTTTTATAAAATCTATAATAATTTTGTTGCAGTGCCCGTACCAGCTTATCTCGAAAGACCAGTGAGGACCACCCGACATATGCACACAACATCTTTCAGACAAATCCACACAAATGCAGTCTACTTTAAATATTCCTTTTTTCCCTACACAGTGATACTATAGAACAGCTTACCAGAAACAATTGTACAGCAACCTGACATTGCAGCGTTCATAAGGAGTCTCGATTCTTTTCAGATAGTGAGCCGTCCCTGAATGACCAAAATGTTTTATCAGCTCTTTTAATCTAACACTCACAATACTTTTAAAATTTGGCACTCTAACCAATGACTACCAGTTTTAATTCCAGCACAGACGCGCACCTTCCAGTAATACCCGAAAGGGTAGTTAGGCAGTATATATAGATAGATAGGGGTGTACGTGTTGTGCTATTTTTGAACTATACATGTATATTAATTTCAAACCGTATAGTCCATGAGCCAGGACCCGAATTTTGGCCGATTGGTACCACTCGGAGGGAGTAATTCTTTTTGCACTTTTTGATTAGTCTGATATCTATACTTCATGTTTCAGTATGATAGCAATCTCAGATTGGTAGCTTATGCCCCGAAAAACGCTTCTTTTCAAGGGTACCCTTTACACACAAAATTTTCATTGGTTTTCTAGTGAAACAACACATACCTTTTTCCAACCCTTAAACTCATTCAAATACAAAAGTATTTGTTCATAACCGAGATACAGTACAGAATAGCATATTATAAGGTCTTGTGTTAGTCTGAAATGTCATCTGTAGGATGATTTTAGTGTACACAGAGAACTATCTATAGATGATACAAATTACAAGGAAAAATGAAAATTATAGTGTTTATGGACACATTAAGTCCGCTTTCTGGTGTAAATGGACTGTAATTAGTATTTTGATATCAGGTGATACTAAAAAGATATACATATAACAAAATAGCATGGATAACAATGTCGACTTAATTACCGCTCATTACACTACCAGAAAGTCAAAAAGCATATAAACGCTTATCATTTACATTTCATTCATTTTCTAAATGTAAAACTAATTCGACCTACGAATCATTCAAATGAATAATGCTTACAAACACTTCTTTAATGATACACGTGTAGAAAACTAGGCCTGATTTGAAAGTGTACGCAGAGAAGCTAGTTTAACACAAGATAAAGAAAGGGCGAGAGTTATAAGCCGGATATATTGTATTTATATTTCTGGTTCGAGAGGATGACACAAAGTCATTATTTTAATGTTACTCTACTGTCAGACAGTCATTAGAAGACATGTCCAGACAAATGTACATCCATAAAGCATTGAAGAATAACGTTTTTTCCATGTGCAGTTGATTCGTGAAGAAATACAGGTTATAAATACTGCTATATAGTGTATAATATTTCTTTCCTATAATCAAATGCGGATATTCAAGTGAATAAGACATCCTTGACAAATAAAGAGCCCCTCTAGAGTGCACACCTTCGTCTCTCGCCTTTTGTTCGGATACATTTGCACAATGAATACAAAAATTGTAGGCTATTGGCCTGCTTTTAAAAACAATTGGACTTCTGGAATTAACACCGACATGCAAATTGGTAGTGTTTCCTAATATATGTTCAAATTCTTTCTACGTATACATTGCCTTAATACAACCACTTGGATTGCAAATGAAACATGCATTCCAGGAAAAAGTACACAAAACATTGTATATACAACATATTAAAAACGTGTAGTTAACTACAAGGCTATCGATTTTCGTGTGTACGGATAAAAATGTTACAAAGGAGGTATTTTCAGCAAAACTGTCATGGAACTAATCTAAAATTAGAGACCTAGCAAGAATTAAATACATCTTAAGTGTACTAAAACGTTGTTGTGCAACAGAATTAACATTAACCCAGTATATGTAATGACCCTACTTCGGCTATGTTTTCTTACGACGCTCAACTAACGGACGAAGATGCAGTTGTCCCGAGTTCACTTTAGTGCACTATATATACTCTGTAGCATGGACATATCACTACAGCAGTATAGTCTTTTAGAATACAAGATATAATGCAGTACAAAAGAAATATTTACGAGTAAAAAATAAAGCAAAGTGTTAAATAAACGATTAGACTAGAGATGAAATGCATTACATCGATACAAAAGTTGTTGAAAAAACTCAAACTACGTTCCTGCAAAAAGAACCTAATTCCATTGTAAAATCAACATAGCAAAGTTCAGTTGGAATTGTTCGTGAATGATGCATACTGTAAGTAAAATGGACTGGAAAGGAAGAAAAAATCACTACATGGACTGTTATACAATGTACAAAGACAGTCACAATTTATCTATGCGAAGTAAACAATGATAACACAAAGAGGGTGATATGCAAATGTAAGTATTTAGGCACCAAAAAAGATGTGTTGAACACCAATTACAACATAATGCAAGAATTACGACTTGATATTAACCAACTTCTACCCAAAGCTTGGAACTGTCATGAGCAAGGCCATGATTATAACCGAACAATCGAAATCACACTAGCATTTTGCCTTAAATCAATTGGTATTTCAAATGAAGAAAAGCAGACATATTGATATAAAGAAAAATGTAAGAATGCTGTCTATTATGCATAACAGGGAAATGTGTTTTGTGATTTTTGAGCACTTTATAGTTATGGAGATTAGACACTTAAAGTTCGTTTATAAAATTATTCAAGCCTGGGATACATTTATTGTAAATATGCAAATATGAGAGAGAATTAGTTCACGATAAAAGTGGTCTCGGTTATAAATATTTGAAAGAATATGGTCAATCAGAGATAAAGATTTTCCATGCATCAAAGTCATCAGCAAATTAGTCAGTTGGTGCTTTAGACAGACTTAATTAAAAAATAAAAAAAAAACCATTTAAAAAAACGATTCAAAGTCATTTTCGTCCCTTGACAGCCAGAAGTGGCTATCGGCAGTTAAATTTTAACTTCTGGATGTCAAGGGACGTTTTGCTCTGTTCATTGATAAATTAAGTACCTATTTTAATTATCAGCAATATTTCTTTTCAATGATTGAGGTGTTAATATAAGAAAAGAAGTATAAAGCGGTGATGGAAAAGCGATCTGTTGGAGCAGAATGAAATTTAATTTCTCCGCATTACGGATATTATCAACTTGCAAACAAATTGTATTATTTCAATCTTCAGATGAAAACCATCATTACTGAATCATAAGCAAAATGTTATTTGTGACGTTGAAGAATGTCATATATCACCAGTTGGTAAAGTCCAATTACCCACGAGAATGACAATTTCGAAATTATAAAGTTATGTAGACAACGGAGTTGTTCGGTACTTTAAAGTAGGCTGGTGCATTTACGTAACTAGTCAAGTTAAGGCATTTCATTAACATATTATGTATGAGGGGATATCAAAACAGTTTTGAGCTTCTGGTATTTACTCCTTTGAGGTAGTAAAGGTTTTTACACCTTCGTGTAAATGAATGTTTTAAATACACTTTGCACGTAGGATAATATGGCTAGCTGCCACGAGCTTGTCCGAAACTTTTAAACCGACTTACCCCTCCCAGTTTTTTTGGCCAAAGTGGATAATACTAAGAACACGGTTGCACATGGTAATGTTTATAGTCCTGGAGGCTTAGAGCGCTAAACAAGATTGCCTTAGTTTATGGGGAGTCTACCCCTTCTTTTGCAACAATCTTATATTGAGAAAAGGAATTCCAGTGAGACTGAGTTAGCCAAGAAGATTAGTTGACTGCTTCTAAGGAGATTGGTTAGGGTAACAAGACGTTGATTCCTAAAAATCGGACATCAGTGAACAGTTAAAGTGACATTTCAGAATTTTTTGTCATAAATTCTACTTTTATTTTTATCTGAAAGAGCATATTTCCTTATGAAAATTCTGAAAATTTCAAGCCAAAATGTTGCGCCGTTTACGAGAAATTTATATTTTTGTGTTAAAATTGAACAAATTGTTGTGGACAACAGTTCGGATTTATATGCAATTTATCGATTATGTCTCAACTTTAAATGCGCGTTTCTCGCTTATCGGCAACAACTTCAAAAAACTAATAGTATTTATACTCATTAGAATAACCAATCTTGGCATCAAGACATACTTTAAAAAATTGAAATTGGAATGAAATGTCCCTTTAACAAGGTGGAAGGAGTGTGTGTGGTTGGAAAGGCTACGGGACTATTATATGAAAAATACAACAGGTGTGAGAATCAAAAACATTTGATATGTCCTCATAAAAGACTTGTTTTAAAACATGGGATCATAAACGAAACCGCTAAACAACCACAAACTTGCATTCTCTCTTACACAGATGAAAATCACACAAGTAGTGACAAGGTCACTATTTAGAGGATTATTAAATCTAGTTTTCAAGTTATATCTAGATCTGATGAATCTATTGCTCACAACGCAGATTCTATGAAACGTTTGCTTTTGTCTAAAAGAGAGGGTGTATGAGATATGTTTGATTAAAAATTACGCTCCTGTAATTATAAAGACAGGGGGTGACATTTTTGCTTTTGTTACCACAACTTCAATCACTTTGACCATTAGTTATCCATTATTATATTCCAATCGCTTTGTTGTTAACATTTGCGTGGTGATATGGATCTTAGAGAACTTTCAGACTCTTACAAAATGAAAACAAAGATTAACCCAACCATTTGAGTATGTATCATAATGCATTTTGTTATGATTCATGCCAAATAAACTAGAACACGTATACACCTGAATCACATTTTAATGCATATGTACGACAGAATAAGTTTGAATCTCAGTCAAATGATTATCTAAAGTATATATGCATATATTTTATCGTTTATCATTTCTCCTAGTGAGCTGGGCACATCACCTAAAGTTATTTTCAGTGACAAAACGCATTACACTAACAACAGGTATGCCAGGAACCATTGACTGAATCAAAATCACGAATACCAGAATCAGCACATGTATACAATATGATTATATACAGTATAGCAGAACTTTTAGAAAAAATGCTATTGCAACTGCAGTCAAAATACGTACATACAGACAAGGAGACTTGGAAATGGGAAAAGGACGACGCACATGTTATACAATCACCTGGCTTAATCAAAGTGCTGAGAGCACTGTAATTGGACGTCTCTGATTGATTGAGCGGGATTGTACATGAACGAAAGATATTTTATTCATTCTTCTGTGTTTAATTCTATAAGATCGGTTTTGGACATACGAAATCGGCTTTAATACCAGAAAACCCTTCTCAGGCTTCAAATTGATTTGATTGCCGTTTCAAGACAACTGATTTGTCGCTATGAATAATCACTATTAATTTGATTACCAAATTCAATTAAGGCCATGCGATTAGCACTTTTGTCTTCTTGTTTCGGTTTACTATGAGTATTGTCGTCAGTTATACTTTTCATTGATTTTAAAAAGTACGCTACAAAGCAATTTATTCAAAATGTAAGCCAACGCGCTACATAAATGAAAGCCGCGATAGCTCACTTAGCAGAGCACTCACCTTGTACTCTTTACACATGTTATATCCGGAAGGCCCTGGGTTCGAATTCTACTCAGACATTGTTCTTTTTAATCATCTTTTTTACACGTCGCCGGAGGCGGACGTATATTGGCGTCATCTTCTCCGTCTGTCCGTCCGTCCATCCGTCCGTCCGTCCGTACGTCCGTCCACTTTTCTTGTCAACGCAACTCCTCCTAAGTTTCTGGCTGGATCTTCTTGAAACTTGGTCAATGTTATCACCTTAATTGGTAGATGTGCATGAAGGAAGGATTTTATGGTTCGTTGATTCTTGCCAGAGTTATGCCCCTTAAAAACTTAGTCTCTGGGGCTTATTGAAATTGCAGCCTTGTCAACACAACTCCTCCTAAGTTTCTGGCTAGATCTTAATGAAACTTGGTCAATGTTATCACCTCAATTGGTAGATGTGCATGAAGGAAGAATTTTATGGTTCGTTGCTTTTTGCCAGAGTTATGCCCCCTTAAAACTTAGTCTGTGGGGCTTATTGAAATTGCAGCCTTGTCAACGCAAGTCCTCCTACGTTTATGGCTGGATATTAATGACACTTGGTCAATCACTTCAATTGGTAGATTTGCATGAGGAATGATTTTATGGTTCATTGATTTTTTCTAGAGTTATGCCCCCTTAAAACTTAGTCTCTGGGGCTGATTGAAATTGCAGCCTTGTCAACACAACTTCTTCTAAGATTCTGACTGGATCCTTATGAAACTTGGTGGATGTTATTACCTTAATTGGTAGATGTGCATGAAGTAAGGATTTTATGGTTCATTGATTTTTGCCTGAGTTATGCCCCCTTCAATCTTAGTCTCTAGGGCTTAATGATATTTCAGTCTCGTGAACGCAATTCCTTCCACGTTTTTGACTGGATATTTATAAAAAACCTTTTTGTGAACACAACTTTTTACAGGTTTTTGTGTGAATATTTATAAATCCTTGTCAATGTCATTTTTTTGTCTCAAGTTTTATAAGTGGCGGCGTATATTGTGACCATGGCACTCTTGTTCGACTTCTATCTCCACCATAGTTGGCGAAAAAACGACCGCAGTGATTTAGAATCGATCTTAACACAAATTCAACGAAATAAAGTAATGAAACGCCGATCATTTACATACAATTCCGCTCAATCAATGAGAGGCGTCTAAATATAGTGCTCCAAGCACTTTGATTTTTATTCCTGTTTAGAGTAAAAAAAGAAAAAAACACGGTAGCAGTTTTCCCTGGTTGTGGTTACAAAACAAATTCAATACATACTTTTCCTGAAACAAAATACCAGATGAATTGGAGCACCTAACCATGGATTCCTCATACAAGTACTACCGCAGCATCCTTACATCTACAGATGTGCATAAAAAGAAGAAATTGGGAACGTGCCGTCGGGAAAATGGCAGTGGAGTACAATAAGCAATTTAAATGTTCATATCATTATCAACGAAAATTTGAGAATAGCAATGTCCCTATCTGTAAACATATTCATACGATCATCCAGTTACCATCTGTTGCAGACCCATTGCTTCATCTTCTTAGCTCAATACACGTAAACGGGTCGCTTAAACGAAATAAATACAGATCGCTGTCACTTAGTCTTATACTAGGAATAATCATTGTTGTCATGACCATCGATCAGTATGTAAATAGGTCATGATACTGTCGAATATCAGTGATACAGATGCTGGAGAAAAAAAAAACTCGTAAGAGCAACTATTTTTCTGAATAGGTGGATTTCACTAGTGTCTCATCTGAGGCTGTTCAGATGGAACCCCGATTTGTCATCGAGTCGAACCCGAGTTGCGAAATGAACTCACTCCCCGATAATCAATTTCAAAACCCTGGTTCCAAAGTACGTCTCGTGGAAACCCCGTTCCTTTAAATATGTCAAAGACTTAAACAACAATGATCAAAGAAAAGGAACCTAATACACAATACGTGCATTAAATTGGGTAATCATTCTAAAATGTGTGTTTTCAGTAAACACATCAAGAAAAACAAACGTTTTACAGAAGAAATAATCCGAACTGGTTTTGAACCAACGGCGTTCCAAATTTCAAACTGAAAAAAGGTTGCGAGGTTAATCCTTTCCCGTTGAGCTATCGCTGCTGCTGATGATATAGGGTGTCTGTTTACATATAACCATAGAGTATGCATGTATCGCTTTCTAAAGATCTTACCCTTTACACAATAAATATTACGAAAGTCAAAAAACTACAAGAAAATGATTAAATCGAAAAAAGATCGTAAAGTTGGTTAAGACGTGGCATGAATTGAATCGGCCAATGAATCTTATAGTATTTGTTAGAGAACACATAGAAAGTAGGAAAAGATACGACAGTTTTCCTGTATGGTCGCAAAATCTATTTTGAATTTTGGTCAACTGGCAATTGAGTCTGAGAAAGGGTTTTTTGGTAATGAAAACCCATTTCGTCTGTCCAAAAGTGGTTATAAGAATTGTACGTCCTTTCGGACGTCCAATTAAACAAGTACATTGTTTTTGATAAAGCTATTCTGTAAGTATGTTATGTACATCTACGGACTTCGCTGCCGAAATACATATAGAATTTGTCTTTTAGGAGGCCAAGGGGTTGTATTCATTCATGGACACTGCAATATATTTTCTAAACGAAATATAATTGCAAAAGTATTACATGTATCTTATTTCTATTTTGATATAGAAATAAGTTCCCTCTGTACACTTTGATTATCATTCTTTGCATAAGTAATCTTTGTATAATCATGATAGTTTATTCAAACTAGGCTTAGGAAATGAGAATGTTATAATCAGAAAAGATGTATTTTCTAATACTTACATTTATAATTGAGCGCGAATCTGGAAAAGGGTCCAATATGGCATTTGAGTTAGTCACATTTCAAGATCAGTGCATGCTTTAAGTGAAGACAAGCAGACATCCATGCTGCTATTTTACAATTGCAACAGGTCATTAAGGATCTAGAGGAGAACAGCAATGGTTCCTGATCAGACTGCGTGTATACGCAGGCTGATTTGGAACCATAATTGGCTCAAAAGCCTTAAGGGACCTTTTTTCAGTATCCTGACTCATTATATTGTACATGTATTATATTTGGTTATGATTAGATATATATATGAAGACCAATATATCCGACGAAGAGAGTTTTGTACTATATATGACAAAAGCAGCAAATTACTTTTGTATATTCATTGTATCATTGAATAGAGGACTATCGGGTTTTACCTTGGTTGCTACATGATGTACATTATATATACATGTATAGGGCCTATCGTATAATCGTATATTGGCATTGGGCTATATTTTGTTGCATAAAGTATATCTTGATTTTGTTCATGTGGTCATTCAATTTGGTTACGATCCGTCGGATATTGTGCAATTGATTATATTATTTCCATTAATTATTTTTCTAATTTGCATTGATTAGACATTCAACTGAACATTAGGCTCTTCACTATTATCTTTAAAAGTGAAAATGCTATTGAGTTCAGCATTCTGTCAGTATGCCTAACGTAAAATTCTTCATTTCATATTCATATAACATATACATGCATGAAATAGCCACCTAAGAGGTAATCTAATTGTTTTGGATAAAAACACAGTGCTGTCAATCGATCAGCAACAGTTAGAAGCCTTAAAATACTTATAATATGCGTTTTAGTTTTTAGGTACGAACATTTCAGGGTCCGAATCGACCAAATGTTTTTGCCTTTCACAGCTTTTTCCGAGTGTTTTGTGACACGAAACTGGCATGAATCGATGGATACGCATTTGAAAATATATTTAAGTGTAAAAATATGTAGCCACTTGCATTTCTGCTTCAAAGAATTGAAAAATTCACTTGAAAAAATCGTGCATTTCGTTCGGTGTAGGGGCCGACAAATTGTCTTCTATTTCACAGCCTTCAGAGGCCTCATACCTGGGAACAGATTAAATAGTAATCAAAACTAGTGTTTTAAGAATATTTTGGCAAAGAAAATAATCACGACAAGCCTTTTGATAAATCACACACTACAAAAAGAAATCGCACCTACTGTCCCATTTGTGAACATGTGAAAATGGGGTAGGTTAAGAAAACGGCGATTTTCTCAGCATAAGCTACCGATTTCAGACTGCTATCATATCAATTAGTTAACTACATATATCAAGCTGTTCAGAAAGTGCAATAAGAATTACTCCCTCCGAGTGGTACCAAAAAAGTGTCTGGCTCATGGACTAGTACTTGTCTCTAGTTATCGAAATATCTAGGGGTAGTAACCCAGCTTACTGAACAGTAAGACCCCAAATGTTCCCCCACGTGTTTGAGCCATTAGTCAACAACAATCCCAGAACAAACAATTTCTGCAACAGCTGGAACTTTGGATTTAGTAAACTAGGTCGACATAATCCGTTTGTTTGGACAGTAATAGATGCTTTTCGCAAAGATAACGCAGGGGTGGAGTAGAAAAGTTACTAGTATTCGATTGAGCAATCGTACAGCACTACAGTGTCAACATGCACGAGTACTGTAAGCGTTTGACTAAAGTAGGTCATCCGAAGTGGCCAGTTTTATCGATTAACCCATTACCAAACAACAAAATTTTAGGGTGGTCCAAATTCAAAGATGCTGCAGACGACAATTTCAAGTGAATAGAATTTAAAATTGTGTTGTCTTTTTGGGTAGCAAACATTGTGGGATGTTATATAGTTCAGCAAGATTAGCCCGGGACATCTACATATATGTAATGACCCCACTTCGGCAATGTTTTGGTAAGACGCTCAACTAACACAAGAAAATTAAGTTGTCCCGGGTTAATTTGGGTGGGCAAAAAAAGAAATTTCTTCATATTCAATGATGTTTTCCTATGCCATTATCTCGTAGGGAGTCAAAAAAGAGTCACTGAGTGGGAATGGGTTAAGGGTTTAGAAAAGTCCAAAACGGGTGAAATTGTGTCACTCGGACTCACTCCTGCCAACACTTCAAACAATTGTTTCAATGAAAATTACTTGCATGTTCTTGTACATTACGACAATAACATGCTATAGGCATAGGTCATTTGCCAGACAGAGCAAAACAGAGAAGAAAAAAACAATGAAAAAGTAAACTAGAAGACCTGAAGGTCTTGAGTCGCTCCACAGGCCTGAATTTCTTTAAATATTCAATCCAAGTTTTGATTAGATTGTTCAATAGTTGTGTTTCTAAGAGCAAAAAGAAAGTAAAACTAGATTGTACAAAACATGTGGTTCTTTGAGCAAAGAGAGTAAAACCCTGTTTGCCATTTGAGAAAGGGTAAAAGGAAACAAGAGAAAATTCCAGATCAGGATGATACTGGCAATGATCATTTTTCCTTCGACCAAACAGATCTAAACTATCATTGATTACTCCAAAATAGTTCATATTTCTAAAAATAGATTTCATTGTTCTAAAAATAGATTTGGGGAAATACCCTATTTATAAAATAACCAGAAAGCCCTGATTTTCTTGTAATTTCAAATCCAAGTTTTTACAAGATTTTTCAATACTTTTGGGTCTTAGAGCAATAACAAAGTAACTAGAAAGCTGAAAATACCTTCATATAAGATTTAATGGTTACCAAGATTTGTTTTGATTAGAGTGAATTTGACTGATCTAGTTTGATAATGAAGTCATAATTGGCAATTTTGTCAAATTCAAAGGCATATAACTGGGAATGTTATATTACTCTAAAGCTAAGAATCACACTAAAATAAGATCTTTGCCTCACTTACATTTTGTTTTAGGTTTTGACCTGATTGATCATTATTTGTGGTTGAAAAGAGAATGAAAATAAAGTTGAAAACTACAATTTGTCAAATTCAAGGGCAGATAAATCATGATTTACGATTCTAATGAAGCTGACAATTACATCCATGCAAGATTTTATGGACAATTAAGATTATAACAAAGTTTCCTGTTGATTGTTGGATATTTATAGTCGTTTGAGTAAAAATAAGGTCAAAAATGGTAATTTTGTCAATTTCAAGGGCACATAACTCATGATGCAATTTTCAAATCAAGCTGAAAGTTGCACCCAGGCAAGATCTTATAGTAACCATCATTCTGTCCAAGTTTTGTCTTGATTGGTCAATATTTGTAGTTGCTAGAGTGAAAACAAAGTAAAAATAAAGCCGAAAATGGCAATTTTGTCAATTTCAAGGGCACATAACTCATGATGCAATTTTCATATCAAGCTGAAAGTTGCACCCAGGCAAGATCTTACAGTCACCATTAATCTGTCCAAGTTTTGTCTTGATTAGTCAATATTTGTAGTTGCTAGAGTGAAAACAAAGTCAAAATAAAGTTGAAAATGGCAATTTTGTCAATTTCAAGGGCACATAACTCATGATGTAATTGTCAGATCAAGCTGAAAGTTGCACCTAGGCAAGATCTTATAGTCACCATCATTCTGTCCAAGTTTTGTCTTGATTGGTCAATATTTGTAGTTGCTAGAGTGAAAAAAAGCCAGAACAGCCATTTTTTAAATTCAAGGGCAGATAACTCCAGATTTTCTGATTCAATCAGAATCAATTGAAGGAATCTGAGAGAGGACCACCCAAAGATCATTCCTGTGAAGTTTGATTGAAATCCATTGAGTAGTTTCTGAGGAGAAGATTTTTAAAGAAAAAGTTGACGACCGGACGGACGGACGGACGCACGGACGGACGCACGCACGACGGACACAGCGCCATGACAATAGCCCGCTGGCCTGAAGGCCAGTGGAGCTAAAAATTGGGATTTCTCACAAAACCAGCAACTTTTTCCCCGTAACAAATTTTCTCCATTCAAATATGCCGAGCCCGGATAGCTCAGTCGGTTACGTCGGAGTCTGTCAATCCAGGGGTCTCGAGTTCGAACCCCGGCTCGGCCAGTATCCATTCTGACATTTGACAAAAGTCATTTGTCTCTCACCAATGGGTTTGAATCATCTATGTGAGAGAGCAGCTGGAGGCTCGGTTTGGATATTGTGGTTGTACTGGTGCGAGAAATACCAGGAACCCACGGTTAGGTGCTCCAGCCGCCGCGATATGACCCTGGTAGTTGAAAACGGCGTAAAACCCCAATAAACTCAAACTCCATTCAAATATGTCAATATAATGTGCAAATTCTAATTGAGGTACTACTACCATCGGACATAGAATAGTGAAAGCGGTAACCGAGATATTTACGAAAACACATGGCATGCCAAGATTTTTGGGTCGGCCATTTGCAAAAATTGCTTTCAAAATTTGCACGATGTAATTCACAAGCACTAGTAAGGTTTATACAAGCTATTGCATTGCAGCTGTCATACCTGATATCTGTAGTGCGTGTTACAATGGCACAAAGCAACGATCCATGGACAGTAAACAACTTGTTCTGATATAAAATGAGATTACTTTTTCTACTTTTATTTTCCGCCTTGCCGAGACCCGCCGAGTTAGACGATAAAATTAATCCGCAAATTCGTATCTTTAAAAAAACAACATTTGAGAAAACATCGCACATCATTGATAAAAGATTGCATTGATGATAAATTGTACAAAATTCTGGATAAAACCGATCGTGGAATTTGATACTTGACATCTGAAAAATACGGACTTATTACTAACGCGCCTTACTGATATGCGGCTATATGCCGTGTGTATTCCGCCGGACGTGTAAACAAAATGAAAACATTTTACAGTTTGGGCTTTAAAAAGGTATTTATTCGCTGGCAATTGATCAGAATCAAGAGCATCTATAAGTTTAAAGACAATGAATAAACGATCCTTCTTCGATTTTCAAAGATTATGGATCGCATCAATTGTTATTATGAATGATAAGAAACCGGAACTCGTGTTTGTTGACATTTTGAAAATTGGTTCAAAAAACTAATTATTTCGTAAATATACAACTTCCACGCATACTAAACACAATTTAAATGTCTTCTCTTCCCATATTTACATTTTAAATTAATTATTAAATGAAATAAGATTTCAACTTGAATTAGGAATAGTATGGTGTACAAAGTTGGTCATTACAAAATTTTATTTTCCAGTTATGTATCACGATTTTTTCTGTATAATTTCAATGCAATTACTGAGCAATACTGCTTAATAAACAGAGGGAATATTGTACTAACTGTTGATATAATTTTGATAACAAAGAACTTTTATAATGGGTTATACTTTTGAATTTATGGGATAAAACTCGATAGCATGTAAATTGAAAAATAAAATAAGGCCTAAGGTGTCAAGTGACATATGTTGTGGCTGTGGCAACAATTTTTACTTGAATTTAATCGATAGACTTAAAATAAATGATCATTTATGATAAAACCGCCTTTGACAGCTTGAAAAAATGACCCCATTATCTAACCATACCTCATGTTGCAAAACAATAGTTCAACCTTGCATTACATATGAAAAATAAAGAAATGTCAAACTTTTTTTCGTAAAGGCAGATTTTCTGAATAAAGAAACTTCGTGTAAGTAGTAGTACTACCTAGTTCAGACCTTGGTGTATGTTTGTGTGAAAAACTAGCCAACTTCATTCAAGGATAACTATGTTCTCGGTTTTCCAAGAAGTTGTCCTTTTTCGCAACATTTTGATTATGCTGTACAAGGTAAACCAGAATTAAGTTGCTTAATATCTTCTTCTCATTTAGAGCTTTAATTTGATATATAATATGGCATATACATGTTAAGAATAAATGCAATAACCAACTTCAAATTTTATGTTGATACCGGATTTACATGAACCTTAAATAATCTAGGTTTGAAAAACGTTGTTATTCGTCATGTAACTGAATTAAAAATGTTTTGTTCATGCAATATCTATAATGCATATACAGATCTGTATTTCACTTTGTTTCTCTGTTATTAACGCTAACAGTAATTAACGCTAATAGTAGGCCTACGCCGATATTTTCACATGCCTATAACACTGACCTAATTATCACAACTAACACAGTAGCCGACTTCGATAATTAGCATTATGGCTCGCGCCGTCGTTGGAAACCAGCACTGTTCTATCAGATTCACGCCCCTCGTTTTGTGTCGGCCAATCAAAATCTTTGTGTACTTGACACTGATTGGTCCGCTGTTTATCCGAAGAGTTCCAAATTTTGGAATTCTTCGGATAAACAGCGGACCAATCAGTGTCAAGTACATAAGCAAATGACGTATTGACTCCGATGGTCCCACCACAATTCTTCCTTTGGCCGGACTATATCTGCGGAATTGATGTCAAATATCTCGTACTATATCATAATATATTAATGTTCGATAGTAGCGATATTAGTCTACAATTAATTCGAACAAGAATGCCAATCGAATACGGCCATTGTGACACACCTCGGTAGTAGAGTTCCAGACGCGTGACTGACGTCACCAAACAGCTGTACATTGGCGAGGCGAGTCTGGGTCATGGTTTCTTCCTAGTCCTATTGATGAGCCATGACATTTTTTCATCTTTGTCGCGTAGTAGCTGAAACTGATTGATTTACTTAAACGCCTAATTTTACGCAAAGCATATTCACTGGCGTTGTACAAAGTGTAAAAGTGTGCTAAAATAAATATTTAAAATGATACAGATACGCATGAAGCACTACTCGCGTGCAGTTGAACAGAGCGTCGAAGTCTTTGAAAAACATGGTTTTCAAGCATTCCTTGAAAGAATCAATCCGGCTGGATTGTCCTAGGTCCTGTGGGAGTTTATTCCATAGTTTTGGGCCTGCTGTTTTAAACCCTCTGTCACCGAATGTTTTGAATTTGTTGAATGGTATGTTGTAACACCCTGCAGAAGAGCTAGTGAATCTTAGATTTCGTTTTCCAGGCAGTTTTTCGGTAAATAGTTCAGTCAAATAAGCCGGAAGGCGTCCCTTAGAACAGTTGAACATGACAGTTAGAATTTTGAATTCAGTCCTTGTAAGGGAGCCAATGTAGGTCATAGAGTGCTTGTTTACTACTGTCGTAGTTGTTTCGTCTTAAAACGAGCTTTGCGCACATGTTTTGGATCCTTTGCACTTTTTGTACGACGGTTTGAGAAGCACCATAGAGAATCCCATTACAATAGTCCAAGTGAGAGATCACAATCGACAGCACGAGAATTTCTGTCGGATCTTCCGTAAGATATCTTCGTATGCCTTTTATTCGTAGATAGTTGAACATTGCAGTTTGGCATATTGTCTTATACACTTTGCAGACTTAACGTGGTCACCAGCAATATTGATTTCGTTTGTTGTGCATTTTTGTAGCAGTTTATTGCTTCCGAAAGTTATGTATGTAAGATGACGGAAAGAATCGAAAGTAGGACATTCCATGTTGATTGGAGAATAGCTTGCATAGTCTTTTAGAGATTCGCGGATTTTCTCGATCTTGCATACGAAAAAGTCTGCATTTTTTTTTCAGGCAACGGCGAGTCACTTTCACCAGATGGTAAGGGATTTTCTGTTTTTGTCCCCCTGAGCTCGGAAATTAACTTGTATATTTGCTTAGAGTCCCCTTTCGAACTGAGCACTTTTTCACTAAGAACGGATCGTTTTTCATCACAGATGGCGTAATGGTATTTCAGACGAAGCTCTTTGACTATTTCCAGTTGATTCGGCTCTCCATATTTTCGCCACACTCGTTCTGCTTTCCGAAGTGATTGTTTCATTCTAAGTATTTCATCGTTAAAACATGCTTTTGGTGGTCGACACGTGGTGGGTTTTTTTTTTTTTTTTTTTTTTTTTTTTTTTTTTTTTTTTTTTGGGGGGGGGGGGGGGGGGTAAGTGGGCACGTTTCTCCAGGAATGATTTAAGTTCGGACTCGAATTGTTCCACAAACGAATCAACATGTTCAATTTCAATTTCTATTGCCTCGAGGTATTTTGAGATATTATCAGGGTCAATTTGTTTCAGATTCCGAAATTCAATTCTTTTACATGTCACATCTGCTTTCTAAATGTTCAATATGGACTTGACTACACAGTAAGCAGAAACGAATAAACCAGGTTCGCATGATATAATTTCAAGACCATTTACAATTGCTGTAATTACCAGGTCCAGTTTTTGACCAGCTGAGTGGGTGGGGAAGTTCAAATGCTGATGAAGTCCGATGGCACTTAGCGAATGTTTGAACTCTGTGAGCACTTTGGTTATCAATATTTAGATTAAAATCTCCAGTTACAATGATGTTGTTGTTTTTGGGGACTAAGTCTTCTATAAAGTCAAAGAAGTCCGGAACAAACTGGGTAGGTGTAGAAACAGTCAGAGATCTGTAGATGCCGACAACAATGATATACTTGCTTTTGAAAATGAGTTCCCAGGTGCCATATTTGTAAGTTTTTGTTGTTCCAAAAGAGAGTCTGCGCAAATTTATTCCAGAGCGACATGTTAGAGCGATGCCGCCTCCAATTCTGTGTTTTTTGTTGGTCACGCTTATTTTATAATAGTTCTGGTTCAAATCCGATGTTTCAAGTTGGCGATGTTTCAAATTGAAACTGCTTGTCATCCGAATACCAAGTTTCTGTGAGTAACGTGAAATTAGCCCTTTCATCCCTAACTATTTGGCCTACAAGTTCACATTTACCGACAAGGGATCTACAGTTATTTGCCAGGCTTGTTATCTTATCTTTGATTTTATTCAGCAAAACGGTATTGTCAGGTTTGATGTGGATCAGGTTTTCCATATGAACACCCGAATTTTTTATGTTGTTTCTCTTTTTGGGATGGTTTCTTTCAAGCTATGAATTTCGTCCCGGTAAGTTTAAGTTACGCTTCTTTGCACGTGGTCTTTGTCCATATCTAGTGGGCAGCTTATATTCAGGAAAACTGGATGACACTAGATCCAAAAGTTTGTTGGCTCCATCTAATGATGTTGATTTAGGAAAAGAACAGTGCAATCAAATTTCCCCTAAAGATGGACTACAGCTTGCAGATGTAGCAGTATTTCCTTTAAACATTGGATGTACACTGTATTTTGGATGGACCTCCTCCTATAGCAGTTCAAAATCCTGACTCGAGAGTGTAGGAAGTAGAGTAAGTTTCCGGGTTTCGATCGACTTTAAAAATCAGCGGTAAAAACCATGATTTTACAACAAGCCTGACGTAAAGTAACATGCCTGTTAAGATTGTGCGGGTATTTGCCTTTACATTTTTCAAAAATATTTTGCGTTACTATTTGCTTTCATCGAACCCGGTCTCACGAGTTACGAATCGGTACCCCGATCTACACTGAATAACAACGAACTACTGACTTATCATCACGAAGTACTACGAGTGTCGAGGAGTATAAAAGGTGAATTAACTTTGACCATCCCGACCTCGTCTTGAGTATGGCTTCATTAGATATCCTTAGTGCGAAGGCGTCATCTCAAAAGACGAAATAAGGACTGAGTTCTCCATAATTATGGGTCATTTGGTAGCGACTCAGGATTCGGTAGTCCAATTGTGTTGTCTTCTAAACCTTTGCTCAGCTAATATTCATTATACGAGGGGCGTTCATTAAAGATTTTCCCTGACCTACTTTCAGTTGAGGTAGGAAGTTGAAATTGTACATAAAATTTACCGTATACCTCTTTAGGTCACATGAAAAATTGTAGCTCTGAAATGTAATTTGTTTCTCATTTCCGTTTGCTGAAGTTAGGTAAGGTAGCGTGTTGAAACAAGCAGTCATCAGATTCCTGTATTTGAACGGTCGCGCTCTAAAGGAGGATTGTCCCATCATATGACTTTGTAAAACACTGGTAAACTCAGTTCAAGTGTGGACGTAAGTTTGTGGAAACAGTCCGAATCCTTGGCGCCCACAGTCTGTTATTAATGATGCCACCATAAAGTCAATGCAATGTTTCGGGCACAATCTACGATGTTCTAAAGAACAGGTCTCAAAAATTGCATTAACCCATTAGCACACATTGACTCTTTTTGACTCCCCACAAGATAATGGCTTTGGAAAACATTGTGGAAAATGAAGAAATTGCTTGTGGCAAGTAATTTCTTCATTTGCCACAATATTTTCTACACAAAAAGACCAAAAAATGTGAAATTTCATTCAGTTTAAATTGTTGTCTGCAATGCCTTTGAATTTGGAACACCTTCAACTTTTGCCGTTTGGTAATGGGAAGATGGCAGAAGTATGTCTCTTTGGCTAGAGGCCATGTAGAGAAAGATTAATATTTGTGCTAAGCTTCAATTCTCTATACTTATTGGAAGTAGGTTAGGGGAAATCTTTAATGAACGCCCCTCGTACATCTGAGCATCTAACATTTGTCCATGATTACCATAATCTATCCAAATGAATTTATAACCATTTGGATATAACTTGATGGTGTAAGACATATCGATGGCTCAGCGCGAAACGGTTGTAACTGCCTATATGTTTATAGGCAGTTACAACCGTTTAACGCTGAGCCATCGATATGTCAACAGCAAGAGATATTTGTCAGGGACCAGAAAACATGTCTGAAATTAGCTTCCAGTCCACTGGATAGACATGAAGCTTAACATGCTCGTCCTTGTACGCCCCTATGATTTCCCTGTAAACATCTGATACGAGATTTGTTATGGCCGTCTTTCCACAACTTAGAATTCGACCTACTTTTTGGACCAATGAAATTGCAGTATTCAGATTTCAAAACTTTACCGCTATATTTCGCAAAAAACGAGTTGCCTGCTAGTTTATGTGACGTCTACACATAGCCACGCCCCCGTCTCCAATGAACTGCTAGCGAACAGTAAGTCAGATAGAGCCTGTATAGAAGATTCTACGCGATATAAACATTCAATGCGCTGCGCACATTTGATTGTTTATTTCGCGTAGATTCTACTAAACAGCCTCTATCCAATACGTAGTGTGTAGGACAGCGACGGATAACTATAACCAGTAACAAGATGGCGTAGAGTTTTTGCCACCTTGAGACCTGATGGAAAAGGATCTCTAGAAAATGCTGAATATTGACCGAATTTTCGTCATTACTCTTAAAGGGACACATGCTGGATTCTTAGGGGATAAGAGCATCATGGGGACAGTCAGAGTTTGCATTGTTGTGTGGTGCATTACATTATCTAGGGCCAAAAAAGAAAGGAATTTTGGCACTGGAACCAAGTTTTTCACTATCTATCAAGTTTCAATTTCCTATAAATCTTACAATAAGTGTAAAGTGCGGGTAGGGTAATTATATACAGGCTTGATAAAGAATGGCCAAATGAACTTTATTTGAACTTTCTTTCAACAGAATACCACCAGCTGTGGAGGGGGATTAGAAATATCCCGGCTGCCCTGTCATGTAGCAAATGGTAAGACCCCCATACAAAGGACAGTCTGTCTGTTATAAGTGCGGACCCGCTTGTTGGCCGTGAGTGGAAACTCCTAAGCCGGAAAAGGGGATCCTGGTTAGTTGAGAGAAGCTCAGGGCTCTCCAGCTTCTCAATACGCTAGCTTTGGCCTCGGCTTCGGTGCAAACGGGAGCTTAGATTGACCCGGTCTAGGCAATCGGCTGGTCGCTTTAGACTGGAGTGAAAATCGTTATTTTACTATACAATTCATCGATTGTCATATCTAATGTCAAGATACCTTATTTTCAGTCATATATCACTGAACTTTTAATATTGGTGTCAAAGACAGCATATGCTATTTTGGTATAATTGATGAACCACCTGCTCTTTCTACTCTTATCTATATAACTAGAATATCTTCACATTTGGAATCTTACATTTATAAGTATAATATAATGCTACTTTTGTCATATTTTGTAGTGTCATGTTGTTTTGTTTCATTGATCATCTATATAGGCTCATGGGTTAATTGGATGAAATGAGCGTTTTGATTTGGTATCGATATGCATGGCGGAGACCTGATCTGAGGGCACTTTCCATGTATTTCTTTATCACACCATATTGTTAGATTTGCCTGAGTATACCGTCTGGGTAACCCTGCCATGGGGAGTCGGATATCAACTCCATTTCTATGTCCCCTTGTTGGACTCCGTGGTGGGTGGGGGGCCGGGTGAAGAATTTTTAAAGACTAAACATGGATAGCCAAACTTTTAAAAGTAAATGCATGGATACAATGGACAACGGAACGCACTGTGTAGGATCTTTTCCAAGATTCCTTGTTATCGACTCGGACGGTTTAGAACAGCCACTTACAAAGTTATCGCCGTTTGTAATTCAGAAAGTAATCATGCTCCCCGAAAAAAATTTGGGGGCGTCCGTCCGTCCACAGCCAGATCCCAGCTACCCTTGGACCAAATTCAATGAAACTTCACATGTGAACTCCCTGGGATAATACTTAGGGACACCTTTTTGTCCGTTTCTTAATTTGAGGCTGCGTCATGGAAAAGGGGGCCTTAGTGTAAAATTAGTTTTTCTCTAATTTCTCTTCATCTAATGGGCAGAATTTAATAAACTTTTGTACTGATGTAATAAATAGGATGTTCTAGACCATATTCTATAAATAATGTGTGTACAAAAAAGCTGTCATGGGAAAAGGGGGCCTAATGTATGATAGCTTTTGTTTTGTGACAAACACTTTTTCTGGTAGCATAATCCGATCAATGACGGGTCTTGTTGTTTGGTCGGTGAACCTAAATCGGTCAAAAAGCCCAGATCTGGATCTTTACTTGTCGAAGTAGAAAAACAAACGCATGCAGAAAATCTCATGAAATTAAAAAAGCTTTTTCAGTATTCCTGCTAAGTGCAGACCACACGATACTTTGAACATTTCACGGGGGATAATTCGTTGTCGGGACTTAGAAAGAGTAACTGAACAAGAAATCGCAGAGGAACTATCATCACAACATGTCAAAGCAGCAAAACGCATTTCTGTATTTTGAAGCGGAGCAAAGAAACCTACTAACACAATTATTCTTACTTTTGGAACTTCAATTCTACCTAGATCAATAAAAGTCGGATACCTGCCAAAAGTCGCTGTAGAGATGTACATCCCAAACCCTCTACAGTGCTTCAACTGCTATAAATTTGGACATCATGAAAAAAAATGTAACAAGGAAGAATCATACCCTCGATGTGCTGGAGAGGCGATGACCCACAATACAGAATCTTGTCAGAAACCATTGAAATGTCCTAATTGTGTTGGGGAGCATATGTCAACTTCACGCTCCTGCCCTGTTTGAAAAAAAAGAAAAAGAAATTGTTACTATTAAATATAAAGAAGGTTTATCTTTCCCGGAGGCAAAAAAGATAGTTGAAAATAGAATTAACCTAACTAACTCATACGCTCAAGCTGCTACCGTTGACTCAAGTAACAATAAGAAAGAAAGAGGATGTCAAAATTGCAAAGACTTATTTTGAAAACTTTGTATTTTGTTCCCTGAAAAGAAAACAGAAATCTCAAAATTATTCGAAACTCTAAAAAAAACCTAATACTCCCTCTTCTCAGAATGCAGAAACAACATCTCACGCTCACAATAAAGATCCAAAAACCTCTGTAGCAAGTTTATCAGCACGTCCATCAGTCAATCCTACAACGAGACAAAAATCAAAGTCAAATGCAGTGTCTACGCCTTCAAGTAGTTATTCAGAAATCCAGGAAACAAATGAAAATAAAATGTAGAAAAGAAAAAAACCTAAACCGATGATCTCTGATCGCCTTCGTAAAGGATCGGATGATCCTATCAAAAACTACAACCATTTCCATGGCCTTGAAGAAGACATGGTTACGGATGAACCACCTAGTGCAGATTCAAATAGGAATAAGCAAGGCAGCAATATCATTAACTCAAACAAAAGATGAATACATTCAGACTTCCGTCACAATGGGGTTTAGTTATATTATTATTATCATTTATCATGGCGAATATTATTATTCAGTGAAATTGCCGAAGTATCAAATCTAATTTCAGGGAACACAAGATAGAAAGCTAAGATTTGGCATAGATGCAATTTAAAGGCCATAATTTCATAATACATATTTATTTTGTACGAAGTGCTCGGAAAATTTGCATGATTTTAAGTGCCATTCCCCCTTTAACCTTTTAGTCTCGAAAGAAAAACCAGTAGCAGTTTGTCTACAAGAAACCTTTTTAACACAAAAGATACTGATAAATTTTCTCTCAAGTATCATTCTTGTTACCTTAAAAACTTTACGGGAAGTGAAAGGGCATCGGGAGGTGTTGGTATTATTGTAAACAACAATGTTCAACATCGCCCTGTGCAGCTTGATACTACTTTACAGGCAGTGGCTGTTAGTATTTCTCTCAACAAAACTATTACCCTTTGTTCTATTTATCTCACCCCTAGTTCTCCTGTTGACGACAGGAAACTAGATCGTCTTATTGAACAGTTAGGCAAACCTTTTGTTTTAATGGGAGATTTTAATTCTCACCATGCTTTATGGGGATGTTCAAACACAGACAAGAAAGGCTAAATTGTTGAAGATTGTATTTCAAGGCATGGTTTTTCTCTCTTAAACGATAAATCATCGACTTATCTACATCCTGGTACTGGTTCTTACTCATCATTAGATTTGACAGTTTGCAGTCCTCAAATTTTTCCAGACTTTAACTAGAAAGTTGATTGCGATTTGCATGGCAGTGACCATTTTCCGATTTTTGTTTCGGAAATTGGGCCATCAGTACAGGAGCGACCACAACGTTGGAAACTCCATAAAGCAAACTGGAACTTATTCAGGACTTTATGTGAACAGTCCATTTCACCTCAAGCTTTTGAAGATTGTGAGAATCGTGCAGAATTGTTTACCTCCCTATTGTATTCATCTGCAGAAAAAGCAACGTCTAAAAATCCTAAACACCCAAATAAGCCATGGTTTAATGATGATTGCAAGAAGGCTATAGCAAAGCAAAGGTCGGTTCTTAGAGAGTTTGATCTAAGGCCGACTAAGGAAAATCTTATAAAGTTGCACATGCGAGAGCATGACGAGCCATTAAACGCAGTAAACGTACGTATTCGAGACAGTATGTATCTAGATTAAATTCTAGATCCTCTGTCAAAAAGAATTGGGATATGGTGCGAAAAATTAGTGGCAAAAACTCTTCGCTCAGTGTTGGGCATTTTGACACTGACAATGGCGTTGTTTCATCTAAACCTGACATCGCAAATGTTTTAGCAGATACCTTTGCAAAGAAATCCTCTTCTACGAATTATTCCTCAGAATTTCAAAATCATCAAAAAGAAAAGTTAAATTGAATTTTAAATCTAAAAACACAGAATGTTATGATAAAGACTTCACATGAAAGAGCTTAAAACAGATCTTAAGAAGTGACACTGCAGTTGGATCTGATGATATCCACTATCAGTTCAGTTACTTAAACATTTACCGTACCAGTCCCTTCAATGTTTACTTGACATCTTTAACAGTGTTTGGAAATCGGGAACGATCCCAGCCTAATGGCGGGAAGCTATTGTGATTCCAGTGCCCAAACCTGGTAAAGATGCTGATAACCCTTCAAATTACCGTCATATAGCCTTAACAAGTTAAGTGTGTAAGACCATGGAAAGAATGGTCAATGACCGTCTTGTATGGTTTCTTGAGAAAAACAAACTTATTACGTCAGCCCAAAGAGGCTTTCGAAAGTAAAGAAGCACTCTTGATCATTTGGTTCGCTTTGAAACATTTATAAAAGATGCGTTTATCAAAAAAGAACATGTTCTTTCTGTCTTTTTTTATTTAGAGAGTGCTTACGATACCACATGGAAGTATGGAATTATGAATGACCTCTATGATTTCGGTATACGAGGTCGCCTTGTTTATTTCATTTCTGCATTTTTGGATGGATGGCAATTTAGAGTCAGAATTGAGGTACTCTTTCTGATCCTCATGAACAGGAGATGAGTGTTCCCTAATCCGAGTCTTCTCTGATGTAAATACGCTCTTTGATATTTTGATTTTTCGCTATTTACAACCCTCACCTGAGCAGCCTTTGTTTACCTTGACCTTCCATTCAAAACCAAAGGTTATACTCATCCAGCAGGCCGATTTGAAATGAAATTTTTGGTCAGGTATGACAAAAAATGATTTATTGATCTACACCCTACAGTGTTTTACCGAGTGATTCGATATGATACACAAAAACAAAGCTTCAAGTTACTTGTAACGTTACCGAACTTTCCGCTGTTTTCAAAGAGCAACGCTCTCTGATGTAAATAGCGAAAAATCAAAATATCAAAGAGTGTATTTACATCAGAGAAGACTCGGATTAGGTGTTCCCCAGGGCTGTATTCTTTCAGTTACTCTTTTCAGTATCAACAACATTATAAAGGCAACTTGCCCTGGTATTGAATACTTTTTTTACGTTGATGACTTTTGTAATTGTTACAGATCAAAACATATGCATATTATTGAACGACAGTTGCAACAGGTTTTAAACAACTTGAGTAAATGGTCAAATGAAAATGGTTTTAAATTTTCCAAAACCAAAACCAAATGTATGCATTTCTGTAAATCCAGAAAACTCCATCCCGATACAGAACTGACTCTGGACGGGATTAGAATTGAAGTCGTCCCAGAATTCAGGTTTTTGGGTATTTTATTTGACTCTAAATTATCGTTCATCCCTCACATTGAATATCTGAGCAATAAGTGTAAGAAAGCTCTGATTTTTTTACGTGTTGTCTCCGGCATGGACTGGGCGCAGACAAAAAAGTTTTATTACGTCTTTATAGGTCTCTTGTGAGATCGAAATTGGATTATGGATGCGTTGTTACTGCTCTGTCCGTCAATCATACTTGCGCAAGCTTGATTCAATACACAATCAAGGTTTACGTATTGCGTTGGGCGCATTTAAAACATCACCCAATTAATAGTCTTTTTGCTGAAGCAAACGAACCATCTTTAAATTTACGTCGAAAGAAATTGTCTATGGATTACTATTTAAAATTGAAATCTAACCCAGATAATCCTACACATGATTCTGTATTTGATCCTCTTTACGAAGAGGACTTCAAAAATAAGGAATCAGAAATTCCACCCTTAGGTTTACGTTGTAAAGCTGACATAGAATAACTAGATTTCGATCTAGATGATGTGGCTGAACATAGAGTTCCAGAAGTTCTTTTGTGGTCGTCTAAAAGTCCCACTTTTATTTATGATCTAGCTTCAACTAAAAAATCTGAAACTGATCAGGTTGTGTTTAAAACTAAATTCCTTGAAATACAGGAAAACACATTCTTCACTTTCAAATGTATACAGACGGGTCTAAAAATGAAGAAAAGGTTGCTTCAGCTGCCATCTTAGATGGTTAGCAATATCAGTATCGTTTGCCTGATAATTCGTCCATTTTCTCTGCTGAGCTCAAGGCTATTGACCTTGCGCTTGAGCACATTATTGCAAACGGTTATTAGCGTTACATTATTTTTACTGACTCTTTATTTAGTATGCAAGCGCTGGAGCACGAGAAAACGGACAACCCTATCATAGTTAAACTTCTTGAAAAGCTCTCTCGTATCTATGCTGCTGATGAAAATATCGATATTGTCTTTTGCTGGCTTCCAAGCCATTACGGTCTGCGTGGCAACAAGGAGACAGATAGGGCTGCCAAAGAGTCGTGGTCACTAGATGTTTTACCTTTTAAAGTTCCTTTTACTGATTTTAAACCCCTTATTAATATTTTTATTCACAATGTATGGCAGAACTGTTGGAGTGACCAGGCAAATCAACGAAATAAATAATTTTCGATTAAACCTTCACTTGGTGAATGGCTGCCAGGTCTTCGGTCTGGCCGCCGCGAAGAGTTAGTTTTGGCCAGATTACGAATCGGTCATACGCATTTGACCTATTCGCACCTATTAAAGAACGAGGTAGAACCCCAGTGTATTCCTTGTAACGAAGCACTAATTGTCCAACATCTACTCATTGATTGTGTAGATCTTGCCATCATAAGAAACAGGCACTTTAACATTCATAGTTTGAAGTCATTATTTGATACTGTTAGGCCTGAATCAATTTTTAACTTTCTGAAAGAGTGTAATCTCTTTAAAAGGATTTAGCTCTTTTTTTCAAAGTTTGTGATATTAAATATGTGATACTTAAAGTGACATTTCAGAATTTTTTGTCATAAATTTTACTTTTATTTCTATCTGAAAGAGCATATTTCCGTATGTAAATTCTGAAAAGTTCAAGCCCGAATATTGCGCCGTTTACGAGAAATTTATATTTTTGTGTTAAAATTGAACAAATTGTTGTGGACAACAGTTCGGATTTAAATGCAATTTATCGATTATGTCTCAACTTTAAATGCGTGTTTCTCGCTTATTGGCAACAACTTCAAAAAACTAATAGTGTTTATACTCATTAGAATAATCAATCTTGGCATCAAGACATACTTAAAAAATTGAAATTGGAATGAAATGTCCCTTTAAGTTATGTTAACTATTCTACATTTATATGTTCTATGGATTTTCCGGTAGAGTGGACTCGGACATGGGTGTTCTCTGATCTGGGAGGAGCCCATGTCTATTCGTCCTCACATCGGATTATCCATGGTGCATGGCTGTTTTTGTTTAGTTTCAATATTGTTTTATAATAATAGTATTGATTAATTCTATACGAGGTAACATTATCTATTCTTTAATTAGATATATGTTTACCATACTTTACCTTTCTGGATGTTTATGTAACTATTTACATACTGGTATTTTTGTATACATCCAGGTATGTGTTGCTATTGCACCCAATATGACCCAAGTAGTCGACGGGCCTTAAAACACTATTCATTCATTCATTCTTTCAACAGAAATGATTGAGATATGAGGGTTGACAATTCTATACGATATTTCTTGAATATATTTCTTACATGTTTCTATGTCCGACAAGCTAGCAAGTGTCCCTCTAAGTCTAAGGGAAGTAAATAGTTTTACATTGGCGACAATTATAACATTTTGGCATATAGCTCAGTCCATGAGTTTGCAGCAATGATCCGACCTACCTTAAATTCTAGATAACCCATTCATACACCCGAAAATATGAATTTTAGTATGGCATGAATCCTTTTCTCTGTGACCTTTGACCCCATTTTTGAGATCACCCTAACTGCGGAGCTAGTCTCAGAAGCATAGTAAATAGAGTAAATACCCATCTTTTAAAATGGCCCAGAAATTGCCAAAATGTTTCAAAATCATTGATTCTTTGCTTTTAACTTGAAAATAGAAAATAATCAGTCACAAATGAATAAATCATGTTCAATTCCAGTGAAAAAATTGTCCAATCACAGGTCACCTTTACCTGAATTATGTACCGGGATCTTCTCCATATTTTTGTCACATGTCACGACAAACAGATTTACTTCCCTTAGACCTAAAATGCTGTCCTAAACTATTTCTCTTAAGGACGTCAAAAGCGGATCATGTCGTCGGTGGGGAGTCAAAACCTCGTAACTCCAGCTTATTCAAGCTGTAGTTACGAGGTTTTGACTCCCCACCAGCGATGTATAACAACCGCATGTAAGTGAGTTCATGACATTTGGAAAACCACACCGCATTAGACCTTAATCTCCATTGCGGTTTGGGATTTCCAGTGACCAGTTTCTTGTACAGTTTATTTTTAACTGTGATTTTGCCTTCAATCGAAATGTGTTTGTCGGGAAAAGGCTGATAGATATTATTTAAATTCAAATATTTTATATCAATCGCTTTTTTGAGAAGGTGGCAATGAGGGATACTGTTTTCAATACGGAACGATTTTATCGAGTTAATAGTGACGTAATTCCGGGCAAACAGTATATTCGAAGGTGTTGTTATAAAATCTCATAACTTCGGCTTGATTCATATAATTTTCTACGTTTGAGGTACGAATAAGGAGAAAATTATTTTCCCTGTCTGTAAAGCGTAGTAAACGTAGGTTGCACGTGATATATCCATATATGGTTATATGCAAGGGCACGTGATATATCCATATATGGGTATATGTAGGTGCATGTATAATACATAGGTGTGTATTAGAGGCATTCAGCTTTGGGTAACCGCGAGCGACGAACGTGTTTTTTGATTTCGGCTTGTTGGTACGCGTTTGGCTTAGCACATGGCGAATAGTCCTGAATTGTCTGTAGACCAGCCCTCCTTACAACAGGTGTTAGCAGAGATAAGACAGCAGCGTGTAGACGTCTTAGCGCTTAGAGAAGAAGTTAAAGGGACCTCGGAAAACGTAGCTTCCGAAGTGCAGAAGTTAAAATCTTCCAAGGAGATAAAGTGGAAGTTTCAGGGAAATCAAATTCAATTTGACTTCAATACAGAAGTAAGTGACGTTGTGGGTGAAATAGTTTGGGCTATTGAGCATAGTAAGCTAGACTATTCATT
This sequence comes from Fragum sueziense, assembly GCA_963680895.1. Lineage (NCBI taxonomy): Eukaryota > Metazoa > Mollusca > Bivalvia > Cardiida > Cardiidae > Fragum > Fragum sueziense. Next base: position 22,118,866 of record OY804601.1, read on the forward strand.
AGAACTGTGCAGAGACGTGTCAGAGCTTATCAAGAAGCGTAACAAGCTTATACGCATCGCTGACTCATCATCAGGAGGTTGGGAAACTGTGCGACAATATGAGTCTAACCCGGTCGCAAGCGATTCCGAGGATGAGGCGATAATCAGCAAGGCAGAGAACCGGGCTCTTAAGAGGAAAAAGGGCGGTTCCAAGTCGAAGCCCGCGACTGCTACCACTACGAGTTCTGCTGTTGGTACTTATGGCGGTTTCAATTGGGGGCAAGGTGTTCCCACTTTACCTGCGTTTCATCAACCAGTCGGTCGGGGTAGGACTTTTCGAGGCCCCGGCTCAAATTACCAGTCAAACAATGGCGCCAGTTATATTGGCGCAACCCTCGGACCTTGCTTCGCATGCGGAGAATAGAACCATATCCGCAGGAACTGTCCGTACGTCAACCGGCCAGTGGCTTCAGCAGCAAGTACAGCTCAAGGACCAAAGTGAGAGTACTGATCAGACGATATCGGATGTAGATCAGAGTGACTCGGACTTTATAAAAGATGAGTACACATTTGATTATGGTCGTTTTACACATGATTTTTATGAATATGAGCAGGGCCAAAAGCATATCATTGTTAGGGGTAGGCTTAGAGAACATGTTAAATTTTGGAAAGATATTGGAGCGTCTGCTTTTATCATTGACGTAATTGAGTCCGGTTATAAATTACCGCTCTATTCAGAGCCCCCTTCTACCTTTTTAAAGAACAATAGGTCTGCAGTCATTGAGTCCGAATTTGTCAAGGAGGCAATCAAAGATTTATTAGATAGGCATTTAGTAGAAGAATGTTCAGAAATTCCGTATAAAGTTAATCCGTCAACTGTTTCTGTACAAAATAGTGGCAAAAAGCGTTTAATATTGGACCTTCGTGCTGTTAATAAGCATATTTGGAAGCAATCGGTCAAATATGAAGATATTCAAGCTGCTCTTTCTTTTGTTGAGCAAGGTTTTTACATGATTAAATTCGATTTGACCAGCGCATACCATTTTATTGAAATTTTCAAACCACATACTAAGTATTTAGGTTTTTCGTGGAAAGATGAGAACGGGAAAATGACATATTTCAAATTTCTTGTTTTGCCATTTGGTTTATCCAGTGCATGTTCTATTTTCACAAAGCTTACGCGGCCTTTAGTAGCAAAATGGCGTGGAGAAGGCAAACTTGTGGTAATGTTCCTAGACGATGGATTCGGTTCCGCGCCCGATTTCGAAAAGGCTTGTTCTATGGCCTTGTGTATAAAAAATGATTTACTGTTGTCTGGGTTTGTCCCAAACGCAACAAAATGTGAGTGGGTACCTAAACAAGTTTTGGAGTTTTTAGGGGTACTTTTAGACACTTTGCGCGGAATGTTATTTATACCGGCGCGTAGGTTGTCGAAAGTTTCTGATTGTATAGAAAGCATTTTGAACGCGCATAAAGTACACCGAATGGTTCATGTGAAGCAAATAGCGAGTTTCGTCGGCCAGATAATATCCATGTCTATAGTTATTGGTAATATTTCACAGATAATGACAAGATATTTGAGCATTGACGTTTTGGCAGCAAAAACATGGGATTCTTATATAAATCTCTCGTCAGAAAGTCGCATGCAACTTGAATTCTGGAAATCGAACTTGGTTTACATTAATAGTGCTAGAATGTTTCAATCGAGTCAATGTTCGAAAGTAGTTTTTTCTGATGCTAGTCAAACTGGTTTTGGTGGGTATGAAGTAAGCACACTGAACGGGGTTGCCCATGGTCAGTGGACGGTCGAAGAGTCCGTTAAGTCGTCAACATGGCGCGAGCTAGTAGCTGTATTTAGGGTGTTACAGTCACTTTCACATTTTTTGACTGGTCACAGAGTTAAATGGTTTTCAGACAACAAAGGAATTACGTCTATTGTGAAAAAAGGATCTATGAATTTAGAGCTACAGGCTATAGCAATAGAAATTTTTCAGTTTTGTATGAGAAATTCGATAGCACTTGAGTTAGAATGGATCCCGAGATCTCAAAATGACAGGGCAGATTACCTTTCAAAAATCATCGACTTCGATGATTGGGGGATCTCGTATGAGGTGTTCGAAGCCCTCCAGCGGCATTTCGGTCAGTTTGAAGTAGACTGGTTTGCGTCAGAGCATAACGCTAAAGTTCCTATATTTTATTCAAGATTTTGGGCCATGTCATCCACTGGGATAGACGCGTTTACAGAAAATTGGTCAAATAGATACGGTCTTTTTGTTCCACCTGTTACTATAGTTAGCAGAGTTTTGCGTAAAATGCAAGAGGATAAATGTCGCGGTGTATTAGTCATTCCTCTTTGGAAATCGGCTATATTTTGGCCAATTCTTTGTCCAAATGGAAGATTTATTCATTCAGTGAAGAATTGGATTGATCTACCCACGACAAAAGAATTTTACACGCGCAGTAAGACTGGGAAAGGTCTTTTCGGAAACTGTGATCTTCGATTTAGAATGTTAGCGTTAAATATCGATTTCAAGGGAGTGTAATCTTGGTCAAACTACATTCTTATGTAACAGTTATTTCCCTTGGCATGAAAAGTTAAAGCGGTATCGCTTAACTGAGATATTGAATCATTTTGCGGCTTCGCAGATTGGTAGGGCGGCTTCGCCCGAGTATGCAGATTATTTCGCTTGAAAACTGAATTGTATATAAATATGAGGAGTTGTATGTTTTTTGAATGTAACAATGTATTTTTTGTGAAAATTAGTTGACATTTGATGTCAAGTGGCATTAATATCCTTATAGGTAACTTTACCTATTGCTGTTTATAATGTTTGTATATATATTTCAAAGAACACACCAATTTTAAGGGAAAAGGTATACAAGTGTAAAAATGTGGTGATATCTGAAAGTTTCATTCACTAAATTCTTCTGTTCAATACGACTGTTTTTTCAGGCTCATGAGAAGGAAGTTACTGAGTTACCGGACGGCTTGGCAGGCATGGTGGACCTTCTCCCAGACGTATTGCGAAAGTCTCGAGCTGACAGTACGACGCGTAAATATGAGAATGGATTCATGCGATGGAAAGAGTGGGCCTTTGGTAATGGATTAGGGAGAGGGGATATTCTGCCTGCTAAGGCGTTTAATTTCGCGATTTATCTGTGCTCTCTTATTCAGTGTTCAAATAGTGCAAACTCAGTGATTACTGCTTTCTATTCAGTAAAATGGTATCATGATCTGTATGATTTGAAATCTCCAACAGAATCAAAATTGGTTTCCAATGTGCTTGAAGCCGCAAAAAGAATTTTGGCTCGTCCTACTAGTAAAAAAGAACCTATCACGCCTGAAATTCTGGCCAATATGTATGATAAGCTGTACGAATTAGGCAACGCTGTAAATCAGCGTATCATTTGTGCGTGTTTGGTATCTTATGCAGGTTTCATGCGAAGTTCTGAGCTTCTCAGTATTCGAATCCATGATATTGTTAGTCATGACACTTTTATGACCATTTTTGTAGAGAGCAGTAAAACTGATAAATATAGAGATGGTGCGTGGATTACTATAGCCAAAACAGGGACAAAGTTATGTCCGGTGGAAAATGTGAATAAATTAATTAAGTGGGCTGATCTTAAAGATGACCAATTTTTATTTTGTAATTTAAATCATTCTAAAAGTGGTTATAGCGCGAGAAATAATAATAAGCAGATGTCTTATTCTAACCTTCGGGATCAGTTCGTGAAGGCTATTGCTCCTCATGTAAATGACATTAAAAAGTACGGTCTACATTCTCTAAGATCTGGAGGAGCTACGTCGGCTGCTAATAACGGTGTGAAGGACAGGATGTTCAAGAGACATGGTCGATGGGCGAGTGAAAGTGCAAAAGACGGTTATGTCAAAGATTCACTTAAAGAGAGATTATCAGTCTCTTTATCTTTAGGATTATAAGACGTATTTAGCTATATTTAATAGCAAAAACTTGTAATGACGCCCGTTCTTTTAAGTTCATCGGTTACCCAAGTGCTCGTAACTATACCAAATTACATCTTGTAATTGTAACAGTTTGTTTGAGTTGTTATTGTCCTACGTTATGTAGTGGTACAGAGGGAAAAGCCGTATTTACGAGATTTTATAACAACAACGACGCTTTATCAAAACATAACTGTAAACCAAGTCTATTTTTAGCACAAAATTCGTTGCCATTGAGTGGCATGCTACATTTCCAAATAGCAACAGTTTAGGGTGGTGAATCTACTGCAGAAAACAATATTGTTAAAGATAACTTTTGTGTATAATATACCAAATAACATTTTGAGAAAAATGGGGAAACGCTCAATATTTTTCCAAGCTGTTTTTTTTAGCTCACCTGAGCACGAATTGCTCGAGGTGAGTTATTGTGGTCACTTTTTTATTGTGGTCACTTTTTGTCCGGCGTTCGTCAGTCAACATTTGGGTGTTTACACTCTAGCATCCACAAAAGTTAGGCAATCTTGATCGAATTGGCCAAAGCAAGTAGGATCATAAGTTCTCGGGCAAGTTCGATTATGGGCCTGATCGGTCCAGAATGTGCTGAGTTATCTGCCAAATATCTGGCAAAATGTTTAGGGTGATCCACTTCAAAAACTGCCAAAAATTACCAAATATAAGTTAATTAAAGATAGAACGTGTGTAAAATATCGCATAGAAAATATTGAGACAAAAGGTGAAACTGCTGGTTATCAGCAGTTTCTTCTTTTGTTTCAATGTTTTCCCAAGCCTTTTCTATTAAGCACGACAAAAAAGGTCTTGTTTGGGAAAGGGTAAGTAAGTAAACAGCCCACGACATCATAGACCATTACATTACTCAATTACTTATGATACTGAGACGGTGAATAAGGGCATATCAATGCGTCAAGGTAGTCCATACCTAATGAGATTGACGTGACGTCGGGATTTTTCTTGTGACGTTAACGACAGATACGTATTAGGGCTACGTCGTAAACATTCGGCGGAAGAACGTTCCACCATCTAATGATTAGCCACCGCGATATGACTATTTGCAGTTGAAAACGGCATTAAACAACATCAACTCAACCGCCGAATGATTACGACGTAGCCCGATTTTTTTTCGATGTCGCGTTAATATTAGGGGCGGATTACCTTAAAGGCGGAATTATTACTGAAAGTCTGATACAAACAGTAATCAAGAGGGGTTGTGTAAAGTCCATCCCTAATGAGATACATGGGTTACGTCAGAATTTTTCTTGCGACGTTGTTAACATTCGTTACGTATCCGAACCTATTCGGGCGACGTCGAATAAATCTGACGTTGCGTTCATTATAGGTCGACTAGCTTAAGAACTGAACAATTGTTGAAAGCGATGTAAAATCTGACACAAAAAGTAATAAAGAGAAGGAGTGGTGTAAAGTTTCAACGTATGTTGACACACAAGCTAAATATTGCAACAGTAAACGCTCCGTTTGCGATCAATTATTCATTGTAATTGTAGGCTGGGTTTTTCTGTGTGACTAAAAATAGACATGTTTCACACAAATTAACATATTACAGGTGCTTTGGGTTTTCCAAAAATTGTGAATTCTGGCAATCTATGGAATAGTGACGAGTTCCAGTTGAAGGCTTTATTTGAGAATTTTACCTTAAGGAGCCACAGATGATTTCAAGTAAGATTCTCTTTCTCCATGATTCAGTACATTTTACACATGAATTTGTGAGTGTAGTAAATATCTAGTCAGGGCTACAGATAAAATGGGTTTCTTTTAATTCTCTAGTTGCAAAATAGTATTCATTCTTCACCAAAATCTATGTTGACAATGGTGATTTGGATAGTTTTATCGATAAAGAATTGGAAGTCAAGTACTAGATCTATTTGTTACAAATAAAGTATGCTTTGAGTTAATTTTGATTAGAGAGTTTATATAGCCAAATTCGTATTGAGTTGAATATGAATCTCAGCGGACATTGACCGCGATTTCGAAAATGACTTCATTTTAATCTTTCTTATCAATTGGAAAGGGGAATCAATTTACAACAAAGTTTTCATATGAAAATCATCTCGATTTTTGGTGTATGGTAATGTCCTATTAAGTATTTACGAATAATAAATTAATAATACTATAACAAAGTACACGTATATTTGGCAAAATTCCAAGCGGTCTGACGGTTAAATCGATCTGCGTTTCTTTTCTCGTCCACCGTTATCCCATAACCAAACGTCAAATCTTTAGACTGGTCGAAATTCAAAGATGTTGCAGATGATAATTTGTCTTGAATGGAGTGTATTTTGGTGGATAGAAAACATAGTGGGAAATTAAAAATGACCTGTCACAACAATTCCTTCATTTTCCATAATGCTATCGTCTTTTGGGAGTCAGCATCCCTGTATGCTAATGGGTTAAGCGTTTTCTTCTTTAATCCATTCCCAACCGACCAAGAAAAAGCCCAATTCCAAAACTTGCTTAAGGTAAAATGCATCTTTGTTTGGATAGGATTTGAGTATGCCGAAAATACTGAGCCATTTTAAATCTTACGTTAAAACGAGGTATTGTTTGGAAAAGGGGGGTTAGATAAGATAGGCAGGGAGGGAAGTGAGTGCTCATTTGCCACTTTGGGATTCTTTGATGCTGGATTAAAGTTCAATAACGGAAAATATACGGTCCAAAACAACCAAAGGATCATGTCAGATAGGTTTGTCTTAACCTTTCCCAAGCCAGACCTGGTTTTTACGTCCCTAATAGAAAAGGCTATGGAAAACATTGAACCAAAAGAAGAAACTACTGATAACCTGCAGTTTCTCCTTTTGCCTCAATATTTTCAATGCTATACTGTACACAAATTCTATCCTAATCTAGACCCATTTTGTCGTTTTCATTACTTTTTGAATTTGGTCATCCTTAAATTTTGTCGTTTTGGAAAGGGATAAATATCATGTACATAACGTCATGTATCTAGCAAAGTTTGTTGACTGATTCGTTCTTTACTGTTGGTGTTATTATTATTATTATTATTATTATTATTATTATTATTATTATTATTATTATTATTATTATTATCATTGCAACATATTAGATATAGTCTGCTACACACACAAATATGTAAGGCAAAGATACGAATGAATGCATAAATTAGTTTCATTTTCATTTTTTTTCTTAAACGACACTCCTTTGACATGGGCGGATCTAGAGGGGGGGGGGGGGGGGGGCGGGGGTGTTGTCTAGACCCCCCTGACATTGGCCGAAAATTAAGTTTTGACTATATAAATTTAGTGTAGTGTTACTTGTTTACTACATTTTAAGCCATAATTTGGGCTTGGACCCCCTAGAAAAAATCTTGGGCTTGGACCCACCCACCCCTGGAAAAAATCCTGGATCCGCCCTTGTTTGAACTGTTCTGACTTGAAATCTGTTGCAAACGACAGCATGAACGCTGATAAACAAAGGGTATGCAAACTGTACGAATATGATAAAATTGGAGAGGCAAAGAGAGAAAGTGATAGTTTTCATCTGTTGCCAATGTTCATTTTGTATACCAACTGGGACTCTTCAATTTAATACATCTGACACTCTTTATTTCGACTTTGGTTTAGTCGAGTTACTGCTTAATTCGATGTGAAATTATGACTCTGTCCTCATCAATGGAAATTGAAACTTATTTCGAAATGAATGTAGCCATTCAAGGTTTACAGACCCTGAAAAAAATACCACTTTCTAGCCACACGAAATGCATCAAATTACACACAATTTTAAATTCACTTCATATAAGTTGATTCACCGTGGCGTATTTCAAGATTATGCTTCAAGAAGAAAATCATTTACAATTATTATTTTACTCTATATTCATATGCAAGGGATGTAAATTTGAACATTTTTGTCAAGTATTTCCATAAGTATGCGTTAATAAAAAAAATTCTAAACCGTACAAAATGCTAATGTTTGTATTTGGAATGGAAATGTAACACAGTTTAGGAATTATTTGCACTTTTCAAATTTCGCCTCTGGTTTTTTATGCTTTTGAGGGGTTGAATACCTTAAATATACATGTATGTAGGTCTAGTATGAAAAGGATAGAAGTTGTTCGTGAAATCTGTCCTAAACGAAACGTTTGAGACTGGGGCAAATTGTCTCAAGTTGTAGACGACAACGCAGTTATTCAAAAAACAACTGTGAAATTTATGGATTGAAAACAGGCAGCATTGTCTCCCTATCTCCCAACGTTTTCCAAAACTCACTCGGAGGGACATTAAAGTAGAAAAGGTTGCATGTAATAAAGGTTTGGACTTTGTTTTGACTCATTTCTTTTGTTGTGTTTGAAGTGTATCAAAATAACAGATAAGGTGGAAAAAAGACAGTTTAATTTTGTTATTCATATTCCAAACCTTATGTTGTGGGTACTCATTGTTATCGTCTCGATGAGACGATTCCAATGAGTACCCACAACAAAAGGTTTGATAAACAACAAATAAGATATTGCATTTTGAAAAGCCAATACCCCCTCTGACATTTAGCTTTATTATAAGTGGCCACCTCAAAGTAAGAGATTGTATGTGATTCGTCTCGCAAAAAGGGGCCATCTTCGACATGTGAACAGTTGGGATTCTAGACTGTCTGTGCGAGATGGGAAGATTATTTTTATCCGCAATGTTTTTGTACCTTGACCATTTCCCAAATAAGACATGGTTTTGACGTTCATGATAGAAAGGGCATGAGGGAAACACTGAAGTGAAAGAGAAATCAGAAAACCAACATTTTCATGTTTTGCCATTATCCACTGTGTACACTATTCATGCCTATATCATCATCCATCGTGAGTCTGTAGAACTTTTCAAGATGAAAGAGTCTAATAATGCAGTTTTGGAAAAGGTTAACATAATTTTCATTTCATTTCTGAAACGTAATTACAATGTACTTGGTTAACTTCTGCTTCGTATGAATTCCATTATATACGGTTCTTCAACGCGTGACCAGTCTCAAATATCTAAGTATGTCGAATAGTTGAATGAATAGGTCATTATTCTTTCCTTTGTTTAACATTTCACAATTGATCTGAAATTGTGCCCTTTGTAGTAGGCACAACTTAGGATAAGATTAACGTGTCACCTTACAATGACGCTTTTTGGCGCCCACTAGATGTACGCTTTGGAAAACAATTTGGGAAATAAAGAAATTGCTTGTGACAAGCAATTTCTTCATTTCCCATACTGTTTTCTACCAAAACGCCAATAAATATATTTCATTCACTTAGAATGATTGTAGTATGCAACATATTTAGCTTCGGATTAGTCTAAAAAAAATTGCTGTCGGGTAGGCCAAATGGGTTAGTCGAAAAGAAGAAAATGAGGATGACCAGAAGATCTTTTCTCCCTTATTTCTTAAGCAATAGCATTTTAACCCTTTCCCAAACAGCAGAAATTTGGACAGTTCCCCCATGGAAGTCAATGCAGATGACGAAACGAATGTTAATAAAGGACAGATTTGTGAACAACATTGTACAGGAAATATTGGCAAAATAAGAAAATGTATTTTTTCAGCATAGAGTCTATTCCTCTTTTGTCTCAATGTTTCCCGAGATCAATGTTCCCCAGGATCTATGCGTCAAGACATCAAGACTAAGTCTTGTTTTGGAAATGACTAAATAGTGTATTTAGTACAGTAATTCTTTTTATCTAAAATTAACAACACGTGTTAATATTTTATTATTCGATTAAGGGATAGGGAATGTAATCAGCATTTCACCTTGACCAAATATCTTCTACCTGGCGGTCTTATCAGACGGATGTAAAATATCAAAACCACTGGCTCATTTCTTAGAAATATAGGCATTGTTTGTTTCTTTTTGTTTGTTTATCTATTTGTTTGTTTGTTCCTGTCCCTAACAAGCCCTGGATTTAATCAAAGACTGGCTGAAAGACTGATTGAGAGTAACGATTCACATCACTTTCTCCTTTTCACTCACAATTTGTGTTATATATAACATTTTATTTGGGGAGGGGGGTTACGATTTATTTTTGTCGCCAGCTATCCTTGCAATTCTGTTAGATTTTTGTGGGAAAGGGTCTGAAAATAGGACGTTTACTACAACATAATTAGCATAGAAAGTATTTGAGGGAAAAAGAGAAAGAAAAGCTTTATCATCATGACTTTCATTTTCAGCTAGTGTTTTCTCAACTTAACAATTAGTAAGGTTTCTAAACAAGATTTTGTTTCGAGATTTTTAAGTGGCATTTTCAGAAAATTCCAATGAATCATAAAATGTTAGTAAATTTAGCAATACAATGCAATACGTTAGTGAATCGGAATTCAGCTCCTGTGTCATTTCGATGCTTTTCAACAAAAACCTCGTAGCTGCAGCTTATTTTAAGCTGCAGATACGAGGATTTTGTTAAAAAAGCGACGATTTGTGACAGGAAATGTTCCGATCAGCTTGAGAATAAAATTAATGCAGTCTGATCTATGCCTCTCTCTTAATAGCCCTACAAATGAAGACATTGCAGAAGAAAAATATTAATCTCAATTTGCATAATTATCATGCTAATCTGGATCCATAGTTGTCACATGTGTCATTTTTCATCTTAAACAAACGAGTAAATATTTTTCGGCTGTTTCGCGCAATTTTGAAACACGTAATTTATTCAAATACTGTACATAAACGGATAATTTCATTTTTACTCGTATTACAACTTTAAATCCTTCACTAAAGTCATAGTTCTGGTAACCCTTTCCAAAATGTTTTGTAACTGATGATCACTAGCATTTTCTCCTATTGCTTCAATATTTCCTGCTTTATATTTTGTATACAGGTCCTTTCTCTATCAATACCCATTTTGTTGACTGCTCCAAATAAAAAGCTGTTGTGGATGACAAAACGAATTTTGAAAAGGGGAAGACATTTGGATACAATATGATACGAAGATATTGAAGCAAAAGACAATAATGCTGGTTATCGGAGCTCAAACTTCGTTATTTCATAATACAATGCAACGCAAAAGACCCGGTACATGGCAAAAGGGTGTTTATGGTGTTCAAGACCAACATGGGTTTAGATATGCGTGGATATAAACTCTGTCTGATCAAGATCCCTGTTTTTCTCTTTCATCTTTTGTATTGCCGATTGGAACTTTAACCGTTTCCCACGCATAGACCTTTCTTGACTCCCTTCAAAAATAATGCTTTAGAAAGTATCGTGCAAATTGAAGAAATGACTTGTCACAAACAATTTCTTCATTTTCCACAATGTTTTCTACCTCAAAATACCAAAAGACTTAAAGTTTCATTCACATGAAATTGTAGTCTGCAACATCTTTGAATTTGGACTAGTCTCAATATTTGTCATCTCGTAATGGGTTAAGCGACCAACATGAGCCATGTTCAAACTGCACACTGAAACTGGCAGATCCTCACCAAGTGTGCACTCAAATGTCACGAGTTCTTTAAGCTTTCCCAAACGGCAAACATTTAAACTACTTAAGGAAACAAAATGAATGGATGTCGCAGAAAATATTTAGACAAATAGAGAAAATACTAATACTCAGTTGTTGTTTTTTCCCTCAATATTACCCAATCTGTAACTGTTAGGACGTCAAAATCATACCTTGGTTGGTATGGATTTATCGAAAAACTTCTTGCAAGTTGCACATTTGCGACCACTATGTTTCAAGATTACACTGTGCCTAAAACTTGCAATTGCTAGCATATAGTAAATAGTCATGAAGAAGCCATTAGAGAACAATTTGGACCTTGATTAGACTGGGTGGATACAATGTCCGATCCGGATTCATGTTGATCTCAAAAGCTGTAAGGACCCTTTTTAAGATCCACGCTCAAAATGTAATGTAACATCATATGATTTAGTCAATGTATGAATGCAATTTGAGTAGTTCATTGAGTGTTATTTCCGGCGTTTCTGTAATACACAAGTTACATTAATGATGTACAGTTGAGCCTTGATAAAGGAAAAGGGACATTGTTGTATTTCATTAGTTTGTAAAAGTATGCTGCCATCAGATACCGTCTTTTTATACTGATTTTGTCACATGTTATCACCAAGCTATATCACGGTGTATTATCACGTGACTCAGACTTTAAGATAATCTTCAATAACTTTCTTAATACTTGACCAATTCAAATTCGGTTTGAAGCAGAGAAGGTAGGAAAATGCAAGAAATAAGCTGAACGTAGTAGATTTTTGAAAAATCAACTGACAAAAAAGTTATTGAAGATAAACCAAAATTTTGGTCTATCTTCAATAACTTTTTTATCTGTTGATTTTTCAAAAACACATCCATCTAATGCGTGATGTCTGTCCACCTTCTCTGCTTCAAGCCGAATTCAAATCGGTTCCGTATTAACAAAATTATTGAAGATTTTCTGAAATTGTTATATCACGTCATTATAAACCGTGTATATGCAGACTGATTTTGATCCAGAGCAAAATATAAGAGGGGTAAAGACATACTAAATGTCTTATTTCAAATTGAAGCCCTATGGTGTGGACACTCATTTATATCGTCAATTAAATACCGGGTTTTGCAATTTCAGGACGTTTCCCATGTTCTGGCTCATTTTTGCCTAACGCATTATTTCTCACTATTTATAAAGAATCAACAGGCAACATACCGATACGATTAAATTATGTACATCCAAAACATCTATATAAATTCATTGGATAATACACAGTCCGCGGTATCTTATTACCTAATTTAGGCGGGAAAATGTGTCACAATAAAAGGCACCATCCGAGATGTCCATAAAATCAAATATATAAAGTAAGAAATAATAAGACTAACATTTTGCAAAAGAAAAATCCAGTTGAAAGTTAAGTACGTAAATTCCGAAAATAAGCTTAGAGTGAAAAGTTTCACCCAGAACAACACGCTCAGGCTAAGATTCTTTTTACACTTCTCAGATGTTCCCTTTTGGATTGATTGGTCACATTTAAACGCTTGATTTTTGTCCCAAAACAATCCTTGCTTTTGGGGGTACCTGAACCCTTACCAAAAACAAGACCTGGTTTTGACGTCTTTAAGAGACTAGGCTTTGGAAAAGATCGAGGAAAAGGAAGAACTTTTCCTTTTGCCTCAATGTTTTCTTTGCAATTTCATTAATTACATTCACTTTGTCGACTGCAGCAGCTTTAAAATTTGACAACCCTAACATTTTGTTTTCTGATTTAAAAAAATCAGAGCAATATATATATGAGAGGGGTATAAACACATTTTACATGCGTTATCTATAAAAGGTCTAAATTGTATGTAATGGGTCTTTATTTATTTTATTGTATCCGTCCTGCTATTTTTCAGAAGTAGACACCAGTGATGGCGGTTGACAGACAAGCTATAGAGCGCCACGTTTTAGAATGTAATATTTGTTTTGAGCTGTACAACGACGACGACAGACAGCCGAGAATCCTGCCCTGTCGACACACATTCTGTATCTCGTGTTTGAGAAACACCTGGCAGCACGGGAAACTCGTGTGCAGTAAATGTAAAGCTGATAATATCGTGGATAAAGTTGAAGATCTTCCAAAAGATAACACAAGGCGAGATCTGATGGATATCCTGAATCAACGAGACGCCAATTCGCGTAATGTTTGTACATCGTGTGATGAGGGCGAGGTGGCGGTCACTTACTGTCAAGTGTGCGAAGATATGCTATGTGACGAGTGTACAAAAGCACACAGACGCATGAGAAAGACATCAAAACATAATGTTATAGACCTTGGTCCAGCAGAGAGGCACAACGGAGCAGATGCAGCTGTTGAAATGAACGGGGAGCATAGGAAATATTGTTTAACGTGTGACAAAGTTTGTGAAACGTGTTCTGGTTCATGTAGATTGGTGAGTCTAGACGAGGGATATAGCAAGAGAGTTAAAGATCTGAAATCACAAATAGATGAACTAAAGACTAAAAGGAAGAGTGGTGAACTGGAAATGAAACGACCAAACGAAGCATTGGTTCAAGAGAAAGATAGTTTTCTGTTCATGAAGGAGAAATTAGAAAAACTGTTCGGTGACTATAAAGACATTTTAGAGAGCAAAAAGAATACTTTGTTAGGTAAACTAAACGTAGCGCACAGTCAGAATCAGAAGGTGTTGAATCAGACAGCTGAAGATCTTAGTAGTTTTCACCTTCAATCAGACAATGCAATGTCTTTAGCCGAAAAACTGCTTAAAGACGCGGATAAGACAGGGTTTCTACACGCGTATGTATCTACGAAGGCTGAGATTGGACGATTACAAAAGTTTAAATGTCCAACTGACGGAATTCAGCAGCTGATTTTCACTGAGGCCTGTACAACCGATGACTTTAGAAAGATCATAGACACGATTGGATGTTTAACACCTAGATCAGGTAATGCAGTTTTAGCCATCTAGCCAATTGAATAAATCATGTAACAGCATTTTATCCATGTAATCACATGGTATGATCAAGTAATACATAACAGTTTTATCCGTCTAACCAAAGATCCAAAGTGCTGATTTAATTCTTTTTGTCGCCTGCAATAGCTTTCTGATTAGAGGCTACATGTTTGCAGTGCGTGAAAGGGATCGGCTACAGGCTCTAATGTTAGATATACAATGACACATGTTTATCCATCACTCATACACACGGGTGGTAAACAGAGAAACTAGCTCCAAAAAGAGTCAACGGTATTTTGTTGCCTCGTGACATCCGGCCTCTAACGAGGTAGTTGCATAGAGCGAAAATCTGTAAACAAAGGTAGGTCACGAACACATTTTTCTACAATTATTTCTTTTACAACGATTTTTTTAAAAAATCCGGCGATGCTGTAATACGAAGAAATGGTCGAAGTTTGTTGTGCACGAGAATATACGGTGTTAGTTAGCAGAGTTTGAATACAATAGTTGAAAAACATTTCAAAATCGAAAGTAAAAACTCTTTTACTTTCGATTTTGAAATGTTTTTCAACGATTGTATTAAAACCCTGGTACTAATACCGTAAACTCTTGTGCACAACAAACTTCGAATATTTCTCCATATTACAGCATCGCCGGATTTCTCAAAAACTCGCTAAAATATAAGAAATTATTTTAGAAAATGTGTTTGTGACCTACAAATTTTTGCTCTCTGCAACTACCTCTTTTTGGAGCTAGTTTCTCTGTTTACCACCCGTGATACAGTCATACTCATTATTCTGTTTATACTCACAACCCTACATGAGTCACTGAGTTGGTCCAATTTTTCCATGGTGTTATGTAAGAATGAGTTGATCTGTCCTGGTGGTGTATAACAAAATAGCAAATATTAGACTGTTCCAAGTAGAAAGTAGGATGCGTCTACGATATAGTACTGAAAACATTAAGGTAAAAGGAGAAAATATTGGTTCCCATTATTTCTTCTTTTGTCGCAATGTTTTCTCAAATAGTGTCTGTTAAGTACGTCAAAACCGGGTCATGCGCGAGGACAGCTTATATGTAAAATACAATGTAATGTCCATTCCAGAAATTGGCCAAGAACAAGTGTCTGCAACAGGGGGAAATGGCGCGGCAACACATGTCGAGTCCAACCAATGGCTGGAAGAATCCTTTAAATCACAGCGGTCACCGCAACTGATTGAAGTTCTCAAATCTATCAACACGAGTATACATCTATATATAGCCACCACCCATCTACCATCTGGCAACAGTCAATCAATTCCAGGCCCCGCTGATCAACCTGTACAGCCGGGAAACGACCAAGTTTTACATACTCTAAAGCAACAACCATTACAATCTGTTTCCTTACCTCTGGCGAATACTCAATCGTTTACATCAGACAATACTCGACCTTTACCGTACGATGTTAATAGACAAATACTCAATGTCCACAATCCACAGGGAGCGTCTAGCAGCAATCAAACCCTGATAGCCACGCCGACTGGAACGTCTTCATTTTCGATTTCATCCTTCATCCCCATTCACGCATCTCCAGAGTCCACTGTAAATATTGAACAGTTCACTGCCAACATTACAGTGCCAAACATGACCAATGCTAAAAGACAAATATTCGAAAGTCCTGTTTATCGAAGTTTAGTTGTAGCCCGATTCCAAACACACAGATTGTCGGCGGACTGGAGAGTGCGGGACGGACAGACAACTGTGTATGCTAACAGTGTAGACGGAGCAGAGCGAGCACTGCACATTCTGCAGGACTCAGTATGTGAAAAATCTATCAGCGTTAGGACCGAGACGATTATGCTGGTGCACTCCGACAAGTGGATGGAGCTGGAGAAGTTGCTGATCAGTAAATACCCAAACCAGGTACGTAAAGAATCAATGACACTCTTCTCTCTTATTCATTATTTTAGATATCTGTTTTGTGAAAACGCATGAACTTCTTTCTGTTGAGATTATTGTCTCAGAGGTAATGCGATGACTTAATTATGTTGAAGTTTTTCATATTAAATGACATGCCAAAAGGAAAAAAAACATTCCAGAAGACCGTTAAACTAATATATAAAATAAAAACAACAAAAAAATGAACAACAAATAAAGTAAAATGAATCTATCTAGGTTTATAAAATCGTCTTAGAGGGAAAGGTCTCGGCACTAATCAGCCAAGCTTCAAAGAACGACTAGTCTGGGATTGATACTTTTCTAACTTCTTAGGTGTTATATTGCCATTTGACAGCTGACAATTATTTGTTACAGATTGCCGTAGATGTGATCCATGACCAGAATAAGGTGGTTGTATATAGCACAACGTCGACGTGTCTTCTTGACGTCCATGACGCCATCACCATCTTCTTCAGGGAAAACGACGTCAAAATAATGCTGCTGAAGTTTAATGACAAGAAGATCTCATCTTTTCTCCTTAAACAGAAAAGCATTTTAAAGAAAATCATGGCGTCGTGGTCGCATTATTGTGTGGGTGTTAGAAAATACGACGACGTCACGTTAGAGGTGAAAGGAATCGGAGTAGGTTTAGGACAATTAGTGGCGTCATTGTATACGTTGGCCAGAAAATGTACAACGTTAGTGGTGGAGGAAGAAGAACGGTTTGGCGACGATGAAGACGTCGATGAAGAAGAGGAAGAAGACAGATTTGAGAATGTTGCTATTGGAGAAGTCAGTGTGGAACTACAACTTGGTGGTGTTGATGTATGTATCATAGCTATATTTCGTTGCTTTTCAACGAAAACCTCGTAACTGCAGCTTAAAGGGCGACGGTAACAGATGGTCTAATTGCAAAAAATGAAATTTTTTGAAAAAATATGCAAAACTTTTGTGTTGACCACCTCGGGATGGTTAATAATATGCGATTCAGACAGAGAATGAGCCGAAATTACAAAACAGATAGCTGAATTTAGGGAGAATCCAAACCTAAATTCAACCCCATCACTGATGGGGTTAGAATTATTTTTAAATTGTTGCGCATGCGCATACAGCGCGGACCATGATTCAAACGAGATTCATACTTGAATTTCAATATGACGTCATCATGTATGTTGTGACGTCATTTAAGAAAGTCGCATGTCCTACTGTTTTGACCTACTTGCGACATCGCTTCATGAATTTGGTATCAAATTGCGAAAAAATTAGTCGTTGCTTCAATAGTTTGTCGTAATCATTTAACCCTTTCCCAAACAAGACCTGGTTTTGACGTCCCTAATAGAAAAGGCTTAGGAAAACATTGAAACAAAAGACGAAACTGCTGATAACCAGCAGTTTCTCCTTTTGTCTCAATAT
Organism: Fragum sueziense; assembly: GCA_963680895.1. Classification (NCBI taxonomy): domain Eukaryota; kingdom Metazoa; phylum Mollusca; class Bivalvia; order Cardiida; family Cardiidae; genus Fragum; species Fragum sueziense. Next base: position 22,136,521 of record OY804601.1, read on the forward strand.
TTTCTAAGCCATATTTTACACAAATTCTACCTTTTATAACTTCCATTTTGTCATTTGTGACAGTTTTTGAATTGGACCACCCTGAAATTTTGCCGTTTGGGAAAGGGTTTTAATCAGGTCATATAAAGCTTAAAAAATGTACATTTCGTTTGTATTTGACAATTTTTGGGTCCAAATCTGGGAAATAGTAACTTTAAACCAAGCTGTAGTTGCGAGGTTTTCGTTGAAAAGCGACGATTTCGTCCTTCTGTAGCTCGAGAGGGCTTTAATGACCTAACGTGCATGGTGATCTCTATAGTCCGCTCCAATATTTTGAGTGACATAGATGAACGATAGCTACAGTCATATTTTAGAACTCACAATGGGACTGCGCCAGCTTGGTGTCTCTTTTCTGGTTAGAGCTGTATATTTTTGGCTGTCACCTGGGCCAGAAGGTTACACAAAGATGTTTGTTCTTAATAGTCGATGGCATATTCATCTAAATAATTCATAAAGTAAAACATCATAATTTAGTAAGTTGTTTAACGGGTAACTGTGTTGCCATATAAACATTTTATGAGATATTAGAATTATGCTATTATATTTCTGTAACATTTGTATCCGTTTTAGGTTACAAGTAAGTCCATGAGTTTGATTGGTGATGATCGCGTCGTGTATGTTATTCATGGTGACGTCACTGAACTCCCTGTTGAAGCTATTGTGAGCCCCGCAAACGGGAAACTCCGCCATGACGGTGGGTTAGCCAAAGTTCTTGTCAGGAAAGGTAAATATTGTCAACTATTTGAGACAAAGTTTGTTTCCATTATGCAAAATTTTTCCATGCTTCATAATTCATTTGCTTTGAACTATTGGTTTACTTTTAAATTAAGAGTGCAACCTAATTGTATATGAAATGTGCTATGATAAGATGTTAGAATCTTGAAGAGATTCAAAATCACATACTTGAATATGAATTATATGATACAGTCGATTTATTCCTGTTATCTTTTTCCATAATTTTTATTGATACTTTATTAGAAATTAACAGTTTTTCGTCAATTTCTTTCATTGAAGGTGGACGATGCATTCAAGACGAGTGTAGAGATTTCGTCAACCAAAATGGCGCCCTACAAGTTGGCGATGTCATGGCATCTAACGCGGGAACCTTAAAACCACGATGTCTGCTTCACGTTGTTGGACCAAAATGGATTGATGGCCAGAAGGATGAAGAATCTCAATTAGAGAAGGCAGTGTTTAACAGTTTGGTGGAGGCGAATAAGCGGATGTTGATTTCTGTCGCACTTCCGGGTATCGGCGCCGGCGCATTCCGATTTCCGGTTGGTACTGCAGTCCGATGCATCGTTAAGGCAGTTAAAGACTTTTTCTTAGAGAAACCAACGTCGAGCATTAGAGAGGTTTTTCTCGTGGATGTTTCGAGCGATATTGTTGAACAATTTATGACCAAGACACAAGAAATCTACCATGACGGTGCGCACATTCTGTCACAAGCTTCAGCTCCACAGAATCCTGCTCCACAAATATCTGCTCCACAGAATGTGGTGCCACAAAGTCCGGTCCAACAGCATCATATCCAGTTTCTTCCCATGCCAATGCCAAAGTAGATGCTGCAGATGACAAAACGGGCGCTAGAAATATTGGATGTATGTACAAAATAGCAAAGAAAATAATGAGACAAAAGGAGAAAATGCTGATTATCAGCATTTTCTTCTTTTGCCTCAATGTTTTCCAAAATCTTTTCTTCTAGGGACGTCCAAACCAGGGCTTGTTTGGGAAAGGGATAACACTTTCCCAAACAAACTCTAGACGTCTCTCTAACTAAAACAATAAAGCCTGGGGAAACATTGATGCAAAATACTAAACCGGCAAACCTCTGATGGATAACCAGCACGACATATTTTAACAACAATCAAAAACCATTCTGTTGTCTGAAGCAGTTTTCAAATTAGATCAGTCTGAATTTATTTTATTTTGGAAGAAGTAAAAATTCCGATATGATAATAACCATTTTTGTTACATGTCGTTTATATTGATAATGCCTTTGTTTGCCTTAACTTCTATCTCGTCACGCTAAAATGGACCTTCTAGGACGAACGTTCATAAGACCAAAATAAAACTATGTAAAACCAATAGAGAAATCTGTCAGAAATCAGCCGAAATCAAACGGATGTCGCATTTGGAAAATGAACATTTAGTAAGATAGGAAAAAATAATTTAGATATTAAAAATTACGTTAGATTAAAAAGTATCGACCCTGTTATAGGGCGATACTTTTAACACTTCCCGAAATGTCCATTTTAGTATGACGAGTCACATGAAGAAAAGTCACTTAAGTATTTGAGTTGGGATCTTAGGAAAATACAGCATTTTAGATCAACACAGACTCAGATCAGTTTGGTCGGATTGGGGTCTAAACTTGCTATCTTACAGTTATTCGAGGGTTTGAAGGAAGTACAAAGTAAAGACATGGATCTTGATTAGACTTTGCAAAGACCCAGACTGATCTGTATCCAGTGTGATCTCAATTGTCATGCAGGACCTTTTTCAAATCCCGGCTCTTTTGTTTAGCCATTGCTGTTGAATGAGATTATTATATTTATGGAAAATTGGTGCATTGTTAAACCCTTTATTAAACATTACATGGTTTTGACATATAGTCTATCGGTTGTAACTGTAGACTTGTATACAAACACTATACTGCTTGTTTATGAAAATTGACCCAACACAAACCCTTTCTCTTTCGAGAATAAACGAGTTAGGACATTAATTCGCCCGTATAGCTTACGATAAATGGTTCGAATGTTAAAACTATGTATTTGTTTTTTAATGTTTGTATACAAGTCTACATTTATTACCGATAGATTATAGAAAGTGCATATAAATCATTGACATAGATCTACAGCATTTTTCTTTTTTACCTCAATATTAATGTTCATATTTAGTGTGTTATATTGTTGAAAATGATACCTTAACTGCCGTTTTGTCTTATGTGATAGCTTTCAAATTAGGACCAGTCTATGCTAGTATTTTTGGCAAAGGATTGATAATCCTTATTCATTGACAAATTATACGTTTTGTTACTTGTCGTTTAAGTTTATTATGAATGCTTAATTTGTTGTCCTTTATTATACACATGTAACGTCGTGTTTTGCTGCTCGTGTTGAGATTAAAGTATTTTAAAATGGACAAAATGTGGTTTCTTTACTTTAAACCTTTCCCCCAACAAGAATGGTGTTGTCGCCCCTAAACGAAATAGATACAACATTGGGGCTAGAGAAGTAGGCCTATAGGTATCGATAAATGACCTGGCAGAGCAGCTCTAGCTTTTAGCTAGAGATGCCCTGTCAGGTCATTCATCGTGAGCTATAACACTCGGTTAACCCTTTCCCAAACAAGACCTGGTTTTGAAGTCCCTATTAGAAAATGCTTGGGAAAACATTGAAACAAAAGAAGAAACTGCTGATAATCAGCAGTTTCTCCTTTTGTTTCAATATTTTCTATGCCATATTTTACACAAATCCTATCTTTAATAACTTCCATTTTGTCATTTGTGGCAGTTTTTGGAGTGGATCACCCTAAAATGATGTCGTTTGGTAATAGGTTAAGGATCAAACACTGGATACATTGTGTGACCAACTGCGTATTGGCCGTAGACGCTTTTGCAATCGACAAAAATTTACTCGATTTCATTTCTAAATCTGCTGTAGACGACAAAATGGGTGCTGACATAAAATGAAATTGTGTACAATGTAATGCAGAAAATATTGAGACAAAGGAAAAGCAACATTTTGATGTTTTCCATAGATCTAAACAATTATATGATTCACAAGGCGTCACTGTTTGGGAAACAGTTCAAAGGAAATGAAAAATGACAGAATTAATAAATTCTAGTGATTTTACATTCACAAGGGAAATAACCATCAAATTAATTTTCATCTCTGATCAGCTTATTTCCCTTTATCGATGTTATTGCAGTGATTGGTTGGAGTTAAAATACGTCCCAATCAACAGCGAAGGTCATATGGAGACGGGACCTCGATTTAAAGTTTCATTCGAAAGACTGGAGGGGTGGTCGAACCAGCGACCCCTGTGTTTCAAGTGCAGCGCGTTGCCACTGCACCACATCCGCCCCCGCAGCAGATTGAAGGTGTCCGTGATTGTTACAAAGAAAGGAGCTTTGATATGGAAAAGCGTCTTCAAAACATTTTTGACCATGGGTCCCGCTCAGCCAGTGCCTGCGCGCAGTCTAATCAATACCCATGTTGATCTTTAACCTTACACGCTACGATATAATGGACCTTTTTCACACATCGGCTAAGCTATCGAGCAATGAAGAACAATGCGTTTGTGGGAGATCAAAACCTCGTAACTCCAGCTTTTTCAAGCTGTAGTTACGAGGGTTTGACTTCCCATTAACGAATGGAGAAAGTATTCCTGCACCACAGGTAATACCCCTTGAATTCAACATTTCTATTAGGTGTGTAACTGTTCATTAAGCCTTTCCCAAACGACATGATTTAAAACTGATTCAGACTTGAAGATGATAACCAAATAACCAGGCAAAGAAACTATAGAAATACATAGAAAGGAGAAATCCTTTCTTTCGAACGAGAGAGTTTTAGACTGGTTAAACATGAATTAAAGGAGTAGTAGACGACAAAACAGTTGCTGTCAAAAGTAGCAAATTTTAATGTTTAATACGCATAGAATATGCATATATCTAAGCTAAATGAGAAGGCGATCGGTTATTGATCAGCATTTTCTCATTCTGCCCAGAAACTTCGCACTTCTAGCGTAGGGCTACATAATATCTCCATGAAATTTTGATATGTTCAGAGTTGTGTGCTAGTCAACGGCAGATACTCAACTAAATTTGAATGATAGAGGGGGGGGGGGGGGGGGGGGGGGGTATGGATTATTTCCTAATCAGAAAATCAGAAACATTTAATTCCGGGACCTTAAATACAAGTAAAATTGTCTTTAAAAGACAAAACATTTTATTCACTTTAAACACATGCATGGTAAATAAATATAGAAACAAATACATAAAGGTCCAATCACATACACGATTTCGCATCCATATCACGTCCAAAATTATACAGCATGCATCCTCTGTTTAGACGTGATATTGCCGTGATGTGGACACTAAATTGTATATGCGACAAGGCCTTTAGCGTCTAATTTAAATTTTTAACAAATGTTTAAAGTGGCCCTAAATGGTCCGGAGAAAAACATAAGAGCTTATAATATATTAATTGAAATTATAAAAATTATAAGTTATTCCATAAATAAAGAAAGGGAAAAACGTGTTTCTACACAACAACGTAAAGCTAAATCAAGTCATTTTCAGAAATTTATAATAATTCTTTAAATACTGGACCGATTTCAATTCAGTTTTAAGCGAGAATGTGGACAGACGTCACACATTAGATGGACGTGGTTGATTTTTGAAATATCAACCGATAAAAAAGTTATTGAAGATAAACCAAAACTTTGGTTTATCTTCAATAATTTTTTTTATCAGTTGATTTTTCAAAAAAGCCAACACGTCCAGCTTATTCTTGGCATTTTGCCACCTTCTGTGCTTCAAACCGAATTCATATTGGTCAAGTATTAAACAAGATATTGAAGATTATCGGAAATTCTGAGTCACGTGATTATACACCGTGATTAATTATCCTATTCCCTCCATAAATACCACCGATCTGAAAAGGATATGACGTGGAGAAGGTGGGCAAATGCCAGGAGTTTGCTGAAAGCGAAATATATATATATATATTTTTTTTTTTTTTGAAAATCATCTGATAAAAAAGTTATTGATGACTAACCAAATTTTTGGTAGGTCGTCAATAATTTTCATCAGCTGTTTTTTAAAGATCTGTCACATCCAGATAAGTCCTGGCGTTTTTTAACTTCTCTGTCTCATAACGAATTCAAATTGGTCACGTTTAAACAGAATTATTTACGATTTTCTGACATTCGTGTCAGGTGATTCTCTGTCATATTGTACCCTACGTCTGTAGAGTTTGATGAAACCTTTGGTTTCCTAGGATGGTCTGGAACAAATTTGGACTTGGAATGATAATTAACCCTTTCCCAAACGACAAAATTTTATGGTGATCCACTTCAAAAACTGGCACAAATGACAAAATGGGTGTTATTAAAGATCGGATTTTTGTAAAATATGGCACAGAAAATGAGCCAATAGGAGAAACTGCTGGTTATCAGCAGTTTCTTCTTTTGTTTAAATCTTATCCCAAGGCTTTTTCTGTTTAGGACGTTAAAACAGCTCTTGTTTGGAAAAGGGTCAATGATTTATAATCAATGAAGTAATAAAAACAGGACAAAAATATTATAATTATTAACAAAATTGTATGTACAATATCTACAGAAACAGTATAATATACATTATCAAACAAATAGCATATCCTGAGATTCATAATAAGTTATATCAACTCTCTAAACATCGGCCTCCATCCCACAAACTCTTTAAGTGGATTTTACCATAGTCGCCGGTAAAACATTATTTTGTTATGTATACGTCAAATGGATAAAATGTTCATTCTTAACATTCAAACGTGTATAGAATCTATTTTTTAAAAAATCTTGCCAAACCTTTATCCTAGAAGGGACTTTAAAACCTTTGTTGAGAGAGTTTATAGATAAGCATACCTGAGTCATGACAATACCTGAGTTAGTCAATCACCGGTGAAACATAAATAACATTCATAAATAAAGAGGACGAGAATTGACCTGGCAGAGCATTCCGTTCGATTAGCATGGGCTGCTCTGCCAGGTCATCTATCGTGAGGTATAATAATCATAAAAACACATTAAAAACACCAAGTCTAATTTTGCCGTCAGGTAATGGGCTAAATCTCCAATACCTCGACTTTTAGAGGTAGATTGTCCGTTGGGTGAGGCATTGGGAATCTTTTGAACTGTGACGTTTCGTTACGATGTGACCACGAACATCCTCGTAACAACTCGACCACGAAAATCTTCAACATCAGTTTCGCCAACTCTTTTCCTGCGCATGCTCGCTTACCGCCACCAAATGGCATGTAGCCAAAATTCGATCCTTGTGAGTCCAGCGAATCCCACCGGTCGGGATCGAACCTGTCTGGATCGGTAAATGCCGGACTTGTCTCGTGTGTGTCTGTGATTCCGTAAATTACCGACCATCCTTCCGGAACTTGATAACCCTGAAATATACGTTACAAACGATTTAAACATTCCCTTGTTCCAATTTGAGAGTTGATGCAGATAACAAATGGATGATAATGAACTTATTTGTGCACAATATAATAGCATAGAAAGAAAACATTGCAGAAAATGAACGAAATGTTAGCAATCAGAATATCCATCTTTTGCATGAACATTTCTTCAATCCTTTTATCTGAAGGAAGTCAAAACTAGTGTTTGTATCGGGCAGTGTTTTGCACTTTTTTTCGTGAAATTCATTTAGACGAATCGAATTTATGGAAGAAGTAGCAGACGTCATGCTTTAATTCTTTCAAAATCAATAAAGATTACGCACTTACCAATGTAATAGAAAGTACATCTATGGTATTATCAATAAAAAGTTCATGCACATAGACAGACGGACGATCGGAAGGAGAACAAACTTTAATGACAAACAATTAAATGTCAAATAATACAAACCTCAATAACAAAAGTTTTCAACGCTTTCCTGAAACCCCCTCCGATAGGTGGACTCAACCTTAGTGTCTCCTTGACAACATTGTTCAACAACGGCATCTTGTTGAGCAGTACAAGGTCAAGGTCACCCTCACATCCAGGCACTTCAAGTCCCAGTGACGTCATTTCCTGCTTCAGACGTCGGCACACATCGGGATGTTTCATCAGTTCACAAACAAGAAAGCAGGCAGCGCTTGACGTCGTTCCATGACCAGCGAATAGCAACTCAAGACACAGATTCTCTAGTTCTGCGTGTGTGAGTGTTTCTGTATCTTTAGAATTCATGATTACACCGAGAAGGTCAGTCTCAGCACTGTCACCGGCCGCTTCCCGCTTTCTGATAACGTCACCAATTTTCTTCAACAACACGCTCCTGGCATTCATTGCCTAAAGAAGATAAAAGATGCGAGTAAAGGTTTTGCTATCCTGTTCTACATGAATATTGAATATGACAGTCTTGTATAATCATACCCATTACAAAAAAAAACATTTTAGGCTGGTCCAGATTAAGGTAAAATTATGTTTCAAGGGTCAAAATGTGGAGTATTTATGTTACAGAAAGGAAAGCAAGGAGCGAAAGGAGGAAACTCGTGGTTTTCAGTGTTGTTTTCCTTTTTTATCATTCATATGCTTTACCTTGAAGACACGTCAAAACAAAGGCATTTTCAGAGAAGATTTCATTTGAATTCAAGTATTATAATTGACGATCTTTTTTCTTGTGTATTCTAACTTTTTCTATCAATGCATGAGCATAAAAAGTATTTCTTACCTTTCTGAATCCTGAGCCAGGTATATTGACAGGTATACTGAATATGTTTGACGTAAATGTCTCAAACACACCCATCAGTCGCGACGCTTCTTCATAGTCTAGATGCAGCCCAGCCAGCACCCTGCACGACAAACTAAAGTTGAGGGCCCGGAACTCTGGATAACCCAGGATGTCCCCTTGTTGACACCATTTCTGTATGTACGCCCGTGTAAGGGCCTGTATGGCCGGGGTATAATCAGACAGGGCCCTGAAGGTGAAGGCCTTCATCAGACATCGCTTCTTCATACAGTGTGTGTCACCGGTGGCGAACGATATACTGCCCTCGCCGAGTAGTTGTCCGGTACTGGCCGGCCACTGGGTGGATACTAGCGAGTTCTCTCCCCGTAATATCTGCTTCACAGCTTCCGGTCCCGTGACGCGGATAGTGGGGCGGCCCAGTAGATGGGTCTTGTATATACTGCCGTGCGTACGACGACGTCTCTCGAAGTATCGAGAGTTCTGAAAATATGAAATGAGACAACTATTTTGTAATATTTCTAATCCACATGCTGATCTTAACAAACATTTTGTATTCCCTAAATGTTTTTAATGCCATGATTTTGAAAAATTATTTTTTGTGATATCTTTTTTTTATTTTTTGTCTGTTATGCTTTTGAGTGTGGGCAATCCGTTCACGTTGTTGTTTAGGAAAGTTTTAAACGAGATTTTTTAGAAATATATTGAAATTGCAAGTCTTCTGTTCTACAGAGTGTCCAAAAAAAACCGGAACCCTAATTCAAAGTCAAATATTTTAAAGCGTAAGAAAAAAATCTAATTTTTGAATTTGCAGTACTGAAGATACATTATTTTTGCATTTGTGTTCCAAATTTCATTTAAATATATGGATAGGTTCAAAAGTTATAAGCAAATTAATAATGACACTGAAAAACCGATCTGACATGATATTGATTTCTGCGTCTTGTTTGTTCGTGAAAGCGCACTAACGGTCAGCTGTTGAATCCTGACCGTTGTACATGTATGTACTGATTATCTTAAAATTTAATATGCACACATTCTGTACGTTCAGATTGAGTCCATAAGGTGGCTGTTTGAATTAATTTCAAATTATCATGTAATTCATTAAAAAAGAAAATTGGGCAATTGTTGAGAGACTGGTGCAAGGTTTATAATACAATACGCACAATCTATATTGTAATCAATAGCATACTTTAATCCTATTCATTCTTCACTGTTTTAATTTAAAACTGTTTCATTATCAGTTTTCATTTTTTCTTTTCCTTTTCAAAAACAAAAATAATTCAGACATCTGTCCTATCCTTAGAAATGTATACTGTAACATACATCTAGTACTAATTAATATAAAATATACATGTTGAGTTAATTATTGTCTATGCCATTCATTATAATAGAACTAAATAAAAAGACTGCAAAAGGCTAACTAAAGAAACAAACATGACTATTGGAGACCGGGATTAGCTTGCACAGTTGTGCGGGCTAATCTCTGGCTTCAATACCCGTCATATGAAAATATACTTTGAATGGCAGAATATGAGAAAATTTCATTAAACTTTGTATATTTCATGTTTATATTGTATATATGTATGATTCTATGTTTTGATATGTAACATGTTGGATGATGTTGAAAAAAAAAATAAAAAAAAAAAATAAAAAAATAAAAAAAAAAAAAAAATCATGTAATTCATTTTACATGGCGCAGTTTTAACTTTTATTTCCATAAATTACAAGCTTGGTATGCTTCCTAAAATTAGTCCAGCCTTAATTTTCTTGCATAGTATACATTTCTGTGGACTATGATTTAATTCTTTTTGGTGAATTTTGTGTTATTTGTGTTTGCATAAAGGTCAGTGTCAGGTCAAATGAAACCCCGTAATACTTTTAAATTGAGTGGTGACCGGCATGTTGGTCAGAAATAAAATAAGTGCCTATGATTATTATTCATGGGTATGTGATGCACTTGGATATTTTGTTTGTATTCAGTTTACTTACATCGCAGCTCGCAGCATTAACAATTTATTTATTAGCAAAAAAGATGAAATGAAAATGCACTATTGTGAATATAATGTTTCAAAATCATTTTTGTATCGTATTGAATATATTAACCAATTGTATAGCGTCAATTTATTCAATGAGTGTAGGCGCGCACTGCAAAACGAAATGATCGATATCGTGTTAAAATGGTTTTCCGGGTATATTCATTTGAATGTCAATATTTTTAAAACTAATCATTATTTTTCGACCAAATTTTAACTGCTGATAGAAAACTGTCGTTGCTATTGCATATGTAAATTTGGTGGAGGAATATTGCTTGATACACGAGAAATGTACTTTAAGAAATGGGTTCCGTTTTTTTTGGGACACTCTGTACATTCACGATGCCTTTGTATTTTTCTTTAGCTGAATAACTTTGTTATTACCGGTATCATTTTCCAAAAATCTCCAAAAAGCCCCCATGGCGACATCAATATTAGGCCTACAGAAAAGGTTTGGGGAAACATTCATAAAAAAGACTATTTTGATAATGGGTATTTTCTCCTCCATCCTGAACAGAATATACGCTATTTTGTACATAACTTCTCATAAAATCAGAATAATTTTGTTTTCTTATACATGTTTTAAATAGGATACTGGAACAAAACACCCATTTGAGAAAAGGATTATAGTTACACAGACCCAAGAAATGCACATAGACTCACCAATAACAGATGTATGGTTTCTCCTATAAAGGGTATACCGTAACTGCCCGGGGGTAGGGGCGATGTACAGTTGGGGTCACCCCGGGATGTGTTGTACATGTTCCAGAGAATACAGCTTGTATACCATAGCACTGTGGGGACCAAGATTAGGCTGGTAATGTCTAATGCTAGCTTGGTAAGGTATCTGTGGAATAAAAAGATCCGATCGCATACTTCTTGATGTTGAACAAAAATAACCAATGTATTCACTGTTCCGGGCTCTTTCTGTTACGTACACAGATGTCATGTGACCCATTGCCTGACGACAAAAATTTAGATAGATCCAAATTCGAAGACGTTGCAGATGACAATTCAAGTTAACCCATTGACACAGAGTGACTCTTTGTGACTCCCCACACGATAACGGCTTTGGAAAACATGACTTACAAATGACTTATGTATATCGTCGCTTTTCTTCAAAAAAACTCGTTTCTGCAGCTTAGAACAAGCTGCAGATACGAGGTTTTTGCAGAAAAGAGACGATATTATGATACAGAAACTATGAAGACAAACGGAGAACGTGTAATTTTCTTATTTTGCCTCAGTATTCCAAACACTTTCTATCAAAAACGTTCATGTACAGGTATTTTATGTAAAAGAGTTAAAAGTGAATCTTCATGTAATCACGATAATCAACGATCATGATTTCACCAATATACTATAATTTTCAAAACATTTTTCATTATAGTACTAGTCTAAATTACTATTCAGAAAGAGAATGACGAACTAAAATGACAATAAGAAAGAATGTACAAAATGCCAGCGCAAGTAAGATTTTAATGTAGTTGTATGATTAATTAACTCGTTCCCAAACAACACTTGGTTTTGGGGACTATCATAGAAAAATAAATACAAAATATTTAGACAGAGAAAGAAAAAAGTGCTGATAACCAGCAATTTTACTCAATTCATCTTAAAACTTTAAGAAAGAGAATTGATTAATATTGCATTTTCACTTAATCATCTGCAAAAATTTTCAATCAAAACCATTCAAATATTTCGGTAACATGGGCTTTAATTATTGCTATATTATTTTCTGCAAAAGCTTTCAATCAAAACCATTCAAATATTTCGGTAACATGGACTTTAATTATTGCTATATTTTCGGGTTTACAAATGGCATCTTCAGAAGGCTGCCAAATGAAGTTTGAAATTTCAACTAGATCTATGTTTATAGGAGAAATATCTTTTTTTTCTTCTTTTTTTGTGAACGTGTTTTTCTATTCTTCCTGAATTTTTCGTACATAATAGAAAGAATGTGTTACCTGTCGTCCAGTACTGAATCTCTGTGCATCAATTGACCGCATAATCCACCGTCACAAAAGTTGGCAAAATTTTCTCTAATGGAAAATAATTGACACTTTTTGACACCCCTCAAGGAGGGAGGCCTTTGAAAACATTTTGGAAAACGTTGTGGAAAATGAAGAAATTGCTTGTGACAAGCAATTTCTTCATTTCCCACACCGTTTTCTACCAAGAAAGACCAAATAATGTAACATTTCATTCACAATGAAATCGTCTCATGTGCTGTCTAGCAATGGGTTACAGAATACATGTAAGTATATTACCTATTATCCTGGACTGAATCTTTGTGCATCAACTGACCACATAATCCATCATCACAAAAGTTCGGAGAGCTCTCCCGATAAGTTATATTTTCTATTATAATTGATGAATTGATTTCCAACATGATCAAGTTAGAATTTATGTCCAAGAAATATATTTAATGATAGTGAAAAGTTGTGTGGAATGACAATCAATGAAAAAAATCTGAATGAAATAATTGAAATTTGACAAAGTACATTAAACTTAAATAGCGCAATAACCGTACTATTGATGAATGAACAGATTTTTGGCGGAATAGCGATTTTTATAGGTAAGCTGTTCTCACGACCCTTTGACCTTTTACCTCGTTCACGGGGATACGGTATCCGTGACATAACTTACGTGTGGGGCGGGGCTTAGCGAATTGGGCCCTCCCACGGGGAATAACGTAATGGCGCGCCACTAGAAGATGGATTTGAATTCAATCGCAAAGCGATAAACTGAAGGAGCCGGGTTTTTGTATAAGAAATCTTATGGGATTTCAGGTCAACATAGATTCAGATCAGCCTGTACATACATACTGGCCGATCAGGATCCATGCTGGTTTCTTATAACTTCTTTACAACCTGTAACAATTTCACAAGGGTAGCTTAGATCCAGATCAAACTGCAGCAATATACAAGCTGGTCAGGAAATCTGATACTTTAAAATGCTATCAATGCTTATGTTGCCAGATTTCGGCTCAAATATTTGCTGCCTTACTATGATTATAGATAACTGTAATATTTTTCGATTCTATTTCTTGAAAGAGACATTTCACATCAATTTCATGAATTTTACTCTTATTTTTATCGGAAAGAGCAAAGTTTCTTACGAAAATTCTTTAGATTTCAAGCCAAAACATTGAACCGTTTACGAGAAATATATACTTTCTCAACTTTAAATGCGCTTATAAATAACAAATTAAAAACTGATAGTATTTCTCCGCATTGGAATTACCAATCTTTGCATCAAGAAATACTTTAAGAAAAAATGAAATTGGAATGTTATGTCCATTTAATATTTCATGACTATTTGAACTGCACCATCAAATTGCATCATTCAATTTTTAAAAAAGATATACTAACCAGCTCTGATATATCTTTTGGCATTCTATCATCACCATCAGCAGCAGCAGCAGCAGCAGCAGCAGCAGCAGCAGCAGCAGCAACAGCATCATCATCATCATCATCATCATCATCATCATCATCATCATCATCATCATCATCATCATCATCATCATCATCATCATCATCATCATCATCATCATCATCATCATCATCATCATCATCATCATCATCATCATCATCATCATCATTGGTGACTTTGAGTCTCCAATCCCTTTTCCCATGACACAGACCTACATGTACGTTAATTGTTTACTATTTTAGAGTACAGGAATATAGATAGAGAATAACAACAAGTATGGATGACCAGGGCATAACCTCGCTGCTGGGTCACAAGTTCGTAACACCAAAATGTTCATCCTCTATCCATATTTGGATATAACACCAAGATTAGCATGATTAATACCGTGTTGTTGTTATTAATGAAGTTAAGGAAAAATGAATTTTGTGATGTTTGGTTAAAACCTTCCTAAACAGTTCGAAATATCAGATCAACTCATTTTTAACCTATATAAGCTCACATGCAAAGTGAGAAAATACAAATTCTGACAATGCAATCTCGCTGCGTTTCTTCCAAAAGCTGTTGTTAAGAGGATTTGAAGAGAAACTACGTTATAATTATAATAATGATGATAATAATGAAAATATCAGCCATGGCTGTGACATAATTATATCTAAGCAACATTCAGAAAGAAGATTGTAAACCAGCGATTTCTTTTTCAACAATATTTATTGATCAAAAAGTTGTCCATTTTTTCAACTCTGTAACTTTTGAAGAGGAATTGTATTTTCATGTCATGACAACAGTCACAACACGTATCCCGTTAACATTTCCCCAAAGTACACTCTGGTCGTTTTGACGTCCCCAATAGGAAATGTATCTTCTGTGCTATATTTAACACAAATATTTAGCAACATCCGGTTGTTATTTTATTATTATTATTATTTTTATTATTATTATTTATTTTTCTTTTTTTTATTTATTTATTTTTTATTTTATTTTATTTTTTTTATTTTTATTTTTTTTTTTTTTTTTTTTTTGGGGGGGGGGGGGGTTTGTTGTTGTTTTGCTTGGGGTTTTGGGGGGATAGATAACATCATCTCTATAGATTGAAACACCATAAACTTTTGTCGTGTTGGCCCATGGCATGTGTAAGATAAGAAACCTTTGTGGGAAAAGAAAATGGTTAAGCGATTTCTAAATTTATCTTAACCCTTTTCAAAACGGCAACAATTTTTTCCCCCAATTTGAAAGCTGCTGCAGCCGACAACATTATTATAGATAAAGTAAGCAATTCGTATCAAAGAAAGGGTTATTGGTATCTATGCGATAAATTCGACACGTTCTTTTTGTGCGATATTTTGTTTGTCTACTGCAACTGCTTTCAGATATGACCAGGCAAAACGTGTCATTTCGGAAAAGGCTAAACCCCATTTTTGGATGGCACCGAAAACAATTGCCCAGCATTCCTGACCTTATCCGAACACAGCCGAGGTTCACCCGGGGTTACGCGAGTGGTCAAGCTTGGTCAGGGTGGTCAAAATGATTAGAATACATAACTTTGGGCCAGGAGCCAAATATTTATAAACAATATAGTAAATCTCAGGTAAAATAAAGGTCAGCTCATGATTAACCCCTTCCCAAACAATGAAATGTTAGGGTGATCCACTTCAAAAACTGCCACAAATGACAAATGGATGTTATCAAAGACAGGATTTGTGTTAAATATGGCGCAGAAAATATTGAGACAAAAGGAGAAACTGCTGGTTTTCAGCAGTTTCTTCTTTTGTTTCAATGTTTTCCATAGCATTTTCTATTAGGGACATCAAAACCAGGTCTTGTTTGGGAAAGAGTTAAGTATATATAGAATGATATTGGCTCACCTATCCCAAAAATTAGAGATAATTAATTAGTTCTCCAGCAAAATGCAAAAAAGATCTATTCTTTGAATACCATAAAACAGAAAAATCCGGAAGGAAGAAAGAAAAATGGACAACAATGATTGAAGTAGATCTATATTGTACAAGAAAGTCATTGCCATTAGTTAAACTAGAAAGTACAGTTTCAGACAAAAATGCTTCAAACTCATTAAAATGTTAATAGAGAACAAAGTGGGTCTTGATCAAATTGTGCATATGCACTTGTAAGCAGTTCTAAATCCACGTTGGTCTCAGATTCTCTCAAATTCTATAAGCGACCTTTCTTCCGAATCCTGGTTCATAATTGTGGTTATATTATGTGAATAACGACAAAACAAAGATAGTCAACGTAGTCCTGGTGAGGATTAGAATATGATCTAGCCCGAGTTGCTCTGATTAATCTCTAAAGTGCAATACAATGCAATACAAAATATTTTATTTCATATTTCAGGCCACCATCCCATAATATATACTCGGCAAAACTGCTAACGCATCACTCAGATCTTTGTTAATATTTTTTTAACGAATCTACAGAATACCTTCACAATTTGCACATGCTGACTACCACCATTTGATAAGAGATCTATGAAATGTCATAGTAAATGTTACAGTATCTTGTAAAATATTGAACTTTTAATAAGGACACCCTTAATTCTAAAATTCATAAAGTCTGAAATTTGATTAAAATGGAAAATTCACGCATAACTTTCAAACCTTTTGCATTGGCTGAAAGAGTTTCTGTTTATAAAAGTTACCCTTCAAAAATCAAACCGACGGCTTTAAAATTTTTATGGGCGCGTAATGTATTCCCAGAGAGGCATTGTTACATCACTAGTGCCGTTGGTGTCATTGATTGCGTCGACGGCGACGTAGGTTACGTAGACATAAACGTATCGGTCTATATCTTATGAACTGTATAAGATGCAGTTTTGATATTTCACACATAGACAGGCCCCAACAAGACCTTTCACCTGACACTATAAAATTTGACCTTGTGACCTTGACCTTGAAAAATTGACATTTTCTTTCAAAAAAGGTGCCTCTATGCGAGCTACGTTGTCCCGAAACAGCCCTTGTTATGTTAGATAGAAAATTGATTTTTTCAGACTTTAATTTCACAATAAACCAGCTTTCAAAATCAATTCAAACAAAAATGATTGAAAAAGATCACAAGTTACAGGAGCCGTAAAACTGTTTTGGTCCCATTTGGTATGACGCGGTCACATAAGAGAGAAAACTTAGAAATAGTTTTATGAATGAGTGCAGAAACTTGTGGGATAAATATTTGCCAAATTATAAATCTAAATCTTTGACAAGAAAGAAGTTATGCAATTTTAAAAAGTGATGCGTTAGCTCTTTTGCTGAGTGTATAACGTTACCACTTACAATTATTACAGTTGTATCTAGATATTTCTTGCATCAAAACAATGTTAAGACTATCAGTGTGGTACATGGCATTATCCACGGTCATGGAGACAAATATTAGTGCTGGTAGATCTACTTAATTACTTTTTATAGAGCACTAACTTACTGGATATCAATAATGCGTGTACTTAAAGAGACATCCCATACACCAATTCTTTTATTTTTACCTCGAAGAGCATATTTTCTTACGAAAATTCTGTAATTTTTAAGTCAAAGTAGGGTCAATTCGGGTAAATACGGACGCTATTTACACTTCGGTGATTCCCTAGGCCGTGTGCTTTACCTGCTGGTCCCACAAGACCGGGTACCAGTTTTTGTGGGTCGGTCAATATCTTGTCTTGATGCTGGTGATCGCGGAAAGACGCTATATTGACGGAAACTCATAAAAACGGCAAAAATGTGCATGATGTAAAATCGGGTAAATACGGACGAGTTAGGGAAAGTGCGGACATAGTGTGAGAAAATATGGACACTATATAAAACTATATAAAACAGATAGGGATAATACGGACACATAATTGTTGTTAGAAGCATGATTTTTCGGGTAAATACGGACGTTTTTGACACGTCGGCGATTCATTAAGCAGCTCTCCTCACTTGCTCGTCCCGTAAGACCGGGTCATATTACTTCACCCACAACTACCGTCGCGTTCACAAAATACCTGCTCCGTCCTTACGAAAGGCCATTGCAAAAATGGAGTCCGTATTTTCCCTACCCTAGCAAAAGAGGTGGTAAAATACGGACAGTTCATATTTTGGCTTGTTTTTTTCAAAATTCATCATTTCTCAGGGTAAACAATTGTAAAGGGTCAAATCTGAATGATTTATGGTTTGTTTAAAACAAAATCAGCATCAAAGAAGTCAGTAAAACTACCTTTATTGTGTCGCGCTATGCGCGACACATCTTGTGGTACACTTCTTCTAATTTTAGAAATTACGTCATGAGGGATAATTGTTTGTACTTGAAAATCGTTTATATGTCCTACTTATATACTGTTTACTAGGTATATTTTTCAAGCAGTACTACAACGTATACTTTGATGTTTATCCAATCCCAGAACACACATAAAGTTCAAGTAAACAAAATTTTAATTGTTTTATTTTTGCAAAGCAATGGAAAGTCCCTACTTCCGGTTTCGCCATAGGGGAATGTAAAAATCCTATCCATTTGAAGACCAGAGTAATGCATACCAGTGGAGTATCTAATTCCTATCTGTTAAACTACCAGAATGCATACCATAAGAATCGCTAATCGTGATGTATACTTCAATGATCAAAGTACCACAAATACTTTAGTATTGAATATACAATTTCGGCTGACCAACTTACGTAATTTCAAGTATCGTTTTAACTGAACAAGTCTGTGTATTGCTAGTAGAACATTTATATTTTCACATAACTTTTTTTCAAAATAGTAGACTTTTTATGGGATTCTAACACTAAAATAATTAACCATTCCCCTAACAAAACATGGCTTTTCTCATACTTTTCCCCCAAAAATAGTAGACAGTTAGGCTTTTTCACACACTAACATTATTAACCCTTTCCCAAACAAGATCTGGTTTTGATGTTCCTAGTGGAAAGTTTTTAAGCAGGTTAGTACCAGCTTTGAAATCAGAACAGTTCAATCATTTCGTGGTTTGGGAAAAGGGTTAAAATATGTCTACATTGTGTTATATATGGTTATGTTATTTCAGTACAGTCAGTCGGTTCCCTGGCACTGTGGCTACGTTTACAGGCAGTGTAGACAAAGATCAATATCATTATACATGCAGCCTGATCTTAGTCCACGTACAATGTATACTTAAATCAAACTTCCAGAATCATATTGGTTATGATTGTTTATTAATCAAATTCTTAAGTTGTGGAACACGTTTTTCCCAATTTCTGTAGAAATGCCCCTCTATCTAATACCTCGAATTGCTCAACCAGGCCATTTATCGAAACTGATACATCGCATTGTTTTCATTGCGTTACATCTTACACCCGAAACAATACCAATCTATTTTGGGCTACATGTTTTACTGACGTTGTGTCCGCTGTGCGTCCGTTCAACCATGTCTTTGATGATAAACGTATCCTCTTCCTCCTGTTCACTAAGCGTTTTCAGATTGCATAGACTAAGATCAGCCTACACTAACATGCAATCTGATCTTAGACACACCGACTATTCTCTACTAAATAATTATAGGAACGTCTAGGCTAGAGTGGTTAAAATGTCCCGATTTTGGAATTTGAGTTCAAACACAATAACATTTCAAAAGCCTAACGATTAAACAAGTAACAAATAGATCTATATTTCTTTTTCTTTTGAACCCTACTATTTTACCCCCCTCTGGCGGTATTAATTGCATGGTCCCGTTACGGGCGTGCGTCCGTGTATAAACCTCTTCTCCCAAACATTTTATTCTTCAAAATTTCAACTAAAATAGGCTATACGGGAATCTTTCTTGCATGAAGCCATTCAAATTTTCTAAAAAAGAAAAAAATTCATGCAGTACTCTGGTTACTATAAACCGCTCATTGGATTAAATTGTAATAAAGTATGTGTTTCGCTTGGGGATAGGCCACTTTTAGAGTCATTCATGGATTTTCGATTAGAATTAAGATTTGGTTGGAAAAATATACATTCAGCAAAAAGTCAATGTTAAAAAAAAAAAAAAAAAAAAAAAAAAAAAAAAAAAAACAGAGAAAAATCAAATATTGCTGAATCATTTTTAAGCGCGACACAATTCTCTTTGCTGTACATTACAGCAAATTTTTACTTGTTCATGTATGATTTTTATGTTTTGAATGCTCCCGCAGTTTCAAGTCTCGTCAGAAAACGTAGGAAAGCAGAGGATGCTCCGAATGAACGAAAAATTACGTCGTTTCAAACAATGAATAACGATTGCTTTACAAACTAAAGAGTTATAGAATGGTTAAAATTTAAACAGAATCGGTCCGTTTTTATGCCTGTACGGTAGAAAATCCTGATATAGACGCTCGAAGTGAGATGTCCGTATTTATTACCCGCCTGTCCGTATTTACCCGAACTGACCCTATTGCGCAGTTTACGAGATTTTTTTCTTAAATTGAATTAAGTGTGGTAAACTTCAATTCAAGTGATACCCAGCCGCTGACTGGTAATGGGTTAATAAAATTAAAAATTTTTAATGTGAACCGGTGTAAAAGTTTGGCCTCGACGTAAACAAGTTTTCCATCTCTGGTGTGAATGATTCCTCGGTCATTATCCTTATGTTATCATCGTCCATTGCATTATTTACCAATGAAATGGGAACATTTACGCTGACTCATCAAGTTTTAAGGTTGATTGAATTGGGTTTGGGTTTAACGTCAGCTTCGTCATATCGAGGCGGCAGGAGCACCTAACTAACCATTCATGGTATTTCTCTTACCGGTACTACATGCGATCCGTGCCTCCTACTGCTGTCTCGCTTAGAGAATTCTCATCTATGGGTAACAGATCTATGAATAAGAGATAAACGACTTTTGTCATATTTCAGAAAGGATAACAATTGGCAGAGTCAGGTTTCGAACCCATTACCCCTGGATTGATCCACGTTCAATAGGGATATTTATTCATGCATTCGTTTTCTTCATTTCCCATTTTGTCTTCGTTTCTATATTTCTAGCTACTTTTTATCTCTGAGCAGTTTTTCTTGATATGTCCAAGTCCGGTATAACAGTCCGTCTTTGGCTGACCTCCGTCTAAAACATTTTACTTTCCTCATTGAGCGGCTAAAAAATCCTATCCTGGTAGGCCTTGGCACCTTTGGGCCTAGGACATTTTTATTGCATTTGAAATCAGTATTTCTCCAGATAAGCATTTTGTACGCAGTCTGAACAAGTTTCGGTCTGATTGTGCAACAAGGAACTCCACCTGTAAGTCCCCACATTCTGGGGTGCCCCGTATTTCATTCACATTTAGTCAGTGAGGAGTGTACGGTGGCCAAAGATGACCTCAGTATAATTGAGCATGTTATCTCATCGGCCAGGCCCCTAACAATGGATGACAAATCGTGCCTGGTAGGGGCCGGGGCTGACCCCTAAATCGTGAACTCAGATTACCCCGGGGCACATATGTAACGGTTCCTGTGAAAATGGGGCGTTTTCCTTCTTGATTTTTCTATGAAAAGCGACTCAACTGAAATATCGGTTTAAGCCAAGATCTGGACCAATACGACATTTTGGACCAACAGGTAACCAGATCACCCTAGATGCATACGCACAGATTCATATTGTTCTTTAATGGCTTCTTCATGAACTGAAGCAACTTCAAGTTACATGTAACAGAACCTATTGATCATTACTAGACTGAATTTGACCATGTGTTGATCTTCTAAAATGACATTTAATTGACAAACCTTTTTTTCAGATCTTGGCTCTTTTAAAAATCAGTTGAAGGGGGTTTCACATTTTATGTCGTTCTTAGTTACGTCGCAAGTCTGTCCTTGTGCATTGCTAACCACGATGGATAATCACGTGATACAATATTTTCAGAAAATCTTCAATAATATTGCAATTACTGGACCGATTTGAGTCCGGTTTGAATGCTAACTACCGGGTATCAACTGCACTCGACTCTGGCATGTCCTAAGTAATGTGAATATGACTAAAACAAACGATTCCTAGTCAAGATCACTTATCCAGCACCAAAGAACAATATTTTTAAATATTCTGATTCACTTTTAAGAATAGATTGAATACATAAAGCGCGGATAAAGGATCTCGTAGTTCGTACATACAGTTCTTGTAGATCCCACCTTTTCCGGCGCCACGTCCCCTACTATGACCTCAGCGTCCCCGCTTGGCCCCATGTTTGCGGTGACCTGAAGCTGTGGTCATTTCCTCTCTGTGGTCACTAATGACCCATCATCTAAACCACGTGGGCGGATGATGCAATCACAGATTTAACAATCCCAAACGACAAAATTTTAAGACTGTTCCAAGTTTACAGTAGCTGTGTATCGTTGGTCACGTTCGAAAATGTCGTAACTACAGCTTGTAATAGCTGTAGTTACGACTTTTTCGAATGTGACCGACGATGTAGTATAATAGTAGGTTATACAAGAAAATGTGTTTTAATAATGATGGTCTTTGTGTACAATGTAGCACAAAAATATCTGGTGTAATGGGGCAAAAAAGAGTAAAATGTTAGTTGGCATGATTTTTTCTGTTGCCTAAATGTTTCCCACACCCTTTCCATAAACAACGAGGGAATGGGTAATAACGATTATTTTCATTTTTGCGCTGACATACTGAAAGTAGTTTGAAGTTATACTATGGTACCGGTACCCATTATTGTAATGCCAAAATCAGATTGACCTTTTTTAAAGCCCCTATCGTACGATGAAGGGCGGTATTCATTAACCAGTCTGATTCCAAGTATGATTGTAAAATTACATAACAATCATTAAGATCGGCTAAGACAACCGTATCGTCCAAACATATGGCTTGTGGACTAAAAAATAATTAAAACCCACCATTATCTACAAAACACTCCGTGCATTTTCAGATGCCACCGTGATAACGGAAATTGACGAGGTATCACTCGTCAATTTTCGTCAACTTCTGGATATTTACAGGTATCCTATCGTCAATTTCCGTTGCCACTGATTACGGCCGAAATTGCACGAAATGTTCGGTATCTAATGATGGGCTGCAATTCTTTAAAATGTTGTAAATACGGCCCAGGAAGGTGACATTATATAGTCCTTTGACAAACGTGGGTGAATATCGTATTGAGATTTCAACTAATCTCGGTTTTCAGGATTTCATGTACGCGAATAGAACTGACGGCGTTATCTTTTGAGCCAAAATGCTCTTTCATTATTTAATTAAATAAGTGTATTTTGGTAACACCCAGAATCAAAATTTGTCTTTTCCGGGCTTTCACGATCGTTCAAATATACTGACTGACTTTAAAAACACATCGCTGAAGTTCATCCGGCAATAATATGCAAAATATATAATCATCTATGTAGTTTTATATACCAAACAAAAGCTTGGCATCTTCAAATATGTCCTGAAAATTTCAGACAAAAACTCGATTCAATGGCTTAGATATAGTCGTCTAAAGAGAGGTGGTGTGAGGATTTTGACAGTTTTCTCTGTTTAATAATGAGTAATTCCGCCCTGAGTATGCAAAACGTTCCTCATTCGTGACCTCGTTGACTCTTGAGTTTAAACAAATTCATTATTCTTTTGGGCTTGAATAATGTACCATATATTGCTGGAGAGTATTCATAAGTTTTGGCATCCTTTTTTCAGCATGTCTAAGCAAAACGCACACTGATCTGACGATGACTTTCTGTAACGATATAGCACGGGCAAAATCGTCAGTAGTGAAAACCGCAATAATTTATTCGTTAATTTACTGTTATGGCACGAGTTTATCAGTAGCAACATCTTTGTATTACAATTGCAGTTGGAAACGTTGTTGCAAACCAAATACGTAAGTGACGTTGACGTATCTTGACGTTAGCTCGTTATAAACGGCTGATCAAGTCGCTGATGTTCGGCAGCAATCCCTGTAATTTGGCTACGTCAACGAAAGGGAAAAATCGTCGATTGATTTACATTTAAACGCCTCGCTCATTCTCGTTGACAAACACCCGCATAGAATAATCCAATAGTTTCTGTACGCTCATCGAAATTTACTCTCTTGGCTTTATTTTTTATTTAATCAAATTGATTGAGAAATCAAAATAAATTCTTACCATTGGGATATGGAATATAAAAACAAAAATCCAGTTGGTCACCTAAGGTGTAGTTAAGTAGACGTTATCAATATTTTGCACGTTGACCTCGTGCGAAATAACGTGGTCACTGACTGCAATAAATTTTATTGGATATCGTGGCTTATTCGTTGAAATATATCTAGGAAGTACAATTCTGATATTATTGACTATTACTGCGAAAATATTTGAAAAAATAAGTGATGCGTTTTTAAAGTCAGTCAGTATATATTGATAAATCCTAATACAAAGATGTAGTCGTAATGTGATCAGTGAATTTTCGAAGAACTCTTCAACAAAACCGTGCAGACGACAATTTCAAGTGAATGTGTGTTTTTATGATTTTGGATAGAAGAAAGTGGAAACTGAAGAACTTGATTGCCACTAACAATTTCTTTATTACCACAATGTTTTCAAAAGCCTTTATCTTTTGGGGAGTCAAAAAGAGTCAATGTGAGAGTTAAGATATATCTGATATTGATATTGTCGTGTGTAAGTATAATACGTACGGCAAATTTCCTTATGCCGTTGCTTTTCACCAAAAAGGTCTTCGAAGAAATGCGGCGATAGGTAAGTCGAGCAACTAGACCATCATGGACTCTTGTTACTATGTATAGATATTTTACTATGATTGTTTACGAGTTTGTAAGAAAGATCAACCACAGCTGTGAAAATGTATACCAAGGTCGGTCAACGTAACCCCGCGATATTTGCGGTTATCTTTCAACCAAATTATTCGGTTCTAACGTCCTTAATTAACCTTTTCACGGACAAGGCCTCTCTGAAAGAAAATTCCAGAAAGAAAAGTCGTTGTTAAAGAAATTGCTACAATGTACTTTTAAAAAGTCCTATTTAAATGAAATATATTAGGTCGTCTGTAGCAGGTTCCAACTGGAGTAACAATGTTTGCCATTTGGGAATGGGTTAACCCTTTCCTAAACAGGGTAAATTTAAACTTTTCCATTTTAAAAGCTGCTTCAGAGGACAAAATTGGTATAAATTCATATGGAAATTGCGTATATTATGGCTCAGAAAATATTGAGGCAAAAGGAGAAAATGCTGATTATCAGCAGGAGAAAATGCTGATTATCAGCACTTTCTTCTTTTGTCTCAATATTTCCCAAGCTTTTTCTAATAAGGACGTCAAAACCCGGTATTGACAGTGTGTGGGAAAGGGTTAAAGTAAATCTTTCCACAGAAAGACATGATTTAGACGTTCCAAATAGAAAATGTTTGGGGAAAAATGTGACAAATTAAGAAACTTCCAATAATCAGCATTTTCAAATGTCAAAATAGAACAGTCTATTTTTGTAAAAAAACAGTAGGCCTATTTGTTTTGCTCTACCGATTTTCATATAACATCCCATGCATGCGAGGCCGGTTTAGAAACCTATGAAACGAAAAACATTCAGAGGAGAGTGCAGAAAACGCCCGTAACCAGCATTTTCCAATTTCCTTCGGTGCTACATGTCAAAACATACAATTTCAGTGATTGCTGTCTGTATATAATTTATTTTACTGTCAACAAAATCTAAGAGCGATCTAGTTTGAAAGTGGTTGCAAAAATCTAAATATCAACGAATAATATTGTGCAATTTATA
This sequence comes from Fragum sueziense, assembly GCA_963680895.1. NCBI lineage: Eukaryota > Metazoa > Mollusca > Bivalvia > Cardiida > Cardiidae > Fragum > Fragum sueziense. The sequence goes on from OY804601.1 coordinate 22,162,138, forward strand.
TTTTAGTAAATGTTGAAGCGAAAGATAAATGGGCTGGTAATTAGCATGTTCTTTAGCGTCAATCTTTTCCAAAGACATTTATATCGGGGACGTCAAAACCAGTGTTGTATGCGAAAGAGTTAATGCTAAAACTTTGTCGTTTGGGAATGGGTTAATATTCACATCGGCATCGTACTTACCTTAACCCTTTCCCACGCATTGACGATTTTTGACGCCTCACAAGCAATGGCTTGTAAAAACATTGTGAAAATTGAAGAAATTGCTTTTGACAAGCAATTTCTTCATTTTCCGCAATGTTTTCTAACAAAAAGAAAAGATATTTGAAATTCTATCAACTCAAAGAGTATCGACTGAAACACCTTGAGTTTGGAACAATCCACAATTTATCCGCCTGGTAATGGTTAAGGTTATTTTAAGGTCTCCAGGTACCACAACCTGGTCAAAAGTCAGCGTACCCTTTCCCAAACGGCAAAAATTAGACTTCTTCCATTCAAACCCTGCTGCAAACGACAAACTGGGTGTTGATAAAGAAGAGATTTGTGCATAATATAGCACAGAAAATATTGAGGCAAAAGGAGAAACTGCTGGTTATCAGCAGTTTCTTCTTTTGCCTCGATGTTTTCCCAAGCCTGATCTATTAGGGACGTCAAAAACATGTATTGTTTGGAAAAGGGTTAATTATGATAGTAAGGTCTCTAGGTATCACAACCTGGTCAAAAGTCAGCGTATTAATTATGATAGCAAGGTCATGCTGTTTTTCGAACCTACGGTTACGTAACAACTATGCTATGACCGGTCATTGCGGGTCATTACGGGTCATACGGGGGTAACCGGGATTCGTACTCTTAAGTTCCAGATAATGGATTTACGGTGGTGGATCTTGTGGTTGAACAACAATCACAGAAAAACGCTGCTTATCAACAGAAACCTCGTGTCTACAGATTGTAAAATACGAGGTATTTGCTGAAAAGTGGAGAAATTTATATAATTTTGTTTATACATGACGATTTGAAGCAGAGAAGAGGAAAATGTCAGGAATTCTCTTGATGAGAGGATATTTAACATCACCTAATAAAAAAAAGTATTGAAGAGCTAACAAAGTTTTGTTAGCACGTCATTAACTTTTGAATTAGATGCTGTTGAACGCATAATTATACAACTAAACAATTATTTACACTTAAGAACAAATGATAATTCGAGAAAATTAACCCAGTGAATTCATAAAATGACAACAAAGTTTAACATTTTTTCACACTTGTAAGTTATAACGTTCAACGCACCCCGCCTAATGATGTTTTGCTGAAAAAGCAAGAAGTCTGGCTGATAATGAATATTTTGTTAAGCAATTCCCTTTTCCCTTCGTGTTTTATTTTCAATGTCCACTATTCAGATCGCCATCATATGGGCTTATCCTGAGCTGGCATACTCATTTATATTATACACGTGTGCTGTGATAAAAGACCTAACTGACCGATTTCTGCTAATAACGACTCGTCACTTGAAAATGGGTAGAGTAAACACCACAATGTTAACTTTTCTCTAGTTGAAAGTAGTTTAAGACGACAGCGTGACTAATGGTAAACGTAGAAAGTGTATGTTGTGGTACAGAAAATAAAGAATGGAAACCAGAAATTGCTGATTACCAGCTTTTTGTTTCTTTTCTATTCTCTCGTTGTCTTCCGAAACCATTTATGGCAAGGACGTCAAAATCGGATTTTGTTTGGAAAAAGTTGAATTGATTTTTTACTGCATTTTAATTTCCTTTTCGGCTTTTAATGCTTTGAATGATTATCTTTATTCAATGCGGACACGGAAATTTTCCTTGGAATTAATTGCGTCTTCCCAAGTTTATCCGACTGGGCTTTGCGCAAGAAATATTCATATTAACTCTTTCTAATAATCACCAATTACCATCAACGTTTTTTCGCTATGATGTCCAAAAAATTCTACTTTCATACCATTTATTTTGTCGTCTGAAAACCTTTTTGATTAATTGATCGATTGGGGTTGAACGCCTCTTTCAACTCGACGGCTGAAGCACTTACCTATTGATTCATATCGTTTCTCATTCCAGTACTACCACAACATCCTTACTGAGCCTCCAGCTACTCGCCCACATAGGTTAACGGTCATCAAACCATTGGTGGGAGACAATATTGTCTGAAAGAATATTTGCCGCGGCCGGGGATCGAACGTCCAAATTGAAAGCTGCTGCAGACGACAAAATGGTTGTTTTTAGAGAAGAAAAATGTGTACAAAATACCCAAGAAAATATTGAGGCAAAAGGAGAAACCAGAAGTTTGTTTTATTGAGACCAACATGAGTTCAGCGCCGCGTTCTTTAGAGCGAGATTTTTTAAGATGTTTTGGAATAAGCGTTTTAAAGACCCAGACTTTGACCGAGCTGTTCCGAATGCTCCATATTTATACAAATGACGTCATCATGACGTCATTTGTATAACGTCATTTGTATAAAGTATGGAGCATTCGGAACACCGTGGTTTATAAATTATGGAGCGTTTGGAATAACTCGGTCAAGTCTCTTTTATATTGTTTCTACAGAATTGACCGAGGGGTTCCGTACGAAGTCTAGGGTAATGGCGCCTCCCTTTGAGCGTCTTAAAAATCTTGCTCTAAAGGACGCTTTATCCTATAATATCTGAAGAAAACTCAAGAAATCTCAAGACATCTCGCTCTAAAGAACGCACCTCGGGTCTTGTTTAGGAAAGGGTTAAAGCAGAATACCCGTAATGTGGCCATTTTCTAGATTCACAACACATCGTATTTTTTCGAGCATCGTCGTTACGTAGCCTACATGTACATGTATCTGAACCTATTCGGTCGCGGTCGTAAACATTCGGCGATGGAAAGTTCCATCGCCGAATGTTTTCGACCGCGCTCGAAAACTCCGACGTCGCGCGGTTCTCATTAGGGGTAGACTACCTTAAGGCTATTTGTGAGTCCCGGTGGTCTCAAATGCAATACGGACCCCTTTCCTATGTCATAGCTTAATAATTCGTATATTGTAATAACATTTATGTAGTTCAACCCTAATGAGATTCACGTGACGTCGGAATGATTCGGGCTACTTCGTAAACATTCGGTAGCGGAACGTTCCACCGCCGAAAGTTTATCATATCACCCGAAAAGGTTCGGATACGTGACGAATGTTGACGTCGCAAGAATCTCATTTAGGATGGAGTACCTTCATGCTACTTTTTATGTAAAACGTTAAAAATATTTCCAAGGAAAACTCTAGTTTTGACACTCCTACATGTAATCAGAAATACTTTAAAAAGAACAGAGAGAGAAGTGGGCAGCGTTTGTTCCTTTTCTCTCGATGATTCCAAAATTCACTCAAATATACGCACTTTCCTCATTTAATAACATTAATTTTGTCGTCTGAAACGCCTTAAACTCGTAGTTTCGACCGATCCGAAATCATACCACATAGGAAATGATAGGCCTACTTCCAGGAACCGTATAAAGGGTGAAAACAATTATAACACTCTACATCGCACTCTGGAAAATTTTAGAATTATTCCCCTTTACATATACATGCTTGAAAGGATTGGTTTACAATATATAGAACAGAAAATATCGAGACAAAAGGAGAAACTGCTGCTTATCAGCAGTTTCTTCTTTTGTCCCAATGTTTTCCCAAGCCTTTTCTAATAGGGACGTCAAAAGCAGGTCTTGTTTGGCAAAGGGTTAAGCTAGTCTACCCCTAGTGAGATTCACGCGACGTCGGACGTTTTTCGGGCAACGTCCTAAACGTTAGGCGGTGGAAAATTCCGGTTTTTCTCTAACTCTTAACTTGTCCGTATAGATCGGATATATATGTTACGAATGTTGACGACGTCGCGTGAAAATTCTGACGTCGCTTGAATTTTATTACTGGCGGAGTTCATTAATTCAAGATAAACGGGGTTTAACTTTTACAAATGATAATGGGACTGAAAATATTATTTTGTGTCAATATTTTCCTTAGCTTCTTCCTAGGAAAGTGTGCCATTATACGATGTTTGTTAAACGTAAGATAATTATGGAGTATTATTTTGTTACAGAGGTTCAATGAACAATGAGCTCAATGTCGGCACTATCATGTTTCTTATAACCGTTAAACATTTTCCAAGACAAGCTCTGTTTTTGATGTCCCTTGAAGAAAAGTCTTGTGAACATTAAGACGAAAGACGAAAATGCAGATTGCAAGCACTACGAGGCTTTTTTTTTTAAAAAGGGGGGTGGGGGATCGTACCTCCAGCTTGTTTTAAGCTGCAGTTGCGAGGGTTTTATTGAAAGCGCCAATATTGTCCTATCTTCGTTCAAGTCCATTTTCTCGATTTCAGCAGCTTTTATTTCGGAACAGGCTCACTGGTGGTGAACTCGGCCAAAGCGAGGGACGTTTTTCGCTACAACAAGGTACAGATATTTTGCGTTTAAATGTGAGCTCAAATATCTGATTGGATAGTTTTTCTGATAACAATGAATTTGTTCTAAGAATAGACCGGGTTTACCGATATGTATTGACAAACCGTCTGAGTTGTTATAAAATCTCGTAACTACGGCTTTATCGAAGCCGTAGTTACGATATTTTATAACAACACCGACGGAATACTATGATCGAGAAAAAACGTCCCACGCTTTGGCCGAGTTCACCACCAGTGAGGATACATTCTGCCATTTGGGCAAAAAATAAGTAAGTTTTAAAGTTAACGAACATCTTTACACGTGAATCATATAACACAGCGTCACAATAAAGCAACAAATCAGAGTAACCAAATCCACTCTGTAGACCTTTATCGCCTTGCTGCCAGTGTTACACCCAGCTGATCTGCAGCATGACGTACATTTGAGACGAGTAAGTCCGAACCCAAACGCGTAACAGCCGTGATAACACATGTCAGTACAACCCCGAGTAATGCTGACTGTCATTTCGTGATAAGATACCTGCTCCACCTAAAATTGAAGAACATTTCAAGATAATTTTAAGACGAATTTTAGACATTTTGAGCAAAATATAAGCTGTTTGGGTTAGGTTAAGACGCGTAAGTACGGACCCGAACGCGTAATTTATCCTTGATAACACATATCCGTACATCCCCGTGTGATGCTGACCGTCATTTCATGGTAAGATACCTGCTCAACCTATAAGTAAAAATATTTGATGCTATTTAACCATTTCAAAAGCATGACATGGTTTTGACGTGACATGGTTTTGACGTCCCTAATTGAAGAGGTTTTAGAAAAAAATGAGACAAAAGAAGAAAATGCTGATAATCAGCATTTTCATCTTTTGTCTCATTATTTCTATGCGATATTATTAATAAATTTTATCTTTAAAGCATAGTTTTGTTGTCTGAAGCAGGTTTTTCTTCAAAGTATATCAATCAATATAAATTCTGTTTGAGATAGGGTTAAGACGCGTAAGTCCGAACCCGAACGCGTTACAGCCGTGATAGCACATGTCAGTACAATCCCGAGTAATGCTGACTGTCATCTCGTGATATGATACCTGCTCCACCTAAAATTGAAGAACATTTCAAGATATTTTAAGACGAATTTTAGACATTTTGAGAAAAATATAAGCTGTTCATGGTATGATACCTGCTCCACCTTAAAGTAAAGAGATTTGATGATATTTAACCATTTCAAAGGCATGGCGTGGTTTTGCCGTCCGAAATTGGAAATATTTGAGGAATGAATGAGACAAAAGAAGAAAATGCTGATGATCTGTTTTTTCATCTTTTGTCTCAATATTTTCTATATGCTATATTGTTACATTATCTTTAAAGAATATTTTTGCTGACTGTCATCTCGTGGTATGAGATCTACCTGCTCAACCTAAAAGTAAAGAACATGGTTGTTTTTAACCATTTCAAAAACATGACATTGGAAGTGTTTCAGAATAAATGATAATCATCATTTTGTCCGTTTGCTTAAATATATGAGGACACCAAAAAGTTTTGAGCCTGAAGTATTTCCACTATTCAGATGGTATAAAACTTTACATTTATTTGTACATCAATATTTCAAATGAAGACATAGATTACTAGCTGTTGAAATGAACCCACAAGAAGGTGTTAAAAGGACATGCCCTACCCCCCCCCCCCCCCTCCAAAAAATGGCAAAATTGACACCACCGAGAACAGGGTAGTGATAAGATTTCTTGTCATGGAGGCTAAATCTGCCACATAAGTGAATGAACGATTACCTGTAGTTTATTCGGAGCCCCTCCTTCTTTTGCAACTATAAAACTATAGGTGAAGGAAGTCTAGAGACGCAGCGGGAGTTAAGAAAACGAAGATGATGAAATGACTGCTAAAGAGGAAGGTTGGTTAGAGTAACAAGATGTTGGTTTCTAAAGATCGGGTGTCAATGATTGGCAATGTGTAGCTGGAAGAAGTCTATGTTGAAAAATAAAGTACAGTGTAGTTTAAATCCAAATATCTGGTTCTTTTATGCGAGACTAAAAACTTTTGATACCCCTCGTACATACATCGGAACAGCTGTAACAGAAGGACATGGAACTTGATTTGTTGGCCCCAAATGACACAAGGGCTCTAAGGCCTATATTCAGATCTCGTCTCATTTTTCTCCTTGGCATAATCCTGGCGTATTTTCTGATATAAAACTTTTGAGCTGAATAAAATGTTTGATTTGTCAATCCATTTCTAATTGATGGCCATTTTCTTACACTTTCATAATTGAAGATTTGTTTATAAATTTCATTTTACTTCCGAAATAGTACTTTGACGACATGCGACATATAGGCCTACAATGGATTAAAGTATACTGACGTCCAAAAGAAACGCCTCAGTCCTAATATATGTCCGATTATTCAGTTTAATATGATTTGAAATAACAAATACTTATTTTCATCTGTAAATTTGAATATCTGTTATTGAAAAATGATGATAAAGAAGTTATCAAATCGTTACAGTTTAGAAAAACGGCACATTTAAACAAGGCGGTATCAGAATTTCCATTTGAAAATCGGTAGCGCGTGGTTTAAACTTTACTTGCGACGACAAAAGATACCGTAAAACGTCTTATTTGGTGACCACAGTTAGTGAATACTAAACGCGACGTCGATTTCAACGTCTCAAACCTGAAACGCATATGACGTTAACGTATGACAGCTTCTTTTATAACAGGTGTTACATGAGGTCCATCTGACTTTGGCCGATTTGCAAAAGTTTCTGTAACTCTTACTCGTCGACCAGGATGCCTAATCGTGCAATGCAAGACGTCAAAACGTCAGGCGGCTTGATCTTGATTTTCCCATATTCGAAAATGGCCAATCTACGAGCTCTATTTTCCAAGCAGTGTGTCTATTTCAAACGTTACTTGCAATAACAACAGTTGCCAGAAAAACACTTATTTGGCCACCACATTTTCCGACTATTCGACAGAACGTCGATCCCAACGTCACAAACCTGAAACGTACATGACGTTAACGTAGAGAATTATTTTGCTTTACAGGCGTTTCGTGAGGTCTAGTTGAGCGTGGACGATCAATAAACGTTCGCAGAATTCTAACGCGTCAATCAAGACACAGAATCGAGAATCACAATATGTTGAACTGTCTTGCGACTTGTTTGTGCATTCGTCGCGATCAAAAATGCCTATTTTACGAGCTCCTTTTCCAGAATTCATTCTTGGAATCCTTCAATTCGGATGTTTCATAACAAAATCTTTAAATTCTTGGTTGCATATCCACTAACACATGTTACTGTGTAAATTGTGACAAATTTCATCACATGATGTACATACACGAAGCGCACGTAGAAAACGTGACCAGTCACCGGAAATGGACACGTTAATGGATAGAGATGCATATTGTTTCATTTGCCGTAATTGTCGGTCAAAATGATAATATACAGTAGACATTTCACTAACATTGTGATAAGCATAAAGAAAATAACGTCAAATTTCATTGGAGCGTTTCTTTTGGACGTCAGTTTATATAGTCTGGTGTCTGTGATATCGCACATGACACATGTTTACAAAATTTCAACATGCAACCCGAGTGATTCCCGATCGCATCCCGATATACCTCTACTCCATCTGTTCAATCGTTCAACTGACTGTGGAGGTCGGATTTGGTCATCCAGAGATCGAATGGGAGTCATTCGGTCGGGGTTGATCTGGGACTTGAAGCCATTGAGGTGTTTGTGTTGATCAGGTGGAGAGTGTGAACCTAGCGTTACCTACCTTACAGTATCTTTCCTCGTCCAAACACGATCGTAGGGGAGCATGTGTCGGATAATACTGACATTGTGTATACGGCTTCCAAACACGCTTAAACGTCTCCGTACAATCGTAACATGCTAAACTAGCGTTTATTGTGGTACTAGTTGCCACCGCCGTCGTGGTGACACTAGAGTTACCCGCCCCTGTCGTAGAGGGCGCTGCAGTTGTTGTCGTAGGTGACGCTGGAGTTTTCGTCGTTGTCGGCGCTGCCGTTGTTGTTGTTGGTGGTGGTGGTGATGGTGCTGACGTTGTTGACGGCGCAGGAAGTGATGTTGATGCTCCTTGTGCTGGAAAAAGGTTATGTTTCTAGTATCATACAGTGGATTCATGAATATATAATTTCTGGGCTATGAAGGACAAATGACTCTAGCAGATCTATTGGAGAAAAAAGAACAATTAATGGAATGTGTCTTAATTTCCTGTGCAGGAAAAAGACCATGCATTTTTTATTTACCATTTTTGTATATAATATTTTTAAACCATGTAAATAGATTTAAGTATCCATGTATGTCTGCTTGCATTATGCGAATTTGATTAAGTTCACGGGCGTATGAGTGTACAGATACCACATTAATGCTATATGTTTCATGTGCCGCGTTTGTTTTTGGATCTTTAAAGTGACATTTCACAATATTTTTTACATAAATTTTACTTTTATTTTATCTGAAAGAGCATATTTTCTTATGAAAATTCTAAAAATTGCAATCCAAAATATTGAACCGATTACGAGAAATATATATTTTTGTGTTAAAATTAAACAAATTGTTGTGGACAGCAGTTCAGATTTTTATAGAATTTGTCAGTTCTGTCTCAACTTTAAAGGCATATTTTTTCGCTTATAAACAACAACTTTTAAAAAAAAAACTGATAGTATTTCTACGCATTAGAATACACAATCTTTGCATCAAGACATACTTTTAAAAAATGAAATAAATGTGAAATGTCACTTTAACATGACATCATTATTGTATGCAATAAAATATAGCAGGTTTAGCGCAAACATTTTGTGAAAACTGACTTACTAAGCGATTTGGGGGCAAGTAATCCACTAAAATTGTATCATAAGGGGAGATAATCCATTACTTTCAAGACAATACGTCAAAATTATATTGGCTCGCTTTTGGAAAAGAAAAGTAATAGTAAGAAGAAAAATTATCCGACCGGAATCCGTGTTATAGACTTACTTGCCATTGCTCTGGATCAAAGATGAATTGCGTTGTTTTCGTTAATTCTTAGAGAATTCAACGTAAGGTGCGGGTTTTTTTTTAACAAAAAATCATCCCATACCTGCCAAAACTAATTTTTCTCCCTGGAGATAAACATGATTTAGACGGTAACGTAGTTAGTATTAACTGAAAAACGATTACTTATTTAGAAAACACAGAAAAAAGCCATTCTGGGAAGCTGGGCTCAAAAGAATGGAACCAAAATATAGCAAGATGACAGAATATGTGATATGGAAGAAAGTCACACCATTGCCTACTTCTTACAAAAACACCTTTCCAATTTCATTTATTCGACAAAAGAAACAACTGATCTGGTATAAATAAATATTTTCTATGGCCTTCTGAAATATTCACAAAGACTTAAGCCTTTCTTTATAATTAACTTTATTTAGATTTTTTTCAGGAAATGGCTGATTAAAAAATAAAAATACCTTACCTGATTCATAATATCCCAATAAAGTTAACAATAAGATAAAAGGATAAACTGTCCCCATAGTCCAAGTTTAGAACCATGTTGAATTTCCCCCGATTCTATAATAGTTGTTTTGTGTTTATCGTGATTCAGAAACATGGAATCAAAGACCGTAAACTATCGATCTAGAAAATCACAGGGGTTTTCAATTAAGTAAACAGTGGCGCTGAGCAATTTCTAGTCGTAAATAGTCAATGAGAGATGAAAACTGCACAGCACATTATATTGGCAGTGAATGTTTGTCTCATTTGTATGTAACAAACGTGTTTTAATGCCATTTTATTCATGAAAATTCATTGACATGCTTTGCTTCAAATCACACAAAAACTTAGAGTGCTTCAGTTACACTTACTTTTGAAATAACCTTTAAATGGACATCAGATCAACACGGGATCAGTCAGAATTTGCATGTAGTTGTATGGTGTATCACATCATCAAGGGCCAAAAAGAATGGCATTTTACACCTGGAGCCAAGTCAAGGCCAGTTTACCAAAAAAATGTAAAAAGAGAAACCGATTTGACTGAAAAAAAACTTACTGATCTCGATGCGAATTTCCACCGGACAGAAACGATGTACACCTGCGGGTTGGCGAAATCACATGATATTTCTTGAAAACCAATTGTATCTGTTTGTATGTTCGACAAACTATCTTGGGCCCCAAGTCATTTTAAAATGGCTGAAGTAATCGCTAAAAAGAGCATACGTACATTGTACCTAATTTACAAAGGCTTATGTTACCCTGCAAATGTTTGCAAATTATGCAAATTATATGCAAATTAGATGATGAAAAGGTCATTTTTCAGCTTGGCAACAATGATATTCCGATTCAGCATACCAAAATACCCTTAGAACCGATCTCAAACCCTTTTCTTCACAAAATGCCTTTAGGTGAAAACTTTTCTAAATTCATGCCCTGACTAAGTAGCCTAAGTCTTTTCCCTTTCTTTCTTTTATTTATTTATTTATTTATTTTAGAAAATGTGTAGTTATAATTTGTTTATTTGCAAGGCCTTGTTTGTCACTTGTTTATTATTTATGTGTTACTATAAACTATGTATCTATATTCGGGTAAGGCCAAAACAAATCGGTTGGTAAAAGGCTTTACGATAGCCAAGATTTCTTGAATCGCTTGGACTTAAAATAGTATTCATAATTGTACCATTTGTCAACAAAAATCTAATCAATCGCCTTATAGTAATACAAACAGATATAGTGACAATAAAATTGAACATTACATAATGAAAGAGAATAAGAAATGAATAAGAACTATCATTATGTTTGATATGTTATATGACTTTCAGAGCGTCCTATCGATGATTGCCGATATTAGATCACGTGATGTTTGTTGCTAGGTAACAATGAGCAGCAAGAATCGTTTTCCTTCCATTACCTTTTGAATGACAGACTTCCGGTTGTAAATTGAGTGTTATTCAATATTCACTTCTCCATATTGTGGATATTAATTGTCCCATTACATCTTTACCCCGATATTCAGCTCTTTTCACAATTTGCAGCCTACATAAACAGTTGGGAATCGTGTGACACAACAACGATTTCGGATCGTATTCATTAAAAATTTCAAGGAATTCCACCCCTGATGGAATTCGCGCGATGTCGGAATTATTCGGGCGACGTCGCAAACATTCGGCGGTGGAACTTTCCACCGCCGAATTTTTACGACCGCGCCCGAATAGGTTTTGATACGTAACTACGCCGCTCGAAAAAATCCGATGTTTTATGAATTTCAAAATGGCCACATTACGGGTATTCTACCTTAGTACCAATCTCCTTCGCAGTTATCTCCCCTGAATCTGGATTGGATATATATAATGTAAGGCATTGTCGCTGTGTGGAGTTTGCCTTAGTACATGACCGTTTGAAGCAGATGTGTACCAATGTCGGGGATATGTTGGAAGTGATGGTTCTTTTAAACAGCATCTAACGAAAATTAATAACGAGCAATCAAAATTGTGTGGAGTCCGTGGCCGAGCGTCGTCTGTATCTGTATCTGTATCTCTACGTCGCAGATCCCACTTCTGGTTTTAACGCGACTGGGGGACTGCGCGATTAGATTTTGTGAATTAAAGTGTCTATGGCGGATTTGAATGCCCCCACTGATTTGGCGCCAACTGCTTCTTCTGGCAATATGTTCCACTCTGATATTGTTTTCAAAAAGAAGGACTGTTTATATTGGACAGTCTTTGCGTGTATTGTATCGAAGCACTTGGAATTGTTTTTTATTTGGTTTTTGACAATGTTTATTGATTTACAGTCTTTGAATTCTCTGGCTCTCACTGTTCTCCTCGGTCCGGATCGTTTTAGAAATTTGTCTGCTGGCAGCCCTGGCACCAAGTCGTCTTCAAGGTAAAGAGTTTCCAAGTTCTATCAAGAGTACATGTGCGTTTTCAAGAAAGCAGAATCGAGTGGGAATTAAATAATCTTCTAGCTTTCGTCCAAATAGATGTAAAATAAATAAGTTTATGCTAAAATTGTTTGCTCGTGGTTTGCTTGTTTTATGAGGGGCTGTTTAAAAGGCCCACCGCATTCAAAGAATCCCTGGCATGTTTAGGTTTGTCCGCTTATCTGAAAAGAAAAGCGCTTCAAAACCTTTTCCAAAATTAGACCTGCTTTTATCGTCCCTATGAGAAAACAAGAGCCGTCACAAACGGATTATGCTCCAGGAATAAGTGTTTGTCACAAAATCAAAACTATCATACATTAAGCCCCCTTTTCCGATGACAGATTTTTGTACACGCATTTTTTTTATAGAATATGGTCTAGAACATCTCATTTATCACAAAAGTACACAATTTCATTAAATTCTGTACATTAGATGAAGAGAAATTAGAGAAAAACTAATTTTCACATTAAGGCCCCTTTTTCCATGACGCAGCCTCAAACCAAGAAACAGAGAAAAGGGTCCCTACGGATTATCCAAGGGAGTTCACATGTGAAGTTTCATTGAATTTGGTCCAAGGGTTGCTGAGATCTGGCTGTGGACGAACGGACGGACAGACAGCGTGGCGACTATATGCTCCCCGAAATTTTTTTCGGGGAGCACAAAAACTTGAAATTACATTTAGGCCAAAGAAAAAAATGTTTGTAACCAGCAGTTTCTCCTTTTGTCTCAATATTTTCTATGCTACATTTACAAATAAATCTACTACCGTTTTGTTGTCTAAAGCTGCTTTCAAGTTGGACTATGCTAACATTTTGTTGCTTGTGAAAGGGACTAAACTTAATACCATAAAGACTTTCCATATACCAGCTCATTATATAGAAGGAATCGAAAGAAAAGCTCTCTCTTGCGGGCGCTCTCTCTCACCTTGTCCATAAGACCACCAATCAGAAACATAAGGAAAAAATTGGTTATCGGCCTTTTTTTTTTTCTTTTGTGTAATATAATTTCCCAAGTTTTTTTCCAGTAGGAAAGTCAGAATATGGTTTGACTTAAAACTTTTTTTCAAACCGCAAACTTTTAGAACAGTCCAATTTGAGAGGTGCTGACGGCAGAAAAAAAACTTTATTTATTAAAATAGAATGCATAGCAAATAAAATATTGAGGCAACAGGATAAAATACTGGTCATAAGCATTTACTACTTTAGCCTCTTTCTATATATAAGTCTTTTCTACTAGGGACAACAAAACTAGATCTTGTTTGGGAAAGGGTTAAGGGATAGATTATTGTGTTGTCAGAAAATTGTTTCAAAGTCTGGAGTATGGTCCAATCTATTTACTGCTATTCCTTACTCTTTTTTCAATTTTCCTTTGGCAATCAATTGCCAGGGTTGCCAAAAGCCAGAAGATATAAAATTCCTAGACATTTCTGCGACAAAATCTGAAAATTACCTGATATATGACCTCTTTATATGGGCAGGTTTTAAAAAAATGTGACCAAAGTGTGACATTTAAAGTGACATTTCACATTTATTTCATTTTTTAAAATAATGTCTCGATGCAAACATTGTTTATTCCAATGCGTAGAAACGTTAACAGTTTTTTGAAGTTGTTATCTATAAGCGAACAATACGCCTTCAAAGTTGAGACAGAAATGACATATTCTATTTAATCTGAACTGTTGTCCACAACAATTTGTTTAATTTTAGCACAAAAATATATATTTCTCGTAAACGGTTCAATATTTTGGCTTGGAATTTTCAGAATTGTCATAAGAAAACATGCTCTTTCAGATAGAATAATAGTAAAATTTATGTAAAAATAATCCTGAAATGTCACTTTACACTCGTTCTCAGAATAGGACGTCGATTTCTGAAAAAGGCTGTCTTCGCTATAAAAATATTTATAAAAAATAGAAAATCATCAATAGTTCAAAATAAGTTTGCATACCTTCAATATCATTTATAGTACAAATAAAAAATGGGTAAAACTCATCATAGTATACAACTGTATGGATTTGGGCAATCCATGTTTATACCAAGGGGTCGATTTTTCGCCTGTCCCCGCGCTGTTTGTTGTTGATTTGAAGCTTTTATGGGCAAGTTGGCAAAATGCAATACAAAAAAGATATTTTCGAAACTGATAAATGGCTATGTGCCAACGTAAAAATAAGCAATATTTCACTAATTGAGGTAAAAAGAAAAAAATATCAGCAATAATATTTTGTCCCCGAATTTAGGTAATCTACGTTAAGCATCATTTAAAAAAATGATAAATAATTCAAGAACTCCTTTAAAACAATGATTATCAACGAAATTAACATCTTAAACAAGCATTTGAATAATCAGATTGCAATATAGACACGCATGTGTTCCTTGTTTTGTTTAAAAACACAATAATGCAACCAAGGTACGACCGTTGTTTTAAGCTTGTAATTTACGTTAGTGACATTTTCCCCATACTAGAAAAATAAACAATATTGTAGGAAGTAGGATTGACCTTGAGGAGGAAATAGGGGTAATAAATCATTCTTTCATATCTTTTCCGAATTGTCAATCGAGAAAAGTTTCTTATGCAGTAATTTACGTTATGTAAGCTACGTTAGTGAAAAACACGAAATTCGCTGTTTTGAGCCCGATAGAGAGATTTATTGGTTGTTAAACTGTAGGATATACATACAGAGTCTGAAAAAATCATGTTCCTTGTTTCATTGCTCAACATGTCAGTCTCGTGGAGTGTCATTAGAAGTCTGTGACGGGTGGCAGAATTCGAGGTAAGTTACATGTTTTTAAAGAATTTCCACAATTTCTTTACGGTTTTATTAATTTTCATACTATGAAGGATATATTGATACAAAAACCGTATAAGATGCTTTCCAAATTGTGACAACAGACCTGATTAAAGCACACTTATTAACAAAAACTTTGAATTCGTGTTTAGAATTCTTGACTTACCCTCTAATATTTATAGTCCATTATTACAGAAACCTAAATGTAACCCTTAAAGAAATGTGGATTGTTTTCAAATTTAAAAGCACAATAATTGTCTTACATGTTTTAATTGTAATTTCACTCAAAAGATTGAATTTACCTGTTGTGCAAAAAGGCGATAACGTAGCTTTCAAAAATGGATATATATCTGCTCTAAACGTCTACCAGAATATCTTTAAGATATCATAGCATGTTAACCTATGTTATCATGGGTTTTAGATGCCGAATTTCTAAATCTACTTGCTTATTATATGGATTTTCCATGTGGAATCAAAGTAATTAAACTCGTTATCTTAACGTAGATTACCAAAGTAGAAAACGTAGATTACAAATCAATTTTTACGTTTAAAAAGTGTCACATTGCACAGGTAACATTAATTGTTACTTATTTTTCACTGTTTTATTGCCCTTGAACGAAACGGTTTGAGAAAATACTTAAACAAAAGACAAAAATGCTGCTTTTCAGTTTTTTCTCTCTCTTTGAATAATTATTTTCTAAGCTATATTTCACATTAATTCATTCAATATCCACACACACTTTGCCATCAACAGAATCGTTTGAATTGCAAGGCTGAGTGTTTGCTGTTTGAGAAATTGTCCCTGTTGACCAGCTGTTGGTTAAGTTTGATGGCATTGTACGCAGAATCATTCCACAGTGTGCCATGTGTCGAGGCTGTTGCAGATACACTATTCTTGGAGAGTGCATTAACAAAATAAATTTAGACACTTAAATGTTCTGCCTCAATGTATACATTGATATGGATGCGTTCGTTTCTTTCTTTCATTATTTGATATTTTGAAAACAATATTCATTACAAAAATAAAGATCCGCGCAAATTTGACTTTTGCATCACATGGCCTTTATAATTATCATATCCATCAAAATTATATTAAATCATATAATTTATTATAACATACGCATTCTGAATATGGACAATAAAGGGAAATTTTAGACTGGTCTAAATCTAAACCCAAATTTGAAGGTGAAAAAAATGTTACTCAAAACAATGTGTTATTCATAACATAGAAACGTTTCAGGAAAAGGAGAAAATGCTGACTATTAGCATTTTCTTTTCCGTTATCTATTTCTTGCTTTCCATTCTAGAGGGTGATCAGAACCAGGACTTCGGAGGAAAAGGGTATTATTCTTTGTGTATGATACCCTTTCTTTTCGCTTGTGCACATCTAAGATTGTTTCGAAAATTTACAAGGAAGTATTTTCAAAAATCATCATACCTATTTACTAAAAGGTTTTGATATTCAGAAAAGAATCGTGAAAGTAAAAACAATATTAGCGTGGAGAATTTCAGTCTATAATTTTAAAGTTGTTACTGTTCTTGTTACTGTCTACGGTAAATATAGTTTCCCTTAGACAATTTTCAGTGGCGTCGCGTGCGGGGCGGCAGGGGCGGCGGTCGCCGCCCCAATAATTCGGCAAGTAAATAAAGGCATTTTGTCGTTTGGGGCGGCGAAAAGGCAATCGGTTGGGTTTCCTTCTTATCGGTTTCCAGGGAAACGGTCACAAATTAAAAGCAATAAAATAAGTGTGAAAGCGTGCGGTACCCGTCGAATATACATTCAGTGATTATCGCAAGACTATTGTAGGTGTAGGTAAAATTAATCGCACTTACAATAGTTTTGCGATTAACCCTTTACCTTATTTAGACGAATTTTTGACTGAATGGGTCAGCTTATCAAATAATTACCCGAAAGCAAAGCGATTTTGCGTATTGGTTATCCAGAACTTTTTGAACATAAAATCATTACAAGCATATGTTTTTGTGATTTAATAAAAAGACGGCGACTTTTAGATGACTTTCGTCATAAAAGAATTGTTTTGTTCGATGTCATAATCAAAACTTATCAAGAGCTGTCCGAAGACAGTGCGCTCGACTTTCTAAGTTGCTTAGTATAAAGGGGGCATAACTCCAAATATAGTGGAGCCGGGGTCATGCCTGGTAGCAAGGTAGAGGGTGTGATGGTGAATAAGTATTCCAAGTTTGGGTTGAATCCCTTTGATAGTATGGAAGTTATTGATGTTTGAAAAAAAAACTTTAAGCTTTGTTGCAACGCCGACGCCAACGCCGACGCCCGGGTGACAGTATAAGCTCTCATTTTCTTCGGAAAGTTTAGCTAAAAAATAAGCCCACTTTCTTCTTTCCCTTCTAACGTCATCCCTTTCTATACTGTCTGAAAGTAGACATGTCCAAAGCTAATCAGCCTCTTAATTTTTTCTTCCCAAAACGTTCCTTTTGGTAAGAAGACATCAGAATCGCGATTATACATCGCACTATGGTCCAAACAATACTGATTGCTCCATAGATGTACCACAGCGATGTACTATTCCATTTCTGTCTGTAATTTGAAATAAGACGGAAGTAATCGGATTAATACTATCAACATTGCTGGACAATTCATCTTATCGCTTTTATGTTACGCAGATATTAAAACGTTTAAAGATCACGGTGGAGATTTGCATCATGGGATGGGTACCGAATACAGACAAATTTGCCCCCGCTTCAGGTAAGAAATTGTGCAACCACTTTCTTATTTCTATGCGAATTTCCAAGCGGTTTATAGCATGGGTTTCCCGTTGCATGTGCCCGCTTTGAGACCTTTCCTCAGATATATGACTTGTTTGTGGAGTGCTTGTAAATTTTCCAAAAGTAGATCCCAACCGACCAGAAAAAAACGACAAAAAATTCAGATAGTTTTTGTGGTAGCTTGAAATCAATTTTTCGGAAAAGTGTAAAGAGTTCCCAAATAAGTCATGCATCAGAGGAAAGAGCTCAGTAAGGCATGGTACTCACTCACTCACTCACTCACTATCCTGTTTTGATTATCCAGGCCATTCATTAGTCCTCTACGGAGGGTGGGGCCTGGCTGCCCAGTCGCGATCGTAGCCTCCCTCTCCACATCTGGCGGTCGAAAGGGTTAATGTTGGTCAGTCCTACGGCTTCCCGATCTCTTTTTACCAACTCTTCCCATGTTAGTTTGGGTCTGCCGCGTCCTCTGCGTTCTTCTATGTTTATGGATCGAACTGTTGACACGCATCCATTACTCCGCTCCACATGGCCAAACCATCTAAGCCTGTTTGCCCTGAGGATTTCTGTTAAGTTCCTGATTCGTAGCCGGGAGATTAGGGTCTCTAGTGTCACGCTGTCTTCGGGCTTTGTTCCACAGATCCACCTTATCATGGCCTTGTCGTTACGAATCAGCTTCTTTTGAGTGCTAGATGTAACTGCCCATGTCTCAGACCCATAGAGCAGTACTGGCCGTATATAGCTTGAGTATAGTCTGCCTCTGGTTGTGATTGGAATGCTCCTGCAGGTTAAAATTGGAAGGAGTTCCCTGAACTTTTTCCAGGCAGACTTACATCTTGTGGTTGCTGCTAGCTCACATCCACCGTCCGCTGATAATGTGTCCCCTAAGTAACAGAAGCTTGGTAAGACTTCAAGTTTGTCCTGTCCAATGGTTACTTCGGTTATGATACTGCTGACATTTGGAGTGAGGTTTCCAAGGCATCGACGACATTTGAAGTCAGGGTCTGGTTTCAGGGTTCCTTTGATTCCACTGCACTTTTTGTGTACCCACTGGGAGCAGCTGCCACACTGTATTGAGTTTTGGCCTGTACCACTCAAGCATACTGCACATGGGTACTTTCCTGTCTTCTTTACATTCATAAATGTCTGAAAACTTCTTCCCAGATATTTTTAGCATATTTATAGTCTTTTCCTTGGCACCCTGCGGTTTGTTAAGCTCAAATAAGTCATTCATAATTTGGTGTAATCTACTCTATGTTGTGATTTAATCTACGTTATGAAGAGGACAGGCAATTTTGAAAGTAAAATTTCGCAAACAATCACAAATAATAGATACTTTTCAAATCTGTTTAAATAGTAAATTACATTTATTACAGGATTACAGTTGTAGATCGACAACTTTATGATTTTTTATCTTCTTTTATTTTTAGTTTTGAAAGAATGTGTATTTTCACCGTCGACAGATCTATCAAAATGACTATTTAAAGACTGAGAATGGAAATTCAGAATAAAAAATAACAAACCCTTTCAGTAAGAATATCAAGAAATATGATAAAATCATTTCTTACAGTAAAATGTAAAATAATCCGTAAAATATTGTCAATTATTTACTCATAACGCAGATTACGCTTCATTTATACCAGAGTTAAGAAATAGTATTGAAAAAAATGAAAATCACTGTATTTGAGTTCTGATATTTCGCATTATTGTTCATAAGTGTTTGTTCTACGGAATTAAAAAGAAAAACAACGGTTTTGAAGAAGTTCATTTTTTCTCAATTTGCAAATTGGAATCGACGTCCTATTCTGAGAACGAGTGTTTAAATGTTAAGAATAACAGATAATTTTACAGAATATCATCCAGTTTTCTTAATTAGGGTGGCTAAAACTATTCTAAATGGTTAGGCAGTTCCAAAATTATATTTCAAATTCATGTTCACTACTGTTTAGCTAAAATTGTGTGCACAATCTTGCAAAATGACAACAAAAAAGCGTTTCACTCCTGACAGCATATATATTGCACAATATGAGAAATTGTAACTCACGAATCACTAAAAAGTATAGTGCAGAATGGATTATGCCCACATGGTTGATGGCTTCCTAAAAAAATTGAGTGGTAGATTTTTGGCTGAATAGACAACAAGAGTTGTCCGCGGACAACGTAGCTCGCCTCACAGGCGTCCGTAATTTGAACCTTGGCACCATCTAGACTATTCTTTATCACAAGGCATTTTTCTACGTTCAACCTGACCGCCACCCCTCTCTCACAAAATACGGTGGAACTTTTTCAAATTAACAGATAATCTGTCCAATCTTTCATTAACCGAGAGCCAACATATTTTTCTTCAATGAAAATGCAATTGCTAGGAGGTGGGTAACGAAATCTGACTGCTACAATGGCTCAAAGTTGAAATTTCCATCGAGGTTTTGCTTCATGGACACTCTAACGTTCAGTCGATTTCAAGATATGAGCACGCTTGAGATCGAACAGAGCGCCCTTTAAACTACATGGACACCAAAAGCAAGTCTAAATATAACACTAACCTGCCACATTCGTCTTCTCTAATGGCTTAGAATCAAACATTTCACGATTTTTCCGTTCAGCTAGAGTATTGACATGAAAGTAGACATCTTGAAAAGATGACGTAATTGGCGACGAATAATTTCATTGGTCGACTCGTTTCTGTTAACTTGTTCGTACATTCCCCCGAAAATCAAGGCACCACTACTATCGCTAGCGCCACTAGCTTGACTAAATGTGTTTTAGATAATCTTCATCCTCATAATCTTCTCTTTACTGCTGAAAAATAACATGAGCGAACTTTTCTAACTTTCCTTTGTCTCCGTTAGCTAAATCTTTAAATACCCTCTGGTTCCCGCTCTTACATCATGAAACTGTTTAAAAATAGCTATAGAAATCGAGTACCAATCTCGCGCGAGACTGTCAAAACGATACTCGGCCAATAAAATCATTCGTCGCTAATTACGTCACCAAAAACGTGACATCGATTATCCAACGAAATTACCTATCGTTACATCTGACCCAGATTGGCAGTTTCCTTTTGAAAATTTGACAACAAACCTCAAAATCACCGAATTCTCAGTTGTTTGCGTTTGTAGAAGACGACAATGACAGGTCAGTGTTTGATTTAAACTTGCTTTAGGTGTTCACGCAGTTAGAATGTCGTTCTGTTTGATCTCAAGCGTGTTCATATCTTGAAATCGACTGAACGTTAGAGTGTCCATGAAGCAAAACCTCGATGGAAATTTCAACTTTGAGCCATTGTAGCAGTCAGACTTTGTTACCCACCCCCAAGCAATTGCATTTTCTTTGAAGAAAAATATGTTGGCTCTCGGTTAACGAAAGATTGGACAGATTATCTGTTAATTTGAAAAAGTTCTACCGTATTTTGTGAGAGAGGGGTGGCGATCTGATTGAACGTAGAAAAATGCCTTGTGATAAAGAATATTCTAGATGGTGCCAAGGCTCAAATTACGGACGCCTGTGGCTCGCCTATACGAGAGCTTGTCACAAAAACAGCAATTTTTTTCAAAAGTAGGTCAAACTCCAAGGTCAAGGTCACAAGGTCAAAGGTCATGGTCCCAAATGAAAGGTCTTGTCGAGATGTATCTATGTATGAAATATCAAGGCTGTATCTCTAATAGTGCCTGAGATATAGGCCAGGTTAAAGTTTTTCAAAAGTAGGTCAAACTCCAAGGTCAAGGTCACAAGGTCAAAGGTCATGGTCCCAAATGAAAGGTCTTGTCGAGATGTATCTATGTATGAAATATCAAAGCTGTATCTCTAATAGTGCCTGAGATATAGACCAGGTTAAAGTTTTTCAAGTAAAGACGAGACGGGACGGGACGCTGACACTAGGGCTGTGACATTAGCTCCCCGGACATAAAGTCCCGGCTCGCTAAAAATGAGAACACATTTTGAAAAATAAAAGTGTTTCACTCCTGACATAAAATTCAGAAGGGTATTGTATAAAACAGGCTCCATCTCCTAAACCAATGAAGATAAGATAAAAAAGTAATTTTAAGATGATGATGCACGTTTTTTATGAATTACAAGTGCTTATTGTAGTATCCTGTCACTGTCTTTTATTTACCATAGCTTAGAAACTTGGTAAAAGTGTTAAGTGTCACACAAAAACGTTTCACTCCTGACATTTTTGACATGTTTTAATAACATATCTTTTTTATTTGTGCAGCGATTTTCTAACTTGGTACCCAGTATATAGACACAATAACACATCTTTTTAGCTTTAATTGGGTTGAATAATGTTTCTTTGTAAAAGCCGTGGCATGTAAAAAGTGAATGGTCACATTTTTTTTAAACTTGCCCTTATATGTTTGGCCTCTCCATAATAACTGTTGATATAGACATGAAGTTTAAATTATTTGATACATGGTACTGCTCCTTATTTGTTTTCAGAAAAGTCTCTGACAATGCCCTGCCTCTTGCCTTTACTTCCGAATTCCATGACCTAGAAAACTACCGTCACTTTTCAACAGAAACCTTGTAACTACAGCTTACAACAAGCTGCAGTTACAAGATTTTCGTTGATAGCAGCGATATTTAATTTCCTTGACATTTCCCTAACGCGTTCCAACCCTCAGCTCTATTTTTCCATGGCCAATAATAACAATAAAACACAAATAAACAAAAATAACTTACTTTAATAATAATCAATGATATAAAATTTACAAAAATCTATAACTAGCATATTAATATACATGTATTGCACATAATAAATAGACCTACAGATAAGGGTGATGGCTTTTCAAAATGCAGTATTTCTTTTATTATTCATGAACTTCCATATATTGTGGGTACTCATTGGAAATTGTCTCATCGTAACAATCCAAATGAGTACCCACAACATAGAGTTTGGATTTTAAATAACAAATTTAGAATGCCTTTACTCCCTCTCTCTGTTGCCCTGTATAAATTCATCCCATGTGAATCATGGGCCAAGTAACCAAATTGTAAACCTGCATAGAAATCACTGAGGGTACAGGATATCAGATTTTTTTCCATTTCTTGCATTTTTCAAATTTTTAATGGATGCAAAAAATCACAAAATTGTTTGGAAATTGGTAAAATTGTCATAACAAACCATTTCTTTCCTTTTCCTACTATATTTCAAGTATGAACGTAATTGGTATAAAAAATGGTAGGCCTATAGTACCATTTAAAATTGAAACTGAATAAGAATCTGACGAGTCAAACTCAAGGTAAAATGCCATTCCCTACAAAGCAAGATTCTACTGCATGTATTTTGAGACAAGTCCGAGTGGTAATCTCATTGAAACTATGAGTGTTTTTGAGCAAACAAGAATATTTTGTTTTAACCCTTTTCCAAATGACAACAATTTGTATTGTTCCAAATAGAAAATAGCTTCAGACGACAAAATGCATGTTGATACAGATACACTTTAGTGAACAAAGTAGCACTGAAAATAATGAGGCAACATAATAAAATGCTGGTTATCAACATTTCCTTCTTTTGCCTTTATGTTATACCAAGCCTTTTCTATATGGGACATCAAAACCAGATCTTGTTTGTGACATACCTAGAAGTGCACACTTAGAAAAACAAAGAGGCTGAAGAAGAAAATGCTGCAGATCAGCATTTTCTTCTTTTGTCTCAATAATTTCTTAGCTTTATAGTACACATAGTCCTTCTTTATCCACATCCAATTTGTGCTTTGCAGCGGCTTTCAAGTAGCACTACCCTAAATTTGTGTCGTTTGGGAAGGGGTTTGGCAGACAACAGGAGCTACGACCTTACACAATCCATCTAGTTTGGGTAAAAAAGCTGGTTTTGCTGTCCACTGTAGCAATAATTTGGTAAATATTGAGAACAAGAGCTTCGCAGAGCCACGCATATACTCCCAAGAGGGGCTTGTCAGTAAAATTGGCCATTTTTTCAATTCAAGGGCAGATAATTCAACATAACACGTTATAAAAATTTTGTTTGCACAACCAGACACCATAAAGATTCATTGTGGCTACTTTGATTAAATTCTGGTTGAAACTGTAAGAGTTGCCCACAGGAGAAAATGGGCATTTTTGAGAAAATGGACGTTTTTCCTTAAATTCAAGGGCAGATAATTCAAGAACAAAAATAGTTATCCAAATTCAGTAAGCGGTGTGCACAACTAGACACCATGGAGATTCATTGTGGTAAGTTTGATAAAATTCTGATGAAAACTGTAGTAGGAGTTGCGAACATAAGAAAATGGGCATTTTTTTTTTATTCAAGGGCAGATAATTCAGGAATGAAAAGAGTTATCTGAATTCCGTAAGTAATGTGCACAACTAGACACCATGGAGATTCATTGTGGCAAGTTTGATCAAATTCCGATCAATACTGTAGGACGGACAGATGGACAGACAGACAGATGGACAGACGACCGAGCCATAACATAATACGACCCTTCGGGCGTATAAAACAGAAAGCATTACTGATTATCAGCAAATTCTCCTTTTCCCTCAATATTTTCTATATGATATTTTTTTCTAAATTTGAAATCTATCATTTTGTCATCTGCAACAATTTTCAAATCGGACCATCCTAAAATCTTGTCATTTGGTGAAAGATTAACCATATTATTCCACTGCGGAGAGTAATATTATGCTGTTACAGTAATTTCATCGTTTGTATTCAATATTTTCTCCGCTGCCGTCCTCTGTTCAGCATTTATCCGTCGATATTCTGCTCTGAAGAACGACACCAGAATCACAAACGCAAAAACAGCAACACAACTGGCAAACAACATTGGTACTGAAAAGAAATAAATTAATTTTGTTTTTACAGATCACCAAACTTTTCCATAAAGAAAAGAATGAAAGATAGAATAACAAATGAAATTAATACACAGATGAGTAATAATCTTTCCCTAGTGTGTACATGCAATCCTTATATTGTAAATAGTTCTAGCCAGGCCCCACCCTCCAAAAAGGCCTAATCCACGGCCTGGATAAACTAAACAGGATGATGATGATGATGATGATGATGATGATGATGACGATGATGATGATGATACTATTTCAAGGAATTTTGTTTGAAGACACTGACACGGTGGGGATTGTGCATGATGGGATGGATAACGACTACCGACAATAGGGAACGATTTTATCAAGTAAACCGTGATGTAATTTCGGACAAATAAATAGTATTTCGTTGGTGTTGTTATAAAATCTTGTAACTACGGCTTGAATCAAACCGTAGTTACGAGATGTTATAACAACACCGACGGTTTATCAAAACATAACGGTAAACTCAGTCTATTTTTTGCACAAAATTTGATGCCAACTCGCCTCGCTTCAGGTAAGACATTTTGCAATAACTCTTTTATTTCTGTATCAATTTTCAAGCGGTTTGCTGCATGTACCCCGCCTTATCGAGCTCTTTCATCGGAAGTATGACATATTAGATAACTCATGATACTTTTTCCGAAATATTGTCCCAACCGACCAGAAAGCGAAATGGTAATGACTACGGCCAAATTAACCACGCTTCATGTAAGAATTTGTGCAATAACTTTCTTATTTCTGCGTCAATTTTCATGCGGTTTGTTGCATGTACTCCGTCTTACTGAGCCCTTTTCTCAGATGTATCATTTAACTGGAGCTTCCCTGTACTTTTCTCAAAACCCGATTCCAACCGACTAGAAAAAGGGCCTGAATTTTTTGTCGTTTTTCTGGTCGGTTGGGATCAATTTTTGGACAAAGTACAAAGATTCTACAAACAAGTCATATATCCGAGGAAAGAGCTCACTAATGCGGGGTACATGCAACAAACCGCTTGAAAATTGGAGCAGAAATAAGAAAATTATTGCACAATTTCTTACCTGAAGCGAGGCAAATTTTGTCCGTATACTTCGTATTCGTTATCCATCCCATCATGCACAATCCCCACTGTGACTGATTTGGAAGATAAAAAGAAGTCTATCCAGTTGCATGTCCTTATCATAATTTATTAATCCTTTCACAAATAAACCTGGTTTTAACGTCCTTTATAAATGAGGCTTGGGAAAACATTGAGACAAAAGAAGAAACT
Organism: Fragum sueziense; assembly: GCA_963680895.1. Classification (NCBI taxonomy): domain Eukaryota; kingdom Metazoa; phylum Mollusca; class Bivalvia; order Cardiida; family Cardiidae; genus Fragum; species Fragum sueziense. Next base: position 22,188,097 of record OY804601.1, read on the forward strand.
GCTGATAACCAGCAGTTTCTCCCTTTATCTCAATATTTTCTGTGCTTTATTGTACTCAAATACCTTCTGTTTTAACATCATTTTGTTGTCTACAGCTTGAGAGAACAAAGGCTCAGATGGTATGGACATGTGAGAGATCCAAGGGGGCTATAAAAACGGCACACAACATGCAGGTCACAGGAACTCGCAGGCGAGGAAGACCCAAGATGACTTGGAAACAACTGACAGAGAGGGATCGCAGGGAATGGAATCTATCCACCATTGACCCACACAATAAGAAGGACTGGAGACAGGGAGTAAATACAGCCATGCGTGCAGCTAGCCAGCTACCTGGAAGGGAGCCCACTGATGTGGATAACGCTTCTACACCTGCATGTTAAATATGAAACCCGGGAGTGAGTGTGAGTGACAGCGTCTGTTAAAAAAGACCTCTCTTAAATTTTGCCATTCGGTAATGGGTTAATCAGAGGATGCCTGTTCTTTTAAACTGACTTTTAACACACCATTCCATGTTACCCACTTTCAAAACACATACTAACCCATTAACAGATGTCAAAATTCTAGACTTGTCCAAAGTCAAAGTTGTAGTAGACAACAATTTTATGTGAATAAAATTTCACATTTTTTGGTCTTTGTCAGTAGAAAATAGCATGGAAAATAAAGAAATTGCTTGTCCGGATCAAGGATTTCTTTGAGGGGTGGGGGTCGAATGTATAAATAGAGGGTTTCGTTTTCCTGTTATTAAACAATTTTGACTGAATTTCTGCATGAAAATAGAATAATCAGGCTACAGAGGGGTTTCGTTTCACCCCCGAACCCCATCTGTATCTGCCACTGACTTGTGTCAGAAAAGTGTCCTGTTTTCCCCTAACATAAAAAATATTTATGACGTTATGTAATCAGTTATGTATATACCTGTCCAGTCTTGAGGAGTAAAGCCATTTGCTTTTGAGCTAGTTTCATCACAGCCTGTAGGTAAGGATGCATCATGGGCAGATAAATCTTGGGCTATAAACTGCATCAATATGATGTATATTATACACTGGACCTGCCTGTGAAAAGACAATATAGATGATTTTCTTAAAGTATTAGATAGCCAGGAGTATGGGACAAGGAGTGCTAAGGCATTTTAGATAGGTTTATTAGTATTTTTTGCCGTTTGCAACTGCTATGGTCATATCGCTGTGGCTGGAGCACCTACTATGGATTCCTGTTGTTTCGCATACCAGTACAACCACAACACCCTAACTGACCCTCCAGCTGCTCAAACACATTGGTTAAAGATATCAAACCATTGGTGGGTGACATCATTGTCAGAAAGGGTATTTGCCATGGCCGGGTATCGAACCTGGGACCTCTAATAAGAGGCAGATGCGCTACCAACTGACTATGGCCACAGCTAAAGCATTTCAGAACAACATGGTTCTAGATCAGTTAGATCAAAGCAAAGAAAATTGGAAATCTATCACTAAAGGCGATAAAAATACCATGGCCACTGCATTTGTCAGGACAATAATTTTTGTCCACAAAGGGCAATAACTCCAAAGATATCATGAGCAGAGTTACAGTTCTTCTGTGCTGCACCTCTCCACAATGAGATCTTTCCACCTAAGAAGTTTCATGATTCTACCTTTGATATATTTTTAGTTATGCTTCGGACAAGGTTTGTACAAGGACAGACAGACAGGCTGATTCCAGTATACCGCTCAAAGCCTTCATTTTGCGGGGGTAAAAATAGACAAAATGTTAAATCAAAGAAGAATGCCAGAATATGATGCAACCCATTTTTGTAGTCTTCCAGGAAATATCCCAATAATTGTTATCATATATTTTTTGTGTTTACCTTAAACAAAAGACAATCAACAAACCATACTGTCAATCATAAAAATTTGAGATGTCATACTGGAGCGGCCGTAGATATCAATTTTTGTCAGATCAGAATAAACAAATATGACCCGTCACACTAAAAGGTACCTTATCCAAACTCCAAAAATGCAAATTTTGACAAACTTGATAGGCCTAGCGCAGGCCAACCAGATCCCTTATACGAAAAATGAACATATAGTAAGATAGGAAAAACATTCTGGATTTAGAAAATTACATCAACGTGAAAAGTGTCGGCCCTAGTCTGGCTGCGCCGACTGTGTTGATTAAAAGTTGACACATATATGTTACTGACTCCAAAATATTTGGTATTTTTTAGAATAGTTTGATCCACAATAATTACAATCAATCAGTTCATAACAAACATACATGACACCTACCCTGAGATGACCATAAATCCGGAGCTGGTGGCCTCCGCAACAGGATATGTAATCTCTACAGCTAGTTCCATACATATAGGGTAGATAGCAAACCCAAAACCTCCGAATAATGAGACAGCTAGACCTACCAAAACTTTCTGGTCCCTCAGTCTTGAGACCTACAACAATATAAAACAATGATTTTACTAAGCTTAACATCTCATCTTTAGACACATCCATCAGCGATATAAAGTCAGATATGTAGGTATCATAGAGTCTTAGAGGTACATTGTGGCGAGTTAAACTTAATTCTGAGGAAACTATTAAACAAGGGGATAAAAATTTGATCGATTTTTAGATTAATGGTAAGAAAATATGACTAACTTTAGACGTAAAAAATGTCGATAGCTATATTTCCCCACATTTCCCTTTAATACATAACTTTGTAACTGTCTCTGTTCATCTTTGAATTCATAAATTTTAGGTTTAAAATACTTTATGAGGGAATACTAATATCCACATCCTAAGCATACTCCTATTTATTGTATGTAATTTGTGTATAAATTTTAGGGGGTTAGCACAAAACCATTGTTTATGGACATTTACAATAGCTTTGCACTAGGCCTACAAAAAGTGTTGACTCACCTCAGCAAAAGCACAAGTAAATAAAGAACTAAGGCCCCAGCACACTTTAACAACCTCCTCAAACTGTTTGGTTTTATCAACATATAAACCTGCAAACGCTGCACCCACCAAACCCGTACCTATCATTAAAGCACCGCACAGACCAGCAAAATTCTGAAAAACGATTTCAATGTTAATTGAACTTTTCCTTAAAAACAAGATCTTTTTTTCATGTCCTAAATTTAAATGCTTGAGAAAAGATTAGGGTAAAGAACTTCATTAACAATATATCAAAATTTGTTTGGCAGTGAAGACAATCAAACTTTATTTTTTTCAATTCAAAACCCTATATTGTGGGTACTCATTTGAATCGTCTCAACAAGCATTTCTTATACAATACTAATGAGCACCCACAACATAGGGTTTGACGAACAACTAATGAAAGATTGCATGCTAAAAAGCAATTACCCTCTCAAAAAATGTAGCCCTGTATAGTAAAGAGTCAATGAACAACTCTAAAGATAAGCGGTAGTGAAGACATTCTAACTTTGTTATTTAAATTCCAAATCCCATGTGGTGGGTACTCATTTGAATAGTCTACATGAGACTATTCTAATTGAGTACCAAAAACATAGGATTTGATTAACAATAAATCAAAAATTGCTCCCTCTAAAATGTAGCCAGATAAGTGGAAGTGAAGACAATCTAACTTTGTTTTTTCAATTCCAAACCCTATATTGTAGGTACTCATTTGACTTGTCTTGTTAATTCTAATGAATAACCACAACAAAGGGTTTGATGGACAATAAGTGAAATATTTTATTTTGATAAACCATCAACATGTCTTATCTGTAGCTCTGGACTTACATCTGTGTATCCTCTAGGACATAAAACTTGATCCAGGAATGATGAAAATGATGTAAATAAAGCTAGACCCGCACCAAACACAAAATTGAGCACCAAATAATGACGATTCTTTAAAAGCTGAAATATAAATGTAGGATATTTAAAACACTTTCTTATTACGACTTGATTTTGACATCCCTAAAACATAAGGCTCAAGAATACACTGAGGCAAAAGAATACAAGAGCTTCGCAGAGCGGCGCAAGTAAGCCCGAGTGTGGCTTGTCAGTAAATTGGCCATTTCTTTTCAATTCAAGGGCAGATAATTCAGGAATGCCAAGAGTTATCTGAATTTATAAGTGGCATGCATTAGTAGACACATGGAGATTCATTAGGTCAACTTTGATATAATTCCAGTTGAAGCTGTAAGAGGAGTTGCGAACACAAGAAATTGCGAACAGAGGGACAGACAGACGGACGGACGACCAGGGCCATAACATAATATAACCCTTGGGGCGTATAATATAAATGCTGACAACCAGCATTTTCTCCTTTTACCTCAACATTTTCTTTGCTAAATTGTTTTAAACTTTGATCATTACTAGTAACTATTTCATCTCCTGCAGCAAATTTCAAATTGGGGTAGTCAAATTTTTGGCCACTTTGGCAAGATTTAATTTGAAAAAATACATGATACACAAAAATAGAGCTCAAAGAAATGATGGTTCTTTAATTGCTAAAATATATAAGTAAATATATAAGTCAGATATCGAATTAACGCTGTCCAAGACAACAAAATATTAGTCTGATTGAAATTCTGTTTTTCAAAGGCAATACAGTTTCAGTTTTGATGCCCACAATAGAAATAGATTAGAGCCAGGATCTGGAAAAATGTCCCTTGAGGCTTTTGAGCCCAACATAGATCCAGATCAGCCTGTGCATACGCACAGTCTGATCAGGATCCATGTTGTTCTCTAATAGGTTCTTCGTGACCTGTAGCAACTTAAAGGGGGCAGCACGGATGCATATTGTACTGCATTTGACAACAGGCTGGTCTTGAAAATCAGTTTTTAATTGGACGTCCGAAAGGACGTACAATTCTTATAACCACTTTTGGACAGGCGAAATGGGTTTTCATTACCAAAAAACCCTTTCTCAGACTCAATTGCCAGTTGACCAAAATTCAAAATAGATTTTGCGACCATACAGGAAAACTGTCGTATCTTTTCCTACTTTCTATGTGTTCTCTAACAAATACTATAAGATTCATTGGCCGATTCAATTCATGCCACGTCTTAACCAACTTTACGATCTTTTTTCGATTTAATCATTTTCTTGTAGTTTTTTGACTTTCGTAATATTTATTGTGTAAAGGGTAAGATCTTTAGAAAGCGATACATGCATACACTATGGTTATAATGTAAACAGAACCCTATATCATCAGCAGCAGCGATAGCTCAAACGGGAAAGGATTAACCTCGCAACCTTTTTTCAGTTTGAAATTTGGAACGCCGTTGGTTCAAAACCAGTTCGGATTATTTCTTCTGTAAAACGTTTGTTTTTCTTGATGTGTTTACTGAAAACACACATTTTAGAATGATTACCCAATTTAATGCACGTATTGTGTATGATAGGTTCCTTTTCTTTGATCATTGTTGTTTAAGTCTTTGACATATTTAAAGGAACGGGGTTTCCACGAGACGTACTTTGGAACCAGGGTTTTGAAATTGATTATCGGGGAGTGAGTTCATTTCGCAACTCGGGTTCGACTCGATGACAAATCGGGGTTCCATCTGAACAGCCTCAGATGAGACACTAGTGAAATCCACCAATTCAGAAAAATAGTTGCTCTTACGAGTTTTTTATGCCCCAGTATCGAGAGATCGGGGGCATATTGTTTTACTCGTGTCCGTCTGTCTGTCCGTCTGTCTGTCTGTCTGTCCGTCCGTCCTTCTGTCCGAAAACTTAACCTTTGCCTTTTTCTCCAAATGTATTTGACATACAAAGCTCAAATTTGGTATGCAACTTCCTTTCAATGATATCTATCTGTTTCATGCAATTTGACCTTCCTCAAGGGCATCCCTTAACCCTTATCAACCCTTTACTCTACGAAAACTTAACCTTTTACTCCGAAAACTTAACCTTTGCCTTTTCTCCAAAAGTATTTGACATACAAAGCTTAAATTTGGTATGCTACTTCCTTTCAATGATAGCTATCTGTTCCATGCAATTTGACCTTCCTCAAGGCCATCCCTTAACCCTTAATAACCCTTTACTCCACAAAAACTTAACATTTTAGAAAAATAGCCATTTCGGGGGCATTTGTGTTTCACAAACACATCTTGTTTCTCCAGCATCTGTATCACTGATATTCGACAGTATCATGACCTATTTACATACTGATCGATGGTCATGACAACAATGATTATTACTAGTATAAGACTAAGTGACAGCGATCTGTATTTATTTCGTTTAAGCGACCCGTTTACGTGTATTGAGCTAAGAAGATGAAGCAATGGGTCTGCAACAGATGGTACCTGGATGATCGTATGAATATGTTTACAGATAGGGACATTGCTATTCTCAAATTTTCTTTGATAATGATATGAACATTTAAATTGCTTATTGTACTCCACTGCCATTTTCCCGACGGCACGTTCCCAATTTCTTCTTTTTATGCACATCTGTAGATGTAAGGATGCTGCGGTAGTACTTGTATGAGGAATCCATGGTTAGGTGCTCCAATTCATCTGGTATTTTGTTTCAGGAAAAGTATGTATTGAATTTGTTTTGTAACCACAACCAGGGAAAACTGCTACCGTGTTTTTTTCTTTTTTTACTCTAAACAGGAATAAAAATCAAAGTGCTTGGAGCACTATATTTAGACGCCTCTCATTGATTGAGCGGAATTGTATGTAAATGATCGGCGTTTCATTACTTTATTTCGTTGAATTTGTGTTAAGATCGATTCTAAATCACTGCGGTCGTTTTTTCGCCAACGATGGTGGAGATAGAAGTCGAACAAGAGTGCCATGGTCACAATATACGCCGCCACTTATAAAACTTGAGACAAAAAAATGACATTGACAAGGATTTATAAATATTCACACAAAAACCTGTAAAAAGTTGTGTTCACAAAAAGGTTTTTATAAATATCCAGTCAAAAACCTGGAAGGAATTGCGTTCACGAGACTGAAATATCATTAAGCCCTAGAGACTAAGATTGAAGGGGGCATAACTCAGGCAAAAATCAATGAACCATAAAATCCTTACTTCATGCACATCTACCAATTAAGGTAATAACATCCACCAAGTTTCATAAGGATCCAGTCAGAATCTTAGAAGAAGTTGTGTTGACAAGGCTGCAATTTCAATCATCCCCAGAGACTAAGTTTTAAGGGGGCATAACTCTAGAAAAAAATCAATGAACCATAAAATCCTTCCTTCATGCAAATCTACCAATTGAGGTGATTGACCAAGTGTCATTAATATCCAGCTATAAACGTAGGAGGACTTGCGTTGACAAGGCTGCCATTTCAATAAGCCCCACAGACTAAGTTTTAACCCTTTCCCAAACAAGACCTGGTTTTGACGTCCCTAATAGACAAGGCTTGGGAAAACGTTGAAACAAAAGAAGAAACTGCTGATAACCAGCAGTTTCTCCTTTTGTCTCAATATTTTCTATGCCATATTTCACACAAATTCTATCTTTAATAACTTCCAATTTGTCACTTGTGGCAGTTTTTGAAGTGGATCACCCTAAAATTTTTACGTTTGGGAAAGGGTTAAGGGGGCATAACTCTGGCAAAAATCAATGAACCATAAAATTCTTCCTTCATGCACATCTACCAATTGAGGTGATAACATTGACCAAGTTTCATTAAGATCTAGCCAGAAACTTAGGAGGAGTTGTGTTGACAAGGCTGCAATTTCAATAAGCCCCAGAGACTAAGTTTTTAAGGGGCATAACTCAGGCAAAAATCAACGAACCATAAAATCCTTCCTTCATGCACATCTACCAATTGAGGTGATAACATTGACCAAGTTTCATTAAGATCCAGCTAGAAACTTAGGAGGAGTTGTGTTGACAAGGCTGCAATTTCAATAAGCCCCAGAGACTAAGTTTTTAAGGGGCATAACTCTGGCAAAAATCAACGAACCATAAAATCCTTCCTTCATGCACATCTACCAATTGAGGTGATAACATTGACCAAGTTTCAAGAACATCCAGCCAGAAACTTAGGAGGAGTTGCGTTGACAAGAAAAGTGGACGGACGTACGGACGGACGGACGGACAGACGGAAAAGATGACGCCAATATACGTCCGCCTCGGGCGGCGTATAAAAAAAGATGATTAAAAAGAACAATGTCTGAGTAGAATTCGAACCCAGGGCCTTCCGGATATATAACATGTGTAAAGAGTACAAGGTGAGTGCTCTGCTAAGTGAGCTATCGCGGCTTTCATTTATGTAGCGCGTTGGCTTACATTTTGAATAAATTGCTTTGTAGCGTACTTTTTAAAATCAATGAAAAGTATAACTGACGACAATACTCATAGTAAACCGAAACAAGAAGACAAAAGTGCTAATCGCATGGCCTTAATTGAATTTGGTAATCAAATTAATAGTGATTATTCATAGCGACAAATCAGTTGTCTTGAAACGGCAATCAAATCAATTTGAAGCCTGAGAAGGGTTTTCTGGTATTAAAGCCGATTTCGTATGTCCGAAACCGATCTTATAGAATTAAACACAGAAGAATGAATAAAATATCTTTCGTTCATGTACAATCCCGCTCAATCAATCAGAGACGTCCAATTACAGTGCTCTCAGCACTTTGATTGTACTTGTTAACAATGCTATAAGGGACGTTTTTCCAGATCCCGGCTCATTAGAAAACAAAGGCAAAAGGATTTAGTAGGCTACGTCACTGACCTGTTTTAACCCTGGTATAAATGGTTCCGACTTTTCCTCAGCACTCGAGGATGGTGGGGTTGGTGGTACAGAACTCCAGATACCAAATGTGGCCAACACCATGGCTAATAGTGAAGGAGCCGTTATAACCCACAGCTGTAAATACAGAAAAGGATGATAATATTATGATACTGGTAAAATATGTGTCAAGACTTTAAGTCAGTGCTTCTGAAATAAGTTGTTTGATTTGTCCGACTTGTCCATTTACCTGTGCGGACAAGCAGATTTTGAAAGCTGGGTTGTCCGTGGACAAGTAAAAAATTCGGTTGTGATGAAGAAGTTTTTTTATTCTTTTTCTTACAATATATTTAATACAATGTAATATCTGATAGTTAAATGTAAGGGCTCTGTTGTAAAAAAAAAGTAGTTAGACAGTCATAATGGCATGCATTATACAAATGAAGCAATTAAAAAGAAAAGGTTTTAGTACGGACAAGTTGATTTTTGATACGGACAAGTAATTTTTAGATCATCACTTGTCAGTGGACAGGTAGATTTTCAAAATATTTCAGAAGCACTGCAGTTAAAAGATTTAGTCTATTGTAACAGAAACTTGTGCAAAGTTTAAAAGCAACAGGAATAGGGTAAAAATTCCATTAAATTAAATGTTAGAGTAAAAAATCTTTGCCTAAAGGCATATATCATGGTCACAGAAACATGTGCAAAGTTTGGAAGCAATAGCTGTTACATATAAAGGTTATCACAGATATATGGAAGTTGCACTTAAAAACTGAACCAAGAATTTCTTAGTCCACTAATTTACATGTTAGAGAGATGAACCTTTGCCTAGCGGCTGATATCCTTGTCAAAGCGGCAAGTGCAAAGTTTCAGTTGAATAGCCATGTGCGGATCCAGAGGGGGTGGGGGGGGGGTGGGGGGGTCAGGGGATCATGACCCACCCACCCTGAAATTTGGCAAAAAAGGGGGTAAAAGATCGGTAATCCCCCCCTCCCCCTGGGAAAAATACCTGGATCCACGCTTGATAGCATTAGTAGAAACAGAGATTTGACAAACTTGCACATGAAAACTTAACCAAAGCATTCCACCGTCAGCAATGTGACTAGACTTGACCCTACACCATTCATGTTTATTTTTGCACTACAATTTTAATCAAGTGCAACGGTCTTGAATATTGATGTAAATGTTAAGAATGGTCTTACCAGTTGAGACAGGTCTGATTGATGAACAACAATATAGGGGGCTATCAGATTAGCTACTAGTATACCAAGGGGATTCGCTGAAAGAAAGATTATGTAAAACATGTAACATGAAAATAGCATTAAAGGTTCAAACAAAGGCGCCTGCAGACATAAACTCTCTTCAAAACCAAGGATTGCTTGAGAAAGGTGCAGAAAATTAGCAGAAAATTCACAAGCAGTAGCCCCGTATTATGAAGCAAAAAAGAATTGTTCATTGACTATGTAGTCTGCTTTAATCTAAGGAAGTCAAAGAAAAAAAGCCCAAGCCAAAGGTTAAGGCTATGAGGCCAAAGCCTCTAGTGCATTAGATACATGTATAGACAAGGTTAAAGATTTGGATAAAAAAGGTTAGAATTAAAGATCAAGGTAACAAAGTTAAAGTTCATCGGTCCAAACTGAAAGGTCTTTGCACAAGGTCTTTGCACAAGGTTTCCACATAAACATGGGTGATTTTTCTCTATAGCAAAACAACTCTAAACAGAACAGTTTTGGGTCTTTTTCAACAATTATCTTTTAGAAAAATCTCACTTTTTGGCTTTGGGAATGAGTCCACTGTACTGACCCAGTCAAAGAATTGATAGAAAAACAAAGGTTAAGCAGGACAAGAATAGATTAACCCATTACCAGATGCAAAATTTTAGACTTCTCCAAAGCCATAGGTGTTGCACACAGCAATATCAACTTCATGAAGTTTTACATTTCTTTGGTTTCTGTATAGAAAACATTGTGGAAAATGAAGAAATTGCTTGTTACAAGCAATTTCTTCATTTTCCACAATGTTTTCCCAAGCCTTTAAATGTACTATTTCATAGGGCAACAAAAGACGTCATAATGAGGGAATAGCTTTAGAGCAAAAATAAGTGTTACCCATGGATGCCATCATATTGGCTGTAGCCCGCTGGTCCCCAGCAAACCATACAGCTGCCAGCTTGGTGGGAGCAAACATCACAAAGGGCTGGGCACAAGCTGCTAGAATCTGGCCTGAAAAAAGTAAACAAGAATTGTCCGCGGACAATAAAGCTCGCCCAAACGAGAGCTTGTCACAAAGAAAAGTCATTTCCTAGGTCAAGGTAAAAAGGTCATGGCCCAAAATGAAATTTTGTAAAAGTAGGTCAAGCTCCATGGTGAAGGTCACAAGGTCACAGGTCATGGTCAAATGTGAACTGTGTTGGAATGAGGTGTCCGTGTGTGAAATATCAAGGTTGTAGGTGTAAAAGGACATGAGTTATAGGCCAAGTTAAAGTTTTTTGAAAGTAGGTCAAACTCCAAGGTCAAGGTACAAGGTCACTGTCAAATGTGAACCGTGTTGGTAGGTGTCCATGTGTGAAATATCAAGGCTGTAGGTGCAAAAGGACATGAGATATAGGCCAGCTGAAAGTTTTTTAAAAGTAGGTCAAATTCCAAGGTCAAGGTCACCAGGTCCAAGGTCATGGTCAAATGTGAAAAGTGTTGGTAGGAGGTGTCATTGTGTGAAATATCAAGGCTGTAGGTGTAAAAGGACATGAGATAAAGGCCAGCTTAAAGTTTTTTAAAGGTAGGTCAAGTTTCAAGGTCAAGGTCACCAGGTCCAAGGTCATGGTCAAATATGAAAGGTCTTGGTGGGAGGTGTCCATATGTGAAATATGAAGGCTGTAGGTGTAAAAGGACATGAGCTATAGGTAAGGTTACAGTCTTTTAAAAGTAGGTCAAACTCCAAGGTCAAGGTCACAAGGTCCATGGTCATGGTCAAATGTGAATCATGTTGGTAGGAGGTGTCCATGTGTGAAATATCAAGGCTGTAGGTGTAAAAGGACATGAAATATAGGCCAGGTTAAAGTTTTTTAAAAGTAGGTCAAACTCCAAGGTCAAGGTCACAAGGTCCAAGGTCAAATGTGAATGGTGTTGGTAGGAGGTGTCCATATGTGAAATATCAAGGCTGTAGGTGTAAAAAGACATGAGATATAGGCCAGGTTAAAGTTTTTTTAAAAGTAGGTCAAACTCCAAGGTCAAGGTCATGAGGTCAAAGGTCATGGTCAAATGTGAATGGTGTTGGTAGGAGGTGTCCATATGTGAAATATCAAGGCTGTATGTGCAATAGGGCATAAGATATAGGCCAGGTTAAAGTTTTTTTAGGCCAGGTTAAAGTTTTTAAAAGTAGGTCAAACTCCAAGGTCAAGGTCACAAGGTCAAAGGTCATGGTCTCAAATGAAAGGTCTTGGTGAGAGGTATCCACATGTGAGATATGAAGGCTGTAGGTGTAATATGGCATGAGATATAGGCCAGGTTAAAGTTTTTTAAAACGGTCAAAGAGTGGGTCAAACTCCAAGGTCAAGGTCACAAGGTCAAAGGTCATGGTCTCAAATTAAAGGCCTTGGTTAGAGGTACCTACAGAAGAAGTATGAAGGCTGTATCTCTAACAGGGCATGAGATATGGGCCAGGTTAAAGTTTTTGCGGACGCTGACGCCGACGCTGACGCTGACGCCGACGCCGACATCCGGGGGTATGACAATAGCTCTTCCGAGACTATCGTCCCGGGCGAGCTAAAAAAGGGCAAAGCCTTACAAATTAGAAAAGGTAGAGACATTTTTTTCTATTTCAAATTAAAATCGTACAATGTGGGTTTCATTTCAGTTCTTTAGTGATAATTTAAAAGAGCAACCATAGCATAGGGTTTGATGAACATTAAAGGATAATTTGTATTGTGAAACTTCAGTACATTTTTTATCTGTAAAAACTCAAAGCACATGTCAATTAAAAGATAAGTATGAAACATCTAAAACAGGTTAAAGAAAATGACAAGCACTGAGACAAATTGACAACAATGTGTTAGATATCTCTTATGGAAAAGAATCAATGAGTATCAAATATAGTAATATATTGATAAAGATTTACCATCATTCTCTTCTTTTCCAATTGAAAAATTGAAAATTCATATGTCAATGCGATTATAGCTTGCTTGCTCTAATGCTATTATCATAGCAAAGTTTGCACTAGTAGGGCAGTCAAGAATGTTTAAACTCTTTTCATGTTGTTCATGTCAAGTTACTGTAAGTGTTATAACCAAAGCTTTGGAAGGCAGCATCTATAGACTAAAATCAGCCTGTAAAGACATGCAGTCTGATCTTAGCCTATAGTGCGCGCTGTCTACTCAATTCTTGAGAAAAAACCTTGAAATGTCTCTTAACCCCTTCCTAAAGGAAATACAAATTAGGTTGATCCAGTTTGAAAGCTGTTGCAGATGAGGAAATGGATTTTGTTCAAAAATATAATTTGTGTATAATATAGTGCTTAAAATATTGAGTCAAAAGGAGAAAATGCTGATTATTGTTTGGAAAAGGGTTTCAGTCAGCAGGACAGGGGTTGAGTTCCTTACCAGCCAAGCACCATGTATATCTAGAGTCCTGAGATACAGAATCAAATGTGCTGACATTCCTAAAGAAACTTCCAACACCGTTCAACCAGCCTGCCAGAATTAACTGAAATATAGATATGATGAAATGTTTCAGTTGTTAAGGTAGTCCAACAGTTACACTATTGAGTTTTGAGTGACTTCAAAATTGATCAGGCGATGTAACCATTTGGTGGAGGTCCACCGTTGCATGTTCATGACGTTGCCAGAATAGGTTCTGATACATAACAAATGTTTACAATGTCCCATGAAAAATTCTGATGTCATATGAATCTCATAAGGGATGCCACGGTTTTTCACCCCTAAATTAAATCTTGTACCCCCAATAATTGCAAGCAGCCTTCTTTGTTTCATATAGAGGGGGTGCACATAATAATGCCCTAAAATTATTGATTTCACCCCCAGATTTAAAAGTCAGTGGGAACCCTGTGATGGACTAACTTAATTCAGGTGAAACTGAAATATAGAGAATGCTGAAATGTTATAATTCAAATGTTCCATTCAGTCTTGGGTATCTTTGACAATGTTCACAAACTGTAATTTTTAATGTTTTCCGAACTTATTTTGACCAAGTTTGCTTAAGATTGGCTTACTTTTGTGGATGCAAGAGAGAAAACACCGAATTGTTGACTGACAGACAAACAGACAGTAAGAAACAATAGAATACCTGAGCGCTTTGTGCTCAAGTGAGCTAATAAGGGTTCTTTTCCCAGATAATTATGAATAATCGACTTACACTCCAACGAAGACCAAGTGTGTCCAAAAGCCAGGTTGCTGTAAATCCTAGTGGTATTGAAGCAACTGCAAATACTAGCACAAGAATGTTCAGCTGGAATGGAGTTATGCTGTAAAAATGAACTGTTTTCACTGCTATAGGAGAAAATGTGATCCATATCTGTAACGAGAAAATACAAAAATATAAAAGTATAGAAAACACTAGAAAGACCTGAAGGTCTTTAGTCGCTCCACAGGCCTGAATTTCTTATGGATAAAGCTGAAAATTACACAAAGGCAATATCTTATCGTCACCAACATTCTGTTATAGTTTTGTCTTGATTAGGCCATATTTGTAGATGCTAGAGTGAAATCAAAGTCAAAATAGAGCCGAAAATGGCAATTTTGTCAATTTCAAGGGCACATAACTCATGATATAAATTTCAGATCAAGCTGAAAATTATACCAAGGCAAGATCTTATGGTCACCAATATTCTGTACAAGTTTTGTCTTGATTAATCAGTATTTGTAGTTGCTAGAGTGAAAACAAAGTAAAAAATAGAGTCGAAAATTGTAATTTTGTCAATTTCAAGGGCACATAACTCATGATGTAATATTAAGATCAAGCTGAAAATTGCACCAAGGCAAGATCTTATAGTCACCAACATTTTGTAAAAGTTTTGTCTTGATTTGTCAATATTTGTAGTTGTTAGAGTGAAATCAGTCAAAATAGAGTTGAAAACGGCAATTTTTGTCAAATTCAAGGGCACATAACTCATGATATATAATTCCAATCAAGCTGAAAATTACACCCAGGCAGGATATTATGCTTATATATATTCTGTCCAAGTTTTGTCTTGATTGGTTGATATTTGTAGATTTTAGAGTAAAAATAAAGTCAAAACCAGCTATTTTTGACATTCAAGGGCAGATAACTCAGGTTATTCTGGTTCGATCAAAATTCTTTGAAAAAATCTGAGAGAGGGTCACCCAAGAATCATTCCTGTGAAGTTTGGTTGAAATACATCCAGTAGTTTCTGAGGAGAAGATTTTTAAAGTAAAAGTTTACGGACGCACGCACGCACGCACGGACGCACGACGGACACATCGCCATGACAATAGCCCGCTGGCCTGAAAGGCCAGTGGAGCTAAAAAACAAGCTTTGAAGACCATGATAAGCCCTGGCTTATACTATTATTCATGCTTTGAATAATATTGCAGATCCATCCCATGAGTGATGGGCTGATGGCTCAAATTGATATCCATGGGTTTAGAAAATCTTGCCAGCAGAAGAAAACTTGCGGATAACCAGTACTTTCCAATTTTCCTTCAAAATATGTAGGTCTTCCGCCTACAGTATTAATCAGTCATTTCTCATACCAGCATTACCACAACATCCTTACGAAATTTTGTCTGAGAGGATATCAGCAGCACCACGGTGTATAATCATGTGACTCAGAATTTCCGAGAATCTTCTATATCTTTTTTAATACTTGACCAATTTGAATTCAATTCGAAGCAGAGAAGGTGGGAAAATGCCAGGAATAAGCTGGATGTGTTAGATTTTTGAAAAATCAACTGATAAAAAAGTTATTGAAGATAAACCAAAATTTTGGTTTATCTTCAATAACTTTTATATCAGTTGACTTTTTCAAAAATCAAACATTTCCATCTAATGCGTGACGTCTGTCCGCATTCTCTGCTTCAATCTGAATTCAAATCAGCCCAGTATTTACAAAATTATTGAAGATTTTCTGAAAATGTTGTATCATGTGATTATACACCGAGAGCACATGGAGACTAAACCTGGGAAAGTCTGATGAACCGGACACAGCAGGCAACCTTATCTGAGCATGATTTAGTAGACTGGGTAAAGGCATTCTTAATTTGTTATTTCAAATCTCAACACAATGTTGTAGGTACTCATTAAAATCATCTCATCAACAAAGTTCTGATGAGTACTCACAATATAGGGTTTGATAAACACAGAAAAAGGAAAAAATGCATTTTGACACCCCCTCCCTATCACAACAAAGAAAAACATAATCATTAATGTCAGGGCTTATAAATAATTAAGACTACCCCCTCCAGGGTGGCTAATCACGTGATACACATGTGGTAATCTCACACTGTTTGTTTACGAATTCCGTACGATTGAAGGTTTGTTTCATTGTTTTCCCTTGGTTTTTGGCCGATTTTAGAAATGATGTGTAGTGCAGAGTACCCGCATTTTGGTGCGCTTCAGTCTCCCTTTTAAATAATTGATCAAATACGCATAGGTTTCGTGAAATATCCTTCAAATGTGTGTTTGAGTGATATGGTAGGAATCACACTTTTGGTATGTGATATTCAAAAATAAGCTTTCCAGTGAATTTATTCAATCTAAGTCTGAGTTTTGCAGTATTATGAATACATTTTGTTAAAAGAAGGAAGTTTTTCACGCAAAGGGGTTGTTTAAGTTTCGTTTTCGAGAGAAAATGATCTCGGAGAAAAATGGTAGGAATCACACTCACGTCACTGTGTGATAGGAGTCACACTGGAAACTGAGATGGGAACCTGAGTTGCAATTAATATATAATTTTTAGATATATTAAAAGTCGTGGATAATGTTATAAAATCTTTTAACACGTAATCATGTATTTGAAACAATAAATACATCACAAATACAATGAAAAACTTTGACCAGATAAGTTAGTAAATTGAATACATAAATAAATCTTTGAATGAATGAACAATAAAAACACACTTGTTAGAACTCTAAATTCAATATTTTCAACAAAGGATGAGTGTCAATAAGACCCTTTCTGTGACCCAGCCGAATTTTTCTTCATTTTCGCTGTAGACATTTGACCAATAATATACTAACATTATGTTGGCAAAGTACTTGAACGGAGCCCTGGTTTGTAAGACACATTAAATAAAGGTGGGTGGGGTAACTCGCCCTCAAAACCATCAGGTGTTAATTGATTTCTTATACAGTTTAACTAACAATAATTACTTTTAAAACAAATGATGCATTGAAATACTTTAATACATATGTCGCTTTGAATACATGTTGTTTTTTATTCAATTGGGGGTGGGGGGGTGGGGGGGGGCATGTACAGGAGAAAAGGGGCAATAAACGTGTTTATGTATTTTTTTTATGATTTTTGAAAGGACTAACTTAACGAAAAAAACACAACAGAATTCATTTCTCATTTTATTCAATTCATCTTTCTAATGGTGAATGAGGATAATATAATATTACCACAATTTGTAATATAATTTTCAAAATGGCTTCGGTAGATTCTGGATTACTTGCCCTTGACTTCTTGATAAAAATGCCAAAAAAGTACAAAAAACAAAGTCCTGAATCATCTGTCTTTGGGCGTCAAAAATAGCTGGTTTGACATTGTTTGCTGTCTATCATCTATATTCATTCACCATTCATGATGTAAATTAGATGTTGAAAAAATATGATGTTGGTTACCATAAGATCTCGGATGATTTTAATTTTCCGTCTGATCGGGTAGAGAAGTGCTATCATCGACTTTGTCGTCACTCTTTTTTTTAATCAAATTCCATGGCAGATAACTAAGCAAGTAATATCCTGAATGATATTGAAATTCAAACTTCTCCAAGATCTTATGGCCACTAACATTATGTCTATGTTACATCTAGATTGGTCAATATCAATTTTGTGGCTGTTAGGGTGAAAAAGTCGAAAACGTCAAAGGATGGGTTGCAACAAGGGTTCAAAAATAGATTTTCTTTAAATTCTTTGAATTGATAGGGTAACATAATAGCTTTAATTTGTATGTGTAAAAAATCTGATGAGGGCGTACTTTTGGAGATAATAACTTTCAAAGTGGGTGGGGTAAATTGACATGAGGAGCAAATTTTTACTTTGAAGTTAAACAACTTTTTCTGTATAGATCATATCGAATTGAAATTTTGCATGCCCTTTCAATGTACTAAGGACAGAAGATTTGTGGAATCATTGACCATGTATATCAGTTTGATGTTTTTCTGTATTCGTCCTTCTGTCAATCTCAGATTTTGCTTATTTTTGATATACTAACTTTACGAAACTATCTCTACAGCTTTTACTTTTGTATGAAACGACATGATAATTTGTGAACATGATTCTATATAATGTAACTAAATATGTGTAAACTTTGAGTTAAATGCATTGCATAGAACCCAAGTTATTTGACCTTGACCTTCAAAGATTATTCTAAAATATGAAATTTTTATTCTAAAATATGAAATTTTAAGATTTTGAGCTAAGAATTATCATGAAAATTGGTATATGAGGTGAATTTAACCAAAAAAGTTTATTTTCATAATAATCTTGTTGTAATTACTTAGTTCAGTGGAAAATTCATGATTGATACTGACTTTTACGCAAATAAAAAATGACTTTTGAAGGGACAAGAGGACAATTTCCTTTTCAATAGTCATTATTGTTCTGTATGTCAAGGTCAAGGTTTTCTGTGAATTTGCATTAAACAAACTTATAACAGCAAGAACATTATACCTGTGACTTTATTTATTGAAATATACTTTACAAGCCCATTTTTATATCAAGATATAGCTGAAAATTATAACAAGTGATTTTTTAGAATGATCTTTGAAGGTCAATGTCAAATAACTTGGGTTCTATGCAATGCATTTAACTCAAAGTTTACACATATTTAGTTACATTATATAGAATCATGTTCACAAAATATCATTCTCTTTCATACAAAAGTAAAAGCTGTAGAGATAGTTTCATAAAGTTGGTACATCAAAAAATAAGCAAAATTTGAGATTGACAGAAGTTCGAATACAGAAAAACATCAAACCAATATACATAGTCAATGATTCCACAAATCTTCTGTCCTTAGTACATTGAAAGTACATGTAAAATTTCAATTCGATATGATCTATACAGAAAATGTTATTTAACTTCTGTGTAAAAATTTGCTCCTCGTGTCAATTTACCCCACCCACTTTGATAGCTATTATCTCCAAAAGTAAGTCCTCATCAGAATTATTACACATACAAATTAAAGATATTATGTGATCCTATCAATTCACACAATTTAAAGAAAATTTATTTTTGAACCCTTGTTGCAACCCATCCTTTCTATAAATGAAGGACAGATAAGTCCACAAGTTCTGTTCCGATTAAGATAAATTTTAAGTCATTAAAGATCTATTTTATACAAGATTGTATTCAAAATTTGTCTCGATTGGTCAATATTTAAACATAAGATGAAAACAGTGATATTGTCAAATTCAAGGTCAAATAACGCACAACCTTCTTATCCAATCAAACTGAAAATCAAAGTAATTCGTGGTCTTATAGAAACCTACACCATGTTGAATTTTTATCTTCATCAATTAACAAATGTAGGCGCTAGAGTGTAACCAATGTCAAAACTAGCTATTTGTGATATTCAAAGGCAGGTACAGGACTTTCTAGTGCGATCCGACCCATAATCTCATTTGAGAACGTATGATAATACTTGTTTTGACAAAGCTTGATAAAGATTGGCTCATATTTGCGGATGCTATAGTGTAAACACAAAATGGACGGACAGACGAAGTACAAAAATCGACCAAAATAGCTCACCTTGAGTACTCCATGCTCAGGTGCACGAATAAAAGCGTTTCTTTGCTTTTTCTACTTCTATTTGGTATTTTCATGTGGTTTCGAAAATGACAACAGTGACAACATTTAACGTATAATCTCCCTTATTTAAATAAACTTTTATATACCAACTACCAATCCAGATTTAAATAAATTCATGGTCATTTTTCAGTAATCATACCATCCAACACAGATCCATGACGACTCTTCCAGTTTCAAATAGTAGCCTAGTACACCAAGCTATATTGTATATTATACAATGTAGCTTGGTATTAATAAGGTGTTTGAGTATTGAAGTTGGTCCATTACGAAACGAGTGTGATTCCTATCAGTGTTGGAACATGCAGTGTGACTCTTATCATACCGTGTGACGCCTATCTCTAACTTTCTTTTCCAGTTTTACTACCATTATCAAATCTGCTGCTTTTAATATTTTACGATCATTATCTCTGTATTGCATTTTACATTTGTCACTATTATACGCGTGCTTTAGCATGTTTTGAAACAACAAAATCACTCAAAACCAGCTTGGCTACACAAAAGTGTGACTCCAACCATACAACAAATGAAAACTCTTTTTCGAATTTCAAGAAAATTGCACACCCCTACCTTAAAAGTCCAGCATCATAAACAAGAGCAATGTTGCCCGGGTACTCTGCACTTATTGTCATTTCTAAAATCGGCCAAAACCCACGGGAAAGCAATAAAATATACCTTTTATCGTACGGAATCGGTAAACAAACAGTGTGAGATTACCACATGTGTATCACGTGATTAGCCACCTTGCCCTCCCCTGTGCCTGAATCTTCGCAAGCCAAGGGTGACATCTATGGCGTAACATCATTTATGTATTCACCCTTGGCGTATTAAGTTTGATTTTCTTGGTGCCCTTGAAAGCATTTTCGGTGGTTCCAGCGAGATCTCCCTGGAACCAATCAGATTGATTGATACTTCAGTTTGCTATTTGTAAACAATTCTTGACAACGGGCGGGAAAATGCATTACATTTACAACTTAGTACGAAGATGAGCAATTTTCCGAAGAATTTCACTGCAATAGACAGCAATTTTCTTTTTATATTTGACAAACTATCATACTTGTGACAACTCTACCAAAAAGCAGTGATTTTTTTTACAATTTTAAGACTGTGAGTCCTGAGGACTCGCTGGATTCCATATCAATGAGTCCAGCTACTAGCTTAGTGAGTCCAATACACTATTATTAATAGGAAATCTGTAAAAATTGTTGCATCCTGGGACTCACTAGAATATTAAAACTTTGCATCCCAGAGACCAAATTATTAGTAAATGTAGCAGGATGCGCAGGTAAAAAAATCACTGAAAAGGCAACTTTGTTACCTTGTCCGTATGGCGTAGAACGCAAAAGAGAATGCATGTTAATGATATCATCAATAATGAACATAATAATGTCAAATGCGTTTACAAGGCGGCGTTTGATTGGTTGCTACTCCAGAACAACCAGCAGGACAACCGCTAGGAGAAAGTTCGCCGTTTCAAGAAAATCGAACCAAATCCGCCAAGGGTGAATACTAACGTCTACAGGTGGGTTCAACCTTGGCTGCAATCCGAGTCTTCTCTGATGTAAATACGCTCTTTGTTAATATGATTTTCCGCTATTATAGCGAAAAATCAAAATATAAAAGAGCGTTTTTACATCAGAGAAGACTCAGATTACCTTGGCTGGCGAAGATGCAAATGCCTGTAGCTTAATCTGAGTCTTCTCTGATGTAAATACGCTCTTTGATATTTTGATTTTTCGCTATGTACATCAGAGAGCGTTGCTCTTTGAAAAAATCAAGAAGTTCTCAACAAATTGTTGCGCATCGTTCACCGTCCGATCTTAAACGCTATCGTTAAAACCCCTGATGATTTCGATCAATGAACCATTTATTGTCATACATGTTGAAACATTTATGGCCAAAAAGTATTTCTAAAAGGTTTATAGGCAATATTTTGCAACAACCCTCACCTGAGCAGCCTTTGTTTACCTTGACCTTCCATTCAAAACCAAAGGTTATACTCTTCCAGCAGGCCGATTTGAAATGAAATTTTTGGTCAGGTATGACAAAAAATTATTTATTGATCTATACCCTACAGTGTTTTACCGAGTGATTCGATATGATACACAAAAACAAAGCAAAATTCACTACTTGTAACGTTACCGAACTTTCCGCTGTTTTCAAAGAGCAACGCTCTCTGATGTAAATAGCGAAAAATCAAAATATCAAAGAGCGTATTTACATCAGAGAAGACTCGGATTACTTTTTTTCTTACCATTTCTTACCATTTCTTACCACGGTCGACATCTATATAGGCAATGTCTGCCTGTCTTGATGCATTATGATATCTTCACTAATATTTTTCCCTGGGGTGAAGCATGACGGGTCAAACTTGACGGGGTTGTCTTTCCAGTAGTTGTTCAGTTGACTTTTAAAGCTGTTTACTTGTAGCTCTGCCTTATTTATTCAAACGAGTGAAAACCATTTGGCTTAACAAAACAAAGTTTGAATTCAGATTAAAATTATATTTTTGTGTGATGTAGCACTGTCGAAAATCCATAGCAACGAAATAGACACAAACATCAACAGAAAATGATAAATGACTAACCATCGCATTTGTGAGGTTCAGTAGAATAACAACGAACAAGATGAACCATCTTCGTCCGTACACTCGATAACTTGACTTCATTGAATCATCAAAATCATTGATACTTGACCCGCTTGTTCCTAAATCGTCTTCATTCCGAAATTTGTTGTAATCGCCCGCAGGAGCCATTGTAGGTACGAAGTCCACCTGGGACGCAACCGTTGGTGGGTCGGGGCTAAAACGTAATATTTTCTGTCAAAGCCGTCTCCATCGCATATTTTCCCATTTCTTACTAGTTTTATACGTTTTTCGACCTTTTTACCGTAAATTACGCATTCCATCTATCTAGCAAAAAATTAAGATGGCGATTATAAACGAATGGCTACATTTAATTTTCTGCATTAATGTCATAAATGGAGTATCCACTACTAGATCTAGCCAGAGACAATTTAGATTTAGATGTCTCTGGAGTAGCCTACTTAACCTAACATAGCTTGATGTAGGGGCCATAAAGTATAAGATCTAGTATCCCTATCAAATATTTGAATGCAATAAGTCACCATTTATCAGGTCCTTTTTAGATTAAAATCAATTTAACTTATCACCAGATGCCATGGACTGATCAAGATTCTAAGAATCAAAGTTGTTGCATCAGATAATATATAGATCTAGATCTAGGTAATAAAAGAATTTTACATTTGTGTGTGTGGAAATTATTGTGGGAAATGAAAAAAATGCCTGTCTTCATTTTTCACAATGTTTTCCAAAGATCAAAGGCATCTTCATGTAGTAATAGCTTTACCCATTACCAAAATTTTTGGGTAGAAAACAATGTTTTTCTAAGCTTTTACAGTGGCAGATCCAGAGGGAGTTTGGAGGGGGCCACAGCCTGATTATTTAATTTTCCTGCAGAAATTTGGTAGTGGCAGATCCAAATTAACCCCCCTCTGTAGATTATTTCATTTTCATGCAGAAATTCAATCACAATTGTGTAATACTAGGAAAATGACCCCCACCCTATTTGTATATTTAAACCACCTCACACTAATCCTGGATCCGCCGCTGTTTAGTCTTTTTTTGTGTAAAACTAATATTGGCTTGCGTTGATGAAGATAGGATATGCAATAAACAGAGTACAGCAGATATTTTGGAGGAAATGCTGGTTATAAGCATTTTCTTTTTTTGTCTTAATGTTTTCCCAAACCTTTTCTATTGGGGACATCAGACCAGGTCTTTACTGGGAAAGGGTTAATGACTGTATTCATTTTCAATCCAAACATGTTTAAAATATCTAGTAAAGGCATTCTGCAGTTGTCTGAACGGAGTTGGAGCACCAAACCATGGATTGCTAGCACTTCTCTCATCAGTAATACCACAATGTTCCAATCTGAGCCTCTAGCTGTTTGTCATTCAGATACTTTGTATCCATTGGTGAGAGACATATATGACTTACGTCACATGTCAGAAGGGGTATTGGCAATGGTGGGGTTCAAACCCACAATCCCTGGATTGATAGACTCCAATGTTACAAACTGAGCAATCTGGGCTTGCAGGCAAGGTAATAAGGTCTTCGGTACATGTATTAACCCTTTCCCAAACAAGACCTGGTTTTGACGTCCCTAATAGAATTGGCTTGGGAAAACATTGACACAAAAGAAGAAACTGCTGATAACCAGCAGTTTCTCCTTTTGTCTCAATATTTTCTGTGCCATTTTTTACACAAATCATATCTTCAATAACATCCATTTTGTCATTTGTGGCAGTTTTCGAAGTGGATCACCCTAAAATTTTGATGTTTGGGAAAGGGTTAACATAATAACTGAAGACATGAAATTGTGACATAAAAATATAATTTATTTTGCATATTTTAGTGAATAAAACATTTATCACAATGCTAAAAACAGTAGACCCTTCCTAAACTAGACAACCCAATTTAACACTTTTTGAAAAAGCATTGTGAAGTAATGATGGAAAAGAAGAAAATGCTGAATTCAACATTTTGTCCTTTTTATCTCAATACTTTTCAAGTTATTGTCTATAGATACTAGAACAAACATTCATTTATTTTGTCATCTGAAACTCTTTTGAAATTGGAATATCGCTGCTTTTCAACAAAAACCTCGTAACTGCAGCATAAACTCTTTTCCAAAAAAAGGTTTTTTAAATGTCTCTAATAGAAATTGTTTGGGAAAACATTGAGAATAAAGAAGAAACTGCTGATAAACAGCAGTTTCTCCTTTTGCCTCAATATTTTCTCTGCTAAATTTTACATAAATACTACCTCTATCAACATTCATTTTGTCGTCTGCATCAGCTTTCGAATGAAAACACCCTAAAATGTTGTTGTTTGGGAAAGGGTTAACCCATTCCCAGACGACAAAATTTTGGACTGTTCCAATTTGAAAGGTGATACAGACGACAATTTCAAGTTGATGAAAATTGAAAATTCTTTGTATTTTGGATTAGAAAACATTGTGGAAAATGAAGAAATTGCTTGTCACAAGCAATTTATTCATTTTTCACAATGTTTTCCCAAGCATTTTCTTGTGAGGGAGTCAAAAGGCGTCACTGTGCAGTAATGGGTAAACAAGCTGCAGTTACGAGTTTTTTGTTGAAAAGCAACAATATCCTACCGTAAATTGTAAAGTTTAGAAAAGAGTCAAATGTGAAGACACTTATTTAATATCAATAACAATTTCAATTATGATATCTATCATTCAATTAGTGAAAATATTGAATTAGGGAAAAAAATACTATTGAGGCAAAACACTGGCCCATAAAATAATTGAAAGAATCCATATCAGTTTTTTTTTTACATTTATTAAGAGAAATTTTAATGAAGAGAAATAAAGCTTTTAACTCGATCAATTTTTCTCATTTTTATTGGCACATTAATTAAGTAGAAAGCAGGCAGTATAGGCTAAGATCAGACTGCACGTTTGTGGAGGCGGATCTTAGTCTATATTGCATGTCAAAGCTGTAGTCACAACAGGAACATGTAAAGCATGAGAAAGGTTAAAGAACAATATGGATCCTGATCAGACTGGTCATATACCTGGCCTATCCATGCTCAAGTACAAATATATCTGTTTACTAAAAGTCTCAACAAGCTATTCCATGTATATGTACCAAGATTTATAATAGTAATAGGGTATCTTGCATAAAGTGAGAAATAAACAACAGAATTTTAGGCTTGTCCAACTTGAAAGAAGTTAGTGACTTCAAAATATGTGTAAAATCTTTGAAATTTGTATACAAATAAACTATAGCATGGAAAGCATGGAGAGGAAAGGAGACAATTATACTAGGGGTTTTGTTGTGTTTTTTTTTCTTTCAAAAACCTTCCATAGCCGAGTCTGAGATGCCAAAAGGAGGTCTCGTATTAGGAAAGGATTTAAAACTTTTCCTCTGGTGAATTTAAAAATATACAACAAAGTAGGCAATTGCTAATTGTTTTGTCTCCACAAACTGTGTTTAATCCTTTCTTAGACAATCTCTTAATGTATTCTTTATTTCAGATTAACCTTTGAAAAGTTAAAGAAACAAAGAAAATGTTTATAATTTATTGATGCTATCACATACTGCTTTGAAATATATTTAATTTGTCATTGGTAAAGTCTTTCAAATTGGACGACAAACCTACAGAATTTTTGTTTAATAAAGGGTTGATCAATTTTAAGGCAATAAACTGTAACGTAAATCAACAATGAACGGAAACTTAAACACATAACTAGGCACATAAAATATAACTAGAACAGTCATAGAGTGGACAAATGTCCCTATCTCAGGGACAACATAGTTCAACTATACTGGAGCTTCTCACATAACAAGAGCCGTCATAGACGGATTATGCTCCCCGAATAAGTGTTTGTCACAAAATAAAAACTATTATACATTAAGCCCCCTTTTCCCATGACGGATTTTTTGTACACACATTATTTATAGAATATGGTCTAGAACATCTCACAAAATACAAAATTACAAAATTTCATTGAATTCTGCCCATAAGATGAAGAGAAATTAGAGAAAAATTAATTTTTACATTAAGGCCCCATTTTCCATGACGCAGCCTCAAATTAAGAAACGGAGAAAAGGGTCCCTAGGGATTATCCCAGGGAGTCCACATGTGAAGTTTCATTGAATTTGGCCCAAGGGTTGCTGAGATCTGGCTGTGGACGGACGGACACACGGACGGACGGACAGACAGACGGACGGACGGACAGCATGGCGACTATATGCTCCCCCGAAATTTTTTCGGGGAGCATAAAAAGGTCAACTCTAAGGTCAAGGTCATAAGGTCAAAGGTTAGTAGGCTGTATCCATGTGTGAAATATCAAGGCTGAATCTCTAATTTTACTATAGTCAACAAGATATTGGCCAGGTCAAAGTTTTTGTTTATATAACAAAAGGCTTTTCTGGCTCTGACTGAGACATTAGTTCCTTTGACAAAAAGTCCCCATCTCTTACAAAATTGATGCATACCCTTGACGATGTTGATGTAAAAGCCACCTTCTTGTTTTATTGGAAATGTTTGTATAATGTTTCATGACTATTAATTTTGTCATTTTTTTTCCAGTTAGAGCATGAAAAAGAAATGATTAGACTGATGGACAGACAGACAAACACCATGACCCCAATATACCACCTTCCTACATGGGTAGGAGGCATGTAATAAAACTTCAGCACACTGTAAAGTCATCAAATGGATTTCTGGACATTAAAATTATATTTGCAATAGCATACAAATAAGACATGTATAACTTTCTTATAATCCCGTCCCCAACAGCATAGGTTCAGTTTCACAAACAACCTAAGGCTTCAAGTAGCATGTATAAAACCAGATATGCCCAGTCACACTAAAAGGGACCTTTCAAGTAAGCCACATTTTGAGAAATGGACCAGACTTGGCAGATGTCAACAAGATATCACATTTAGAAAACAAACATAATAGTAACATAGGAAAAACAATCTAGATCCAAAAATTACCGTAGAGTGAAGTTTTAATCTAAGTCACACAGTTCAATATGCACATACTAACTATGGTTGATACTTTCACACTTCCCTAAAGGTCCCTTTTAGCATGACGGGTCACAGATTAGAAATCATTGATGGATAAGCATAAAGTGCATCTGGCGATCAGAATAACTACTTTACATCAATTCATATACCAATGCAGAGCAACACATAAGAGGGGGTAAAGTCATTCTACACTTGTCTTTTCAAATCAAAACCCTATGTTGTGGGTACGCATTTGAATCTTCTTGACAAGACGATTTCAATAAGAACCCACAATAAATGGTTTGCAGTACAATAAATATTAAATTATGAAAAGTCATTACACCCTCTTATCTGCTCATGCACTTTAATTGTTTATTTTTTATTCTATTTTGAAAGGAAGAAACAAGGGACATTAAAAAGTTAACACATATACAAATGTAATATAGTATCATCTTTCATCATAATAACACATATGATCATAATTGTCTTGAAACATTCAACATAATTGGATAAGTTGGCGGGTTTATTCTCTAAAGCTGTATGAAAATAAAAATACCCCTAAATGTTATATAACGCAATTACGACACAGCGACGCTTTTTGATGCCCCACAAGATAAAGGCTTACGAAAACAGTGTGGAAAATGAAACAATTTCTTCATTTTTAACGATGTTTTCTACCCCAAAACACCAAAATTGTTCAATTCCATTCCCTTGGGATTGTAATCTGCAACATCTTTGAATGTGCACCAGTCTAATATTAATAAGTGTCCGACAGACATACAGATTGACCTTCATAGTATATGACACTTAATAAAATTTCAACATTTTTGTGACAATAACATTTAAATATGAAAGAGTTCACAGAGACAGATAATTCACCTTAAAACTTTCCCAAACAGCAAACATTTGGATGGACCCAATTTGAAAGTTACTGCAGACAACAAGAAGGATGTTGATAAGGATGTCATTGGTATAATTATGATATAGCACATAAAATATTGAGGCAAAAGGAGGAAATGCTGGCAACGGCATTTTCTTCTTTTGCCTCAATGTTTTACCATAATTCAACTTAGAAGTGCATCAAAAGGTGTCATAGATTGTGAAAGTGTCAACATTTTTGTGACAATAGTAAATTATAGCTCCGAGAGAAGGACAATGTTATAGCCGATTTCATTCGACATGGCTCAAACTAGTCTGGTTCCCGTCCCTGAAATCTACTTTCGGATTTAGGTACAGTAATAGCTAATCTCCACTGTCATAAATATGACCGTCAATGAGTGGCTCTGATTGGTCGAGGTGCTTCATCGGTTGTGTATACTAACCAATCAATGGACGCTGTTTGCCAGGTATTACCAGACTCTTTACAACGTAGTGTATTAGAGGCGGGAACCAGGCTAGGCTCAAACCTGTATGCAAAACATGTTCATGTTTTGCAAATAGCATAGCATATATGAACAAGAGGGCCATTGGCCCTGAAGCGCTCACCTGACAGGCCCATAGGAAGCAATTTCATATTGGGGGGCTATAGACTCTATCCTAAATATTGGGGGGTGGGGGCTAATTGGGATTTCCCAAAAATTTTAAGTGTAAAATTAAGAAAAACTGGCATTTTTGGCCAACTTTGGAAGGGTTTAGCCCCCCTAGCCCCCCTGTTTCTACGGGCCTGCCTTACATAATACCTTTCTGTATATGGTGTGTCTGAGCCTCCAAAATGATCACATTTTACTAAGATTTGTGGCCTGTATAAGATAATCATTCTGACAAATTTTCAGCTTGATTGGGCAAAAAAATCCCCAAGACTGGACCCCATGACCTAGTTTAGGACCCTAGATGACCAAATTTTGAAATTGTCCGAGATTTTATCAAGATAATTATTCTGACTAGGCTGATTGGGAATAAAATGTGGCCTCTAGAGTGCATTGCAAATAAGGTTTTTCTTAAATTTGACCTAGTTTTTGACCCCAGATGACCCAATTTCAAACTTTTTGTACATTTCATCCAGACAATTATTATGAGCTAATTTCAGGTTGATTGGGCAAAAAAATGGGCTTCTAGGAGTACAAACCAGGTTTGAACCTGTGACCTAGTTTATGACCCCAGATGACCAAATTTCAAACTTGTCCAAGATTTCACCAGGACAATCATTCTGCGCCCATTTCAAGTTTATTGGGCAAAGAATGTGGCCTCTTGAGTGCACACAAGGTTTTTCTAAGATTTAACCTCATGACCTAATTTTTCACCCCAGATGACCCAATTTCAAATTTGTCCGATATTTCATCAAGACAATCATTCTGAGCAAATTTCAGGTTGATTGGGCAAAAAATGTGGCCTCTAGAGGGCACACAAGGTTTTACTAAGATTTGACTCCGTGACCTAGTTTTTGACCCCAGATGACCCAATTTCAGACTTGTCCGAGATTTCATCAAGATAATCATTCTGATCAATTTTCAGGTTGATTGGGCAAAAAATTTGGCCTCTAGAGTGCACACAAGGTTTTTTCTAAGATTTGACCCCGTGACCTAGTTTTTGACCCCAGATGACCCAGTTTCAAAGTTGTCCAATATTTCATCAAGACAATCATTCTGAGCAAATTTCAGGTTGTTTGGGCAAAAAATGTGGCCTCTAGAGTGCACACAAGGTTTCTCTAAGATTTGACCCCATGACCTAGTTTATGACCCCAGATGACCCAATTTCAAATCTGTCCGAGATTTCATCAAGTCAATCATTCTGATCAATTTTCAGGTTGATTGGGCAAAAAATGTGGCCTCTAGAGTGCACACAAGGTTTTTCTAAGATTTGACCCAGTGACCTAGTTTTTGACCCCAGATGACCCAATTTCAAACTTGTCCGAGATTTCATCAAGACAATCATTCTGAGCAAATTTCAGGTTCATTGGGCAAAAAATGTGGCCTCTAGAGTGCACACAAGGTTTCTCTAAGATTTGACCCCGTGACCTAGTTTTTGACCCCAGATGACCCAATTTCAAAATTGTCCGAGATTTCATCAAGTCAATCATTTTGAGCAAATTTCAGGTTGATTGGGCAAAAAATGTGGCCTCTAGAGTGCACACAAGGTTTTTCTAAGATTTGACCTTGTGACCTAGTTTTTGACCCCAGATGACCCAATTTCAAACTTGTCCGAGATTTCATCAAGACACTCATTCTGAGCAAATTTCAGGTTGATTTGACAAACAAGAGGGCCATTGGCCCTGAAGCGCTCACCTGACAGGCCCATAGGAAGCAATTTCATAATGGGGGGCTATAGACTCTATCCTAAATATTGGGGGGTGGGGGCTAATTGGGATTTCCCCAAAATTTTAAGTGTAAAATTAAGAAAAATTGGTATTTTTGGCCAACTTTGGAAGGGTTTAGCCCCCCTAGCCCCCCTGTTCCTACAGGCCTGCCTGACATAATAGCTTTCTGTATATGGTGTGTCTGAGCCTCCAAAATGATCACATTTTACTAAGATTTGTGGCCTGTATAAGATAATCATTCTGACAAATTTTCAGCTTGATTGGGCAAAAAAAATCCCCAAGACTGGACCCCATGACCTAGTTTAGGACCCCAGATGACCAAATTTTGAAATTGTCTGAGATTTTATCAAGATAATTATTCTGACTAGGCTGATTGGGCATAAAATGTGGCCTCTAGAGTGCACACAAGGTTTTTCTTAAATTTGACCTAGTGACCTAGTTTTTGACCCCAGATGACCCAATTTCAAACTTTTTGTACATTTCATCAAGACAATTATTATGAGCATATTTCAGGTTGATTGGGCAAAAAATGTGGCCTATAGAGTGCACACAAGGTTTTACAAAGATTTGACCCTGTGACCTAGTTTTTGACCCCAGATGACCCAATTTCAAACTTGTCCGAGATTTTATCAAGACAATCATTCTGAGCAAATTTCAGGTTGATTGGGCAAAAAATGTGGCCTCTTGAGTGCACACAAGGTTTTTCTAAGATTTGACCCTGTGACCTTGTTTTTGACGCCAGATGACCCAATTTCAAACTTGTCCGAGATTTCATCAAGATAATCATTCTGATCAATTTTCAGGTTGATTGGGCAAAAAATGTGGCCTCTAGAGTGCACAAAAGGTTTTTTCTAAGATTTGACCCCGTGACCTAGTTTTTGACCCCAGATGACCCAATTTCAAACTTGTCTGAGATTTCATCAAGACAATCATTTTGAGCAAATTTCAGGTTGATTGGGCAAAAAATGTGGCCTCTAGAGTGCACACAAGGTTTCTCTAAGATTTGACCTAGTGACCTATTTTTTGACCCCAGATGACCCCATTTCAGGCTTGTCCGAGATTTCATCAAGTCAATCATTTTGAGCTAATTTCAGGTTGATTGGGCAAAAAATGTGGCCTCTAGAGTGCACACAAGGTTTTTCTAAGATTTGACCCTGTGACCTAGTTTTTGACCCCAGATGACCCAATTTCAAACTTGTCCGAGATTTTATCAAGACAATCATTCTGAGCAAATTTCAGGTTGATTGGGCAAAAAATGTGGCCTCTAGAGTGCACACAAGGTTTTTCTAAGATTTGACCCTGTGACCTAGTTTTTGACCCCAGATGACCCAATTTCAAACTTGTACGAGATTTTATCAAGACAATCATTCTGATCAATTTTCAGGTTGATTGGGCAAAAAATGTGGCCTCTAGAGTGCACACAAGGTTATTTTAAGATTTGACCCAGTGGCCTAGTTTTTGACCCCAGATGACCCAATTTAAAACTGGTCCGAGATTTCATCAAGACAATCATTCTGAGCAAATTTCAGGTTAATTGGGCATAAAATGTGGCCTCTAGAGTGCACACAAGGTTTCTCTAGGATTTGACCCAGTGACCTACTTTTTGACCCCAGATGACCCAATTTCAAACTTGTCCGAGATTTCATCAAGTCAATCATTTTGAGCTAATTTCAGGTTGATTGGGCAAAAAATGTGGCCTCCAGAGTGCACACAGGGTATTTCTAAGATTTAACCCCGTGACCTAGTTTTTGACCCCGGATGACCCAATTTCTAACTTGTCCGAGATTTCATCAAGACAATCATTCTGAGCAAATTTCAGGTTGATTGGGCAAAAAGTGTGGCCTCTAGAGTGCACACAAGGTTTTCCTAAGATTTGACCCTGTGACCTAGTTTTTGACCCCAGATGACCCAATTTCAATCTTTTCCAAGATTTGATCAAGACAATCATTCTGAGCAAATTTCATATTGATTGGGCAAAAAATGTGGCCTCTAGAGTGCACACAAGGTTTTTCTAAGATTTGACCCTGTGACCTAGTTTTTGACCCCAGATGACCCAATTTCAAACTTGTCCGAGATTTTATCAAGACAATCATTCTGATCAATTTTCAGGTTGATTGGGCAAAAAATGTGGCCTCTAGAGTGCACACAAGGTTTTTCTAAGATTTGACCCTGTGACCTAGTTTTTGACCCCAGATGACCCAATTTCAAACTTGTCCGAGATTTTATCAAGACAATCATTCTGAGCAAATTTCAGGTTGATTGGGCAAAAAATGTGGCCTCTAGAGTGCACACAAGGTTTTTCTAAGATTTGACCCTGTGACCTAGTTTTTGACCCCAGATGACCCAATTTCAAACTTGTACGAGATTTTATCAAGACAATCATTCTGATCAATTTTCAGGTTGATTGGGCAAAAAATGTGGCCTCTAGAGTGCACACAAGGTTATTTTAAGATTTGACCCAGTGGCCTAGTTTTTGACCCCAGATGACCCAATTTAAAACTGGTCCGAGATTTCATCAAGACAATCATTCTGAGCAAATTTCAGGTTGATTGGGCATAAAATGTGGCCTCTAGAGTGCACACAAGGTTTCTCTAGGATTTGACCCCGTGACCTAGTTTTTGACCCCAGATGACCCAATTTCAAACTTGTCCGAGATTTCATCAAGACAAACATTCTGAGCAAATTTCAGGTTAATTGGGCAAAAAATGTGGCCTCAAGAGTGCACACAAGGTTTTTCTAAGATTTGACCCCGTGACCTAGTTTTTGACCCCAGATGACCCAATTTCGAACTTGTCCGAGATTTGATCAAGACAATCATTCTGATCAATTTTCAGGTTGATTGGGCAAAAAATGTGGCCTCTAGAGTGCACACAAGGTTTTTCTAAGATTTGACCCCGTGACCTACTTTTTGACCCCAGATGACCCAATTTCGAACTTGTCCGAGATTTGATCAAGACAATCATTCTGATCAATTTTCAGGTTGATTGGGCAAAAAATGTGGCCTCTAGAGTGCACACAAGGTTTTTCTAAGATTTGACCCCGTGACCTACTTTTTGACCCCAGATGACCCAATTTCAAACTTGTCTGAGATTTCATCAAGACAATCATTCTGAGCTAATTTCAGGTTGATTGGGCAAAAAATGTGGCCTCTAGAGTGCACACAAGGTTTTTCTAAGATTTGACCCCGTGACCTAGTTTTTGACCCCAGATGACCCAATTTCAAACTTGTCCGAGATTACATCAAGACAAACATTCTGAGCAAATTTCAGGTTAATTGGGCAAAAAATGTGGCCTCAAGAGTGCACACAAGGTTTTTCTAAGATTTGACCCCGTGACCTAGTTTTTGACCCAAGATGACCCAATTTCGAACTTGTCCGAGATTTGATCAAGACAATCATTCTGATCAATTTTCAGGTTGATTGGGCAAAAAATGTGGCCTCTAGAGTGCACACAAGGTTTTTCTAAGATTTGACCCCGTGACCTACTTTTTGACCCCAGATGACCCAATTTCGAACTTGTCCGAGATTTCATCAAGACAATCATTCTGAGCAAATTTCAGGTTGATTGGGCAAAAAATGTGGCCTCTAGAGTGCACACAAGCCAAAGGTTGACGCACGACGCACGACGGACGACGGACGACTGACGACGGACGACGGACGACGGACACAGCGGTATCACAATACCTCACCATGAGCACTATCGTGCTCAGGTGAGCTAAAAATGTGGCCTCCAGAGTGCACACAAGGTTTTTCTAAGATTTGACCTTGTGACCTAGTTTTTAACCCCAGATGACCCAATTTCAAACTTGTCCGAGATTTGATCAAGACAATCATTCTGATCAGTTTTCAGGTTGATTGGGCAAAAAATGTGGCCTCTAGAGTGCACACAAGGTTTTTATAAGATTTGACCCCCTGACCTAGTTTTTGACCCCAGATGACCCAATTTCAGACCTGTCCGAGATTTTATCAAGACAATCATGCTGAGCAAATTTCAGGTTGATTGGGCAAAAAATGTGGCCTCTAGAGTGCACACAAGGTTTTTCTAAGATTTGACCCAGTGACCTAGTTTTTGACCCCAGATGACCTAATTTCGAACTTGTCCGAGATATTATCAAGACAATCATTCTGAGCAAATTTCAGGTTGATTGGGCAAAAAATGTGGCCTCCAGAGTGCACACAAGCCAAAGGTTGACGCACGACGGACGACTGACGACGGACACAGTGGTATCACAATACCTCACCATGAGCACTATCGTGCTCAGGTGAGCTAAAAAGACAAGTACCACGGTACACATATATCAAAGGTATACAAGAAGATATTACTGATCTATTTTTAGGGAAAAGCTCAGGTGTATAATTTATAATAATGACAAAAGCAGGGTGCCCAGCGACTTTAAGTGTCAAAAATATAGGTATGTCCCAAAATTATAGGTATTTATTAGCCAGAAATATAGGATGATATAGGTTGCCTTTACTATGAAGAAAACACTACTTTAAATGTTTCTCTACAACCACCACTACCTTCCAGCTCTCTCTAGTTAATAAGATGAAAGGAGAAACCGACAAGGTGACCATTAGCTATTACTTACTGTTCTCAATATTCAGTAACATTAAGGTGTTCCATGAACACCATATCAAGATGAGAGAGGCAAGAAGGCCATTTATCGCTCACCTTAAAGAACACTGTGGCTTTGAGATGATTGTATAATCCATTTCATCCTAGACCCATAACTCCTGCCAATACAGGAAGGCAATGTAAAAAGTTTTGGCAGAGAATCATGCTGCCATGATACATGCAAACTATTAACATAGGGTATCTGACAAAATGATTTGTCACAAAATAATTTGTCAGGGGAAATTTGCCCAAGATTTCCTGATAAGTTCTCAATTTTAAATTGGGTATCCCACAGCATTAGGTCAAATTTTACACTACTTAGAACTTTTAAGTCTTTTGTCATGGAGGGTCATGAGGCGATTCTACACATCAATTTTCAGTTGTTTATTCAATAATTCAGATGTAGAAGATATATGGCATTTCATGGAACCAAAAACTTTGAAGTGCTTTGGTAGATGGGCCATTCAACAATTCTACACAGAGGCCAAACAGTTAAGGAGTAAGAGATTGTGCAAAATTGCTTTCTTTGTCTCTTCGGAAATCTAATATCCCAAAACATAGGGCCAAATTTCATTGAACCACAATAATTTGAAGGATATTGGTAAAGGACCATGGGATGATTTAGGAGTAGAAGAATGTATAAGATTTTCTTCTTTGTCTCTAAATGAAGTCTGATACCGAACACACAGGGCCAATTTTCATTGTACCTTCATAATTAATTCTACACACCAAGTTTCAAAGCTCTAGGCAAAACAGTCTAGGAGAAAATTGCGCAAAATTTTCTTCTCTGTCCTTATATGAAATACAATACCCAATAACATAGGGCCAGTTTCCATTATAAAAAAATAATTTGTAAAAGTATGTATTTTGGTAGAGGGTCCTAAGACAATATAACATACCAGTTACAAAGCCATAGGCCAAATAATTCAGAAGAAATACGATACCACAGAACTAAGGGCCAATTTTTATGAAACCACAATAATTTGAAGACTGTATTTCTGTAGTGGGTCTTTGGATGATGCTACATACAACAATTCAAGACTCTAGGCTGTATGACCGTGCCAGCAAGATGAAAACAAAATATGTTTGTGAAACATGGATGCCCCTAAAATGGCCAATGTTAAAATTTTGGACAGACGGATGGAGAGACGGACACCGGTTAAACAATGTTCCGCCCTAATTAAAATATATCTACCTAAATTTGGCCTCTTAAGTCCAAATTTCTAAGCTTACAGACTATGTGATAACTTAGAGACAGAGAGTTGCACTTAGTTTTGTATGTCACAAGCAAAACTGTCATGACTCTTTCAAGTTATTAACTTTTTTCCCTGCATTTATGTAAAGAAATCAAAATTCTCTTGTTCATTGGTAATACTTACATAGAATTATTTGAACACAACTTTACTGTTCATAATGGAAACTTATCTACCAAGTAAAAGATGACAAAAATACATGCAAGCTTCTTCATCAATGATAGTTATAATGTTTGACAAGTCTTTCCCTGGCATTTCATTTAGAAAAGGACTTTATATATTGATAGATAATTGTTCACTTCTTAACCATGACAGTTTTGCTTGTGACATACAAAAAACTAAGTATTTAGCCTTTTAAATTCCCATTGCACATGTACATAATTAACCTTTGAGCAAAAATGCACCAGAGGAGTCCCGCAAACTACTCGGAAAAAGAAGAAAGCTGTTTTTTCTAAAAGTATTGTTTTAATTTTGCTTACCCAATACACAAAAATATAGGTATTTATAGGTATTTGGGGCAAAATGGGTGATATTATAGGTTTTTATAGGTAAGGTCCAAAAATATAGGATAATATAGGTATTTATAGGTATTTATAGGTTACTGGGCACCCTGCAAAAGCTAAAACAGTGCCATGTCAAATGAATCGAAATCTGTAATACAAAATTTTATTTTATACATAAACTGACATTAAGTGAGGCCACTATACATGTATAAGCCCTTATTCTGATTTTGGTTAGCGGGACATAAGAACAAAAGGGCCATTAACAGCTTACAACATTGTAAACCTTTTATTTTAACCCCTTCCCAAACAAGACCTGGCCTCGGTTTCTCGAAAAAACTAAAACTAAAGTATGTTCTCAGACTCAAATCTTTATTTCTTTTTTTTCTTCTCAAATCTTAGCACTGTGCTAAAATCACACGAAATCCATGTGAACTTCAATTGAATACCAATCAACGTTGCTTGGTATTCAATTGAAGTTGAGCATGAACTCAAGAGTATATACTTAATTTTTTCGAGAAACCGGGGCTTAGTTTTGACAACCTTATTAGAAATAGTTTTGAAAAACATAAGAGAAAAAATGAAAATCAAACTGATGAAAAACTTCTCCTTTTCTCTGAATATTTCCTACACAATAGCATACACATTTTCTAGTTTTGATATCAATTATCATGTCATCTGATAAGTTTTAAATTTTACTATTTGGGAAAGGCTTAAAGTAGCAAACATTGCTGAATGGGACATAGTTACTTGGATTTCACAAGATTGTCAAAGGTACCACTACATGTACTAGTATTTGCATAATTTGGGAATTATAGGCACATAGGGTATATGATAAGTGATCATTTCGTATATATACACATGAATAATTATGTTTATAAGTCTTTCTATGCAGAAAACCTTGTGGGAATTGAAGAAATTGCTTGTCACAAGCAATTTCTTCATTTTTCACAATGTTTTCCATAGCCAATATCTCGTTAGGAGTCAATAAAGAGTCATTGTGTGGTAATGGATTAATAATAATCTATTACCACACAGAGACAAGTTTATTAGTTTTGGAAATGCCTGTTTTTTGCTTTTTTGAAAAAACATAGAAGGAAAAGAAACTGTGTTAAACACACCATTTTCATCATCTTAGCAAACCAATGATTCTACCTCCATTTCACTCATAAGGGACAAAATAGAGGTAGAATCCTTGGCTTGTGAAGATGCATTTTCATCTTTTTACACTGTTTTCAAAACCAAGAACATTCATATTCAGAATCCAGCATGAGCATTAATGGGAGATACTTTTATCCAGTTCTCCATGATGTAATTTCGGACAAACAATTGTATTTTGTAGGTGTTGTTATGAAATATTGTAACTACGGCTTGATTCAAGATGTAGTTACAAGATTTTACACCAACACAGACAGTTTATCAATAAATAACAGAAAAATAAGTCAATTTTTAGAACAAAATTTAATGCCTTTTACTAATGTCAGTATAAAACTGAGTTCTGAATGTTCTTAGTAGTATTGGCTTTACAAAAGATTCTCTGGTCTTGATGTCCCTAGCTTACAAACCCATGATAGAGATATGAGATAAAAGCCAAACATCATGATTACCAGTATTTTCTCCTTGCTCCTCAATATTTTCCTATTCACTTAATCAAAACTCATCCTCTTTTGTTTAAAATTATTTTCATCCACAACTCCTTAACCCTTTCCAACACATTGACGCTTTTGGACGCTCCACAAAATAAAGGCTTTGGAAAACATTGTGGAAAATGAAGAAATTGCTTGTGACAAGCAATTTCTTCATTTCCCACAGTGTTTTCTACCCTAAAAGACATAAAAAATTTAAATTTTATTAATTTGAAATTGTCATCTGCAACACCTTTGAATTTTGATCAACCTGAAATTTTGTCGTTTGGTAATGAGTTAACTTGGACCAGAATTTTGACAGACGTTCGGGCAAGGTCATCAATGGCAAGGTCATCAATGGCAAGGTCATCAATGGCAAGGTTATCAATGGCACTTTGTAACTGGCGGAGCTACAAATAAGAGGGGTAAAGGCTTTCCAAATGAAAAATATGATAAATAATTTATATTCAAACACTATTTTGTGGGTACTCATTAGAATCTTCTTGTTGAGACAATTCAAATTGAAATGAGTACAACAAAACAACGTTTGGATTTGGAATAAGAAATTTAGAATGTCTTTACTCCCTCCTATCTGTTGCTTAAAATTAGTTTCGAACTTGCTACCACAGAGTCCAAGGTGGCTGTGTAATTTGGTAAATGGAAGCACCTGTCACATTAATTGGTATATTCACAATGGCATTTCGTAACCCAGTTCTTTCTACCTCATTTCTGATCATATATCTGAAAGAAAACAAATTGCTCCAGGTAAAACACAGATTTCAACAACTTTTCTGTATTACTATAGAGGCTTATACACCTAACGATGTGTTCCTGGTATTTGTGGCACCTGTGGCAGCAAAAAGAAAATATTCAACCCAAGCTTCCGTCTACACATATAAGGAAGACATCTAAATGTAGTAGACTATACATCTCCAATTCAAGTCTGGATTCAAAGCCTGAGCGTGAAGAAGAATAAGATTCTCAGGCCAACAGACCCAAATGTAATAGACTGAGATATTTGGGTTGGGCAACTTAAAAGTAGTCCCAGAAGAACAAAAGATAAAACCAACATGCCGAATGTAAAATCAAAACACTGCCTTATATTAACTGTAGCCATAATTTGATGACAATTCAATACTGGGGCTTCTAAAGATTCCTGTTGGTCTCAAATGCTATCAGAGACTTTTTCCAAATCCTGATTTATATAATATAAAACTTCCTTACCCATCTTTACCAAGCAGAAACAAGGCTGGAATATTCACAGACATCAATGTTTTTACATGTCTTTTCCAATAAGGACGTCGTAACCAAGTCTTGTTTCAAAAAGGGTTAAATTCAATAAAGCTTCCTTACCCATCTTTACCAAGCAGAAACACTGCCGGAATATTCACCGATCTCTCCGTGGAATCATCAATCATGTCCACAAAGTTTTGAGAATTATGTATATCATTGTCACTTATCACAACTGCTATAGCTCCAGCATCTTCTGCTTGAAGAGCCTTCGTTACAAAGGAGCATTCACTGAAAGGATAAAATTAGAGTTTCTTTCCCAAAGTGCAAAATGTTAGACAGATCCAGTTTGAAAGCTGCTGTTCAAGACGACAGATTAGATGGTGATAGAGATACGATTTGTTTTCACAAACTTTTTATGCCCCCGATAGGGAGGCATCATAAATTTGACTTGTCCGTCCGTCCGTCCGTCCGTCTGTCCGTCCGTCCGTCTGTCCGTCCGTCCGTCCGTCATTCCGTCCAAAAACTTTAACATTGGCCATAACTTCCTTATTACTTAACATATTCGCTTCATACTTTACCACAACATTCCTTGGTACATTACCTTTCTGTAGGCACATACTTTGGTGACCTTGACCCCTGGATGACCTTGACCTTATGACAATCAAAGCGGTGTCGGGGGCATTGTCATCTTACAGTGACAGCTCTTGTTGTTTTAGAGGGTTTAACCCTTTCTTAAACATGAGCTGGTTTTAATGCCTTTATAGAAAAGGTTTAGGGTTACATTGAAAGAAAGAAAATTGTTTTAAAGGCTGATAATCAGCAAGTTCATTTGCCTCAATATTTTCTCTGCTAAATTGTGCATAAATACATTCATTTGACATCTGTAGAAGCTTTAAAATTGGGATGGTTAATTTTTTGCTGATTGGAAAAAGAGTTAAAAACAAGGGAACAGCATTTTCACGATCAACCAACAAAATCACTATTGAAACTTCCTGTCCAACTTGGTCATAAAATCGTTGATAATGTGGGCCCCTGGTCTCATTTGGCAAAAGATTATTTTGTAATATACAAATCCTTTTAGGGAGTGTAAAAACAGGTGTTATTTGGAAAAGGATTGAATTGTGATCTCCAAATCTTTTCAATTACAACTCTTTCCTTTCCCAACCAGCAAAATTTTAGACAGGTCCAAATTTAAAGATGTGGCAGACAACAATTCTAAGTGAATGAAATTTGAAATGTTTTTGCTCTTATTTGGAAGAAAACCATGTGGGAAATTAAGAAATGGCTTGAAACAAGCAATTTCTTCATTTTCCACAATGTTTTCCAAAAGCCTCTAACTTGTGAAGCATCAAAAATATGTCAATGAGTGGGTAGGGATAATTCTGGCTCTGAAATTGCTTGAGAGAAAATGTCTCATTTAGCCAAAACTTATGAGGAAAAAATGAATTTTCAGTGAGAGATTTCACTATTTCTTACCAGTGTTCTGGCGAGGCCGCGACATTCTCGCGTGAAAAAAGTAAATGTCGCATAAAATTTTGTCAAGATGCGATTTCTGTCGCATAAAAATAACGAGATCGAATTTTCTTTTTTACGGCCGCTGACAAATTTTACTGGACTCGAAATCGAAAGTAAAAGGAGAAATCCAAACTAGATCATTCATTTCATTATTTCCTACCCAGAATTCAATTCGCAGGCC
Source organism: Fragum sueziense (assembly GCA_963680895.1). Lineage (NCBI taxonomy): Eukaryota > Metazoa > Mollusca > Bivalvia > Cardiida > Cardiidae > Fragum > Fragum sueziense. The sequence goes on from OY804601.1 coordinate 22,229,477, forward strand.
CTGAATGAGCATTAGACTCGAAAACGCTGTAATATCATATCAATTTACCGTAGCCTGGGTCCAGTCATCAATATACAATTTGGTCAATAAGATAGCGCATAAAAAAAATCAATACCCGTTAGATATCGCGGCACCCGTTTTTGATCGTGTTGATATTGACGCCTGGGAACAAGCACGGTATTTTCCATTGATAAACCGATTGATCTATTTTTAGACGTATAATCTATTTAAATGCTATCGTTTTAAAACGAGACTCGATAGCGGGATGAAGGCTGCAACATCTACTATAATGGAATGAATTACGTTTGCAATATTGAGAGATAATTACTGCAAATTCTAGCATTTTCTCATTATTTTCCAAGAATGTCTCCAATGTGCTTCTTTCGTTTTGGTTGTCAAAATCACATATTCATTGTCAGGTAAAATTTGGTTTTGCACGGATGAAAATATTTTTTAAGAATGCTATTGAGGACAATTGTCTTTATGTGAGCCATGGCAAATCCAATGTGGATAGATTAACCATTCCCAAACTGCATATATTTTTTCTGTAACAATTACAAACAAGAGGACCATGATGGTCCTAAATCGCTCACCTGAATCAAGATGGCAAGAGTGATAATGGCAATTTTGTCAAATTCAAAGGCATGAAACTTATAAGGACTTTCTGTTTGGAAACAATCAAGAAATAATTTTGTTCCAATCGACCCTGTAAGGTTGGGTATGAATTAGCACAATTGTTGAAGTTTTTTTTTCAATAATTATTTAATGATTTCGCAATTTACAACATAGGGCTAATTTTCAAAGCATTCTGATCTGTTAGAGATTGACCAATTATGATAGGCTCAATTAACAAGATTTGGTCTGTGATTGAAAGAATATAGCGCAGGATTACCATCTGATAAGCTATAAGGCTAATCCCTTATTTGTTTACATAAGATAAACATGGGGTCAGCCAGAGCAACAGATAAGAGAAATAGATAAGAGAAATAGGACAGATTTCTCTGAGTCCGATAAGCCCCTTCCTCCCTGCCACAGCCTGATTTTTTATCAATTGTAAGAATTTGAGAACAAATTTTGAAAAGAGTGAGTCAAGGAACATTCCTGCAAAGTCTGGTTCATTTGGGCCCAATGGTTGATTTTTTAAGAATTTTCTTATAATTTCTCGAAGTCCAATATGCCCCTTCCTCCCTGCCAAGGCCACATTTTTTGTCAATTGTAAAAATTTGAGAACAAATTTTGAAAAGAGTGACTCAAGGAACATTTCTGCAAGGTCTGGTTCATTTGGGCCCAATGGTTGATTTTTTAAGAATTTTCTTATAATTTCTCGAAGTCCAATAAGCCCCTTCCTCCCTGCCAAGGCCACATTTTTGTCAATTGTAAGAATTTGAAAACAAATTTTGAAAAGAGTGACTCAAGGAACATTCCTGTAAAGTCTGGTTCAAATTGGCCCAATGGTTGATTTTTAAAGAATTTTCTTACAATTTCTCTGAGTCTGAGAAGCCCCCTTCCTCCCTGCCACAGCCACATTTTTTGACAAATGTAAAATTTTTTAAATAAACTTTGAAAAGAGTGACTAAAGGAACATTTCTGCAAAGTTTGGTCCAAATTGGCCCAATGGTTGATTTTTAAAGAATTTTCTTATGATTTCTCCAAGTTCGATAAGCCCCTTCCTCCCTGCCACGGCCCACGGCCACATTTTTTGTCAATTGCACGAATTTGAAAACAAATTTTGAAAAGAGTGACTGAAGGAACATTTCTGCAAAGTCTGGTTCAGTTGGGCCCAATGGTTGATTTTTAAAGAATTCCATTCCATGAAGAAATACGGGTACCAGTCTAGTCCATGGGGATTTCTGTTACTAAATATGGCACTAAATAATTATCTGGACGATTTACCGTTCGTGAAATTATCCCCCAAAATTGTGAAAAAGCAGATGGCGCAGTTTTGAAATTTTGTTTGACCCCAGACTGATATTTGGACCGGAGAAAGTGAAAGAGAGAAAAATGATCAGTCTGGAACCCAGTCTAATTTACCGCGGCACGCAACTGAAGTTACGGGGCCTTTTTGTTTATAGGTCGGGTTCTGTTTGTAATTTCAGGCGCGGAGTGCTAGTTAATCGACCAACATTACAGATTTAATTGAATAATTTCATTTAACCGATACTGACATTTAGATTGATAATAAAAAATACACATACATGTTAAGAATTTAAAACAATTTGATATTTATTTGCGTCTATCATTATCAAAGCGATAAAATTACTGAATGACTGAACATCAATATTTACTTAAAATCGAGTACACCTGCATTTCCAGAATGTAAAACTGCCGTCATCAGATTCTTTTCCACCAAATTAAATGAAGAAAACTAAGAATATCCTGAATTATTTCAGTAAATCTTTAGAGGCACAGTGAAATTCGATCCTTCAAAATTCAAACCAGATAAATAAACATTTACATTTTTCATGCTGGGCTGTCGTCGGCAGAAAATCCTGTCGACAAAAGACAGGATCTATCGTCTGCTTTGTCATAGCTTCGTAAATTTATAATACCTCGTCCTGTATGACCACCAAAATTAAATCGGGACAACTTATTTTCCGAAGTGGGGCCATTACAATGTATATGCAGATATCTTTTTGCTTTGCTTTAATCTTTGTTTAATCAATCTTTGGTTAAATTTGGTGCACAGGAGTTTAATTAAAGTTGTTATTTTGGATTTAAAATGTGTCCCCTAGTTTGTCCAAAATGTCCCCAACTTTTGAGTAGCAATGAGACATTTGTCCCATACTTTTTTCTACCTCGCCAGAACACTGCTTACTATTATACATTTTTCTGTGAGATTTTTCTCCCATTGAGCAAATTTGAGTGAGAATTTTGGCAGAAAAATGAGAGAATTTGCACAAATCTCGCCCCAAAATTATCCCTGAGTGGGGAATAGATTACCACTTTCCCAGACAGACCCCTGATAGAAAACACTTGGGAAAACCTTAGGGCAAAAGAAGAAAATATTAATAATCAGTATTTTCTCCTTTCGCCTCAATATTTTCCACGCCATCTTGTACACAAATTCCATCTTCATTCCGCCTGGGTTTAAATGGGACAAAGCTTATATTTTGTTCCTTAGGAAAGGGTTAAACTTTGACCTAATCAGACCACTTACCCTCGTTGTATAAAAGCTATTTTGTTTATAATAATATCTGCATTTGTGATTCTGGAACAGCCATGGAAGGGCTCCGCCATAACTAATTCTATGTTGTTGTATTTCTGGCTCTGAAAAGACAGGTTGTGAGAACATTAATTCACCCTTTTCCTTACTACAAAGCTTGAAAACATTCATATTCAAGGTTTTGTAGACGTCAAAATTTATTTGGCTATAAGAATGAAGTCTCTGATGGGTGGAAAAAATTGAGAGAAAGGGAGGAAATACTGATATTTTCAGAATTTTCTAAAGTTTTATTACTTAGACACATCAAAACATGCTATTGTTTTGGAAAGGGTTAATGACTCCAAACTGTCAATCAAAATGTAAATTGATCAATCAAATTACTCTTAGTCACATGCTTTTGGCAACCTAACCTTAGAATTCTTCACTTCAAATATTAAAGCCGAAAGAACAAATTAGGGGGAAGAGGAAAAAATTCTGGTCACTGCCTTTTTCTTCTAAATTTTCTTGAGGTTTTCTAAAGCTTTCTCTCATAGAAATGGCAACACCAAGAATTGTTACAAGTTAATTTAGTTAGCATTTTTTTTCTTTTCCCTAAAATGTTTTTCATAATATGCTTTTCGGTTTAAGTCGTCAACATATTGTATATTGTTAAAGACAGTGCATTTACTTACAAATTCTGTTCCAAAGTTTTTTGCAGGTCGTATTTTGTATGTATAACTGATTGAACTTGGCCGTACAACTTCCATGAATAAGACATCGCTGAGCTGTACATGTAAATTTGGAACAGAGGCTAGGACTTTCTCACAATCTGAAACAAATGATCTTATCAGTGGCAGATCCAGAAGGGATTGGGGGTGTTCACCCAGTGATAATCGGCAATCAATTGTTGGGTTAAACAGTAGATCTATGTTAAACGGTTGATGTTTGAACCCCCCTCTGTAGCCAGAATAGTTCATTTCCATACGGAAATCCAATCAAAATTGTGTAATACTTAGAAACGACCCCCCCCCCCCCCCCCCCCCGGTTATGATATCCCTAAAAGAAAAGCCTTGACAAAACATTGAGACAAAAGAAGAAAATGCTGATGATCAGCATTTTCTCCTTTTGTCTCAATATTTTCTGCTCTTTAATACACATAGGTTAGTTGTTCATTAACATCCAATTTGTTGTCCACAGCAGCTTTTAAAAGGACCAATCTAAAATTTTGTACTATGGGAAAAGTCAGGGGTTCTTTTTATGATTAGGGGAAGGGGCCCGGGGCCCTTAATTTTGGGAAAAATGCGCCAAATGAGCTGATTTAGGGGAAAAAATTTCAAGCATGTTTTTTTGCTTGAATACTGAAAATGCTTTAAAATATGTTACAAGACACAAAGAAAACAGATTTTGAAAGCAATTTAAAAGCTTATAAACTAAAGATCTATGATTGTTACATAAATACTCCCATGGGAGAACATTATAAAGGTTTGAACATTGATTTATGGGGGGAAAATTACAATTTAGGGGAAAAATTCCCAGAGGGGAAGGGGCCGAAATTCGGCCCCAATTTCTTAGTAAAAAAACCCTGAAAGTACTTATCCTTTGCAAGACAGGCCCGTAGGATGCAATTTCATATTGGGGGGGGGGGGGGGGGGGGGGGCTTAAGCCCTTGTCCTGAATATTTGGGGGAGGGGGGGCTAATTTGGATTTTACCAAAATTTTCAGTGTAAAATTAAGAAAATTTGGCATTTTTGGCCAACATTGGGGGGCTTAGCTCCCCCCCCCCCCCCCTGTTTCTATGGGCCTACAAGACAACCAATACCCATTATAGTTTTTATTTCCATAATAGAGTTTAGAAAAAGCTTCAAACTGCAAATTTTTCTACTTCTATGTGATACTGCTTGCAATCATTGCTGATTATTACTGTACTAGCAGGCGCTTTTGTTGATAATGGTTTGTTTATGGTATAATACAGAAAACATTGAGGCAAATGGGGAAATGCTGATTTAAAGCCACATTTTTATCTAATTCTTTTTGCCTCAATATTTTCTCTAGCTTTTCAATTTTAGTCAGGATCCAAGCAAAAAACAAGATGTCTTGTTTGGGTACAGGTTAAACCAAATCCCCAAATCATTGAAAGCAGGAAACAGGTAAAACAGTTACAGAAGAGTATGGAATTGCATTGCCATGGTCAAAAAGAAAGTTGAACAGGAAATAACTCGTTGACGGTCCTTGAGACTTGAGTAGGCAGATGACTAGGTCCTGTCGTTCGTACTTTCACCATCAATCAAAATGTTGTGACAATACTATCAAAGGGAAGTATGAATTATACATTGTCTACCTGTGCCAAATAGGCAAATACAAAGCAAACACGCTTGTATTGCTAAGAATTTTACAAAATCGTAAGGACACATCGTCGTAAATCCAATTTTCAATCACCAGACGCTTGCTTGCTGGTTCCCCGGCTATGATAGTAGTGAATAATTTTACAGATCTTTAAATTTTGAAGGCGGTTATGAAAAAACATAAACGTAAAAAACTGAATATATATACGGTTTTATCAACTTTTGAAATAAGGATCATTCAATCAAGAAAGAAAAGCAACAATCTTTTGATTAAAAAAAGGTGAAAAATGAAACTTTTCATTACTATAATTTACCCCCAAATATCAACTCAAAGGATAGGTTTTTTTTTATTTTTAAACAAATAGTTGGCTATGGTAGTTGGTTACTGACTCAAGTGTGCCTCTAAGTATAGTTCTGTCGAAAATCAATTTTCCACACGCTGTTACGCGTTTTTCAATATTTTACTGAGTTGAAAATCACTGAACTTAAAAAATAATGTTACAAATAAGAGGACTGCTCAATAAACTCGGATTGTGTCAAAAACTGTTGTCATTTCGTCATACATTGCTTAAGGGACAATGCTCCATTTTACTATTTCCTTTCCTAAAAATAGATTTTATCTATATTCTATGTATTAGATAGAGGCTGTATAGTAGATTCTACGCAATACAAACGTTCAAAGGCTGCGAACGTTTATGTTGCGTAGAATCTACTATACAGACTCTATCTGACTTTAAGTGTTCGTCAACCAATGAAAACATACGCTTCTACTGTCATTCTTCAAACCATGCCTCCGATCGGAGCTACTATAAAGCGGATCTTACTGGAATTACATCATTTTCCAAAAAATTACATCATTTTCCCAAAAATTACATCATTGTTCATAACTGCACAGGAAACAGGGGCGTGGCTATGTATATCCGTGACATAAACTGACCGACAGTGCGTTTATGTGAAATATAGCGCCGAAATTTTCAAATATACTGCAATTTCATTGGTCCAAAAACTAGGACGAACACTAATTCTTGAAAGTATGCATCTTATTACCAATTCAAAATTGAAATGAAAATGGATGGTCATCGATCTTGTTTAATTTTCATAGTCAGACTATATGACATACCCTACAGCCAAAAATGCACAATTTCTTGCATCTGTCAAATGTCACTTAAATACTGAACAAATGTTGTATGATCATCGTTTTGTCCCGAAAGGGGGTTTAAAGTAATGTCTTGCATCTAATAAGAATAGATAATCCTAAATATGTGCTGTTATGAACAGCATGTATAAAACAGCATGTTCTCTTGTCCAGTTAGGTCAACGAAACTGAATCGTTTTATGTCAAAATTTGCATATTTTTAGAAATAATTCAAGTTCTACATAACAGAATTTGATTAAACTCCCTCATTGTATTAAGCAATATCCTGGTAATAATTCAAGAAGAAATGTATAGGTCATCGCATATATTAGTGAATTACAGCTATTTTTATTTGCTATACGTGAATAAAATGACACAAAAAGTGGCAAGTGTATGCGCACTTACAACTGTCGTGCTCTAAATCATCAATTTCTATCTTTTAAAAATCAGTTTTGAATAACAAATACACTCTTACAGTCGAAATTGGTAAATTATAATGACATTTCATATAGCTGAAAATATGGCACCTAGCGAAACATATATGGTACGTAATGACGGAGTGTTCCGAAAAACTGGTCTTTGTCCCTTATTGTTACTGCAAACTATGCATATTGAAGGGTATCTTTATCTGATCTTTGCTAAAAACACCTTTTCCTAATAAATATGGTTGTCCCAGAAACGTCGTTCGTCGATTTGCGGCCCAATGTCATTTTGTGCTCATTTTGCAATGTGGTCTCTAACATTTATAAATGACATGATTTTCTTACATATAAGTTCGCATATTTGTCTTTTACATATATCCTCCTTAAGTACATTTTCATTTGATAAACTTGACAATTTTATCCATAAAATGAGGCTTTTGATATAACAATAAAGGGCGACAAGGTCGTACTATGTCATGCTACAGATGCCAGTACTTTTTCCCAGTATGTATATTTCTGGTTTTACTTTTTATCGCATATAGGTATATCGTGAAAAAGCTTCTCAAACTTGAATCACCATGGTCGAGTGCCACCATTGGCATTTTATCTTCCCATGTAATACAGAAAAGAAATGCTCATTTCTGGACACGAACAATGTAAGTGTTATTGAAACACACATGCTTTAATGAAATGGAGACCAAATAACATTATATCGTCGGTGTAATGTCGATTTTTGCAATTTTCAAAGTTAAATCTTGTGTGTCCAGTTAAAACAATTCTTGCATTTTTTGCGATAGTTTTACTGATCAGTGTTAATGACACATTTTTTGTGAACAATATGTTCAAATTTCAAGTAAAACCTTTCAGTTTGGGAAATGTATTACACTTTTTTCCTTTCCCTTTAAAATCTTCAAAAAACGAGATACCAGGTTTTGCATTAACAACGACGATATGCTAGAAATAGACTGCAAGAATTCAGAATAAGTCGCCCAATGTATGAGCAAAATTTGAACATTGAGTCACACTGGACAGCAAAACTGGCATATCAGTGAATTGGGGGCAACTATTTCGAACATGACATACCATTGACGGCTAGTACTCGAAAATGCAATTAAACATTTTCTTGAAATTTATACAATGAAATAAAAACATGTTTCCATAGGCAATATGTCAAAAGTAGCGTATTCCATTGTGATTTGATGAAATGCCGATACATTTCCACAAATTTATTGAACAGTCCTTGTGTCCTATTGCATTTTAAAACAAGAGTGCCATAGTCACAATATGCGCCGCCCCAGAGACTTAGTTTTAACCCTTTCCCAAACGACAAAATTTTATGGTTATCCACTTCGAAAACAGCTACAAATGACAAAATGGATGTTATCTAAGATAAGATTTGTGTAAAATATGGCAAAGAAAATATTGAGACAAAAGGAGAAACTGCTGGTTATCAGCAGTTTAATCTTTTGTTTCAATGTTTTCCGAAGCAGTTCCTATAAGGAACGTCAAAACCAGGTCTTGTTTGGGAAAGGGTTAAGGGGACATTACTCAGGCAAAAATCAATGAAAAATAAAATCTTTACTTCACGCACATCTACCGATCAAAGTGATAACATTGATCAAGTTTCAAAAAGATCCTGCCAGACACTTAGGAGGAGATGCAAGCGTTGCCAAGAGAAGTGAACGTACGTACATACGGACAGACGGATCGAGAAGATGATACCAGTATACGACCGCCTCCGGCAGCGTATAAAAATATTACATCTGTCATCAAAACTGAAGTAAAGCGAAGTAAAGTTTTGAAAAATAGGATTAATATATATAGTTAATTTGAGATTACAGAAATTTTGTTATGGTGTGTAGTTTGTATATTTAATTTCATCCCATTTGTGATTGTGTGTTTGTATTTTTTATATGACTGGAGGACTCTTATTTTGTGTGCGTGTAGAATTTATTGCATGTTGTGCTTGGACATTTGAAGCTTAATAAGATGTAAGTCGGGGGATTTGCATATAAATCCTAGGTTGTATGGATTTGTTGGGTACACCATTATGAACACTATGAATAGAAAGTGCACTTGATTATAGATTGTGAGAGTGGAGTTCTTCTGGGGTAATTTATATACATTTTATTTTTCAATTAATTTCATTTTGTAAATGTCTCTTAATCCTTTCCCAAACAAGACCTGGTTTTGACGTCCCGAGTAGAAATCACTTGGGAAAATACTGAGACAAAAGAAGAAACTGCTAAAAACCAGCAGTTTCTCCTTTTGCCTCAATATTTTCTGTGCTATATTGTAAACAAATCTTATCTCTTATAATACATATCTTGTCATCTAGAGCTGCTTTCCAATTAAACCACCCCAAAATTTCGCTGTTTGGGAAAGGGTTAAGGTAGCAAAAGAAGCATATTCAGATTTCAATCCAGTGGCGGACCTAGGATTTCTGTGAGGGCGGTTCGAATACAATAGAGTGTTCGTTTTTCTATTATTACATAAATGTCACTGAATTTCTGCATGAAAATGAAATAATTTGGCTACCGAGGGGGGTTCGTTTGAACACTCATTCTTCAAAAAAGTGCACAATTACTGAAATTCGATGTCCCTCGCCAGTAATTAATTCATTGTAAGGTTTTTGTTTTCGTTTCTTTTCTTAAGATTGTACAATAGACACCATGTGAATATTTCAAGCATGATATAACCAGCAGTTATTTTTTCTTCTGAAATTTCAACTATCATTAGCTTATTTTCAATGCATTTTCGTTTTCCCCGCATTGGAGCAATTCGGAATCAGTTTGATTTTAACGTATTTTAATCTATATTTGCTTCAATAATCTTTTTATTCTCTGCCAAATATATTTTCCTGTGGTCTGTTTACTGTTTTGTGAGGATGCAGGACTATACTTTTTTGTGAAAAAAGTTTTTCTGATGTCCCGATTTCCAGCGTAAGATACATAACGCTCCTATTACGGATAGTAAATCACAACAGTATGTGTTCATAGAGTCAGAATAACTTTTAATGATAGGCTAGATGTCAACGTAAGCAGAAACACACACAAAAAGGTCAAAGCTAATTCACAATTTAGAATAAAACAACAGCAAAGTCCAAAAACGAGAATCCCCCCATTTTTTTCATAAGATACGTTACGGCTTAAACCTACTTTTATTTCAAATTTTTCACCATTTTTAATACACTTGATATAATAAATGATTCTAAACATTCTCTAGAAAAAAATAGTTTGCAGCGTAACAAGCCAGTGAACTTTATTCCTGATGAATTTCTTTAAAAACTTATTTATGAATAAGATACGTTATGATAAGATACGTGACGTTTGATTGAACCATGGTGATAAAAAACTGATATAATCAAATTGGACTATCCACTTATACTTCTTTTCGAACACAGTATACTTCGGACAAATAATAGACGTCGATCTTAATGGAATCACCCTCTTTACTCAATTAATGAAAGAAACCAATACAAAACAATACTTTTTATTCCAATAGCCTACAAAGGCACACAAGCTATGGAAAATTTCCAATAACATTCTTTGTAGAATCGTCAATCCAGTTTTCACACGAAAACGCATGTGTCCTTTGATGATACTTCATAAAGACCTTGAATTATACTGAGGGAAAAAAGTTTAGCAATTTCGTAAATTGCAGCTTATTTCTCAATTATGTGTGTTCGGATTGGAATCAAATTTATATACGATAATATTTGATATCTTTACAACCATATTTTAAATTTTGGCTTGAATTTGAGAACTGACAAGTCTTGTGCGTGAAACCGAACAAGGTAGGGGTAGCACTCTCAAAATGACACACGGCATCAGTACATTGCATGTCCATTATTATCCTTTATAGCAGTATCACAGTGTCTGTTAACCAAGTCGTTATAAGTCCTTAACCAAAAGCCACTAGAATACGCCAAAAATTGCAGAGGAAAAACGCGTGTGAGATCCTTTACGTTATTGACGTTATCGCTGCCTCTTCCCCCCGTTCTAAGATCTTCCTTTCACAATTAAGCCTCCACAAAGGTAAAGTTCAAACGGTATTAATCTTCAAAAGCGACTTGATTCCACTGCCATCCTGTCAATGGACAGTGTACCCGCGTTCGACCCAGCCTGGCCTGTCTGTGAGCACAAGCCAAAGGAACGCAAACGTAAGGTAGACGTATACGTAAACGCAAAGAACGAAGCTTGCTCCTTACAGCATGTGCACAATTCCATGTCTCTGTCTCGTTTCTGATCAAAGCGACTGTACTTGTGCTGCTGAGAAACGATGACGTCGTGAATACGTCACTACGTAATTGACCTTGCGTCGGCTTGTTTAACGCTGCCAGCTAGAGCGTGGTATGTCTTGGGCGTTGCCTTATTGGCAGTTCTTTACTCTCAGTTGAGAAATGACACTTTGACTCACACCAAAATGCTAATCCACCTCTTTGGCCGTCACGCCACCAGTCAGCATGCCGATAGCCTTATTCCCTTGATCTATGGTTAGTCCTGGGCGACGGCCCATTTGAATCGCCAAGCAGTTTTTTGTTGTTTATTTTTTTCTTGACAATTTCCATTATGTTGGGATAGGTATTATCGATATAAATAACATGAGCATGTGTGTGTTCGTGCAAGACGTCATTTTAGCACTTTTACGTCAAAGAGCGTTACGTGAGGATAAACACGTGAACGAACTGCGCCATTAGTGAGTTTGCTTTTTAAATTGGTTAATGATACTCATTCAAGGAATTCTATGCCTTTGTATTGCAAAAATATTTTGGTCGAAAAAAATTGCTAAACTTTTTTCCCATAGTATATTTGAAACAATAAAACATGTAAAATCATAAGATACGCTACGAACCATTTTGATGGCATTGTTTCCAAAATAAGTGCTGCATTTGCTAGTTTTACCATAGTATTTCATCAGTTTCTGTATATGTCTAAATGATAATTGTTACAAAAAGGTTAGAAACGGTATTTGGTGCAACAATTCTCTAACTATGACCAAATGAAGCCTTTCCAATATATTATTGTCTTGTTAAAACCTTATTTCTCGGGCTGTCTTCTATAATTCAATCTTGAAACAAGCGCATTTCTAACCAACTCCTAAACCTACAGATTTTCCTTTCACTTTCACCAAAAAGATATAAAATACGACAATGTATACATGTCCAAAGATAGAGATTTCGTTTTAAAATAAGATACGTTATGGCATAGTTCCTTACCTTATTACAATAAGTTTCAATAAGATACTTTTTTGCGTTATAATTCAATTACGTGGTAGTTAATCTTTATATTTTCAGCGTGAATTTATTCCATTTTATACAAAGTCTATTCATTTCATTAGAAAACAAGCAAAAATTAATAAGAGAAACGATTTTCCTTTTAGTTCGAACTTTAAGGCCTTATTTTTTAACAAGTCAATAAATCATCATTATTTCGCAATACAATGAATTCTTGATCTGGCAGAAACCTAAAATGACATTTCTCTCAACGCAGATAGACAAAACCAATGTGTAAATGGGAAAACCAAACACCATAACGTATCTTATCATGCATATATTATGTCACCATGCTTCGGCCCTAAAATTGAAATATTCCGGCCTTGTTTGGGTACACTGAAATTGAATTCTATAATTTAAAACAATATTTTGCAAGAATAAGTAAAAGATTACGTTTTTCAGAAAGGTCGATTTTTCAGATTTTTGTATTTCTAATTGTGCAGTTTTTTTGGAGAATGAGTGTGACCCCCCCCCCCCTCCCCCGAACCCCATCTAGATCCACCACTGCAATCTGATATCGACCCGACATCGGTCTGATATCGGCAAAATAAACCGATATTCTGACTTATAGCCGATATCAGCCCGATAAATGTATGTTTACTCGGTAGTGATGTCCAGTTATACAAATTCATGATTTAACTTGGTTTTATTTCAGGTTAGCGTGATGCTTCTATAAACCTTAAACTGCTAGTGTTAAAATATTGACGAAAACTATTCACACATTTCATATCTATGCTCTCCAAAACAAAGCAACTTTGCTCTTTACCTTCATAGTGAAATCACCAGACGGGCTATATATCGCTATTATTGGTGTGTGTTTGACCCAATATTAGAGCAGGTACAAATGAGCGAAAATCCTCTTATTATAAGGGCTCATTACTGTATGAAGAAGAAGAAGAAGAAGAAGAAGAAGAAGAAGAAGAAGAAGAAGAAGAAGAAGAAGAAGAAGAAGAAGAAGAAGAAGAAGAAGAAGAAGAAGAAGAAGAAGAAGAAGAAGAAGAAGAAGGGGGAGGAAGGAGAAGAAGGAGAAGAAGAAGAAGAAGAAGAAGAAGAAGAAGAAGAAGAAGAAGAAGAAGAAGAAGAAGAAGAAGAAGAAGAAGAAGAAGAAGGGGGGAGAGGAAGGAAGAAAGGGAGGGAGGGAGGGAAGGAGGGAAGGAGAGGGGGAGGGGAGCCAATTACAATCGCGACCCTCGAGACTGTTTGCAACCTTTTGCCGTTTGGAACGTGGTTGCAACATGATCTCGAGCGTAATACAGTGACCGCCATATTGAACGTGAAAGTAGACGCGCGTAAATGACGTCATCAAAACAAATCAATCCTTTAGCTAACGTTATAATTCAAGTGAAATATACTGTCAATAATCGGTAAATCACATCAATTATTGTATCTTGTAAAATTTTATCACATTTATGAGGATACAATCGACTTCTGAACGCTGTTTGTTTCAAATATTTTTCTGGCGTAGATTTAAATAGTTGTTTGGTCTGCTTCCGTTGTTATAGACCAGACTACCGTTGTTATGCTTGCGGAGTTATATGGGCAGGATCGGCTCATGGCGGCTACTGTAATACGTTCGAGCCGATCTTGAGTAACGATAAGATCCGAGAATATTCGAATGGAGCCAATTAAAAAGTGTTACCAGTCTAACGTCATCAGTTCTAGTCTACTACCAAAACTATCCTTTGAAAAGAAACCAAGCGCTTCGGTAAGGCAATTGCTAAATGCAAACCTCAAGTACTGCTAGATCCAAACCGCAACCTTTTGACCCGGTGTCGCAGTAGATTGTACCACATAACTGGTTGGTAAATAGACACTCCGCGACATGCGGTGTCCAGGTAAAAAATGCCACTGGAGTTTCACGCAGATGAAGCGGGGTTTTGCAAAAGCAAGTAAATAACTCTGTTCATAGAAAATTAACGGGTTGGTATACAGAACAAATGTCTTGTTTATTAGTGTATGCGTCCATTTTACCAAAGGAAACAAACGAGCATTCGACAAAGAATTAAACCCGTTAACGGTTTCGTACCTAAATCATTTCATACCATAAAAAAAACTATCGTACCATGATAATTGACTAGTTTGCTACAGATCGATAGAATGGATGTAGATCAGGGTTGGCAATCGACCGGTCAATATGAGTATTGACCGGGCCGGCGGTCAATACTGTTTTTACCCGGTCAATACCGGTCAATACTGGTCGATTGGTGGTCGATTGGTCAATTGAAATGGTTGGTTGGAAAATACTCATATATGATAACCCTACATAATAGACCCTACATAATATAAGAAAATCACTGCAAATTAGATGTTGAGATTCTGACTTTCTGTTGTTCAAGACTCTAAAAAAACATAGCTGCAAAACCAAAATGTAAATGGCTATTTCAAAGAGGTCTATTTCATGAATCAGTAAACTTTTCAATTATTCTCATCAATTTTCAGGTTGTTCTAGATCAATATATACATTGCCATGTAAAGAAGAAGAGAAAAAAGAGAAGAAAAGAGAAGTGTAATAAGAAAGGGTTTAAAAGTGCCCATCAAAATCATGAAAAGTAATCAAACAAACAAACATTGACTGGATCAAAATTTGACTATACAAAAATGACACACTATTTCAAAGAGTACTGCTGGTTCAAATTATGGATATTGTTAGCCAACACATCAAAGAGGATGACCTAATCTTAATAACAGTAATTGCCTTTTGACAAACAATGAAGAATGGCCAATCAAAACGGTCAAAATACTGGACTTGTCACTCAAACCTATGGAAGGTGTGTCCAGCTTGTAAGGTTGACCAATGAGAGGGGCTGAAATATATGGGTTGTGAAACTGACACCTTTGTTTATTCAGATGTGTGAAAGTGTGATCATTCTGCTATCTGTTATTGGTCAGTTAACTGGACATTACTGGACATTTAATCTAAGTGTCAAAACAAGAGTAACTGTTGTGTTAAAATAAAGCCAAAGGACCCAATCTGGTCAAAAGCCACCTGATGAGTACCCTTGACAGGTTATAACTGTCAAATTTTCAATTTCAAGAATATAAATAATAAATCCAAAAACAAAAAGAATAAATTACCATTAAAGTTTTTTTAATTGACCATCAGAATTTTTTCAATTGACCATTAAAAAAGTTCAATTGACCATTAAAAATGTTCAATTGACCACCAATCGACCACCAATTGACCATTAGATTTTCTCAATCGACCACCAATTGACCACTTGGAGTATTGACCGGGGCGGTTTTAACCGGTTAAAACCGCCCAGTTAAAACCGGGTGACCGGTCGATTGCCAACCCTGATGTAGATCAAGATTCGCAGTATGCATAATAAAGCAAACAAAAAATAGGCAAAAGGAGAAAATTCTGGTTGTCAGCATTGGCGGATTCAGAATGGTTTGGGGTGGGATAAATAATTATTTAAAGCCCAACAATATTTTCCACCGGATTATGATAAACATATTCAAGAATTGTCATCCTGAAATTCCTTTTTAGTGAGCCGGGAATTTAAGTCCGATGAGTTAATGTCACAGCCCACTGGCACCAGAACTGCAAAAAAATGTTTGTCTTTATCGCTAAAGTCTATTATTGTCTCAATAATAGACTTTAGCGATTAAAACAAACAATTTGTTTGCAGTTCTGGTGCCAGTGTCACAGCTCTACTGTCCACGTCACATCGCATCTTCACCTGTTTACTTGAAAAAAAGCTTCAACCTGGTCTATATTTTTGGCACTATTTGAGATACAACCTTGACATTTCACACATGGATACCTCTTGTCAAGACCTTTCATTTGGGACCATGACGTTTGACCTAGTGACCTTGACCTTGGAGTTTGACCTACTTTTAAAAAACTTTGACCTGGCCAATAGGCCTACCTCATGCACTATTCATGATAGAGCCTTGATATTTCACACATGGATACCTCTTGCCAAGACCTTTCATTCGGAACCATGACCATATTGATACCTCATGCCTTGATCTTGAGACTATGACCTTTGACCTAGTGACATTGACCTTTGATATCGGACTCCTTTTTTTTGCGACAAGCTTTCGTATAGGCGAGCTACCTTGTTCGCAGACAACTCTGCATTATACACACATGTGTAATGAAAAGAATTGTGAATAAGTCTAAGGTTGTTTTATACCATTTTTTAGTGAGTCGGGACTTTATGTCCAGGGAGCTAATGTCACAGCCATAGTGTCAGCGTCATGTCTTCAAAAACTTTAACCTGGTCTATATCTCAGGCACTATTAGAGATACAGCCTTGATATTTCACACATACAGCCTTGGTATTTCACACATGGATACTTCTCACCAAGACCTTTCATTTGGGACCATGACCTTTGACCTAGGGACCTTGACCTTGGAGTTTGACCTACTTTTCAAAAACTTTAACTTGGCCTATAAATCGGCCATTTTTAGCGAACCGGGACTTTATGTTCGGGGAGCTGATGTCACAGCCCTACTCCCTAGTGTCGGCGTCGCGTCCCATCCCGTCGAGTCTTCACTTGAAAAACTTTAACCTGGTCTATATCTCAGGCACTATCAGAGAAACAACTTTGATATTTCACACATAGATACATCTCGACAAGACCTTTCATTTGGGACCTTGACCTAGTGACCTTGACCTTGGAGTTTGACCTACTTTTAAAAAACTTTAACCTGGCCTATATCTCAGGCACTATTACAAATAGAGCCTTGATATTTCACACATGAATACCTCCTGCAAGACCTTTCATTTGGGACCATGACCTTTGACCATGTGACCTTGATGTTTGACCTACTTTTAAAAGACTTTAATCTGGCCTATATCTCTGCCATTTTTACAGATACAGCCTTGATACTTCACACATGGATACTTCTCAGCAATACTTTTCATTTGGGACCATGACCTTTGACCTAGTGACCTAGACCTTGGAGTTTGACCTACTTTAAAAAAAACTTTAACCTGGCCAATATCTCGTGCTCTATGATTGATAGAGCCTTGATATTTCACACATGGATACCTCCTGCCAAGACCTTTCATTTGGGACCATGACCTTTGTCCTAGTGACCTTGACCTTGGAGTGTGACCTTCTTTTAAAAAAAAACTTAACCTGGCCAATATTCTCATGCACTATGATTGATAGAGCCTTGATATTTCACACATGGATAACTCCTGCCAAGACCTTTCATTTGGAACCATGATATTTGACCTTGGTTATCTACTGCCAAGACCTTTCATTTAAGACCTTGACCTTGGAGTTAAGGTGTTTTTGTGACTAGCTCCTGTATAGGCGAGCTACGTTGTCCACAGACAACTCTTGTTATGGATTGAACTAAAATGTATGTCTTGCATGTCTTTTCAGACTTGAAAACAGAATTGAAATGTGGATGATCTGGTAGAACAACTGATACTGGAGGTAAATGGAGAATGGTATCATATTACCAATATTTGTAAGATGAGGTTTGAGTATCTTGGTTTTGAGCTTCTGGGGAAAATAGCTACATTTGAACATTGAAACCAAATCAAAGTAAAAGTGATAACATTATGTGATACACACATCAATTTTTTATCAATATCAGTTTTGTTGTCTGTGGCAGCTTTCGAATTGAATAACTTTAAAATTTTGTTGTTTAGGAATGGGTTTATCATAATGAGAGACAAATTTCAACTGTTTGGGCAGAGTCCATTTTTACGAACTTCCACCCCGATTAAGGTAGATATTAATTGCATAGCCTGACATTGACAGAGAATGAATTTGCTGAATAATACACATTATCTTAGGTTAACATACTGTTTCTGTTCATTAACCATTGGCATTCCTATATAATATCGCATTTTATGCCTGACAACCTAAAGCGTTGGAAAACATTGAGGACAATAAAGACATTGCTCGTAGCAAACAAGTTCTCGATTATCCACAATGTTTTCTGCACAGATAGACCAAAAATTTCCAACTTTATTCGCTCCACTGGCTGAAGGCCAGCGAGCTATTGTCATGGCGTTGTGTCTGTCGTGCGTGCATTAACTTATTCTTTAAAAATCTTCTTTCAAACCATTGGGCTAATCTTGACCAAACTTTGCAGAAACCTTCCTTGGGTGACCCTTTACTTAAATTGTTCAAAGAATTTTGATTGGTCGATAAATGTGGGCGTGGCAGGGCGGGGCTTATCAGACTTAGAAAAATTACAAAATAATTCTTGAAAAATCAACCATTTGGCCAATTTTGACCAAACTTGGCAGAAATGTACCTTGTGTGACACTTTACTCAAATTGTGTGTGAAATCCTGATGTTGGCGTGGCAGGGATGGGCTTATCAGACTTGGAAAAATCACAAAATAATTCTTCAAAAATTTTCTTCTCTCAAACCAGTGGGCCAATTTTGACCAAACTTTGCAATAGTAATCCTTGGGTAACCCTTTACTTAAATTGTTCAAAGGATTATAATTGGTCTATAAATGTGGGCGTAGCAGGGTGGGGCTTAACAGCCATAGAAAAATCACAAGTCATTCTTTAAAAATCAACCATTCAGCCAATTTTGACCAGACTTTGCAGGAATGATCCCTGGGTGACCCTTTACTTAAATTGTTCAAAGGATTATGATTGGTTCATAAATGTTGGCGTGGCAGGGCGTGGCTTATCAGACTTAGAGAAATTACAAAATATTTTCTAAAAATAAACCATTGATTCTGCCAATACTTAAATTGTTGTGAAATATTGATTGGTCTATAAATGTGGGTGTGGCAGGGTGGGCTTATCAGAATTGGAGAAATCACTAAATAATTTTATATAAATCAACTAATGGGCCAATGTAGACCAATTTTGGCAGTAATGTTCAATGGGCAGCCCTTTATTTAATTTGTTTATGAAATTTTGATTAGTCCATTAATGTGGGTTTGGCAGGATTGGGCTTATAAGAATTAGACAAACCATGAAATAATTCTTTAAAAATAAAGCAATGGGCTAATTTAGACCAAACTTGGCAGAAATGTTCCTTGGGTGACCCTTTTCAAGATTTTGCAGTGTGAGGTTTACAGAAAGTCATGAGATAATTCTTTTACTTTAGCCAGTGGAGCGATTCAGGCCCTCTTGGGCCTCTTGTTTACTTGAAATTGTTATCTTTACCATACATGTATTTGTATTTGGACCAGTCTAAAATGTATTTATTTTGTAATGGATTAATGCATGATTACATAAGTTGATAAAAACTCATTTTGAAATGCATCTTTGCAATTTACACCTTTCTAAAATTTTGTTAATTTGGAATGGTAATATAGTACTTTGCTACACCATTTTTCAACTGAATTTTGTGCTTATCTCTTTGCAGGTGACCATATAACCAGCTTATTACCAGGAAAAAGTCTACAGAACAAAACGACATTGGGAATTTCTGAACGCACATTAAAACAAAAATATTATATTATCAGGATAGGCAGTAGGATTTCCAAATATGGACCCCTTCGACTGTAAGGTGTGGATAGGAAGACTACGATCTTGACTGGGCAGCCAGGCTTCATCCCCTCTAGAGAACTAATCGATGGCAAGGATAATCGCTAAAGGATAGTAAAGTAATGTGATTCATTGTGATTGATTTTAATATATGTTATAGGCAACTGAGAAATGTGTCTAAAAATCAATGCAATTGTGAAAAAATAATTTCGTTATTGTAGAAAAATAATGAAAGTCATGTTGATAAGTCCTCTATGGATTATTGTTCTTTAGTTTGAAATAAACTATCTGAATATGAATTAATTGTGTTGTTTTGTTATATAGAACTACAGATAAGATGGGTAATTGGTTTTCAATATGCAATATTTCATAAGTTGTAGATGAAAACCAATGTTGTTGGTACTCATTGGAATCATCTCATCGAGACGATTCCAATGAATACACACAACATATGGTTTGAATTTGAAATAACAAAAGTAGAATGGTTTCACCCACTCTTATCTGTTGCATACAATAAGCCCTGCTACCATATAGAGCCTAGTCAAACCAGGGTTTGTAAGTACATGCACTCCTTTCCCAAAGAAGAGCTGGTTGTTACAACCTGTGTAGAAAGATGGTTTTGGAAACATCGAGAGAAAAGAAAGTGCTTGTAATCAGTATTTTCTCCTTTACTCTCAAAGTTTTCAGTATTTCGAAGTTTGCATTGTTGAAGTCAATCAATTTCACCGCTGCAACTCATTTCAAAATTAGACTTGTCTAACATTTAACCTTTTTGAAAAGGCTTTCTTATTTCCTCACAATTATGAATGCTTTTGATGCAAGCAAGTAGTGATTTGGAAAACATTAAGAGAAAAGAAGAATATGCTGGTCCTTTGGTTTTATTTCGCCTTGACAAACATGTATCAATCAGTTTACAACATTCATCATTGAGCAGAGCTACAGATAAGAGAGAGTGATTGATTTTCAAAATGCTTTATTTCATAGATTGTTCATTAGACCCTATATTGTGACGGGACTATTCAAATGAGTACCCACAACATACGGTTGGGATTTGAAATTAAAAATATTGAATATCTTCATCCCTTCTAATCCATTGCTCTGATTGAGTACGTATATCTATTCCGGGGCTCTGGTTCGAGTCGAGGCTGAGATGGATCAATTACTTTAACCCATTACCAAACAGCCAAATTCAAGACTAGTCCAAAGATGATGTAGACGACAATTTTAAGTGAATGGACTTTTATATTATATCTTTTTACGTAGAAACATTGTGGGAAATGAAGGAACAGCTTGTCACAAGCTATTTAGTCATTTTCCACAATGCTTTCCAAAGCCATTATCTTGTGGGGAGTCAAAAGGAGTCACTGTGAGGTAATGGGTTAAAGCTTTTGACAAGCTCTGTGTTTTACCATTGGATGAATTGTGTTCGGATCATCTAAATTGGATAGGCAGCTGTGGCTAAGATTTGATTATATACGCCCGCAAAACGAATGTTTAGGGGATGTACTGGAATCAGCCTGTCTGTCCGTCCATCTGTCTGTCAGTCCGTCGGCGTACAAAATTTGTCTAGAGCATAACTCGAAAACAATTAAAGGTAGAATGATGACACTTCACAGGTGGATAGATCTCATTATAGAGGGGTGCGGTGAAAAAGAGTTGATACTCTGCTGCGCCTATTTTTGAAGTTATTACTATTTGTCGACAAACATGCTTGTCCTGACAAATGTAGTGGCGGGGGTATTTTATCACCTTAAGTGATATATTTCTAGTTGTTTGAAAAGGTGCAAACAATACCCTGCAGGAACTCATGGTTAGGTGCGCTGGCCAGACAATAGGACTTGCAAACTGTCAACAACAATTTTCCGGTCATATTACGGTGACTGTTGCATCATCATCATCCTCATCATCAAATCTACCTAGTTTATAACATAAAATGTTTCAAAGCTTGAAGGGAAATGTACTACTAGTAATTAATGCTTGTTACCAGTCAGTGTCCAGTATCTCTCCATTTGTACCGGTCTGAAATTTTGTTGTCTAGTAAAGGGTTAAGATTCAAAGTTACTAAATGCAAAAAACAAAACGTTTCTAAGATTTATTTATTAAAGTTTTGACAGAGAATAGACTATTAACAAGCAAATTCGTTGAATTGATATCCCCCGCCGAAAGTATTTTGTTTACTCTGTATGTATATGGCTTCACCAACCATGGGCAGTAACTCTGAATTTAATTGTCAAACCGGATAACTCCGACGGTATGCGCATCTCCTCTTCGTAGTGAAGCTTTCCACAAAGTTTCACTGAAATAGTGCCTATGGTTTCCAAGGAACAGTGCGGAAACGAATATTACTCTCTACGTATATAGCTTGACCAATCATGGGCAGTAACTCTGAATTTAATGGTCGACCCGGGTAACCCCGACAATATGCGCATCTCCTCTTTGTAGTGAAGCCTTCCACAAATTCCTTGGGATCCTGGTTTAGCCCTACACAACCAGTAGCAACCATAACAAAGTATGTAGTTTGATCAGACTGCACATTTGAAAGGTTAATCAATATGGTTTGCACCAACACATTTCTATATAATACATAATAGATGACCAGTTTTAGTAGAAGTAGGCATGTGTCCTTGTGGTCTTCACTAACATGTTTCTATATAAAAATGACAGATAACTCGTTTAAGTGTCGCTGTGACCTTATTGTTTGTACCAACACAGTTCTATATTTTATATGGTAGATGACTTGTGTTAGTGTCGTTATGACCTTGTGGTTTTCAAGAACACAGTTCTATATTTTAAATGGAATGTGACGCTTGTTAGTGTCTTTGCGACCTTGTGGTTTGCACCAACACAATTCTTTATGTAACATGGTAAATAACCCGCTTTAGTGTCATTGTGACCTTGTTGTTTGCACAAACACAATTCTTTATAATACATGGAATATAACCAGCTTTAGTGTCAATGTGATCTTGTGGATTGCACCAATACAATTCTTTATAACACGTTGAAGATAACCCGCTTAAGTGTCAATGTGACCTTGTGGATTGCACCAACACAATTTTTTTTTATAATGGATGGTAGAAGGACCGTTTAAGTGTTGTCGTGACCTTGTGGGTTGCACTGGTCAACACAATTCTAAACGTTACATGGTAGATGAATCGTCTTAGTGTTGTTGTGACCTTGAGGTTTGGACCAACACAATTCTAAATGTTACATGGTAGATGACTCGTTTTAGTGTTGTTGTGACCTTGAGGTTTGGACCAACACAATTCTAAATGTTACATGGTAGATGACTCGTTTTAGTGTTGTTGTGACCTTGAGGTTTGGACCAACACAATTCTAAATGTTACATAGTAGATGACTCGTTTTAGTGTTGTTGTGATCTTGTGGTTTGCCCAACACAATTCTAAATGTTACATGGTAGATGACTCGTTTTAGTGTTGTTGTGACCTTGAGGTTTGGACCAACACAATTCTAAATGTTACATGGTAGATGACTCGTTTTAGTGTTGTTGTGACCTTGAGGTTTGGACCAACACAATTCTACGTGATACATGATAGATGACTCGTCCTAGTGTTGTTGTGACTTTGTGGTTTGCACCAACACAATTCCTTATTATACATGGAAGACAACCCGCTTTCGTGTCAATGTGACCTTGTGGTTTGTATCATCATATTTCTATAAAATACATGGTAGATTGTTAGTGTCGTTGTGACATTGTGGTTTACAAGAACACAATTCTAAATAATATAGTAGATGACCCGTCGCAGTGTTGTTGTGACAATGAGGTTTTCACCAATATAATTTTATAAGATATTGTCCAGCAAAATTAACCCGAGACATCTGCATATGTAATGACCGCACTTTGACAATGTTTTGTGAAGACGCTCAACTAACGGACGTTGCACACGAAAACTGAGTTGTTCCGGGTTAATTTGGGTTGACAATACAATTGCTAGATAACCCGTTTTAGTGTCAATGTGACCTTGTAGTTTGCACAAATACAAATATTCATGATGCATGGTAGATGGCCCGTTCTAGTACCAATGTGACCTTGTAGTTTGCACCAACACGAATCTCCATGATACATAGTAGATGACCCGTTTTAGTGTTGTTGTAACCTTGTGGTTTGCACCAACACGAATCTCCATCATACATGGTAGATGACCCGTTTTTGTGTTGTTGTAACCTTGTGGTTTGCACCAACACGAATCTTCATGATACATGGTAGATGACCCGTTTTTGTGTTGTTGTTACCTTGTGGTTTGCACCAACACGAATCTTTATGATACATCGTAGATAACCAGTTTTTGTGTTGCTGTGAGCTTGTGGTTTGCACCAACACGAATCTATATGATACATGGTAGATAACCCGTTTTTGTGTTGCTGTAACCTTGTAGTTTGCACCAACACGAATCTATATGATACATGCTTGATAACCAGTTTTTGTGTTGTTGTAATCTTCAGGTTTGCACCAACACGAATCTATATGACACGTGGTAGATAATCAGTTTTTCTGTTGTTGTGACCTTGTGGTTTGCACCAACACGAATCTACATGATACATGGTAGATGACCCGTTTTTTTGTTGTTGTTGTAACCTTGTAGTTTGCACCAACACGAATCTATATGATACATGGTAGATGACCCGTTTTTGTGTTGCTGTGACCTTGTGGTTTGCACCAACACAAATCTTCATGACACATGGTAGATGACCCGTTTTTGTGTTGTTATGACCTTGTGGTTTGGGGTTTTGTGTTGTTTTGACCTTGTGGTTTGCACCAACACGAATCTATATGAAACATGGTAGATGAACAGTTTTGTGTTGTATTGACCTTGTAGTTTGCACCAACACGAATCTCCATCATACATGGTAGATGAACCGTTTTAGTGTTGTTGTAACCTTGTGGTTTGCACCAACACGAATCTTCATGATACATGGTTGATGACCAGTTTTTGTGTTGCTGTCAGCTTGTGGTTTGCACCAACACGAATCTATATGATACATGGTAGATAATCCGTTTTTGCGATGTTGTAACCTTGTAGTTAGCACCAACACGAATCTATATGATACATGCTTGATAACCAGTTTTTGTGTTGTTGTAACCTTCAGGTTTGCACCAACACGAATCTATATGAAACATGGTAGATAATCCGTTTTTCTGTTGTTGTAACCTTGTGGTTTGCACCAACACGAATCTATATGATACATGGTA
The DNA here is from genome assembly GCA_963680895.1 of Fragum sueziense. Taxonomy (NCBI): domain Eukaryota; kingdom Metazoa; phylum Mollusca; class Bivalvia; order Cardiida; family Cardiidae; genus Fragum; species Fragum sueziense. The sequence goes on from OY804601.1 coordinate 22,254,432, forward strand.
GATGACCCGTTTTAGTGTTGTTGTAACCTTGTGGTTTGTACCAACACGAATCTATATGATACATGGTAGATGGCCCGTTTTTTGTTTTTGTAACATTGCGGTTTGCACCAATACGAATCTATATGATACATGGTAGATGATCCGTTTTTGTGTTGCTGTGAGCTTGTGGTTTGCACCAACACGAATCTTCATGATACATGGTAGATGACCCGTTTTTGTGTTGTTGTAGCCTTGTGGTTTTCACCAACACGAACCTTTATGATACATGATAGATGACCCGTTTTTGTGTTGTTGTGAGCTTGTGGTTTGCACCAACACGAATCTATATGAAACATGGTAGATGAACAGTTTTTGTGTTGTTTTGACCTTGTGGTTTTCACCAACACGAATCTGTATGATACATGGTAGATAACCCGTTTTAGTGTTGTTGTAACCTTGTGGTTTGCACCAACACGAATCTATATGAAAAATGATAGATGACCCGTTTTTGTGTTGTTGTAACCTTATGGTTTGCACCAACACGAATCTTCATGATACATGGTAGATAACCCGTTTTTCTGTTGTTGTTACCTTGTGGTTTGCACCAACACAATTCAATATGGTACATGGCAGATGGACCATTTTAGTGTTGTTGTGGCCTTGAGGTTTGCACCAACACAATTCTATATGATACATGATAGATTAATTACTTTAATAGTGATGTAGTGACCTTGAGAATTGCACAAACACAAGTCTCTATGATACATGGAAGATAGCCGGCTTTAGTGTCGATGTGACCTTGTGGTTTGCACCAACAATTTTTTTTAAAACATGGTAGATGTCCCGTTTAATTTTTGTTGTGGCCCCGTCTTCGTCTTCCTTGGTAGGGTCAGGGTCATATTTGACTGTAGTGTTGACATGTGTTGAAGGGGGAAACAGCGTCCATCCTTCAGAGTTAAAATACATATCATATGTACAGGTTAAAACTTTATACATGCGTCGGTGGAATTACGCGCTGAAGACGAAAGAGCCGCCCCTTACTAGGTCCTTGAAGGCAGCTGTAATTTCGTCTTTCGTCTCAATGTCTGCGATCTGGGTCGGGAGTTTGTTCCAATATCTGATCGTTCTTGGACCGAAGGATTGATGATTCAGCGTAGATTCATGTTGTCGTATTCGTCCCTTTTCTCATGTGCGGAAATCGCCTGACTGGGCTGATCTCTACGGCTTGGTGTTTAATTTGTATTTGATCTTGTGGTTTGTACCATCACAAATTTATATAATACATGATATATAACCCGTGTTAGTGTCAATGTGACTGTATGGTTTGCACTAACACAATTTTATATATCATACATTTTAGATAACCCGCTTTAGTGTTAATGTGACCTTGTGGTTTGCACCAAAACAATTCTATATAATGCATGGTATATAAACCACTTCAGTGTCAATGTGACCTTGTGGGTTGCACCAACACAATTCTGTATGATACATGGAAGATGGACGTTTTAGTGTTGTTGTAACCTTGTGGTTTGGACCAATATTATTCTATATCATACATGGTAGATGACCAGTTTTCGTGTCGGTGTGACTGTGTGGTTTGCATTAACATATTTCAATGTGATACATGGTAGAAGAACCGTTTTAGTGTTGTTGTTAGACCTTGTGGTTTGCACAAGCACAAGTTTATATGATACATGGTAGATCAACCGTTTCAGTGTTTGTGACCTTGTGGATTGCACCAACACAATTCTATATGATACCTGGTAGATAAACCGTTTAAGTCATTGTAACCGTGTTGGTAACACCAACACTATATAATAATATAATATATAATAATCTATATAATACATGCCGGATAACTCGTTTTGGTGTCAATGTGACCTTGTAGTTTGCGGCAACACATTATAGACACATAATACATAATAGATATATCGATTTAGCGGCAGTATGACCGTGTGGTTTGCCGCAACACATTTCTATATAACACATGATAGATGGCCCGCTTTAGCAACACAGTGACCTTGTGATTTTCACTAATAGATTCCTATAAAATACACGTTAGATGGTCCGTTTTATAGGCTGCAAACCACAAGATCATATTGCCACTAACACGGGCCATCTACTATGTATCATATAGAAATGTGTTGGTGCAATCCACAGTGTCATATTGCCACTAATACGAGCCATCTACTATGTTTTATATAGAAATGTGTTGATGCAAACCACAAGATCATACTCACACTAAAAAGAGCCATCTAGTATGTATTATATAGGAATGTGTTAATGCAAACCACAAGGTCATACTGACACTAACATGGGTCATCTAGCATATATTATATAGAAATGTGTTGGTACAAACCACAAGGTCATACTGAAACTAAAACTAAAACTAACATGGGACATCTAGTATGTACTATATAGGAATGTGTTGGTGCAAACCACAAGACCATACCGCCAATAAGATGGGCCATCTTATGGGTATTATATATGTTCTGCGCAAAGTAGGAATTAGTACAATTCTAGAATTGTCCTGCGCAAATTAGGAATTCTTACTTTGTCCGCCGATTCCGGAATTGTACCGGACAATTCTAGAATTGCGCAGGGCTTATAAATCGCATATTTGCATTCGTACTTTGTTCTTTGCGCAAAGTTAGAATATTTTGGACACAGTAAGAATGGTAAGTTTGGTGCAAAGTGAGAATAAAAAGATGGTAATTTTCGAATAATCTGCGATAAAATGTACAACCTATATAGTATTTTTGTTTACTTACGTTCATCTCTTTCCCTTCCTTGGTCTTGTATAATAGTGTTTTTTGTGTTTTTCCTGTTTTGAAAATAGTTTCATATGCATTTCTAAACCATCATTGTACTGCAAAACTTTTCTATTCCCTTTAAAAACAAAATAAGAACGGATGAAGATATAATTTATCAAAGAATATATTGATGCAAAAGGAGAAAAATGCTGGTCTTCAGCATTTTCTCCTCTTGTTTTGTCAGGAACTTTGTCATTTCAGGAAAGAGTTAATGTGTTATGTCAATCTTTGGATTAACTATTGTAACAATACTATCACAAACGTCTCAGTCTGTATTCGAGTAATTTGTCTCAGTTTTTGTTATTTACACCTAATAGATTTGGGACTACAATACGGAGATGTGCCCTTAATATACATTCAAAAGCTCTTGTACACTTAAAAGTGTAGCACTTTTTTATGTAATAAAATAACATAATAATATTAATTTTGCATTCAAATAATTAACAATTACACATACTTGAATCTTTATTCTTTATAATAGTTAGTGGTAAAGTATTCTTACTTTGTACCCACTATTCCTACATTGCGCAGACAGTTAAAAATCGATAATCGATTCTTACTTTGTCCCGATTCTTACTTTGCGCACGGCCAATTCCGGAATTGTCCGCGCAATTTAGGAATTCTTACTTCGCCCGACAAAGTAAGAATTCCTACTTTGCGCAGGACAATTCCGGAATTGTACTAATTCTCACTTTGCGCAGAACATATAGACATGTGTTGGTACAAACCACAAGGTTTTACATCGACTAAAACGAGCTATTTAGTATGTATTATATAGGAATGTATTGATGCAAACCACAAGGTCATACCGACACTAAAACGGACCACCTACTATGTATTATATAGAAATATGTTGGTGCAAACCACAAGGTCATACTCCACCTAAGATGGGACATCTAGTATGTACTATATAGGAATGTGTTGGTGCAAACCACAAGATCATACCGCCAATAAGATGGGCCATCTTGTGTGTATTATATAGACATGTGTTTATGCAAACCACAAGGTTTTACATCGACTAAAACGACCCATTTAGTGTGTATTTTATATGAATGTGTTGATGCAAACCACAAGGTCATACTGACACTAAAATGGGCCACATACTATGTATTATATAGAAATATGTTGGTGCCAACCACAAGGTCAAACTGAAACTGAAACGAGTCATTAGCTATCTTTATATAAAATGTGTTGATCATTCTGCCATTGAAAGCGGCCATATTCCACGTATTATATAAGAATGTGTTGGTGCAAACCACAAGGCCGCATTGACACGAAAACGGGTCATCCATCATGTATTTTAGATATTTCTGTTGGTGCAAACCACAAAGACACATTGATGCTAAAACGGGTCATTCACTACGTATTGTATAGGTTAATGTTGGTGCAAACACAAGGTCACTTTGACGCTAAAACAGGCCATTAACAATGTATTGTATAGATTTGTGTTGGTGCAAATCACAAGGTCACATTGACGCTAAAACGTGCCATCCATCGTGTATTGTATAGATTTGTGTTGGTGCAAACCACAAGGCCACATTGACGCTAAAACGTGTCATCCATCATGTATTGTATAGATTTGTGTTGGTGCAAACCACGAGGCTATATTGACACTAAAAGGAGTCATCCATTATGTATTGTATAGAATTTTGTTGGTGCAAACCACAAGGTCATATCGACACTTATACTGGTCATCCACCATATATCACATGGAATTATGTTGGTGCAAACCACAAGGTCATATCGACACTTATACTGGTCATCCACCATATATCATATAGAATTATGTTGGTGCAAACCACAAGGTCATATCGACACTTATACTGGTCATCCACCATATATCATATAGAATTATGTTGGTGCAAACCACAAGGTCATATCGACAATTATACTGGTCATCCACCATATATACCATATGGAATTATGTTGGTGCAAACCACAAGGTCATATCGACACTTATACTGGTCATCCACCATATATCATATAGAATTATGTTGGTGCAAACCACAAGGTCATATCGACACTTATACTGGCCAGCCACCATATATCATATAGAATTATGTTGGTGCAAACCACAAGGTCATATCGACAATTATACTGGTCATCCACCATATATACCATATGGAATTATGTTGGTGCAAACCACAAGGTCATATCGACACTTATACTGGTCATCCACCATATATCATATAGAATTATGTTGGTGCAAACCACAAGGTCATATCGACAATTATACTGGTCATCCACCATATATACCATATGGAATTATGTTGGTGCAAACCACAAGGTCATATCGACACTTATACTGGTCATCCACCATATATCACATGGAATTATGTTGGTGCAAACCACAAGGTCATATCGACACTTATACTGGTCATCCACCATATATCATATAGAATTATGTTGGTGCAAACCACAAGGTCATGTCGACACTTATACTGGTCATCCACCATATATCATATAGAATTATGTTGGTGCAAACCACAAGGTCATATCGACAATTATACTGGTCATCCACCATATATACCATATGGAATTATGTTGGTGCAAACCACAAGGTCATATCGACACTTATACTGGTCATCCACCATATATCATATAGAATTATGTTGGTGCAAACCACAAGGTCATATCGACACTTATACTGGCCAGCCACCATATATCATATAGAATTATGTTGGTGCAAACCACAAGGTCATATCGACAATTATACTGGTCATCCACCATATATACCATATGGAATTATGTTGGTGCAAACCACAAGGTCATATCGACACTTATACTGGTCATCCACCATATATCATTTAGAATTATGTTGGTGCAAACCACAAGGTCATATCGACACTTATACTAGTCATCCACCATATATCATATAGAATTATGTTGGTGCAAACCACAAGGTCATATAAACACTTATACTGGTCATCCAACATATATCATATGTATTTATGTTGGTGCAAACCACAAAGTCATATCGACACTTATACTGGTCATCCACCATCTATCATATAGAATTATGTTGGTGCAAACCACAAGGTCATATCGACACTTATACTGGTCATCAACCATATATCATATGGAATTATGTTGGTGCAAACCACAAGGTCATATCGACACTTATATTGGTCATCCACCATATATCATATGGAATTATGTTGGTGCAAACCACAAGGTCATATCAACACTTATACTGGTCATCAACCATATATCATATGGAATTATGTTGGTGCAAACCACAAGGTCATGTCGACAATTATACTGGTCATCCACCATATATCACATGGAATTGTTTTGGTGCAAACCACAAGGTCATATCGACACTTATACTGGTCATCCACCATATATATCATATGGAATCATGTTGGTGCAAACCACAAGGTCATGTCGACAATTATACTGGTCATCCACCATATATATCATATGGAATTATGTTGGTGCAAACCACAAGGTCATATCGACACTTATACTGGTCATCCACCATCTATCATATAGAATTGTGTTGGTGCAAACCACAAGGTCATATCGACACTTATACTGGTCATCCACCATATATCATATGGAATTATGTTGGTGCAAACCACAAGGTCATATCGACACTTATACTGGTCATCCACCATCTATCATATAGAATTATGTTGGTGCAAACCACAAGGTCATATCGACAATTATACTGGTCATCCACCATATATACCATATGGAATTATGTTGGTGCAAACCACAAGGTCATATCGACACTTATACTGGTCATCCACCATATATATCATATGGAATTATGTTGGTGCAAACCACAAGGTCATATCGACAATTATACTGGTCATCCACCATATATATCATATGGAATTGTGTTGGTGCAAACCACAAGGTCATGTCGACAATTATACTGGTCATCCACCATATATCATATGGAATTATGTTGGTGCAAACCACAAGGTCATATCGACAATTATACTGGTCATCCACCATATATATCATATGGAATTGTGTTGGTGCAAACCACAAGGTCATGTCGACAATTATACTGGTCATCCACCATATATCATATAGAATTATGTTGGTGCAAACCACAAGGTCATATCGACACTTATACTGGTCATCCAACATATATCATATAGAATTATGTTGGTGCAAACCACAAGGTCATATCGACACTTATACTGATCATCCATCATATATCATATAGAATTGTGTTGGTGCAAACCACAAGGTCATATCGAGACTTATACTGATCATCCACCATATATCATATGGAATTGTGTTGGTGCAAACCAATAGGTCATATCGACACTTATACTGGTCATCCACCATATATCATATAGAATTGTGTTGGTGCGAACCACAAGGTCACATTGACTCTATAACGGGTCATCCACCATAAATCGTATAGAATTTTGTTGGTGCAAACCACAAGGTCACATTCACCCTTAAACGGGCCATCCACCGTGTACCATATGTAATTGTTTTGGTGCAAACTACAAGGTCACATTGACCCTTAAACGGGTCATACACCGTTTAACAAATATAATTGTTTTGACGCTAACACGGGTCAACCATCGATCATAATTCGTATAGAATGGTGTTGGTGCAAACCACATTGACGCTAAAACCGGTCGTATGGACGCGAAAACATATCATCCATTATACAAGGCTGGAGCGCCCATCACGCATAATATGCACATGCGTAATGTAAAAGAATGCGACTAGGTCGTAGGCTTCTCAGTATCGTTTCTTGGGGTCAGTTTTGCTGTTTGTATGTCTGAAAACCACATAGAATGCACGAAAACAAGTCTTACAAAACCATAATTTCTCTGGAGGAACACTCGAACCACCTTAACATATTCCCAAACAAAACCTGATTTCGACGTCTCTTATAGAAAAGGCTTGGGAAAATATTGAAACGAAAGAAGAAACTGCTGAGATCGATTCTAACCAGAAATTGCTCCTTTTGTCTTAATATTTTCTATGCCATATTTTACACAAATGCTATCTTTCATAACATCCATTTTGTCATTTTTTGCTATTTTGGAAGTGGAATACCTAAAAATTTTGCTATTTGGAAAAGAGTTAAGATCGAGCGAGTTTACACCCTCTCGTGCTTCACCCTCTAGGGCGTACGGCGCTCGTGAGTTCAAACCATATAAGGTCACATTGACGCTGTTAAAATGCGTTTTCCACCATACAATACACAGACTACTCAAGATAGTGTGTTGGTGGGTGCATAACGTTAAGTCACAATGCCACTTAAATGGGACATGATTCATAATATTTTTTCCATTTCAATTTTTCATTTATTGATTGTTCTTGTATAAAAAATTTGAATTACACCACCAGGACTTGTTTTATAAAGAGTTAAACACTCAGCAGTTCTTGTAAGCATTCTTGCATCCGATGCCTCAAGACAATTAATTTGCGATTTTTCGGCCTCTTTAATTTGGAACAAATAAATTATCCCATTTTCATAATTTAACAAAAAATTAAGGCAGTCAAATTGAAATTGTGTACACAATCTGAAAACACTATTTACCACTCACTCAAACAAGATCTGGTTTTGAGTCTCTATTTGAATTAGCTTGTGAAACTATGGACACAAAAGAAAAAACGCTAATAATCAGCATTTGCTCCTTTTGCCTCAATCTTTTCTATGCTATAATGCACACAAAACCTATCTTTATCAATATCAGTTTTGTCGTCTGCAGCAGATTTTGATTTGGATAAACCTAAAATTTTGCAGTTTTGGAAAGGGTTAATTGACCGAAATTATAATATCAACACATTAAAATATTAAAAGAAATATAAATCCTGTAAAATATCAACATTTGCAAATCGAATCCAACTATATCACGCTATGGGAGCCTGACCAGCGGCACCTATTTTTTCGAGCAAACAAAATGGCGGACAAGGAAGTGGATTCTGACGGTCCCAGTAGTTATTTGAACGTAAGTTGTGTTTTTTGTCCTATAACACCAACTTCGAAGCATAAATAGGTCGGCTTATGATTCAACTTCGTTATTGTCTTTGTCTTTAGCTCATCGGACTGGCATACATAACGTAAACGATAAGCAAACGTAATAAAGAGGCGTTGCTCGTGAATTATGCATATATTTGTCCACCCTTTAAATGATTAAAAGAAATAAAACATATATTTAAGGTACACGTTATATTATCAAAATTACACTGACTGCATTATTCTTTGAAAATCCAAAAGCCTAAAGATGATCGCAAATGTTAGAATTGGAATATTGATGTTTTTATTCACTGTACGAAGACCAAAAGTTCCCCCGAACACGTGCATTACAGTACCGGTTTTTTTAGTCTTACTGGACGCGTATTCGGATTGAATTAATTTCATTTACGGGTGATTTGAGTTAATTTTTGTACGAGTGTTCGGAGCGTTTTATACATTTGTAGAAGATAGAAATCTTTGGTGTAAATCAGTTTAGATATCTGACTCCATATTTGTTTCTTTTTCCACCAATCCTTATGATGATAAAATGATACAGTGATTGGAATTCATATCCGGGTTGCCCCCCCCCCCCCCAAAAAAAAAAAAAAAAAAAAAAAAAAAAAATCACACAAGTGTATCTTTTGTAGCAAGCTCTAAAATCAATGTCTAATCTGGTAATTTTGCGAATTACCTCCCTTTGACATAAACAAATTAGGGAATTTGAAATGTTTGATATTCACAAATTTATCAAGGTTTTCGATTGGAGGTTTTTGCAACATCATGCTGACTTTACATGACATTTTTTAACCCTTTCTTCGACTAGGATTATTCCCAGATGTCCATGCAATAGCGATTTCAATTTCCTAAGGAGATTACATTGTAAAATTTTCAAGCTTTGGAACACAATGAAAAGTCTGCTTTTAAAACATCATTTTCTTAACGTTAATACAATGTTACGAAAGCTTCTTTACATTTCCTGACTGGTAACTTGGCGGACTACCATTCCATGCAGTCCAGCATGGTTTGCATTCTTCTGCTTGAATTTCTGAAGGTTGAAATTGTGTAAAATTTCCGTTCAAATTGTACACCTGAAAAACGGACCCCTGTCACATTAAAAAGGTCCGTTTTTTCATCCACAAAACGTAAAGCACTAAGCACAACCAAGTCAATGAACAATGCGAAACACTTTCATTTGAATTTTTTACTTGTTGTAAATTTAGAAAAAATATGACAAGCGAAGTAGGTGTAGCGTTTTCACTTTTGTTCAGTATAGAATTTAAATCCTAGGTAGACAGAGAAGAGAGGATGAGATGAAAGAGAGACGGACATACAAAGGATATCACACGGAAATACATACATAAGAGAAATATATAAGGACTCATAGATTTAATAATGTTGGACACGTGTATACCTTTTGGTAACTTTCTGTCGTATTCAAACAATTGAGCACCCACACGCCAGCTGAACAATAAAAGAATGCTTCTTATTTGCACGTCAAATAAAGATTTCACGAACGGAAAATTTTGGATCGCGTAAAATTACACCGACTATGGAAACGAACTATGCAAGACAATGATATATACATAGTATTTTATAGGTATTTACAACAGTCTTCCATCAACCCATGTCCAAAAATACACATGAATGGAAACTTTTACGCTCGTGCAATACACGATTCACTGCGTACGAAATCTCATATTTGTATTGTAATTGGAGACACTCCACAACGGGAAATGCTTCCGGGTCATAGTATACAAACATAGTTCCGTCAAAAATGGATTCGCTCCTTTTGATGCATTGATCCTGTGTCTATAGAATAGGCAGAAGCATGTAATGTGGTTCTGCATACTGGCAGACCATCAGTGTACTGTTGGGGTGCGTTTTAATGAATTTGTCGGGAACTAGTTTCTTGCGCGGTCATGACCTTTCACGAGGGTGTGTCACATGCAGATCCCGAAAGAGATGGCAAATTGCAAGGGTGGCTGTGCTCAGCTCACGGGTGCGTGATTTTAGCTGATGGTGCTGTTGATACCACTTTCTTGGTAGTACATTAAAGACAAAGGAATGGTCTGTCAGGCAGACTATGTAAAATGTGTCACAAAGACTTCTGAGAGAAGCTAGAAGCTGCCAAATTGACCCATCTTACTATATATTTAATAGGCCTGTTTCGTTGAGGAGTGACACCTATTGGTTTAGACATATCGATGGAAGGAGTGGGATTTAAGGGGGAATGCTCCAGTTTTTCGGAACACTCGGTCATTACTATAGAAAATTAAACATTTCGTACCATATATGATTCGCTACCATATTTTTAATAATATAACACGTGATTAGAATTTACAATTTTCGATGATAAAAGCGTATTTATTATGCTAAACTGATTTCGTCAAGATGGAAATCGAGTTTTTAGAGCAAGACAGTTGTAAGTGTATACACAGTTACCACTGTTTTACGTCATTTTATTCGTGTGTAGCTGATAAAAATTGCTGTAATGCACTAAAAAGTGTACTGACCTATACACTTTCTTTTTGAATTATTACCAGAACACGTTGCTTAATACAATGATGGAGTTTTATCAAAGTCTATGATGTAGAACTTGAAATATTTCCAAAATATGCAAATTTTGACATAAAACACTTCAGCTTCGTTGATCGAACTGAACACGCGAGCATGCTGTTCTACACATTTGTGCGTTTATAATAGCACATATTTTGGGTTTTCTGTTCTTATTAAATGTAAGAAGTTACTTTAAATCCGTTTTCGGGACTAAACGATGATTATAGAGCATTTATAAGCATTTTAGTGACCTTGGGTAGGTGCAAGAAATTATGCATTTTTTCGCTGTAGCGGTATGTTATACGAATGCCTATAAAATTCAAACAATATCGCTGACCATCCATTTTTATTTCATTTTTGAATTGGTAATTACATATAGTTTCAGCATACAAAAAATGAATGAATTCTTTTATTTGGAAAAATTTAGGAAACTGGAGCATTCCCCCTTAATGCTTATTTAAACTACATGGTAATATCGCTGCGACTGGAGCACCTGACTGCGCTATGGCCGCGGCCTGGTATCTACAAAATGTTCGATTAGAATGGGTGAAATGCCTCTTTCGACACTATATTACATGTATGAAAAGTAAAGCTAAAACGACTTACCGACATATTCCTGTATTTCTCTCAACATCTCTAGCACAACTACATTTGGTGTTTTCGAGAAAGAAGCTACTCATGCCAATTAGGTTTAAGATTGTCCACCCATTTGGTAGGAGACTGTGGCCAGTTTCATCAAAGGATTTAAGGCGTATTTATGTCTTAAGGTATTCGCACACTAATGAACGTCAAAAATCATCGGCAAATGTCGACATATGTCGACATTTTCCGTATTTTCTTTCGAATATTTTTCCAGTGGAAATTATTTGTGTTAGTATAATTAAATCCTTTTGTTCCAATATTTTAGAGTTTTAAAGATAACATGTTGAAAAAAATAACCTCTTACTGTTTTTATACTGAAACAAAAGTTACAGTTTAGGATTTGTTTTGATGACGTCATAACGTCGCCGCCAAAAATAACGACGTCGTTCCCGCGTTCTGTATAGTTGACGTCGATGCATGTATAGCTTCTTGTCATACAACTAAAACCAAATTGTAGGGAAATCGGTTAATAGATTTGTAAATGGTTGATTTGTAAGTGAATTTTAATTCAATTTTCAGTTTAACCTCTTTACAAACTCATATCTGAAAGGATAGATTCTTAAAGCAAAATAGAATTTAACATGTTCTTTGTGTGTGTCAAAAAACGCACAAGGCACGTTACCATGGCGATTTCTTTAATTTTGGACGGCGAAACTTCCCTATTCTTATGTATTTACTTCCTACACCTGTGTAGATATTTTTCAAGTTCTGATTAGAAAGGCCCCACTAATACTTAATGTAGAATTACTTTTTAAATATGACAACCCAAAAAATTTCAAACAGATTTTCAAGAGAATTTTGTTGCCATGCATTCCGACTTTTGCATTTTTTCCAATATTATTGTTGCCACAATATGTCAAGAGTAATTTTTTATAGTAGTATATTTAATAAGCTCTTGTTTGGTGCATATATTATAGATGTTTCTCGAAAATGTCACTTTTTATTGAGTTTTGAGCATCTGTTACTTTGTGCGCGAAAAGCCCATTTTTCATATCGGTGTGATAAATCTTAAATTTGTCATAAAATTGTGAAATTGCGGTCAAATTCCCTTATTTTTTCAGAAAAGGTGTCTCTTTGTATGTAGATTGAAAAAATAAAGTGATCCACCCCGTAGAATTTTATGCACATTAGTGTGTGAATACCTTAAGTACCAATGTCTTACAGTCTACACGCTTAGGAAAGGAGTCAGGTATCGCCCCTTCCATCAAGTCCTAGGTAATTTGATTGTTGTTTCGTAAGACATCAGTAAGTCAGAAATACGTCTTCAATGTTTTGATGAAACAAGTACCAGATGTCATAGAGGATATATGCCGCGCCCTAGGATCGAAACCGGGACATCAAATTTGAAAGTGAAACGCGATGCCATTTTTGTGATAACCGCGGTCATAACCAGCCAATGAGAGAGTGTGTGCAAGAAAAACAAGAGACAGTACTAAGGCAGACAGAACATGGGTGGTGTTAGGAGAAAATATACATTGAATACTATTTCAAAGACATGTTTCATTTTTAAATCAATATTTAGTGTCGATTTCGTGAATCACATGCTTTGATGAGTAGGTTCTATATTAACCATTTAGTTTATTTGTTCATTTATTTCATCATCAAGACAGTGCTGTAATTCCTTTGACTCGAGATAGCTTAATTTGCATGAACAAGTTCCAAAAACTATATAAACCCTTTCCCAAACTCGACCTGGTTTTTTCGTTCCTAACAAAAAAGGCTTGAGCACACATTGGGGCAAAAGAGGAAATATTTATAACCAGCATTTCCTCCTTTTGCATCAATTATTATAATTTCAATGCTTTATTTTACACTAACCCAATATTTTTTCAACATCAATTCTGTGGTAAACAGCTACTTTTGAATTGAAATTTACGCTTTGGAAAAGGGTTAAAATAATTTAAATGCGCATTTAGATTGGCTCTGCTTAAAGAGATTTAATCCTTCATGCAGTTGATTAACTGAAAATGTTGACCACTAGGATACGTCTCTAAGTTTTCAATTGCTCGTTTAACGCGTTCAGAAAAAACTGGAATTTCCAAACTAAAATCGTGTAAACAATGAACGAACTACGCATACAGTGGATTGTGACATTGCTCGGAAAAAAAGTTCAGTTTTTCTCGTACAGTAGTTTCGTTTTTTCGTTTTTTTCTAATAATACACATCTCTCACGACTCAGAGTTACACAAAGGTTCTGTCATACAGAAATCTATGTCCACACACGAAAATAAAACCAGTAGAAACAGTAAAGTGTGATTTTTGATTGGTTCACTAAAGCATTTCTCGCTTAAAATGATGAGCACAGCACATCGTGAAGATTGTCGGCACAATTTTAGATAATCTAAAGATTAATAAGTTCATTTAAGAGTCAAAAGTGGTAAAGCAATATATGTACTCAAATATTAATGAGTATGAACGTGCAAAATTGAGTATAAATGTGACAAATCTTCCTTTGTTTGCAGTATCTATTTCTTGCAGGTTTGTTATGTCCGCCATTTTTGCTCGAAAAAATAGGTGCCGCTGGTCAGGCTCCCATAGCGTGTATATATCTACATTTTATTCTAAACGGAAAGAAAATGCCAAGCGGAAATAATATACCAAGCGGAAAATAAAAATCACGCACATGTGATTATTACAGTACCGGGTCAAAAGGTTGGGGTTGTGTTTTAGTAATGGTTGCGGTTTGCATTTAGTACGATCCCTTCGGTAACAAAGATCGTGAAGCTGGGCGACTTGCAGAAGCTAAAAAACTGTCAAATTTTCAGCAATATTTAGATCTGCAGGGGTGCGTATCACCATTCTTTAATAAGAAATAGCTTCATCATTTTGTCTGTTAAGGACAGATCCTCCATTTATTTCCTACGGTAAGATTTTTTTATTTTTTCTGTACTGATATTTAGATAGAGCAACGTCGGGTTATTTCGACCATCGGGAATTATCGACCATTTACTGTTTTGATTACCATTTCCTTCATATGATCTCATTAGATTTCATTATAACTTAAAAAATCCGACACAGTAGATCTTTACCAAGTATTATGTCTACATTTCTACCCAAAATCAGGCGTTCTTCAAGAAATTTGAACCATTCATTGCAAGAGGCACATGAACGTTATTTACAAAATGGCCGTCTTATCCGATGAGTTAAGAGCTATGTTCATTGAAGAAATGGATTTTTATAATATAGCGCTTTGTATTTTTCCATTTCATTTATCAAAACAAGTGCCAAATTGAATTTCTCACCTCTCTAACTTTGTCTGATCACTATATAAGCTGTCTGACCTTAGATACATGGGTGGTCGGTAACTGCCACAAACATTTACGGAGTGCGGGTGTTACCGACCAAAGAAGTGCCCTTCTTCCTGTAACTATGTTCAGAGGTCGGTAACACACACAATTGAAAGGCATTTTTTGAATATGGCTGACAGTCTACGACGTTAGAACAAAAGTCAACCCATTTCATCTGCCACGTGGTTTGAACCTCCAATGGTCGATAATACCCCACACTCTTCTGATCAGTCATTGTTGTTAAGATTATTACTAAACGACCTCCCTAGAGGTAATCAATCATTTGTAAAAGCAATGACCTCTGCATAGAGATGACGGATTTTACACCCGTACATCTACTTTCAAACTATAAATAACATTTTGGGTAAGTGGTCGATAACTGCCACACTGGTCGATAACAGACTGCTCAAGGTCATCTTATAAAAACGTTGGTACTTTATTACATTTCAAAGATATATGGCCGGTAACACGCGCAATCGAAAGCCAATATTTGAATCTCGGTGACAGTCAACGATGTTAGGAGGACAGTCAGCCGGTTTCACCCGTAACATGATTTGAACCTTAAGTGGTCGATAATACCCGTCGTTGCTCTATATGAGAAGTAAAAAAATGACTGAAAAACTATAGGTCACCAAGCGAATTAAAAAGTTATTGGATTTCAAGGGAGACTACTCTTGTCTAAAATTGCAAAAATTGGGTGTCATTTAAATACCCACAAAAAGGTGTTCGAAATGACTAGGATTACATAAATAAGTCTTTATTGTGTTCATTATGTTTTATTCTGTCTAAATGAGTATCAATTCCGGAAAATTTAGTGATGATTTTGAAATTTTTAGTAAAACATTCTTTCAAAAGTAGCTGAAATTGCTCTTTTTTCGCAATGTTTCTGATAATAAAAAATATTCCAGCGGTAAGAATTTTTTCTTTTTTGGTATAGACATAGTGCTTGGTCATACCTACAAAAACAAAAAAAGAAAAATATATCAAACCAAGCGTTTTTCTTAGTTATAAGTAAAATTCGGTTTACTTTTTGCAGCTCTGTCCGAAATTTGTTCACTACTTTTATCCATTTTCTTCCTTATTACCATCTTTAGATAATGAAAAGTGTCATCTTTTGTGTCCATCCGAAGCGGACTAGCTCATACAGACACCACTTTGCTTTAATTGCTCCGTTTCCTATCGCTAACGCCACATGTTGAACGCGTAACAGAAAGCGAAATGTACCATCCGAGTACTATTACACTTTAATTGACCAAACAGAGAAAATTGAAATAACCGGAAAGGGATATTGTCATTTATCAACCAAACATTAACTAAATGTAAAAAATACATTTGCTGAAAAAGCCAATTACTGAAACAGCTTTATTTCGTTATTTAGGATATGCGCAGTAAGTTGCGCAGTAACAACTGGAGGATCTGTCCTTAACATCGCCACCTGAAACAAATGATGCCAATTATCCTTCCACTTCTTCCATGAATTTTCAGACATTGGTTTTCTGGCCTGATTCATCATGAAAATTAGCATTTAGGAATCATGACGCTGTTCACCTGTTTAAACTAGATTCTACTGTAGATTTCAAAATGATTATGTTGCCATTCAATTCTTTGCAGAATGCCTAATGTGACGGAAATATTATTGCATGTATAGTCTTGCAGACGACAAAATCATTCAGATAGTTGTTGACTCGAGTGTTAGAAACTTGCATGTCAATTATCATAGCAAATAGAGAATAATTCAGGAAATAATTTGCTGATTAACTTAAGTATTTTTTTCTCAATGCTTTTAAAGGACATTTGACAATTCAACTTAGAACCTGTTATTATAATCAGAGCATCAGATAAGGGGGGGGGGGGGGGGTTTGGGGTTCAGCGGCGGATCCAGGATTCCTGTAAGGGGGGTTCGAATTTACAATTAGGGGGGTTCGTTTTCCTATTAATATACAATTTTGACTGAATTTCTGCATGAAAATGAAAGAATAAGGCTTCAGAGGGGGGTTCGTTTGAGCCCCCCGAACCCCCTCTGGATCCGCCACTGGGGGGGGGGGGGGGGGGGTGAAGGCCTTTTTATGAGAACCCACAAAATAGGGTTAGATGAATTTTAGTTAAACAGTTCTTTTCGAAAAGTCATCACAACCTCTTATCTGGAGTCATGTCAAGCATGTGCAGATTCTCGAATTTGTTTAACCCTTTCCCAAACGACAACAATTTCAGATAATCCTCTTCAAAAACTGCCATAAATGACAAAATGGGTGTTATCAAAGATAGGATATGTGTAAAATGTGGCATAGAAAATATTGAGACAAAAGGAGAAACTGCTGGTTATCAGCAGTTTCTTCTTTTGTTTCAATGTTTTCCCAAGCCTTTTCTTTTAGGGACGTCAAAACCAGGTCTTGTTTGGGAAAGGGTTAAAGTGACATTTCACATTTATTTCATTTTTTAAAAGCATGTCTTGATGCAAAGAATGTTTATTCTAATGCGTAGAAATGCTATCAGTTTTTTAAAGTTGTTATTTATAAGCGAAAAATACGCCTTTAAAGTTGAGACAGAAATGACAAATTCTATATAAAACTGAAATGTTGTCCACAACAATTTGTTTAATTTTAGCACAAAAATATATAATTCTCGTAAACGGATCAATATTTTGACTTGAAATTTTCAGAGTTTCCATAAGAAAACATGCTCTTTTAGATAGAATAAAAGTAAAATTTATGTAAAAATAATCGTGAAATGTCGCTTTAAAGAATATATATCTTTATCTGCATCTATTTTGTTGTCTGTAAAATCTTTCAATATGGGCCACCCTTTAAGTTGTTTGGGAGCGCATCTGCCTCTCACTCGAGAGGTCCCGGGTAGATACCCAGCGGCTGCAAATACCCTTTCTGACAAAAATGTCACCCATCAATCGTTTGATACCTTGAACCTAAATGGGCAAGCAGCTGGAGCTCGAGCTGGAGGCTCAGTTAGGGTGTTGTGGTAGCACTGGTATGAGAAACAACAGGAATCCATGGTAAGGTGCTCCAGCCACTGCGATTATGACCATAGCAGTTGAAAATGGCGTAAAACCCCATTAAACTCAAATTTGTTGTTTGGGAAAGGGTTAATAGAAGGGATAAAACACTTTACTGGCATACCAATTAAAATGATAAACCGGTAACCGGTTCTGATTCTACTGTACCTGTATTTCTGCTATTTGCCAATCAGAAAGTCCAGTTTTTCTTAGATGTCTTGTCAGGAATCATTTGATTATTGAAAGTGAAAGTGGAAAAGTGAAAAAGAAGAACTGGTTTCCTGTTGTATTTACCATTTACAATGTATGTTTTAAGGTCGGTTACCAGCCTAGAAAAATGTAGGTTTACCAGGGGTATTAATTAATGTAAAATAGGACCTTGGCAAATTAGCTCAATGAACGCTTCTTGATTTTCAGACTTCAGTTTGCTTTTACTAAGGATGATTAAATTGAAAGAAACAAAAGAGTTCCTAATAGAGTTCTAGTGTCGTTTATTAAATATTGAGCACATGCTACCCTATGAGTGAAAATAATAAGTATTCAAATATTGTAAATGTCAAAAATACAGCATATTGCAATATTTACATATATTGCAAAACGGGTCAGCTGTGTTGCAATACGCTTTTTGCTTTATTGTTTCACCCCTAGTTTATAACATTGCGCATAGTTGTAAATCATGAAGATAAAAAAATAAGACTTTTTCAACATATTCTTCTTTTATCCCCAAAGGTTTCTTACTTTTTACATGGGATATGCTCATGAAAAGAACCACTTTTGTAGGAATGGGCAAACATTGCATTTCTCTGGATTGTCGTTGACCATCGCATTCTCTTATTCGGATGAAGACATTCTGAATTTTTTATTTTAAATCCAAACCCTATAGCTTTTAAATTTGACCACCCTAAAATGTTGTTTTTTGGTAATGGGCAGGGTTTTCCCTGGGCATAATAATTTGGGGGTCATTGTGACCCCTTTTCCTTCAAAGTTGGGGGTCATTTCTCCGATTTTGTGGGTCAAATTTCATTAATGCCCTAAGACTCAAGTATTATGCAAAAATCTGGATCTTAAAACTTGCGTCATTTATGACCCTCAGGTAAATTTCTAAGGGGTCATTTGTTTTGAAATTGCGACAATGACGCACGATTTGTGCGTCATGGAAAACCCTGAATGGGTCATAAATCCTTTCCCAGATCAAAACCTTGTTTTGAAGTCCCTTATGGTTACTCTTTTTAGCTCACCTGAGCACGAAGTGCTCGAGGTGAGTTATTGTGGTCACTTTTTGTCCGGCGTCCGTCCGTCCGTCAACATTTGGGGTGTTTACTCTCTAGCATCCACAAAAGTTAGGCAATCTTGATCAAACTTGGCCAAAACAAGTAGCATCATAAGTTCTCGGACAAGTTCGATTATGGGCCTGATCGGACCAGAAAGTGTGGAGTTATCTGCCCTTGAATGTCAAAAAATGCTATTTTTAAGTTTGTTTACACTCTGGCATCTACAATTATTGATCAATCAAGACAAAACTTGGACATAATGTTGGAGACCTTAAGATCTTGGATGAGGGCAATTTTCAGTCTGATCTGACTAGAAACATGAGAGTTATGCGCCCTTGAATTGGGCAAAATTGTCACTTTTGGCTGTTTTCAAGCTAGTATTAATCTAAGGGAAGTAACACTTGACACTACTTTCCTTTAGTATAAGTAGAGTTATCTTGTTTGGTAGAGGATATAAATAGATTTACACTCTCAGTCTCTACCTTTAGTGCCACTTTCCAAAACCTGTGTACTCTATACTACATTACACTTTTCATCAGAATTGATGGCTTCTGAGACACTTAAAATACTGGGTGCTCTAGAATCTACAATTATTAATCCTTTCCCAAACAAGACCTGGTTTTGACGTCCCTAATAGAATAGGCTTGGGAAAACATTGAAACAAAAGAAGAAACTGCTGATAACCAGCTGTTTCTCATTTTGTCTCAATGTTTTCTGTGCCATATTGTACACAAATCATATCTTTTTAAACATTCATTCTGTCATTTGTGGCAGTTTTTAAAGTGGATCACCTTTAACTTTTGTCGTTTGGGAAAGGGTTAATCAATCAAGACAAAACTTGGACACAATGTTGGGGACTATAAGATCTCAGATGAGTTGATTTTCAGTCTGATCTGATCAGAAAGTCAAGAGTTATATGTGCCCTTGAATTTGACAAAATTGCTGTCTTTTACTGTTTTCGACTTCGTGTACACACTAGAATCTACAATTATTGACCAATCAAGACAAATCTTGGACACAATGTTGGAGACTATAAGATCTCGAATAAGTTCGATTTTCAGTTTCAGTCTGATCTGATGAGAATGTCGAGAGTTATGTGCCCTTGAATTTGACAAAATTGCTGTTTTCGACCTTGTTTACACTCTGGAATCTACAATTATGGATCAATCTAGACAAAACTTGGACACAATATTAGGGACCATAAGATCTGGGATTAGTTTGATTTTCAGTCTTATCTGATCAGAAAGTCGAGTGTTATGTGCCCTTGAATTTGATAAGATTGCTGTTTTTGGCTGTTTTCGACCTTGTTTATACTCTAGAATCTACAATTATTTATCAATCAAGACAAAACTTGGATACAATGTTTTGCACCATAATTTAGATCACGGATGAGTTAGATTTTCACAACCTTATTAATCATAAGTTCTTTTTCAGTCTTAAAGTAATAAATATTAATTGAATTGAACAAAAGTGTTGCTCATATCATTTTGGTTCAGGTGAGCGATATAGGACCATCATGGTCCTCTTGTTGTTCTAATGTTTTTAAAGCTTTTCTATTGGATAACAGATTTACAGTATACATGTATTTCCATGATGTTCACACACAGTTATGGGTATCTGTATCACTATCTATACGTTGCTGTATCCAATACTGGCTTTAACACAACAGTTGTATTTCGATTGATTCTGGTTACACCCTCACCTCCAACCGCCACCTCCAAAAAAGCACCCAAAACAAAACAAAAACAAAAAAATCATCTAATTCTCTAGACTATGTGGATTTTTTTTTTTCAGTTTTCCAACTCTTTAGTGGGTGAATCAGTTCTAGTGAGACTCCATAGTTTTGTCAAATGTCCCACTTTTTCTAGCTCATGAGTACAATGAGCCATTGCCTGCAAACCTTTAGCTGATTAATAGCTGATCGCTTTATATGCCATACTCTGGAGGTGCAGCTCTTCTTCCAATCTAAATCATAACTTAACCGTTTCACAAACTGTGACACCTTTTGAAGCTTCACAAGATAAATGCTTTGGTAAACATTGTGGAAAATGAAGAAATTGCTTGTGACAAGCAATTTCTTCATTTCCTACCATGTTTTCTACCATGATAGATAAAAATAGTTGTCTGCAGCGTTTTGAATTTGGACAAGTTGAAAATTTTGTCTTTTGGTAATGGATTATTAGCTCACCTGAGCACGAAGTGCTCGAGGTGAGCTATTGTGATCGCTTTTTGTCTGTTGTCCGTCCGTCTGTCCGTCCGTCCATCTGTCCGTCTGTCCACAATTTGGTGTTTACACTCTAGCATCCACAAATATTAGTCAATCTTGACCAAACTTTGTCAAAACAAGTATGGTCATAAGTTCTCGGATGAGTTCGATTATGGGCCAGATCGGACCAGAAAGTGTGGAGTTATCTGCCCCTGAATGACGAAAAATGCTGTTTTTAACTTTGTTTACACTCTAGCATCTACAATTATTGCCCAATCAATACAAAACTTGGATATAATATTGGAGACTATAGGATCTTGGATGAGTTTGATTTTCAGTCAGATCAGACGAAAAAGTCAAAAGTTATGTGCCCTTGAATTTGTCAAAATTACCGTTTTCGACCTTGTTTACACTCTAGAATCTACAATTATTGACAAATCAAGACAAATCTTGAACAGAATGTTGGAGATTATAAGATCTTGGATGAGTTTGATTTTCAGTGTGATCTGACAAAAAAGACTAGAGTTACGTGCCCTTGAATTTGATAAAATTGTCATTTTCGGCTGTTTTCGACATTGTTTATACTCTAGAATCTACATTTATTAATCAATCAAGACAAAACTTGGACACAATGTTAGAGATCATAAGATCTCGGATGAGTTGAATTTTCAATCTGATAAGACAAGAAAGTCTAGACTTATGTGCCCTTGAATTTGACAAAATTGTCGTTTTTGACTGTTTTCGACCTTGTTTACACTCTAGAATTTTCAATTATTGACCAATCAAGACAAATCTTGGACACAATGTTTGAGACCATAAGATCTTGGATGACTTTGATTTTTAGTGTGATCTGACCAGAAAGAAGAGAGTTACATGCCCTTGAATTTGACAAAATTGTCGTTTTTGACTGTTTTCGACCTTTTTTACACTCTAGAATCTACAATTATTGACCAATCAAGACAAATCTTGGACACAATGTTTGCGACCATAAGATTTCGGATGAGTTCGATTTTCAGTGTGATCTGACAATAAAGACAAGAGTTACGTGCCCTTGAATTTGATAAAATTGTCATTTTCGGCTGTTTTCGACATTGTTTACACTCTAGAATCTACATTTATCAATCAATCAAGACAAAACTTGGACACAATGTTAGAGATCATAAGATCTCAGATGACTAGAATTTTCAATCTGATAAGACAAGAAAGTCGAGACTTATGTGCCCTTGAATTTGACAAAATTGTCGTTTTTGACTGTTTTCGACCTTGTTTACACTCTAGAATTTTCAATTATTGTCCAATCAAGACAAATCTTGGACACAATGTTTGAGAGGATAAGATTTCGGATGAGTTTGATTTTTAGTGTGATTTGACCAGAAAGACGAGAGTTATGTGCCCTTGAATTTGATAAAATTGTCATTTTCGGCTGTTTTCGACCTTGTTTACACTCTAGAATCTACAATTATCAATCAATCAAGACAAAACTTGGACACAATGTTTGGGACCATAATATGTCGTATGAGTTTGATTTTCAGTCTGATCCGATCAGAAAGTTGAGAGTTATGTGCCCTTGAATTTAACAAAATAGCTGTTTCTGGCTGTTTTTCGATTTTGTTTACACTCTAGAATCTTCAATTATTGACCAATCAAGACAAATCTTGGACACTATGTTGGAGACCATAATATCTTGGATGAGGTAGATTTTCAGTCTGATGTGATCAGAAAGTCGAGAATTGTGTGCCCTTGAATTTGAAAAAATTACCGTCTTTGGCTTTTTTCAACCTTGTTTATACTCTAGAATCTGTGATTATTTATCAATCAAGAAAAACCTGGACACAATGTTTGGCACCTTAAGATCTCAGATGAGTTTGATTTTCACAAAGTTATTGACTATAAGTTAGTTTTCAGTCTTATAGTCATAAATGTTTATTGAATTGAACAAAAGTGTTGCTCATATCATTTTGGTTCAGGTGAGCGATATAGGACCATCATGGTCCTCTTGTTTTTTTCAAAGGACCACATATTTTCCAGAGAAATATTTGTTATGAATAAGAAATCTGTGACAATCATTCTCCAGGGATATTTGTTGATGAATTCTGCAGACTCAAAACTTCCCCTCAGAAATCAATTCCAGGATCTGTCATATTAGCATTTCTGTCATGTCTTGTCCAACTGTTTTGGATATTGGGTTATTTCCCTGTATTATTATATCGTAGCATATCGCTGCTTTTCAACAAAAAACCTTGTAACTGCAGCTTAAAACAAGCTGCAGTTGCAAGGTTTTTGTTGAAAAGCTGCAATATATGTGATCATATTTGTAAACCATAAACAAAGTACTCGCTGAAAATATAATGTAGACAAACAGCTTTTTTTCCCCTTGCCTTAAACCTTTTTTCTGGATCACAAATATTTTTGTTTGTCTTAATTTTAAGGTGTTGCAGAGGACATATATAAATGATACAAAGGGCATCAATTTTATTTGGCTTGAGTTAGAAAACACAATAGAGAATAGATTGATAAGATAACAGTTATAAAACTGATGTTCGAATTTGGACCATTCTATAAAAGAGTGTCAAGGGCTGAAGTATTTTCATATAAAAAATCTACCAAATATGAGTACCAAATATGACAAAACATGAAACGCTGTCTAGATTTAAACCACTCTAAGCTTTTGTAGAAGGTCTGAATATTTTCCTGGAACGTTATTCTTGATGTAGAAGAAATCTGTGACAAGTAATCACATGGGATATTTGTTGATGAATTCTGCAGACTCAAAACTTCCCCTCAGAAATCAATTCCAGTATCTGTCATATTAGCATTTCTGTCATGTCTTGTCCAACTGTTTTGGATATTGGGTTATTTTCTATCTGTTGTTACATTTTGTATATAATTGAGCAGGGATCTGGAAAAACGTCCCTTAAGGCATTTGAGAATAACATGGATCCAGACCAGCCTGTGCATACACACAGTCTGATCAGGATCCATGTTGTTCTCTAATAGCTTCTTCGAGACCTGTAGTAACTTAAAGAGAGCAGCATGGATGCATATTGGACTTCATTTGATAGCAGGCTTATCTTAAATCTCAATTTTTAAAAATGCTATAAGGGACGTTTTTCCAGATCCCAGCTCAATTATGTTTGAATGCCATAAACATATTGGGCAATGTAGCCAAAATTGGGAACTTTCATTCTAGTCTTGGTTATGTATGATATTGTATGGAATAGTTTTTCTTTGCTAAAAAAGACAGGCCACCTACATAACAGTGATTTTTTTTTCCTAAAAAAATTGTCGTTATTGGGCCCCTTCCCCCTCTCTGAGGAATATACTTTTTTCCCCCATTTCAGATAAATTCAGATAAATTTCCCCCTCCTGGAACTAGATTTTTTGTTGCAAACAAAAATCCAAATTATATTTAAACTCTAGGCATCTCTAACAGTTAAAATGGTTGTTTGAATGTCCCATTATGATATACAATCAAGTTAAATGCATTTATAACACTGTATTTGAGAGTATAAGCATGAATTGAAATTTCCCCTTTTTGGGCGTTCACACTCAAATTTTCTCCCTCTTATGGGCCCTGACCCCCTTCCCCCAAAATTAAAAATAAACACTGCATAAATTCATAAGTACTATTGAAAAATTGAATAACTATCACTAGGACAAGACTCCATTTCATATGATCTTTAACCCTTTCCAAATTAACAAGACCTGGTTTTGATGTCTTTTAAAGATGTAGCTTTGGAAAACATCGAGACAATAGAAGAAACTGCTGATAACCAGCAGTTTCTCCTTTTGTCCCAATATTTTCTGTGCTGTATTGTACACAAATTATATCTTTTAACAATATCTCTTTTATGGTCAGCAGCAGCTTCCAAATTGAATTACCCTAAAATTTTGTTGTTTGGGAAACGGTTAACCCTTTCCCAAATTGCAAATTTTCCATTTCAAAAGCTGCTGCATACGACAAATGGACCTTGTTTAAGATAGAATTTGTGTACAATATAGCAAGGAAAATATTGAGACAAAAGGAGAAACTGCTGATTATCAGCAGTTTCTTCTTTTGTCTCAATGTTTTCCCAAACAATCTCTCATAGAGACGTCAAAACCAGGTCTTGTTTGGGAAAGGGTTAATGGAAATTTGCTGTGGTCTCAAAAATTTTGCTTTTTAACCCTATCCTAGAGAATCTCTTGTTTTGACTTCAAGTTCAATTGAGAAGGTTTGAGAATTATTGAGGGAGAAAAAGAAAATGAATCGGTCTAGGAAAGGATTATTTTTTGTTGCATAATGATACAACCTAGTCTGTGATTAAAATTCTGCTTATAGAACATGATGGATATAATGACAGTCATTGTCTGTAAATGATCTTATTGAAGTAATATAAGAAGACAGCATTGCTGGTCAGGCCATTCCTGGCTGAATAACTGTTGTGATAGTGGGTCAAATTTGTTACCTCTCTGGTAGAATAGTCTGAAGAGTGCACATTGAATAGCATCTGCAATACTTTTATGCTCCTGATATCAAAAGATTGGGGCATGTTGTTTTACCTTGTCTGTCTGTCTGTCCATCAGTGAGTCTGAAACTTATCATGAAAACATTTGCCATTTCCGACGCATTTGTGTTTCACAAACACATCATGTTTCTTAGCGGTATCTCTATAAGCAAGGCATTTCAGTATGACGTACTAAATGGGTCGAAAGTCTATATAGAGCGTGCACGCATAAAATATACGCGTCAACGCATAAATTTTATGCGTCGACGCGTATATTTTATGCGTGCACGCTCTTAATAGACTTTTGACCCATTTGGTACGTCATATTTCAGAGCCCCAAGTGTTCAGTATCGATATCTAAATAGAATGCACAGTAACCCATTTGCATTACCACTTGTCAAAATTCAAAGATGTTTCAAAGGACAATTTTTAACAAGTCATAATCCCCTTTTACATATAGCTCTTAACCCTTTCCAAAATGGCAAGAATTTTAACCGCTCTAATTTGAAAGCTTAATTCTGCCTACAGCAAAAAGGATGCTAATGATGTTGAATATGTGCAAAATATGGAACAGAAAATATTGAAACTAAAGGAGAAATTGCAGATTATCAGCAATTTCTTCTTTTGTCTTGAGCAATATTTTACCAATCCTTTTTATACGCCCCAAGGGTTGTATTATGTTATGGCCCCACTCGTTAGTCTGTCTGTCCGTCTGTCGGTCCGTTAGCAATTTGTTGTGTGCGCAACTCCTCCTACAGTATTAGCAATTTGTTGTGTGCGCAACTCCTCCTACAGTTTTGATCGGAATTTGATCGAATTTGCCACAATGAATCTCCATGGTGTCTAGTTGTGCACACGGTTTACAGAATTTAGATAACTCTTTTCGTTCTTGAATTATCTGCCCTTGAATTAAAAAAATGCCCATTTTCTTGTGTGTGCAATTCCTCCTACAGTTTTGATCAGAATTTAATCAAACTAGCTACAATGAATCTCTATGGTGTCTTGTTGTGCAAACAAAATTAATCGTCCGTCTGTCTGTCTGTTAGCAATTTCTTGTATGAACAACTCCTCCTACAGTTTTGATCAGAATTTGATCAAACTTGCCACAATGAATCTCCATGGTGTCTAGTTGTACAAAACGCTTACGGAATTTAGGTGACTGTTTTTGTCCTTGAATTATCTGCCCTTGAATTTAAGGAAAAATGCCCATTTTCTCAAAAATGCCCATTTTCTCCTGTGCGCAACTCCTACAGTTTCAACCAGAATTTAATCAAACTAGCCACAATGAATCATTATAGTGTCTTGCTGTGCAAACAAAATTAATTGTCTGTCGGTCCGTTAGCAATTTTTTTTGTGCGCAACTCCTACAGGTTTGATCGGAATTTGATCAAACTTGCCACAATGAATCTCCATGGTGTTTAGTTGTGCACATCGCTTAAGGAATACAGATAACTCTTCATTCTTGAATTATCTGCCCTTGAATATAAAAAATGCCCATTTTCTTGTGTGCATAACTCCTCCTACAGTTTTGATCAAAATTTGATCAAACTTGCCACAATGAATCTCCATGGTGTCTAGTTGGGCACACCGCTCACGGAATTCAGATAACTGTTTTCGTTCTTGAATTATCTGCCCTTGAATTTAAGGAAAAATGCCCATTTTCTCAAAGATGCCCATTTTCTCCTGTGTACAACTCCTACAGTTTACAGTTTTAACCAGAATTTAATTAAATTTGCCATAATGAATCTCTATGGTGTCTTGTTGTGCAAACAAAATTTTGATAACTTTTCATGTATGAATTATCTGCCCTTGAAATGAAAAAATGGCCAATTTTACTGACAAGCCCCTCTCGGGCGTATATGCGCCGCTCTGCGAAGCTCTTGTCTATTGTTGATGTCAAAAGCAGGTCTTGTTTGGGAAAGGGTTAACCTTTCTGTGAGGAAAGGATCCTTGTTTTATGTGGTTTCTTGGCTTCATGTTCAAAGACAGGTTTACAATGCAAGCAATAAATAAATTATTAGGAGGCCATCAGCAATCACAACATTGATTTTCTCGGCAGGAAAAACCGACTGATGTCGCAGACCTTATTATCATCAAACCATCATATAAATAACATAATGTGCTCGTGTCTACATAAAAATGTCATTCTTTAATAATGTCATTAGGGTTGACTATAAATATAGTACCATATCCTTCTAATTGGGTAGAAAACTTGGATGGAAAATAGAGCTACCGGTAATTCTTAGGCCATCGCACAATCAACTGATTTTACAGACCTTATTATTATCAAATCGTCATAAAAATAATGTAATGTGCTTGTGTCTACATAAAAACATCATTCTATAATAATGTCATTAGAATTGACTATAAATATTATTACCATATCATTCTAATTGGATAGAAAACATGGTTGGAAAATAGCTAATTCTTAGGCTGCTGGACAATCAACTAATTTTACAGACCTTATTATTATCAAACCATCATAGAAATAATGTAATGTGTCCATGTGTTCATAAAAATATCTTTCTATGATAATGTCTTTAGGGTTGGTTATAAATATATTACCATATCCCTCTAATTGGGTAGAAAACTTGGATGGAAAAGAGAAATAATTCTTATGCTGCAGGAAAATTGGTGATGATACACACCTTGCTATTATCAATGCACCATGAAAATAACACCCATATTTTGTTTTGTCAAAATAGCAATGAATTTTGTGCTGAAAATAGACTTGGTTTACCGTTATGTTTTGATAAACCGTCGATGTTGTTATAAGATCTTGTAACTACGGCTTGAATCAAGCCGTAGTCATATTTTATAATAACACCAACGAAATACTATTGTTAGTCCGAAATTGCATCAAGGTTAACTGGATAAAGTCGTTCCCTATTGTTAAAAGTCATGGCCCGACATGCAGGCATTAATATCCCATAGAGACTTCTCATAAAAGTTCAATGTTTTGTGTCAACATAAAGATTTTGACAAAATATATTGTTTGACTCCAAGGCAGTCCTGAAATGTATGGTGTTTGGATGATCATAAAGAAAACTATTACATTACCAAAATCTTCGAGAAGAAAATTAGTCAAATAAATGTCTTTCTCCCTTGTTGTGAGATATAAGAAACTGAAGATGACAAGAGAGAAGTATTTTTCTCAGAATTTTGGCTGTTTTGTGTTATACAGAAATGGAAATAAATGGTTTTTAGGAAAATAGCAATTGATCTTGTCTGGGGATCTTGTCTTTCTGTCCTGGAAATGTTCAAAGGAGGGGTTTCCATAAGGCCATTTTCCTGGGACCTAAATTTTCCAATGAAATTTTTACCACAAATAGATATATAAAGGGGACGTGTTTTGCCGAAAAGTATGAATCGAACGGACCTTTGGTTTGGTGTATATTGTATATTGAAAGTGGGTGGGGTAATTCTTTTCAGGCGCTACCCAAGGTTCTTATTAGCTCACCTGAGCACAAAGTGCTCAAGGTGAGCTATTGTGGTCACATTTTGTCCGTCGTCCGTCTGTCTGTCTGTCTGTCCGTCCGTCCGTCCACAATTTCGTGTTTACACTCTAGCATCTACAAATATAGGCCAATCTTGACCAAACTTGGTCAAAACATGTATGGCCATAAGATCTCGAATGAGTTCGATTATGGGTCAGATCGAACTAGAAAGTCAGGAGTTATCTGCCCTTGAATGCGAAAAATACCTAGTTTTGACATTGTTTACACTCTAGCATCTACAATTATTGATCAATCAAGACAAATCTTGGACATAACCTTGCAGAACATAATATCTCGGATGAGTTCGATTTTCAGTCTGATCTGACCAGAAAGACGAGAGTTATGTGCCCTTGAATTCGACAAAATTGCCATTTTCGGCTGTTTTCGACCTTATTTACACTCTAGAATCTACAATTTTTGACCAATCAATACAAATCTTGGACACAAGGTTGGAGACCATAAGATCTCAAATGAATTCGATTTTCAGTCTGATCTGATCAGAAAGATGAGAGTTATGTACCCTTGATTTCTGACAAAATTGCTGTTTTCGACTGTTTTCGACCTTGTTTACACTCTAGAATCTACAATTATTGACCAATCAGGACAAATCTTGGACACAATGTTGGGTATCATAAGATCTCGGATGAGATCGATTTTCAGCCTGACTTGACTAGAAAGTTGAGAGTTATGTGCCCTTGAATGTGATCAAAATTGCCTTTTTCGCTGTTTTTGACCTTGTTTTTACTCTAGAATCTACAATTATTGATCAATCAAGACAAAACTTGGACACAATGTTGGGGATCACAAGATCTGGGTTGAGTTTGTTTTTCAGTCTGATCCGATAAAAAAGTCGAGAGTTATGTGCCCTTGAATTTGACAAAATTGATGTTTTCGGCTGTTTTCGACCTTGTTTATACTCCAGAATCTACAATTATTTATCAAACAAGACAAATCTTGGACAATGTTGGGCACCATAAGATCGTGGATGAGTTCGATTTTCACAACGTTATTGACCATAAATTCGTTTTCAGTCTTGAAGTCATAAATATTTATTGAATTGAACAAAAGTGACATTGCTCATATCATTTTGGTTCAGGTGAGCAATATAGGACCATCATGGTCCTCTTGTAAATCAATTTACTTTCTAAATGTAAATAATTGGCGAATTTTTTTAAAACATTATGTTTTGTATATGAGCCCATGTTAAGATGACATTAAATCCATTGGCTTGCTTATTATAAATATTAAGATATTTGGAATTTTATGTAATTTTTCAATTTTTTGTATATTTTCATCTCCCAACTTTGGGCAAAACATCAACACGTTTTTATAAAGCGACATAATGGAATAATATTTTAGGTGATAACTTGTTAATAAATGGTTATTGCAAAATTATGAGGAATTTTTTATAGCTAGTCGGGTAAATGAGTTACGGGCCCTTGAATGCACGAAAACCCATGACAAATTGTGGAATAAATAACAAAATACATTTTTTTCTGACTTTCTTTCGTACAGAAAGGCAGAAATGTTTAATTTGCTTAAATTATAGCTGGCCTCAGCAAATAGTAATACAAATAAGCTATTGTGGTCAGTTTCGTCTGTTGTCTGTCCGTCTGTCTGTCTGCCCGTCCATAATATCAGGTTTACACTCTAGAACCCACAAATATTATCCGATCTTCACCAAACTTTGTCAAAACGTGTATGGTCATAAGCCCTTGTTGTGGATTAATTTTGGACGGAATTGCTGCAGAAAGTACTGAGTTATGTGCCCTTGAATGTCAAAAAATGCTATTTTTGACAATTTTTGCATTCAAAAATTTTCAAATATAGCCCAATCAAATGCAAAACCAAGTGAAAATGTTTGCATTTATAATATCTTGGATGAGTGTGATTTTCATCCTGTTTG
Organism: Fragum sueziense; assembly: GCA_963680895.1. Taxonomy (NCBI): domain Eukaryota; kingdom Metazoa; phylum Mollusca; class Bivalvia; order Cardiida; family Cardiidae; genus Fragum; species Fragum sueziense. The sequence goes on from OY804601.1 coordinate 22,286,027, forward strand.
TAAACGTATATTTTGAGTTATCCGCCCTTGAATTTGACAAAATTGCATTTTTCGGCTTTATTTTCCCTTCAGCATCAACTAACATGGAGCAATTAAAACCGATAGAGGATAAATTAATTCTTCTCTATAATATATAAGACGTGTTACAATTTCAACCAGATTGAAAATGTTTATCCTGAGTAATCCGCCCTTGAATTTAACAAAATTGCCGTATTAGCCCTAGATTTGCACGAAAACCCACAAACTTGCCTAATTCAAGGGCAGATAACTTGGGAAAAGCATTTCAAATGATGCCAAAACTTTAACCTATAAAAGATCTAATGGACATCAACAATTTGTTCAAGTTTTAATTTCATGTTTTACATATTGGTGGATGCTAAAGAGAAAATGAAGTCAAAAATAGCAATTTTACCAAATTCAAGGGCGGATAACTCAACATTTGCAATTTCGATCTGGATAAAAATTACACTCACCCAAGATATTATAAATGCAAACATTTTCACTTGGTTTTGCATTTGATTGGGTAATATTTGAAAATTTTTGAATGCAAAAATTGTCAAAAATAGCATTTTTTGACATTCAAGGGCACATAACTCAGCACTTTCTGCAGCAATTCCGTCCAAAATTAATCCACAACAAGGGCTTATGACCATACACATTTTGACAAAGTTTGGTGAAGATCGGATAATATTTGTGGGTTCTAGAGTGTAAACCTGATATTATGGACGGGCAGACAGACAGACGGACGGACAACAGACGAAACTGACCGCAATAGCTTATTTGTAGTACTATTTGCTAAGGTCAGCTATAATTTAAGCAAATTAAACATTTCTGCCTTTCTGTACGAAAGAAAGTCAGAAAAAATGTATTTTGTTATTTATTCCACAATTTGTCATGAGTTTTCGTGCATTCAAGGGCCCGTAACTCATTTACCCGACTAGCTATCAAAAATTCCTTATAATTTTGCAATGACGACTTATTAACAAGTTCTCACTTAAACTATTATTCCATTATGTCGCTTTATAAAAACGTGTTGATGTTTTGCCCAAAGTTGGGGGACGAAAATATACAAAAAATTGAAAAATTACATAAAATTCCAAATATTTTAATATTCATAATAAGCAAGCCAATGGATTTACTGTCATCTTAACATTTGCTCATATACAAAACATAATGTTTTAAAAAAATTCGCCAATTATTTACATTTAGAAAGTAAATTGATTTATAAGAACCTTGGGTAGCGCCTGAAAAGAATTACCCCACCCACTTTCAATATACAATATACACCAAACCAAAGGTCCGTTCGATTCATACTTTTCGGCAAAACACGTCCCCTTTATGTATCTATTTGTGGTAAAAATTTCATTGGAAAATTTAGGTCCCAGGAAAATGGCCTTATGGAAACCCCTCCTTTAGTTATTGTAGAAGTTCAACTTTGTATTGTTTTTTTGTCAGATTGAATAGAAATAAAGATGCTATAAATAGTGGAATATACTTGTCACTTGTATTGACAAGCAATTCCTTCATTTCCCACAAGTTTTTTTTCCCCAAAAAGAACAAAAAGAACCTTTTTAAGAGTATTTAAGTAAGCAAATTACAAAAAAGTTAATAAACTTAAAGCTCTTCAGAGGCACGAACACCAAACATGCCATATTAGGATCATCATACAGAAAAATATTACATTACCAAAATCTGTAAGAAGAAAATTAGTCAAATAAATGTGTTTCTCCCTTGTTGTGAGATGTAAGAAACTGTAGATGACAAGAGAGAAGTATTTTTACAGAATCTTGACTGCTTTGTGTTGTACAGAAATGGAAATAAATGGTTTTTAGGAAAATAGGAATTGATCTTGTCTAGATGGGTGACTTTCTGTCCTGGAAATGTTCAAATTTGGTGATTGTTAAAGTTCAACATTTTCTGTGTTTTCAGTTTTGTAATATTGAACTAAGAAATAAAGATGTTAGAAATAAAAGAAAGCTATAAGAAGTTTCCTCAGGGACTAAGGTTTAGATGGGCTTGAATCTACCAATTCACACATGATGACACCACACAAGATAAAGGCTTATAAAAGCATTGTGAAAAATGAAGAAATTGCTTGTCACAAGCAATTTCTTCACTTTCCACAAGGTTTTCTACCCCAAAAGACCAAAAATCATGAAACTTTATTCATTTGAATTTGTCATCTTTAACATCTTTGAAATCAGATCAGTCTTTAAATTTGCTGCCTTGTAAATGGTTAAACGGTGTTGAAGTAAGCACAATTTCCAAAATAGGTGACAAACCTAAAGCTATTCAGAGGCACTTGAACGCAAAACATCAGGGCTTTTTCTTGTTCTTTAGCAGAGGCCTATAACAGGCTACTTCACAATTGAAAAAAGGCTCATTTTTATACGCCCATCGAAGACGGGACGTATTATGGGATCACCCGTGACGTCCGGGCGTCCGGGCGTCCGGCGGCGTCCACTTCTTTGTCCGGAGCATAACTCTGTCACCTTAAGTCTGATTGACTTTAAACTTGGCAGTTATATTCTTCTCATCATTACGGAGTGCAGTGCACAAGAACCATAACTCTACCTGGCTTATTTTTTGAGTTATTGCCCTTTGTTGTTTTTCAAACTTGTATCTTGTCCGGAGTATATCTCTAAAAGCATAATAGCTAGGATCATGAAACTTCATGGGTGTATAGATCTCACCAAGGGGGAGTGCAGTGTACAAGAACCATAACTCTACCTGGCTTATTTTTTGAGTTATTGCCCTTTGTTGTTTTTCATACTTGAATCTTGTCCGGAGTATATCTCTAAAAGTATAATAGCTAGGATCATGAAACTTCATGGGTGTATAGATCTCACCAAAGGGGAGTGCAGTGTACAAGAACCATAACTCTACCTGGCTTATTTTTTGAGTTATTGCCCTTTGTTGTTTTTCATACTTGAATCTTGTCCGGAGTATATCTCTAAAAGTATTATAGCTAGGATCATGAAACTTTATGGGTGTATAGATCTCACCAAAGGGGAGTGCAGTGTACAAGAACCATAACTCTACCTGGCTTATTTTTTGAGTTATTGCCCTTTGTTGTTTTTCATACTTGAATCTTGTCCGGAGTATATCTCTAAAAGTATAATAGCTAGGATCATGAAACTTCATGAGTGTATAGATCTCACCAAAGGGGAGTGCAGTGTATAAGAACCATAACTCTACCTGGCTTATTTTTTGAGTTATTGCCCTTTGTTGTTTTTCATACTTGAATCTTGTCCGGAGTATATCTCTAAAAGTATAATAGCTAGGATCATGAAACTTCATGGGTGTATAGATCTCACCAAGGGGGAGTGCAGTGCACAAGAACCATAACTCTACTTGGCTTATTTTTTGAGTTTTGCCCTTTGTTGTTTTTCATTCTTGAATCTTGTCCGGAGTATATCTCTAAAAGTATAATAGCTAGGATCATGAAACTTCATGGGTGTATAGATCTCACCAAGGGGGAGTGCAGTGCACAAGAACCATAACTCTACCTGGCTTATTTTTTGAGTTATTGCCCTTTGTTGTTTTTCATACTTGAATCTTGTCCGGAGTATATCTCTAAAAGTATTATAGCTAGGATCATGAAACTTCATGCGTGTATAGATCTCACTAAGGAGGAGTGCAGTGCACAAGAATTTTAACTCTACCTAGCCTATATTTTGAGTTATTGCCCTTTGTTGTTTTCATACTTGAATCGTCCAGGGCATATCTCGAAAAGTATAATAGCTAGGACCATGAAACTTTTACCAACCCGCTCCCCCTGTTGACATAAAGCAGTGTTACGGGCGTATCTTGTGACAGTTTGACACCTTGTTTCACATTGGTGGCAGAAAAAAATCACAAAACTTGTGGTTGAATTTGCATTTCATGCATTGTTTCCTCTTGAAAATTCATTCTTTATCATTCATAGCTAGTACTATCATTGATATGATCTTAAAATAGTAATTCATCAATAAAACACTGTAATTTATGCTTAAATTGTACTTAATCCTTACTCTGTTACTAAAAATGTGTGCCTAAAATGTTCAGAAGAGCGCACTAAAATTTCACAAAATGAACAGGCTAGGGCCTCTTCACAAATCTTTCAAAAAAAGCCCCGAACATGCCATATTAGGATCATCATACAGAAAAATATTACATTACCAAAATCTGTAAGAAGAAAATTAGTCAAATAAATGTGTTTCTCCCTTGTTGTGAGATATAAGAAACTGTAGATGACAAGAGAGAAGTATTTTTACAGAATCTTGACTGCTTTGTGTTGTACAGAAATGGAAATAAATGGTTTTTAGGAAAATAGGAATTGATCTTGTCTAGATGGGTGACTTTCTGTCCTGGAAATGTGCAAACCTGGTGAACTAGAACAAACATTAACCCTTCTTATAATGCTGTTTGCATCATTTCCCTGGTGTGATCAAAGCCCTTGGAAGCAGTGTGGACTAAGATCAGTCTGTACAGACATGCAGTATGATCTTAGCCTACACTGCCTGCTTTCTACTCAATCTTTGTGGCAAAAACTTGAGTTGTATTTATTGAAATGTCTCTCGAATTGGCAGTTTGTTTGAAACAAGTTCAAAACCAGCAGGACAATGAGTAAGTCTAGGCTCTTCCAAGCAAAATAATGTTAAAGATACATATTTACTGTTACTTACTTACTTTCGGGGTAATTTGCTGTAAATATAACTGTGTATAATTAAAATATTGCCTTTAAATTTTCTCTGTGTAAAATTTCAGCTCTGTCTGATCTGTATTGGCTTAGATTACCACGGATTAAAACCCAATATCACATCACTTTGTAAACACTATCAACCCACTTTGAATATTTTACATACTTTAACACCGCTGCATGATTATCGATTTATGTCATTTACTGTATGAATCTTGTATTCTGTCTTATAAAGTCTGTAAACGGTGCGACTACATGCTAAACGCCAACTTCTGTTGATCATTAGGGATTTAGGCCTGTGGATACTAATATCCCTTTAAGATCAGCATTGATCCAGACAAGCATGTGAATAATATAAAGTTGTTCAATGTGATGTAAAATGTTGCACAAACTGTTTTCAGGTTCGCAGAAAACAGTGTTTCATGTTTCATAGAATTATCATATTATGATCCCAAGGGCAGACCTAGCAATGGTGGGGGTGGGAGCAGTGTTCTCCCCAGCCCAATAAGCTGTATCCGCCCCACTACAGCTTAAAGGGTAATATCATAGGCGTCTGATTCTTCTTTTTTACAAAACAACATCATTGAATAAATAATTTTAGTTAAAACATTTTTCAAATTATGAATGAAAAAAGAAATTATTCAAGATTTTAATATTCCGTATTGTAATTTGTGCGAAAAATTATCTCCCTTGTAAATTACTTGTAAATTACTTCCCTTAGGTCATATTTTATATTCATATGACCGGGGCACTTGATCGGTCACGTGACTAGTGACGTAATTTTCGAAGTAGAATATGACACTGAATTTCAGCAATATAAGTTTGGTTTATTGGGGGTTGACGCCGTTTTCAACTACTATCTGGTAATGAAGTGATCGTACTAGAGTAAACGGAGGACAAGCACGAAATGATTGAAATAATATCATATTTTTTTTTTTGAAAAATGAAGGAACGAATGGGGTTTTTGTGCAACCTAGAAAATATTGAAAAGAAAATCGCAAAATTTAACATGCTCACCATCACATCACGATTTCCTCACTAATAAGCAAAACCATGATATCCGATCACTCGATTGTCGATAAATGACGCAAATTCAAACACGTATCATTGTGGGACGGGCGACTTTTTTTAAGTCTTTTAACTTTCGCCGTCCGGTGATGGGTTAATAAGATGACATGATGTCGTCGAAAATCCAGTTGATCGTATGACATTGACCAATTTTACATCAGTCAATTACTTTAGACATCATCAATTTTTTTTCCATAATCAAGGAAATCAATTCCATTGTTCGTTACTACCGTATATACTCGCCTATAAGGCGCCCTCGCCTATAAGACGCACCCCCCACTTCCAAAATATTTTTGAAGGTTTTAGTGTTGACCCGTCTATAAGACGCAGCAGCTTTCTGACAATCGGGAGCTATTTCTGATTCTGAGGCGAGGTGCCAAATCCTATTGAAACCTATTTATTCTAACTTCTTTAGGGACGAATTTAATCTGTAATGTCATTAAAATGAAGAAAAAAATCGGAAGCAATAAAGTCATCATCAATACAAACATGCTAAGTGTTTCTTCTCCTCAGACTCTCATTCCGCTGACTTACGTATATTTCCATGTTTAATCATCAATCTGAGACATATTTATGGTATCTTACGCATTATCCAGCCTGCTGCCAATTAAATATGAAGTGTTAAATCCATATTCTGTAACCCAATTCTCATAGTGATTTGTTTAAAGATATAAACAAAGGAAAACGAAATACGGGTATCTCCTTTCCAAAATATTGTAACTACATCCGTAATTGATAAGCAGTTACGACGCTCCTAAATGGGCTCAGTGATCATGAGTGATGACACGGAAGAATAATTTCTTACTTTTGATTGACAGCTTATCCATTGTTATCGATTGACTGAAATCGGAACAAGGAATTGCTTGCTCCGCCCATACCATATTGGTAGGCGTGGTTTTACCTACCACAGACAAGCAGTGTTGTAAAACAGTGTGGTGTAATAAAATCCCTTTGTGTTGCATAATCGAGTAGATAAAGTACACAAGGTCAACAGAGGTCGCCTTCGGCTTTCTACACGCATGATTTACTGGGCAAAAACAATGTAACCACTGCACTATCTTTGATTTAGTTGGAATGCTTTGCTTTGCGATTGGCAATAAGGCAATCTCAGTGAGCAAATAATGTTTACAACAGAGTTTTCAGATCGTAATTAATTTCTCTTCTCATCAATAAACATGTGAATAAACTGGTCCTTCAGGGAGCAAGTGAAAGGTTAACTAGTCTGAGGAATTTCATTTTACGGCAATAATAATTAAAAACAAATGTAAACTTTTTCGATTAGGCATTTAATTTTATTATATAAAGGCACATTTCTGGATTACATTGACAACGGTAAGTCGATCTGTCAGAATATTTATTGGGAATTTGCCTGTGCATCAAATTTCCTGTATGTTTGGGCAAATTCAGCCGCTGCATCGCTGAATCTTATTCTTCTCTCCACCCTAGAAGAAAAAAATATTTCTAGGACTCGCTTATAAGACGCTCCCCCAACTTGTGAAAAAAATATTTGGGCAAAAAACTGCGTCTTATAGGCGAGTATATACGGTAAGTGTGAAAAACAGATTAGTCAAACGGTCTTAAAAAAGAATTTGATGACTTCTTACAAATTAGTATTTGATTTTCGGTGACGTTTTCATTTGAATTGACAATTAATCAGGATTTCATTCAACGATATCGCTTTAACCCATTCCATCACAATGGCTTCGCCCCTCAAAAAAGGTTGTGGAAAACATCGTGAGAAATGAAGAAATTGCTTGTCTTGCATTTCCCACAATGTTTTCTACCTCCACCACACACAAAATGAAATAGAAATAATTAACAATAATTCTCTTGAAATTGTTGTCTGCAACACCTTTGATTTCAGACGAGACCAGAGTATTTTTGCCGTTAGGATATGGTTTAATCCTTTCCACAACTACAATGTTTTAGATGTTTCCAATTTCGAAGCTACAGAAGGTCAATTTGATATTGATAAAGAGATAATTTATTTGCAATATAGCGAGGAGATTCGGATTGTTGAATTAGAAAGGGAAAACTATGATCGTTTTATAATTGGTTTTCACCGGATCATATGTTTTAGAAAAGGGCAATATAATTTTGAAAACTACTTCCAATAATTGCTGTACTGAGTAAAGGGAGCGAATATACATGTGTTTTATGACATCTTTGACACCCGCGTGTTTATTGACCAGTATCTTGCACCCGTTTTTTTGTAATTAATCAGCTCATTATGTAAGAAGGTGTTTATTTCCATTTAATGTATGTAAAGAAAATCTATTAATGCTATTTTCGATTTTAATCATTTTTCAAAAAAAAAAAAAGATCGTTTTATTTTCGATGACACAAGGAAACAAAAAAATAATAATAAATAAACGAATACAAATAAGAGAGAAAAGGATTAGATGCTGAGGTCACCATTTTCTCCTAACCTTTTAGCAATACTTTGATATCTCATGAAAATTAAAAAAATGCCCAAACAATCTTAATTTAATCGCCTGCAACTCATATTGATATAATATTAAATATATCAAAACTGTTCGATAAATCCCTAATACGATCTTTATGCGCTCTCAACTCTTTCCCAAATAGCACAAATTTAGAGTTCAATTTTAACAGCCGCTGCAGATAAAAAAGGGATGATGATAAAATGGGGGTTCTCTATATGTCGCGGAAAATATTGAGACAAAAGGTGATCACGTCGATTATCAGCATTTTCATCTTTGTCTCAATGTTTTCACCAAGCCTTTTTGAGCGTCAATACTAGGTTTTGTTAAATGAAAAATTTAGGGGAAAACCAACACACATAGATTGTATTTCTCTTCCACTTCATTTTTTTTTTCACTCACGAGATAATTGCTTCGGCAAACATCATGGTAAAAGAAGAAATTGATTTAGACAGGCAATTTCTTCCTTTATACAATGTTTTCTACCCAAAAGACAAAAAGTAAATACCATTAACTTGCAATTTTCGTCTGCAACATCTTTGAATATTTAGACCAGCCAATTCTTAGCCTTTGCCTTGGTAGTGGGTTAGATGAAACGGTTACATCCCAGTTGGTCTAATCCCATTTCGTCTAATATATAAAAATATTGGATTAGACGAAAAATTCCCATTTCGTCTAATACTTTTTCAGACCTTGTTTCATGTCCTAAAGATCTTAAATAAAAATACATTATTAAACAATATAGATCTATAGGCCTAATACATGCATAAATAAATATATATTAGACAGACTGAGAAAATATTTTAGAAGAAAAGCAAATCTCTTGAAATAAGAGTTTTAGACGAAATGGGAAATTCAAATTTTAGACCAAATGGGATTAGACCAACTGGGATGTCCCCGATGAAACCCTGTGAATTGAAACAATGCCTGTTTCGAACGACAGATAATATCGCATTTTTATTTAGGAGCAGCACTCATGAACACGCAATCTTGATAATTATGTTTTAGCACTGCATTTGGATAAAAATTTGTTTGTCATCAAAATTTGCATAATCTTTGAATGACTTGACGGTACAAATTAAGTAGAAGTTGTACGGTCCTGGTTCAATCTCAGAATCCACTTTCGTTTTCAATTTGATTTCCTCGGAAAAGCAACTATATACTACATGTATAATGTTTTATGGGTTACTAAGTTAACATTGCAATCGTATGTTACACACAACAGGATTTTGAAGCGATATTCCCATAAATCTTTATATCAGACCACTCGATTATCGATAAATGACGCAGTTGTCAATGTAGACAGGTTCGACTATTTCGTATCCAAGGATACAGAATCCAAGGGAAGTAATTGATGCGGCATATTTTGTGTATTGGTAAAACCGATAATTTGGCTGCTGGTTTGCAATGCGTTAATGCTTTCTCTCACGTAATGACTTTTTTGTATTGTTTTTTAACCCATTTCCGAGCGATTTATAAGGATGAATTGCGAACTCGTAATTTTTTTGAGCTTATCCTTTAATGGAAATCAGTGTAATGCCACTACAGCTTCAAAAGTACCCCACAGCTTATTTTCTTCAAAATGGTCACCAAGAGAGACATTTAGAGATATTTCATGTCAAAAACTGATTAATGGGGCATTCTTTTAAACTAAAAACTACTAATTCTGTATAAAAACATTATGGGAAAAGAAGAAATTGCTCAAATTGAGCAATTTCTTCTTTTCCCATTATGTTTTTTATTCACAATTATTTGCATGAACACCATGTGTTGCAAGGTTTACGAATGCCAGTACGGCTTCAAAATATTCTGGGGAGAACCCTGGGGAGGTTATTGTGGAGGAGGGTCAGTAAGTAGGTCTATTTCCCCCCATAGCATAAGCCACGATAACTTTTTAGGCAAAACAAGAAAATGCAGAATATTGTTTTTCCAAAACTTTTCTGTCAGGAAAGTCAAAACTAGGTCCCGGTTTCTTGAAAAAACTTAAGTATATACTCATGAGAACATGCTCAACTTCAAACAAATACTCTTCAACGTTGAAGGGTATTTGATTGAAGTTCATGTGAATTTTGTGCAATTTGAGCACGGTGCTCAGATTTGAGTCTGAGAACGTACTTAAGTTTTTTCGAGAAACCGGGGCCAGGTCTTGTGGGGAAGAGAAAGTGTCAAACTGAGATGTGAAGGAAGCAATTTTCTCTGGGAAAAAAGCGTTATTACTTTGGTCTGCCAAGAAAACGAATGTTTACGGAAATGAAGAACGACAAATCAATAGCAGGATATAAGAAATGTTATAAGGAGATAAATTGTACACCAGCACAATGACATATAATACAGAGTCACAGATAAAAGGGGTTAAAGGAGTAATATTTGCGTTATTTCAATTCCAAACCTTATGTTATGGGTACTGATACGTAATATGACGTTTCCAATGAGTGCCCATAACATTGGGTTTGAACAAATTGTTCACCAGCACAAAGACATATAATGCTGAGCCACAGATAAAAGTGGGCAAATGAGCACCTATCTGTTATATCAATTTGAAACCGTATGTTATGGGTACTCATTGGAAACGTCTCGATGAGACGTTTCCAATGAGTGCACATAACATTGGGTTTGGGCAACAGGTGATGATATTTTGTGCCTTAAAAAAACAATGCCCGTCTTAGTATGTTACCCTGATAACTTGAAAATTCTGAGACTTGATTGTAGACTGAAAGCCGGAAGTGCGAGAAGAAAAGTTTGATCCCTTGCTTTCAATCACCCAATAATGTTTAACCATTTCCCAAACAAGACCTGGATTTGACGTCCCTAATGGAAAAGGCTTGGGAAAACATTGAGGCAAAAGAAGAAAATGCCGATAACCAGCATTTTCTCCTTTTGGCGAAATATTTTCCTAGTTGTATTATGCAAGAATCCTTTTTCAAACAACTTCCATTTTGGTGTCTTCAGCTACATTCAAGTTATAAAACCATAACATTTTGCTGTTTGGGAAAGGGTTAACCCATTTCTAGACGGCAAAATTTTGGCCTATTCCAATTTGAAAGGTGTTGCAGCATCCATTTTGTCATCTGCCACTGCCATAGCACAGTTAGTGGTGCATCTGCCTCTCACTCGAGAGGTCTCAGGTTTGATCCCTGGCTGTTGCAAATATCCTATTTCGGACAAAAATGTCACCCACCAATGGTTTGATATTGTTATCCTGTGTGGTCGAGCAGCTGGAGGCTCAGTTAGGGTGTTGTGGTAGTACTGGTATGAGAAACAACAGAAATCCTTGGTTAAGTGCTCCAGCCTGCCACGATATGACCGTAGTAGTTGAAAATGGCGTGAAACTCCAATAAACCATATCATTTTGTCGTCTCCAGCAGCTTTCAGGTTCGAATAGTCCAATTTTCGTCATTTGGGAAAGGATTACTTATGCAGGTCTAGAGACATCTTGGTTTTGAATCCCGCAGGATGTGAATTGTTTGCGGGCTACATATAAATGGATTGACAGATACGATTAATTCAACTTCTCAATTTTCCTACCAATGGACCAATTGTCTGGCCAGAGAACTCCGAGTCAGTCACCGACATAATACATAAATGGGTTAGATCAATAGTAATACCATACAAGGATAATTAACCCTTTTCCAAACAGCAAAATCAATGGGTGTTACATTCAAAAATGCTTTTGCAAACAATAATAAGTATGTTGATAAATATTGTATTGTATATAATATAGCTTTGAAAAGATTGAGACAAAAGGAGAAAATGCTGGTTTTCAGCATTTTCTTCTTTTGTCTAAATGCTTTCCCAAGCATTTTCTCTTATTTAGGCCCGGTCCCACTGCACTTTCGGATGCAAAGAGGATATAAAACGTACAAAAAAATCTTGCTTTCCGTTAGACGTCTCTTGCCATCCGTTGGAAGTCTGTTGTGTACTTATTGCTTATGTTTTATCCAACGGGCATCCGTCAACCGTAATTTCATCCGCACAAAAAGTTTTGAGTTGCCCAAAACTTTTAGAACGGATGAACCTTCCGTCGTGTACGATATAAATCCGCAATATATACGAGCAACAGACATTCTCTGTCCGTTATCAATCCTTTTGTATCTTTCTTCATCCTATAGGCATCCTTGAAACTCAAATCAACCGAAACTGAAAAGGGATTGATAGGGGAACAAGAAGGTACATGGAACATCTAAAATTTTGAACGAAATATGTCTCAAATAATTGTCCAAACAAAAACATTTAGTCCTCTCTTTAAACAAGTCATATTATTTACGTCTTGGAAAGCTGTTGAAAAAAGTCTTTTCATTGCCAGCATTTACTAGGACTTTTACCTGAATGTTTTCGGAGCTATATAGCATTTAACATTTCTGATTGAAGAAACGTCTTTTTTGTTGTCAAGCATATTTATGCCACTGTATCAAAAGATTGGGGGCATATTGGGGCATATTTTTCTCATGTACATTCGCCTGTCTGTCTGAAACTTAACATTGGCCATTTCGGGGGCATAAATGTTTGAAAAATTGGTAATATGTGTAAAGGTAAATGCTGAAGGTGAGGTTTACTGTATCCTTGTTTCATATTTTTAGCTCCACTGGCCTTTCAGGCCAGCGGGCTATTGTCATGGCGGTGTGTCCGTCGTGCGTCCGTGCGTCCGTAAACTTTTTCTTTAAAAATCTTCTCCTCAGAAACTACTAGATGGATTTCAACCAAACTTCACAGGAATGATCCTTGCGTGACCCTCTCTAAGATTCCTACAAAAAGTTTGGATTGAACCAGAATAACATGAGTTATCTGCCCTTGAACATCAAAAAAAGCTGGTTTGACCTTATTTTTACTCTAAAATCTACAAATATTAACCAATCAAGACAAAACTTGGACAGAATATATATAAGCATGATATCCTGCCTGGGTTTAATTTTCAGCTTGATCAGAAATTTACATCATGAGTTATGTGCCCTTGAATTTGACAAAATTTCCATTTTCGACTTTGTTTTCACTCTAACAACCATAATTGTTAACCAATCAAGATGATATTTGGAGAGAATCTTGTTGACAACAAGATCTTGCTTTTGTGTAATTTTCAGGATGATTGCATTGCTACAAAGTGAGTTATGTGCCCTAGAAATTGACAAAATTTCAGTTTTCAACACTTTTTATTATACGCCCGAAGGGTCGTATTATGTTATGGCCCCGCTCGTCCGTCTGTCCGTCCGTCTGTCTGTCCGTCTGTCCGTCCGTCCGTCCGTTAGCAATTTCTTGTGTGCGCAACTCCTCCTACAGTTTTGATCGGAATTTGATCAAACTTGCCACAAATGATCTCCATGGTGTCTAGTTGTGCACCGTGCTTACGGAATTCGGATAACTCTTTTCGTTCTTGAATTATCTGCCCTTGAATTAAAAAAATGCCCATTTTCTTGTGTGCGCAACTCCTCCTACAGTTTTGATCAGAATTTGATCAAACTTGCCACAATGAATCTCCATGGTGTCTAATTGTACACACCGCTTACAGAATTTAGATATCTGTTTTTGTTCTTGAATTATCTGCCCTTGAATTTAAGGAAAAATGCCCATTTTCTCAAAAATGCCCATTTTCTCCTGTGTGTTACTTCTACAGTTTCAACCAGAATTTAATCAAACTAGCCACAATGAATCTCTATGGTGTCTTGTTGTGCAAACAAAATTTGATAACTTTTCATGTTTGAATTATCTGCCCTTGAATTGAAAAAATGGCCAATTTTTACTGACAAGCCCCTCTCGGGCGTATATACGCCGCTCTGCGAAGCTCTTGTTTCACTTTTGTGGCCACATATATAGATTAATACTGACAAAATTTGGACAGACCATAAGATCTTGCTCGAGTTTAATATTCAGCTTGATTATAAAATGTGGTGTTCAAGACATAAATTATCAAGTCAAAATCATATTTTTAGATCAGAATGTCATTATTTTCATGACCACTATGTTACATGCACAATCGCAACTTCTTGAACTACTTATCATAAAGAAAAACAACTCTTACTGAACTTTAAATTGCTCATATCAAAAGTTACTTCCCTTAGTCTACCACAATTATTAACTCACACATTGAATTATGTGCCCTTGAATTTGGCATAATGACAGTTTTCAACTTTATCATCACTCTAAAAATCTCCAAAATATTAGTCAATTATTTACCTTCTTTTGGCTTGGACCACATAATTGCTTCTCTTTACTTTGTTTCTGCTCTAAGAATCACAAGAATTAAAAAATATATCAGTTTAAGCATTTAGATAAATTTGTCAATTTTTTAATAGTAAACCACAAGAAATTCAGGCCTGTGGAGCGACTCAAAACCTTCAGGTCTTTCTAGTTCCATAATAGGTGTCATCTAATAAAATATTATGACAACAGAACTGTCTGGGATTGTAAAAAATATTGTCTGGAAAAACTGATATTGTAATAGATACTGCTAAAATTGATTAGACCGCTGCTGTTTTAGTCTATGTAGTAAGTTAGCTGTCAGAGAGAAAAAATCTAATTTGTCTACGAAATTGTTGCCTTATTGGATTTTTTTGTGGATTCTGTTAAAAACAATTAAGCTTTTGGGATATATAATTATAAAAAGGTGACAAAAAATCACCTTTTTGTCCTTTTTGGAAGATGACATTGTGGAAAATCAAGAAATTGCTTGTCACAAGCAATTTCTTCATTTTCAACTATGTTTTCCTCAGCATTTATCTTTTACGTCGTCAAAAGGCGTCACTATATGGTAATGGCTTATAAACATCTTGTTTGAGTTTTTAAAATAGGGATATAGATCTAATGTAAATGATGCATAAGTCACTACAACTGAAATTACTTCCCTATAATCTTCTGATGCAAATGTTTGGTCAGGACTGTGACATGTTCATCATCACAAATTTTGCTTTTTGCATCAATGTTTCCCTAAGCTTTTTAGCTCACCTTAGCAAGAAGTGCTGAGGGTGAGCTATTGTGATCGCTCACCGTCCGTCGTCCGTCTGTCCGTCCGTCCGTCTGTCTGTCCACAATTACTAAAAAATCTTCTCCTCCCAAACTATAAGGTCTAGAGTCTTGAAATTTTGTTTGTAGTATTGTCTCAATGCCTTCTACCAAAATACTTCAAATAATTGTGCTTATAGAAAAATTGGCCCTATGTTGTGGGGTTTAAGGTTTCACACTGAAACACAGTTTTCTCAAGGACTATTTGGCCTAGAGTCTTGAAATTTTGCATGACTTTACATCTCCTAAACCTCTAACAGAATACTAAAAATCATCACATTGCAAGGAAAGAAGCCCTATGTTATGGGTTCTGGAATTTTCAAGTGAGGAATTGTTTTGACCAGGTAGATTTTATCACATATCATTGGTGGGGAGTCAAATCCTCGTAACTACAGCTTGAATAAGCTGGAGTTACGAGGTTTTGACTCCCCCACCGACGATATCATATCCCTATAATCAGATTATGCAGATCATAATACTGATAAAGAATGCATGGAGCAAACAGTGTTTGTTTACTGATCTAGGGATCAACTAAATACTTTAACCCTTTCCTGGAAAGACCTTGTTTTGAAGTCCCTATTAGAAAAGGCTTTGGAAATTAATGAGTCAAATGAAGAAAGTGCTGGTTCTCCTTTACCTCAATATTTTATTTAATTTTATTCAATATTTTATATGCTAGTTCATTGTAAACGAATCCTATTTGTACGGCTGTCAATTTTGTATTCTGAACTTTCAAATTGGGACAGTCTATTTCCTTTCTTTACCTTTCTGTATGGGAAAGCATTATGCCCTTTCTCTACCATACACAGGTTTGCCTCACCGACAGAAAAGGCTTGTAAATGATATGGTAAAAGAAGAAAATGTTGATAACTTGATAGCCTGTGTTGTCTCATTTTGCCTCATCATTTTCTCTGCATTTTTATACATGAATGCAGTCTTTATCAACACCTGTTTTATCATCTACAGCAGCTTTTAATTATGTCTGCTCTTATGTTATGTTGTTTGGAAAAGGTTTTACTATAACCAAATCCTTACTGTTCAATGAATATTTCCCCTATGCTGTGGGTTCCATATAAATGATAGAAGGCAATGTTTGACAATCTTTTCAAGTTGTTAAGGCCTGAAGATAATTTTTTTGCCTCGTTTAAGAACTTTTAGAATTATTCCTATGCTTTAGGCTCTTGCATTTTGTACAGAAAAAAGTGCATATAAGTTGTGTGTGTCATATTGTCTTGTTAAACAGATTAGTTCAAGTTATCATTTTGCTTTGAAAATAAGCTCTACCATGAGGTATTCTAGATTTAAAAAAGCGGGAACAGGTTTAAAATTGTCTTAGAATTTCCAAACTTTCTATGGTTTCTAAATATTATAGCCCAATGACCTTTTTCCAAGATTAATGCTTCAATTTGTCTATGTGCAATGGAAATTCAGCAATATGTTGTGGATTTTCTGATTTTAAATACAGATATAGTGAAAAATCTTTGACAATCTTTTCCCAAATTGTGCTTTGAAATTAAGTGTGTACCATTGTCGTATGACTCCTTTTCAAAATCCTCTTTTCAAAATCCTCGGAGATTTAAAAGGTTTGTTAAAAAGTATGTCTCAGGGCGCTCTAAGGTGAGCGATATAGGACCATCTTGGTCCTCTTGTTCTAAATTTTTCTCTCCCTGAATTCCAAGTCTTGTTTTGGAAAGGTGGTTTTGATGTCTCTCAGAGACTAGGTTTGGGAAAAGGTTGAGGCTAAAGAAGAAAATTTCTTCTTTTGCCTCAATATTTTCTGTGCTTAATTACTTCAAACTTTTGTCAACAGTTTTGTCGTCTGCAGCAGATTTCCAATTGGACCTTTCTAAGAAAAATTTCATTTAGAAAAGGTACTAATTTTACCTTGTTTTCTCTTTTAGGTCTACAAACAATCAGTGAGTGTCTGTGGTTAGGAACCATACTCCAGGCTGGCATATAGGAACAAGATCCACCAGACATTGGTTGTTAAAATGGGAAATATTTACTGAAGATTGAGGACTTGTGGTGAGCCATTTAACCTTCTCACAAACATTGATGCTTTTTAGGCCCTTCAAGATAAAGGCTTTAGAAAACATTGGGGAAAATAAAGAAATTGCTTGTGACAAGCAATTTCTTCATTTCCCACAATGTTTTCTACCCAAAAAGATAAAAGAGAATTGGAAATGTCTTTTCCAGATGATTCAAATGTTTTCCAGATGATTCTGGGGGGGGGGGGGGGGGGTTCAAACGTTCAAGTAAATGGAAATATGGGTGTATTAAGGGGGCCATGGGGGCATGGCCCCCTTTCCAAATTATTGGAGGGGGGCAGGCCCTCCCTGCCCCCCTCTTCCTACGCCTATGAATTATTATATGTATATATAATATTAGAATTGGACTTGAAACAAGAAATTTCCTTTCCCAAACAAGACATGTGGTTTTGATGTCCTTGATAGCAAAAGCTTTGGAAAATGTTGCGACTAAAAAAGAAAATGCTGATGATCAATATTCTTTCCTTCTCTATCAATATTTTCTTTTCTGCTTTGTACACAAATGCTATCAATTTCTTCAGCAGATTTCAAACTAGTCTTTACCATAAGCAAAAGGTATAAATGTGGAAAAAGATATATGTCTAGAGTTATCTGCCTTGTTGGACCTTTTTGTAGGTATGTAAATTAATTATACCATTTTCTATATAAGGAAAAAACTGGATTTCCCACAGGTCTCGTAACAAGACAGACTCATGGAAATATATGTATACTATCGTCTGACTGTCAAATATGGGAGGCTGGAAGGCTGAAAGTTCGAATTTTCTCATTCAGCCCTTTCCCAAATGACAAAATTTTATGTTTATGTTGGTTCAATTTGAAAGCTACTGCAGACAACAAAAAAAATGTTTTTACAAAAATAGATAATGTGCAAAATACAGCTTAGAAAATATTCAGGCCAATGGAGAAAATGCTGGCTACCAGCATTTTTTCTTTTGCCTAAATGTTATCTCAGGCTGTTTCAATTGTGGATGTCAAAACCATGCCTTGTTTGGGAAAGGGTTAAGGCTTTCGGACCCAATATGGTTCAAGATCAGCATGTGTATATACACAGTCCGATCATAAAGCATGCTGGTCTCAATAGCTTCTTGGTGACTTGAAGCCATAGTAAGACCGCAGCATGTGTCTCGACCAGACGTCACTTAGGTACAGGCTGATCATGAAACATGGCTTATCAAATGCTATAATAAATGCCCTTTTTCCAGATCTAGACTCATACATATTCCATTGTCTGACTGCCAAGTATTGGAGACTCCAAGACTGAAAGTTAGAAATTTCACATTTATCTCTTCTCAAATGTCAAAAATTTGAACAGTTCCAGTTTAAAGTCTGTTGCAACAGACAAAATAGATATTGCCATGGTTTGTGTACATTGTAGCACAGAAATTTGAGACAAAATGGGAAAATTCTCTTTGTTTCAATGTTTTGTCTCAAGTTGATTCTTGCTGTGGCCATGGCTAGGTAGAAGTATGCAAGTTAGAATTTTGAAACTTTTTAAGTGAATATATATCTTATTAATTAAGGAGAAATAAAGTGCACAAAAGAACTATAACTCTGCTGATTATATTTATGGAGTTATTGCCCTATATTGGTGTTCATACCTTTCCTAAATATTTTACTGTTTTAAAAATATTTTATGTCAAACACTACTTTTGCTTGCACTGTTTCAGTTGCCAGATGGCTATATGGCTACATGAGCGGGGAAGGGGTATACATGTTTTACAAACATCTTTTGTTTGTATAATTCATGTGACCTGTCACGCTAAAAAGGACCTAATCAGAAATCCAAAATTCTCATTTTGACAAACTTGTCAGACTCAACACAGGTAAACCAGATAGTGTATGCGAAAAATGACTGATAGATCTAGTAAGATAGTGAAAACTTTCCGGACTTAGAAAATTACATAAAAGTGAAAAGTGTCGGCCCTAGTCTGGCTGCATGGACTGTGCAGACTGAGCAGACTGACTAGGGTCAATATTTTTCACAAGTTCTATTAGGTCCCTTTTAGCTTGATGGGTCACATATCCTTACACCTTATCAGTGTACCTTTTCTAAAAGCATGGTCAAGGTCATATTATATCAAGGTCAAAGCCATTCCTAAAATTATATTTTTGGCATGTGTGTTTCACCATTTTGGACAATAATTTTCAAAGACTTTATCATGTAGGGCATCAAAAACATCAACATGTAGGAATGGGTAAAGTTTTCCTAGACTAGAATAAATTTATAGCTTGAAAGAGTTTGATTGATTAAATTTTAAAGACAGTCAATTATTTCCTAGAATCAATAGGTCCTATCATTGTGCAATACATCAAACATTTGACAGCAACCGCTGCTTTACTTGATTAGAAACCTTTCTTTTGTCTTTTCCCATGGATCGATGGTGGATTTGGAGCATTGGTAACACACACTAGACTGGTAACACAGGGGTCCGTCCCTGGTTTGATCTGTCACTACTAGCTCCAGTCTTTCTGACAAGACTAACCCCTTTCCTATATATCAAAATTTAAAGAGGATTCTCCAAGTTCAAAGGAGTTGCAGATGTCAAAACAAGTGTTACTAAAGATAGGCTTTGTGAAAAAATATAGCACAGAAAACATTCAGGCAAAAGGCAAAAATGCTGATCATCATCATTTTCTTCTTTGCCTAAATGTTTTCTCAAGCCCTTTCAAATGTAGACGTCAAAATCAGGACTTGTTAAGGAAAGGGTTAAAGGAGGTCTCTTCATCTCCATATGTTGAATGGGACGTAAGACTCTAAGTTTTAAAATACCCGGTATTTCTAGGAAGGAAGGGTCGAGATGAAATGTTAAGGACTTTTTGTGCTCTCATAGAATTGAGCATATAAGGAAGGCAGAAAATCAGGACATCTGAATTATTGAGAAATCCACTTGTTTGATCAATTTTCTGCAATCACTACAAAGTGTAATTGCTTTCTCAAATCTTATTCTGTTTCTCACTGCCTTGCTTCACTTTTAAGCTTTGCTTTATTAGATTTTCAGAGATTTCAAGTTAGGGGATGGGAAAATCTCTAAGAAATTTAATTTCAATTTTGATATAATTAACCTTTTCCCAAACAAAGACCTGGCTTTAACGTTCCTTAATGAAACATTTGGGAAAATATTGAGAGAAATGAAGAAAATGATGATAATCTCCTTTTGCATCATTATTTTCTTTGCAATATTGTACTCAAATCTTTTTCCTATCAACATCCATTTTTTCAACTCCAGCAGCTTTCATTGATTAAAGTGGGACAGTGTGAATTTTTTGCTGTTTGGGAAAGGGTTAAAAGCATTGCTCAAATCTGATAGAAAATTTAAAACTTAATAGAAAAAGTTACAGAAGAGAGCTGTGTTTTAATCCTTTGAAAGATGACACAATATTGAACTTTTAAAATTCAAGTGTTTCAATAAATGTGGAGTTAATTATATTTTCTTCTTTGTTTTTCAGGAAAAAAATACAGAAGGCCAGGGTTCAAGTTTATTGGTCCATGTAAATACAGGTAAACAGTAATATTATTGACTGGCTAAAATTCAAAGACGTTGCAGACAACAATTTCAAGCGATTGGATGATGCGAATTTTACTTTTTGGGGTATTTTTGGATAGAAAACCTTTTGGAAATTGAAGAAATTGCTTGTCACAAGCAACTTTTTCATTTTCCACATTGTTTTCTTTAGCCTTTATCTTATGAGGCGTCAAAAAGCGTCATTATGCGGTAATGGGAAAGCCTGTTTTAAAAGTAGCCAGTTTCACAGTGCTTACAGCTCTTTCATTTCTCTGGTTATACATGTTGCAATTATAGGGTTTGTTTAAACTTTGTCGTCTGGAAAAGCTTTATCTACACTTCCTCCTTTCCAGGAAAAAACTTGAGGGATCTATTTTAAAATTGGTCAATTTGAATGCAAGCAATTACTGGAATCTTTCAGCTGGTCAGATTTAACCCTTTCCCAAATAAGACATGGTTTTGGCTTCTGTAAATGGAACTGCTTTGGAAAACATTTAGACAAAAGAAGAAAATGCTGATAATCAGCATTTTCTCCTTTTGCCTCAACATTTTCTATGCTATTTTGTACAGAGATCCTGTCTTTGTCAACATCCATTTTGTTTGCAGCTGTATTCTATTTGGACCTGCCTAAAATTTTGTCATTTTGGAAATGGTTTAACTACATTTTCTCCTTTCCAGGAAAAAAAATTGAGGGATCTATTTAATTGGTCAATTTGAATGCAAGCAATTACTGGAATCTTTCAGATGGTCCTCTATAATGAGGTGGAAAGAAATGCTTTATTGATTGAACTGGGTTTCTGCTTATGGTCAGAATTCTAATGAATTCTGTTGTTATGCCTTAACCCATTACTAGAGGGCAAACTTTTGGACTGTTCTCATTTGAAAGGTGTTGCAGATGACAATTTCAAGTCGGTAAAATTTCAAAATCATTGTGTAACTTTGGGTCAGAAAACTTTGTGAATAATGAAGAAAATGCTTTTGACAAGCAATTTCTTCATTATCCACAATGTTTTCCCATGCCTTGTCTTGAAGGGCTTCAAAAAGTGTCATTTTGTGGTAAAAGGTTAACCCTGTCCCATATAATGACACTTTTTTCCCTGAAAATATAAAAACTAGAGGGATCTATTTAATTGGTCAATTTGAATGCAAGCAATTACTGGAATCTTCCAGCTGGTCCTCTATAATGAGGTGGAAAGAAATGCTTTATTGATTGAACTGGGTTTCTGCTTATGGTCAGAATTCTAATGAATTCTGTTGTTATGCCTTAACCCATTACTAGAGGGCAAAATTTTTTGAATGACAATTTCAAGTTGGTAAAATTTCAAAATTGTTGTATTTTGGGTTAGAAAACATTGTGGATAATGAAGAAATTGCTTTTGACAAGCAATTCCTTCATTATCCACAATGTTTTCCCATGCCTTTTCTTGGAGGGCTTCAAAAAGTGTCATTTTGTGGTAAAAGGTTAACCGTATCCCATATAATGACACTTTTTTCCCTGAAAATATAAAAACTAGAGGGATCTATTTAATTGGTCAATTTGAATGCAAGCAATTACTGGAATCTTTCAGCTGGTCATCTATAATGAGGTGGAAAGAAATGCTTTATTGATTGAACAGGGTTTCTTCTTATGGTCGGAATTCTAATGAACCCTCCAACCTTTTACCAGATGACAAAGTTTTAGACAGTTCCTATTTTAAACCTGCTACATACAAAGACAAAAATGTTGATAAAGAAAAAAGATTTGTGTAGAATAAAGGCCAGAAAATATTGTAGCAGAAGGAGAAAATTCTGATTATCAGCATTTTCTTCTTTTGCCTCAATGTTTTCAAAGCTTTTCATTTTAGGGATGTCACAACCAGGTATTGTTTGGGAAAGGTTTAACCCTATCCCACATAATGATGTTTTTTGACCCCTGAAAGTATTTTTAAAATATTTTGGTAAATGAAAAAAAACTACTAGCAATAAGCAATTTCTTCACTTTCCACAAAATTGCCAAAGAAGCAACAAAAATGTCAAATTTCATTCATTTGAATTTATTCTCTGAGTGCACTCTTAATGGGTGCGTTCAGGGTTCTCCCATCGGTAGCCATCGGTGCCGTTGGTAACCATCGGTAGCCATCGGTAACCGTCGGCATACCGATGGATATTTTGTTGGTAACCAATTGTCCCGAGAGTAGATAAGTCGGGTAGCATCGGTAGCCTCGTTTTCATTACAGTAAGATGGCGGATAACAATCCATCTACGGCGATCCTAATCATATATTTTCTTCAATAGCAAGCGAATAGCATTCTAACCGTTCTTGATAGAATTTATTGAAATAGTTGAAGCTACAGTTATTTTATTTAGCCATTTATTTCTGAAAATATCTTTTTATTCATAATTTTTGAAAACGAACGATCACTCTGCGGGGAGTATACGCTCATGGTAATTGATTAT
This sequence comes from Fragum sueziense, assembly GCA_963680895.1. Classification (NCBI taxonomy): domain Eukaryota; kingdom Metazoa; phylum Mollusca; class Bivalvia; order Cardiida; family Cardiidae; genus Fragum; species Fragum sueziense. Next base: position 22,309,197 of record OY804601.1, read on the forward strand.
CCTCCTTTTTTTACCGATCGGTACAATTTTCGTTCAGAGTTTGTTGGTTGCCGACGGTGCCATCGGCTACCGATGGTACCATCGGTAGCCAACGGTAAATACACTCGGTTACCGATGGGAGAACCCTGAACGCACCCAATGTTTGCCAATAGCATTTAGTCCAAAAACGTAAAAATTCATTCTCTTGAAGTTGTTGTCTATTACAAGATCTTTGAATTTAGTCTAGGAGCCAGCTTTTACAAAGGGGGTTAAATTGAAAGTTCTTGCAACCGGTGACCTATAAAAATTGGAGTGGTATTTTTCAATACGTTAGGGTCCCACGCTTTGGTTAAGGGTGGATGACATGCTTAAAAGTGGTAGGATTTTTTTTAAATCAAGGTCAAAGGTCATTCGGTGCACTTTTCATACATACCTCCTAAAATACCCCATAACTTACTCATTTATTAAGCTAAAACAATTATTTTGGTATCAAAATAAAGCTGATAAATTGCACTTTGACTTACATGAATAATAAACAGCTTTTTGATTTTGTATTTTTGTGAATATTCATAAATATAGCAAAAATTGGCTAAAAATCACCAAAATAAGTTTTGTCTACAAGTGAAAAAAAAGTTTTTAAAATACAAAAGGTATGTTTGTGTGGTTGAAGTCATACTTAAAAATTGCCCAGAAACCTGTTCTTGAGTTATATGTATTTCTTCACAGAATTAGTCTTTAACTTAGGCTTGTAGTCATAGCTAAAAGTGGGTGGGGTAAATTTTCCCAAAAATTACAAAATATGCAAACATTGATGTAACAAAAAGTCTTTCACATAAATGTGATGTTTTAGTAGAAATTATGCTTTTGAAATCATATTTGCAGTGATTTGTAAAGCTTTTGATGCTATTCCTGGAAATTAATTAGAATTTTAAGAGCCAAAATAGCAATTCAATAAAACAGCATGTGAGATGGATACAGATTATATCAACACCATAATGTCAAAGCAATGACTCTTAAAACGAATATTTATCAAGTATCTATGTACTAGAAATCGGCAGCTGAATTTATTCCCCAGACCCGTGCCAGATTTTTTAGGAATCAGAACAACATGGGACGGTCAGAGTTTGCATTGTTGGGTAGTGCATTGCTTTTATAGAGCCAGAGGGAAAGGAATTTAGCGCTAGAACCAAATAGCTCATACACAATATTTTGCGGTTCTATCATGTAATTTTACATGTGATGAATAACTCATCACTTGAAACACAGTTTACAGTTTAAGCGAATAAAACAATATCTCTGGTATTACATACTTATTAAGGATAGAGATATATCTTTTTTTTTCAAAATCATCTTTGTGTTTTGTCAAAAATGGCCAACTAAATTCAAGTTGACCCCCATAATTGTGTATATGTCGAAAATTTAATATAGATAAAAATAAGACGACAAATTAGTCATTTTGATGCCCCTATCGATAGATCGACGGCATAATGTTTTACCGTTGTCGGTCTGTCTGTCCGTCCCTCCAGCCAGCCATCTGTCCGTACGTCCGTCAGTTTGAAACTTAAAATGAAAACTTAACATTGGCCTTTTCTCCAAAAATATTCCACATGCAAAGCTCAAAATTGGTATGTAACCTTCTTTCAATGATATTTATCTGTTCCATGCAATATGAACTTCCTCAAGGATATCCATTAACCCTTATCAACCCTTAACACGAAATCTTAAAATTAAAACTAATTAACGTGAAAACTTAACATTGGCCTTTTCTCCAAAGGTATTTCATACACAAAGCTCAAATTTGGTACGTAACCTTCTTTCAATAAAATCTATCTGTTCCATGCAATATGACCTTCCTCAAGCTCATCCATTAACCCTTATCAACCATTTACTTAAAAGCTTAACATGAAAACTTATCATTGGCCTTTTCAGAGGCATTCATGCTTCACACACACACACATCTTGTCTCAAGATTGGGCTGAATTATATATGAATTCTTGAGAGATAGCCACTGATGTGCATTTTAGAAAGTAAGACCAATATAAAGAGTTTAATTTGTCAAATGATGACCGAAATGTCTTCTGCATGATAGTTGCGTAAAGCAGAAGTCGTGTATAAACTCATTGTTTTGTTCATTTTATGTATCTTGTATACTTTACTAATTTAAAATATAATGTTCTTATATTCAACACTATCCTCATCATCACCATCATCATCAACAGCAACAACAACAAAAACAACAAGACACATGAAGCAATAACCAGACTTTTAATATCCATAGCTACCATATACTAAACACTTCAATACACTTAACTCAAGCCATATATACTAATCATTATCACTGTCTAATGCACCAAGATATGTCTATTTGTACACAGTTCTGACCCACAAACACATGCATCAGTGCATAAAAGATCTTCTCTTTGACACTTACACCTTCGCGTGTGGCAGTCAGTTTTACACAAGCATTTTGTGATGTCAAGCAAAGCTAGAGGTGCAGGATCTTTACGCATTCTTATAGGAACTAAATTGTTGTTGTCATTAACATAGGTATTTTCTCCAAAAGTATTCAACATAACAAGCTCATTTGGTTTGTATGAGGGCTGTTAATAAAGTATCCGGAATTATGTCATAACTTTTTCATGTACTAACTCTTAGGATATTTTCAAAACTTAAAATTTAGGAAATTATGCTTTTGATCCAGCAACATTTTTTTTTTTTTGCATTAAAGGTGCGCACCATTCTACAGTTGTTATGGCAACGTAGGGTAATATTGAGCGGCGCAACTTAGGTCTGAGATGGATACGTCAGGAATGTCTGTCTTCCACATCTAATATTTACATCTTTTCTATATATTTGCCACTGCACGATATCCACATTTCCCACATACGAATTCATTCCTCAAAGAAGCGTCTGAACTGTAGTTGGGAAATTCTAAAGATAGTTTCTGGGAAACAATTGGCAAGTCATTGACAGTTTTGCCGACGTCCAGATCTATTGAGGTCAGAAGCATCATGGGTAAAATCATTTATAATGCATTATACCACTCATAAATGCTTGTTTTTTCTCATATAAGTATTGCTGTACGTGTTCATAATCATAAAGATCGTCTCTGATTTTAATTTTCCAATTTACACTCAAATCATTATTGAATACCATTGCCCTAGCACCATATTTGCTGTATAAGCTAAGCGATGTATTCACCTACGGTTGATTACGGAAATTGACTACAAATGTCAGCTGGTGATGTTACGTTTGCGGAGCCAAATGTGCGCTCAAAGGTAACAAGCATTTCTGACAACTGTTGAAGTGATAAATGCAAAATATGATCGTTTTAAAAGCGATTGATAAGTCATATTTTTGCAAATTATCCAAAGTGTTCCCGCTCAACTTGACCCTATGTTTCCATAGGAACTGTCGAATGCGCCCTTATCCAAACAGCAGCGTTTTTGTTGTAGGATCAAATGTAAAATTCTTCAAAGCATATGTGTTTAAAATTTCATCTCGGTTGGTTTAAAAGTCAAAAAGTCATGCTATTGCAAACGACAAAATGGGTGATTTAAAAGATTTGATTTGTGTACAATATAGCCTAGAAAACATTGAGGCAAAAGAAAATAATCAGAATTTCCCCTTTTGCATTAATTTTGCCCAAGCCTGTCTTCTAGGGAGGTCAAAACGAGGTCTTGTTTGGGGAAAGGTTAATGATTTCTTTGATATAGATTACATAGATACTTACAAATGATAGATGCACAATTGATTACAACAAAAGTTATTACCAGGAATAGTTTTAGCCATGTAATAAGTAAAACATTGTCAAGATTTTTGTCAGGTATATTTTTGTGGGGTTAGAGCTATAACAACCGTAGGTCCGAAGATTTCTTCTATTTTTATACCAAAAGTTTCTCTGTGTCTACTCAAATATGTATTAGTCGTGAATCAATAAACAAAGTTATGTTATCATGATGGGATTGTGAAGGATGGATCAACAACTGTGGTATCTTTATTTTCTACTATTTACTTGTAACATAATGTCATATGCAATGAATGATTTGCATAATAAAAGATATAGGGACTATTGGGTTCAATTTCTTGTACAATAATAGCTTATTGGGTCACAAAATTGATTAAAAGACCAGATACTTTGTTGTCCCTTTTGATGGCATGTACATAAACGAATATACAGTACTAACATGTTCATGGTTACTTTTGGAGACCTTCATAACCACACATCATAACAACCAGATTCCAGACTGATGATAGTGATATCATATGTATTCACAGTATGCAATATTCTGTTCCTAATTACATTTTATGTATACATGTTCAAATGTTCGCTACCAGGTGTAAGCATTGTAATGACGGCAGTTTCGTAATTATCTTTAAAGAGACCCATGCTAGGTTGTCGGGCATACAAACATATATGAAATATGTTCACGTAATATTGTATGGAATGGTCGACCTGGATAGCTAGATCATTTCTGCACAAGGAAATTTCAAATAAAGTTCTTTTTTTTTCTTCTAAATTAAGTCTGTTCTTCTAAATCAAGTGTAAATAATTAACTTATCCGCACTGTATATTTATAGTAACATTTATGTGTCACTGAACCTTGATAGTGAAAAATTTAGTTCCAGCGCTAAAATTGCTTTCCTTTTGGCTCTATAAAAGCAATGCACTACACAACAAAGCAAATTCTGGCTGTCCCCATGTCGTTCTGATTCCTGAAAATCTGGCATGGGTCTAATGTCAAATGCCCGTAAGATAGAAAGAGGAATATGTTCAGCTGTCGATTATGCTAATTTGAGTCTTGCTTTATATAAAAAAATTGTTGATGCTTGATGAATATTTGTTTTAGGAGTCATTGCTTTGACAGTATGATGTTGATATAATCTGTATCCATCTCACATGCTGTTTTATTGAATTGTTATTTTGGCTCTTATAATTCTAATCAATTTCCAGGAATATGCATTAAAAGCTTTACAAATCACTGCAAATATGATTTCAAAAGCATAATTTCTACTAAAACATCACATTTATGTGTAAGATTTTTTGTTACATCAATGTTTGCATATTTTGTAATTTTTGGGAAAATTTACCCCACCCACTTTTAGCTATGACTACAAGCCTAAGCTAAAGACTAATTCTGTGAAGAAATACATATAACTCAAGAACAGGTTTCTGGGCAATTTTTAAGTATGACTTCAACCACACAAACATACCTTTTGTATTTTAAAAACTTTTTTTTCACTTGTAGACAAAACTTATTTTGGTGATTTTTAGCCAATTTTTGCTATATTTATGAATATTCACAAAAATACAAAATCAAAAAGCTGTTTATTATTCATGTAAGTCAAAGTGCAATTTATCAGCTTTATTTTGATACCAAAATAATTGTTTTAGCTTAATAAATGAGTAAGTTATGGGGTATTTTAGGAGGTATGTATGGAAAGTGCACCGAATGACCTTTGACCTTGATTTAAAAAAAATCCTACCACTTTTAAGCATGTCATCCACCCTTAACCAAAGCGTGGGACCCTAATATATTGAAAAATACCACTCCAATTTTTATAGGTCACCGGTTGCAAGAAAAGTTCCATACCAGGACCTGGCTCCTAGACTAATTTGGATAAGCTTTAAATTTTGCTCTCTAGTAATGGGTATTACTATTTATTGTTTGCATACAGTCTGTTTGGGAATTTGATGAAATTTGTCCCAATGAAGTTACATGGTGTCTAGTTGTACATTACCCTTATGAAAGTCAGATGAATCTTCTTGATGAATAATAAGCCCTTGAATTAAAAAAAAAATCCATAAATACTCAGAAAAGCGCCACACTGGGCAAATTATGCTCCACTTTGCTTAACTTTGTTTGGCTCATTTATTTTTTTGTTCGGAAGTAAAAAATTGTCCCATCAGCATTTTTCCTATGGTAGAATGATAAAGTGCATAGCAACCCTTGCCCAAAATGCAGAATTTTACGGTATTTTAACTGTTCTTATTTGTGCATCTTGAAACGAAATGGATGTTGATGAAGATGAGATGTGTGTTCTAAATAGCACAAAAATATGTATTGAGACTCCAGTTTAAAGAATTGGATAGAAGACTTTTGTAATAGTTATGTCAAAATACAGAGCTGTTTTGGAAATGGTTAAGATCGCAAGGTAGAAAATAAATTGCAAAAAGGCACCTAAAACCTTATTCTTTTTGTAATTTATATGTTCTTGTTTTGTGGAAATTTAGTGTCTACTGTGTTCCTTTTTGTAATTAACCCTTTCCCAAACAAATTTTGGTTTTCAAATTTCTTAAAGAAAAGGCATTGGAAAATAATGACGAAATAAGATATTCTGATGACCATCATTTTCACCTTTTGTCTCAATAATTTCTGTGCTATATTGCATGGAAGTCTTATCTGTATTTACATCCAGTTTGTTGTATGTAGTTAATGCTAGGTTCTCACTGCCGATCTGATCAACTCGATCAACACGACCACATAATTTACCCTATCAAGCCCGACCAAATGTGTATACACGACTTCTTCTCGATCTCTAGTCGATCAAACTAGACCCCCGCCCGATCATTTCCAGATTGAAGCCCGACCATCTTTCAGATGTCTACCCGATCACCCCGTCCTTAATTTGAGCCCTACACAATCAATACCCGACCATCTCGATCTGTACTCGACCAGATCAAGCTGATTCTTTTCTAGGTGTTATGAATGAAAATCTTTTTGCAGCGTCTGTAATTATCACATATTCAAAATAAGTTCATAATATTGTCAGTCTAAATATGTACATATGAGGGTTGTTCGGAAAGTTTTGAGACAACCTTGATTAACAGTTTAAAACAAGGCATATTTGCGCAATGTTTTGATATATGTTTCTTTTAATCATTCATCTATACCTTTGTGAAATTTCATGTCAATTGTATGCCGTCTTCACATAAAACATGGATATCAAAACCAGCTACTGACACAGAGCTTCAGATTTATTTGAAGAGTGGTGGGTCGAAATGACCCATGGCAGGGAAATTGATGGGTCATTTTTGGAAATGATGGGCCATAGCAATGAAAATTAATAAACATAGTGATACAAAAAATTTGTAAAAGCTTGGGCCGCGTGGCCCCTGGAGTTGAAAAGTGATGGGCCATATTTGCAAATAGTGTGTCAAATTGCCCGGGCCCACTGTCAATCTGAAGCTCTGCTGACATACAGGCGGCGCACGCCGCCCTACATTAACGTCACGTCATTTGACTATATAGCAGAAATTTAGTTATTTCTCAAAGCACAATCCTTCACACTGAACGCATTTTTCATGTATCCCCGCCCATCTACTGAACATCCCAAATACAAGTCACATGAAAACGGTGATACAACAACTATGTATCAAGATTTTAAGTCTCTAACAGTGATTCGGTCAAATTCGTCGATAGAACCTCGCGTACATCAAATTTTTCCATCAATGACGGAAGACGGCAACACCTACCTTTACCCCCAGATGAGGTCCTTGTCTCCCGAAACTCATCGTGTTAGCGTTAGAAAAGCGCACACTTGCAGTTCTGTCCTTTAATGACGTCTTCCAAAAATGTTTTGTTTGAATTTGTGATTTTCTGCCATTCACAAAAAACATTCTTGAAAATTAGCTGTTCAGCCTTTGACGGCGTCGCCATAGAATGCACTCCCGTCATCTATAAAATCAAATTTTGTCACGTTGCCAAACGTTTGAATCTAACGGACATGTATTGTAATGAATCATGAATGATGTTAAATCCGTAATATCAAAGTTTCCCACAAAAATAGTGTATTTATACCAACGTAATAGAACGATATTTCTCATTTTTGGGCCGTGCGCCGACCACACGATGGTTGTGTTGCTAAGATTACTACTAGCATCAACCTAATAAAGAAAATCTTAAAAGAATATTTGCATTTAATTTGATATGTTTTGAAATTTGTGTAGAACTACAATTGATACAAACATTCGCAAAAATAATGATGTAATGATGTTTGTCTCAACACTTTCCGAACAACCCACGTAATTTAAATGTGACCTAAATGTACTTTTAGCTATTGATTCATCCTTAATCTGATTAAATGTAAAGATTAATGCATTCTTTAGGGCGTTTAATACCATTATATCAATTGTGCGTGTTATGTCTCAGAGCGGGGAATCACGTGATACGCAATTTCCGATAATTTTCAATATTTCTGTTAATATACTCTGCGCGGGAACTCGTGCTGTTTGTACACATTTATTACCACACGACCTAGTGTTCTCACTGCCAACCAGATCAATTTGATCATGCAGTCGAATACAGGTCGAGCTAGGTCTGCAAGAGTGATCGGGAGCAGTCGAGATGATCGAAAATGATCTGCATCGCTCAGGCTTCCTACTTGAGTTTTTTTGACATGCAAAAACAGTCGAGTGCGATCGAGTACAAAAATGATGGAGAAGCGATTGTGTATTGATCGGGTAGAAGCTCTACTTTGTCGTGGATCAGTCGGGTCTGGAGATTGAGTGTGATTGGGTAGATAATTTGTATTCCGACCTGCACCGAGCGTGCACTCGATTACTTCGACTTGTACTCGAGTAATTTCCTACCACACCAGGATCAACTCGACCTCTAATTCATCTGTTCACTCAATCAAATCGGATGAAGAGGTCGGGTTTGATCGACTAGAGATCGAGAAAAAGTCATATGGTCGGGATTGATCGAGTGCATTTAAGCGATCAAGTAGATCGTTTTGATCCGCTGCTATAGAGCAGTTGGAAGCACTCGATCACCTCGACTTGTACAAGTTATTCCCGAACGCATTCCCGATCAACTCGACTTCTGCTCCAATTGTTCATCCAATCAAATCCCGGTAAAAGATATCGACTCGAGCATACACAATCTCTACTCGAGTGATTGTCGATCAGCTTGATCTTCTATACGATCGATACTCGAGCATCTTCCCGATGTGTTTTCTACTCGACCGCTACACAGATTTTTTTGATGTGTCAAAACAAGTTGGCAGAATTACCAATCAATGCAGACCCAACTCAACCATCTCGACTTATCCCAATCACCTTTGCCGACCGACGTTGACCATTTTCGATCGCTTGGTCGGGTTTGACCGAGTTAATTTGATCGGCAGTGGGAACCTAGCATAAGGTTTTAAATTGATCCAGTGAACATTTTTTGCTGGTCGGGAAAGAGTTAAATGTTTTTCTTTATGTGTCAATATAATTAAGGCTGTGTTTTGATTTATGTATTCCCACATTGGTCTGACAATTGACACAGCAAGAACAATCCGGGTCCGGGAAAATTAAATACTTTTTGTGGAATTACGGCTTTCTTGGAGACAAATATTGTGGCTTAACCTTTTCCAAAATAAGACCTGGTTTTGGCGTCCCTAATTGAAAATGCTTGGAAAATATTGAGACAAAAGAAGAAAATGCTGATAATCAGCATTTTCTCATTTTGTCTCAATATTTTCTATGCTATATTTAACACTCCTATCTTTATACACATTCATGTTGTCTGCTTCTGCAGGTTTCAATTATGACTTCCTAAAGTTGTTGCTGTTTGGGAAAGGGATACTGTAGGGAACTCCTCCAAAATAGTGATTGTTTTGTGATTCTAGAAACCTTGGAAACACTTACAGGTAAAATAGTTTGGGAATGTTGGAAACTTCTCCATAATGTTGAGAAGGATCCAGAAAAAGGGACATTAAGCTGACAGTCCTTGAGCCAGATCAGCCTGTATACATGTATTTAGCTTCATAATATAGGGTTAATTCACGTTTTTGAGGTCGTTAACATTCTCAGAGGCCCAAAAAATGCGTTATCGCCTGAGACCGGAGGTCGAGGGCGATAACCCATTTTGTGGGCCTCTGAGAATGTTAACGACCGAAAAAACGTGAATTGACGCTATTATTGCATAAAATATGAATAATTTGCAAAGAAATGTTATAAAATCAGACGAATAACTAAAAAAAATTGTGAAAATTTAGCCACATTTACACCGACAGGTACCAGAGTTTTCCGGCATTCGACTCGACATATATCGAGTAAGTGCGATATCCACTAGACGGGCCGTTAGCTTTTCATCGTGTAGCTATGTAGTCAAGTTTCATCGCATTTTTACTGACAATAATCTTCATTTGGGTTGGCAAAATAGTAACAATATTCGACTTAGTTTTCTTTTGGAAACATACTCTGGTTATTCTAACGTTCATTTCAGTGCGAGTAGTGAATTAAAAGGTCGGAATTTCCGTGGTAGATCTCTGGACCGTTTGGTTCGTTTCAGACATTCGTTCATTTCAATAAAAACAAAGTTGTAAAGGAAAAATTGCAGTAACTAAAAGAAGAACAAGAAACACATAGGCTTACCACCACATTTGACCTAGACCACAACCACTCAATTCTAATTTCTATCCTTCTATGTCCACAAAATCCACTTTTAGTTTAAAATCTGTCAGCTGCCCGTTTGTTTACTTTTTCATTCCAAGAATTAAACCTACGTCACTATAAATACGTCATCAGATATGGTTACACTGGGAGACCTAGTTTATTGGGGTGTAAACTGGAAATGGGGTCTTATAAGAATTTACCTCGCGGAAAAGGGAAATGACAAAATTTCGGCTTTATTTTTAATTTTCTGAAGCACTCACAACAAATCCCCGATCGAGGATATTTGAGTGCAAAACCGGTCCAATATCGCACGTGAATCTGCCGATTAATGCACGATTTCTCTGGATATCCGCCCGGTTCTGTCCGTTATACAATGCCAATAACAGACTGAAAACACACATTTTAGGCAATAATGACCAATAGCAACAATTGTTTACAAGATACCAGCACAGAACCTGATTAGATTGCGCTTAGGTACAGGCTGATCAACAGATGTACCCACAGCAGACAAACCACCATGACAATAGCAAGGGGCGTAGCCAGGAATTTTGTCATGTTGAAGCCAAGGGCGTTTTGTTGTGTCCCTGTGACGTAGTTTGACACTAAAAACAAGAAAGCTCTTGAAAACATTATTGAAAATGAAGAAATTGCTTTAGATAGTTTTCTACCCAGAGAAAGACTGAAACGCCTGATAGCCAACTCTTTTTCCAAGATAAGATTCTCTGAAGGCTTGTTGTGGAAAGGGCTTAACCCTTTCCCAAACAGCAAAATTTTAGGGTGGTCCTTTTCAAAAACTGCCACAAATGACAAAATAGATGTTATTAATTAAAGATATTATTTGTGTAAAATATGGCAAAGAAAATATTGAGACAAAAGGAGAAGCTGCTGGTTATCAGCAGTTTCTTCTTTTGTCTCAATGTCCTTTCAATTAGGGACGTCAAAACCAGGTCTTGTTTGGGAAAGGGTTAATCTAACTTCCATTCAAGATCTAGATTTGGTGTGCCTGCCAGAAAAGGCATTAGAAAACATTCAGTCAAAAGAGGAAAATGCTGATAACCAGCATTTTGTGCTTTTGCCTAGATATTTTCTAAGCTATATTTTACATTTACTCACATTTTGTCATCTGCAACTGCTTGAAAATTGGACTATCCTACAATTCTTATACGCCAGAAGGGTCATATTATGTTATGGCCCTGGTGGTGCGTCCTTTCGTCCGTCTGTGTCTGTCCATTAACAATTTCTCGTGTGCGCAACTGCTCCTACAGTTTCAATCGGAATTTGATCAAACTTGCCACAATGAATGTCCATGGTGTCTAGAATTGCATATTACTTACGGAATTCAGATAACTCTTTTCTGTTCTTGAATTATCTGCCCTTGAATAAAAAAAATGCCAATTTCCTTGTGTGTGCAACTCCTACTATTTCAACCCGAATTTGACCAAACTTGCCGCAATGAATCTCCATGGTGTTTAGTTGTGCACACCACTTACAGAATCCAGATAACTCTTTTCTTTCTTGAATTATCTGCCCTTGAATAAAAAAAATGCCCATTTTTAGCTCTCCTGAGCACGAAGTGCTCAAGGTGAGCTATTGTGGTCACTCAATGTCCGTCGTCCGTCCGTCCGTCTGTCCGTCTGTCTGCCAACAATTTGGTGTTAACACTCTAGCATCCACAAAAGTTGGCCAATCTTAATCAAAATTGGTCAAAGCAAGTATGGTCAAATCAAACTTGGTCAAAGCAAGTATGGTCATAAGTTCTCGGATGAGTTCGATTATGGGCCTGATCGGACTTGGAAGTCTGGAGTTATTTGCCCTTGAACATAAAAAATAGCTAGTTTTGACCTTGTTAACACTCTAGCATCTACAATTATGGATCAATCAAGACAAAATTTGGACATAATGTTGGAGACCATATTATCTCAGATGAGTATAATTTTCAGTCTGTTCTGACCAGAAAGACGAGAGTTATGTGCCCTTGAATTTGAAAAAAATTGCCATTTTTGGCAGTTTTCGACCTTGTTTACACTGTAGAATCTACAATTATTAATCAATCAAGACAAAATTTGGACACAATGTTGGGGATGATAAGATCTTGGATGAGTTCGATTTTCAGTCTGATCTGATCAGAAAGTCGAGAGCTTCGTGCCCTTGAACTTGACAAAATTGCCGTTTTTGACTGTTTTCGACCTTGTTAACACTCTAGAATCTACAATTATTAATCAATCAAGACAAAACTTGGACACAATGTTTGGGATTATAAGATCTTGGATGAGTTTGATTTTCAGTATGATCTGATCAGAAAGTCGAGAGTTATGGGCCCTTGAACTTGACAAAGTTGCCGTTTTTGACTGTTGACCTTGTTTACACTCTAGAATCTACAATTATTGACTAATCAAGACAAATTTTGGACACAATGTTGTAGACCATAATTTCTTGAATTAGTTTGATTTTCAGTCTGATCTTACCAGAAAGACGAGACAGGGTGCCCACTGGTCAGGGAAAAGTCAGTGAAATTTGTATTTTCTTCAAGGTCAGGGAAAAGTCAGGGAATTTTGAAAAATGGTCAGGGAAATCTGAAAAGCTTAAAAAGTCAGGGAAAAGTCAGGGAATTTTGAAATTTTCTTTTGTTCAAACAAAACAAATGGAAAAAAATGAAATAAAGTAAAACAGATAATCATAGCTATGGCATTTTTCAGTTTTTTTTTTATTAACAAACCAGTTGTTCTTTTATACATGACTCTGCACTTGTCATTTTTAATAAATTAAGGCTGAACATTTGAAATGGATTTTCTATTGAAATCTAATGCTCTTAGGGCTAAATCTGTAAGCAAGAGGAAAGATGCTGACTGTGAAGAGAAGAATATTGAACATCTTCAGAGGAGGTTGAAGAAATATTGATACTAAGAGGGTAGTTACATTATGTGGTGTGGTGTGTGTATTAATACTTGGACAGTGCAAGGACTGTGCACCATTTGGTTTTAATTGCTCTTGAGTTTGATGATGAGTGTAACATGATTTAGGTCATAATACCATCTCCTGCCAAATCACTTAGATAATTACCATTGTCTTCTTTCAGTGACATTTTGATGTCAAGTGAATAAAAGCCCTCAAATATATCCATTATCACAAGTTTCCTACAAACATTCATTAGTTGTACTTGTAGTCCGTGGGCCAGGAGGGGTCTGCATGCACCCCCTAAGGGCAGTCTGGGAGTGGTATAGAAATGTTCATTGGAACCCCCTGAGTAAGAATCAAGATGTTAACAGTCAATATCCTGGGATGCACCCGCCATTTCCGGTGGTTTTCAAGATGGCTGCCATGAAAAAAGACAATTTGACTTGGTATCTAACATCAGCAGCATAACATTTGTTTTGCGTTGTAAGATCATATTTTAAGGATAATTGAGCCTGGAAAAGGTCAGAGATGTGTTCTCATGTTAAAAAGTGGCTCATTAGCCATCTCGTATGCTAGAATTTTTTCAAAATGGCCGCCAAAATCGCAAAAAATCAATAAAAACGTCAAATACTTCTCGTTTTTGGACATATTTTGGTCTAATTACTGTGAATTTTATGTTTTAAGACTTAGATAAACATTTCATGAAGTAAATGGGAGCATTACGGAAAAGATCTTTGAAATCATTACCGTATAAATGGCAATAAAACACAATTAAGCACAAATCATCAAGTATATAATAGCGATATAAATTATCATTATTATTAGTTCTTGGTGAAAAACAGCTCTTATTTATAGCATTATATTGATAAAGCTATGCTTTCCGAGTAAATTATTAAATTCACATTGATAACGATTCGATTTTTGATTACATTGACAATAAATATGCTTTCAAAATGGCCGCCAAAATCGCAAAAAATAAAAAAAAATATAAAAAAAATCTTCGTTTTTGGACATGTTCTGGTCTAAACGTTGTAAATATTATGTTTAAAGACTTTGGTAAACAGTTCATAAAATAAATGGTTGCATTGCGAAAACACATTTTAAACCATTACCGTATAAATGGCAATAAATTACAATTTGGTAGAAATCGTCATGTATTATTATTTTCATAAATATTGTTATTATATTTGGTCTTTGTGAAAAGCACTTTTTTAGATTGCATCTTTTGACAAAGCTTAGTCTTCAGAGTATTTTGTAAAATTGAAATTGATTATGATTCTATTTTTGATTACATATGTTATAAATCGGCTTTCAAAATGGCCACAAAAATATATAAAAAAATAAAAAATGTAAGTAATTCTCGTTTTTGGACATCTTCTGGTCTAAATAATGAAAGTATTATCTTCTAAGACTTAGCTAAGCAGTTCATGAATTAAATGGAAACATAACAGATAACAATAACATCAAAAAAAGAATAAAGCTTTGAAAGGAATCCCATATCAATGGCAATGAAATACGACTAAGCACAAGTTTTATAAAATAGTATATAATTTTGATATACATTGTCATTATATTTTGTTCTTGCTGAAAAAACGGCTCTTATATAGCACTATTTTGACAAAGCAAAGCTTTCAGATAATTCTTTAAAATGAAATTGCTTATGAACCCACTTTTGAGTATAGATCCAATTAATATGTGTCTTTTTGGGGCAAAACTCGAATATCAAGCAGGCTCTGGTAACTTTGCATCTAATTTCACATCTTTTAAAATGACAAGTTTAACCGTCCTAATGGAATTTAAATTGTGGAGGAACATACTCCCTTGAAATGCATATTAATTATCACCAAAGAATATAAAATGTCCCAAACATTTAGATAAAGACCTGAACGTATCCATGCTAATAAACAATAGTTGAATGTGGCTTATTTTTTTGTACTCTAACACGTACCATTAATCCAAAATTGATCCAGAGAATAATTGAAATTGCTTAATATGTATCAAGACATTTTTAATGTATAATGTTTGATATTTGTAGAATGGTAAAAATTAAGAATTAAAATATATCCATGTTATCCAATCGAACAACATAAATGAATTTTTGTATACACCTGTGTGACGATTAAATTGATAGCGACTTACTTTTGGTAATATTTTGTCAAAAGAATATAATAGATTCTTTATGTTTCTCACAATGGCTTGTATTGACTCATAGTCATGATAATGACAATGCGAAAATCATCTTTATGCGTCGCATATTCCATCATGATTCCATTCTCAAATTAAGTGAAATGTGGGGAAACATTGTAGACTCCATGTAGGGTGGGGTAATTAAATAAAGGGTTTGTCATGTCCATTTCTTTTTTTTTCTTTTTTTTTCAGATAATCGGTTTGTTGAAATGAACTGTATCTTGAGTGCAAAAGACCAGAAGTGATTCATATAAAGCTCTGAGACATCATGCACTATTTTCATTGTTACTTTCAAAAGACAAATTTGCAATTTGACTTAGTATACAGATAAAGAATATTTTGTCTGAAGCTCATATTCAAATTTAAATTTTCAAATTTCTTCAGCTGTTTTATCTTAATTCTATTAGGTCGCACATGAAAAAAATATTTAGGGGACAGTGATCACTATATACTAGGTTAATTGAATAAGATCCTTTACACATTTAAATATAACTGCATTTATTCTTAATCTCTCCGGATTTTTTTATCTTTTCTGACTTATTTCTTACTTGTTGAGTGGTACGTCGTAGACTTCTATGGTCCTCCTGTTTCTATCTTCGTTGTTGTATGTGGTTGCGGCTGTGGTTTGTTAATTTTGCTTATGTTTATCCTTGGATAATTTTTTTTTTCGAAAACCAACAGTATGTACATAATACTTATGGAAACCTTATATTTATGTATACTTTTATATCTTTATAGAAGTCGTCTTCTCACATATGCAGTCTACATAAATTATCAGACTTTCGGTGGCCATGTAACTCAAACTTTTGCCAAGTTTGTCGAGTTCTTTTCTGTTGCTTCTGAGATTATTTATTATTGCAGCAGGTGTCCCTATACAATACTAGTAGGGGTATGCATCAGGCGACTAAATAGTCTTGTTCCAAATTCTAGGCTCGTTTGTTGTGTTGGTCTATGGCATTGAGATGGCACTCACTGATATCAGACCTCACACAGTAAATTCAGGTATTCATTGGTCTTTCATGGTCTTTAGCTCTGGTGCGTCCATTTCCAAATGTAGAATTAATGCAAGAAGTAACACCCCGGACATACCCATACCAATTAATACCAAAAAATATCATACAAATACATGTGACAAGTTGTGGAAATTCATGCCATTGTACCCATTATATTGCACATAAAGCAAATCAAAATATACTTAAAACATTACAAATTAACATAAAGCGAATCATTGCAGTATCACAATGACATCAAACATAAATACTGCTTACAACCACATGTGAAGAACTTAAATGACCATTTCCTGCTTTTATCTTTTGCAACAAATTCCACAAAAGTGGTATCGGCTTCCAATAAAGTGTCATTGTAAATTTTTATCATGAAAACATGTGTTCTTAATGTTCTAAGTGTTTTCAACAATATCTATACACCTGTTGGATTAAGTAATTAATGCAGCCTAATATAATTAAAGTAAAACGTGGGAAGAAAACACACATTTTAAACTTTGTATTCTTTATACATATTCTAAGATATAAAGCATATCTGCCTATAGTATGTTATGATCAAACCATTTTATGGCGTTTCAGTGCATTTCATTTGGAAAAGCACTTTATGTGATTTGCATGCATAATACATCTCCTTATAACTACTAATCCAGTTAAAACGAGTATCCTGAAAAATATAGAAATCGGGGTTACATATCTTTTATGTTATTACGTCACTCCACACGGAGTATCTTATAGTTTCCTCATATCTTATTTCGTTTTAAACAGATGTAAATGGCATTTGAATACATGGTAATGTGAAACTGGGAAATCATGATAGAGTAGTTGACTTATTGGGATGAATTGTGCATTGTAATTATCATAACTATTACTTATTAATAATAAAAAAGGCACAATTTGAGAAATACGACAGAAATACGACATGTTTGACAGATATTACCAAGTGTATGTCGATATCAATGAAACGATAAATTTAAGGCTGGTCTTATTTCATTAATCTTCATTTCTATTCTCAAATTGTTGAAAATCATTTAAGTATAAAATGTAACAAATAAAAAGCATTTTGATACTGTATGTGTAAGAGTGAAAAAAAGGAAATACATACATACAACTTTTGTTCGTAAGAATAATTACGGTAAAACTCTTTTCCGTAATATTGAGGACATTACATATTGTTTGATAGAAATGGATGTGAATTTAAAGGGAGTAATTTTCTCTACAGAGAGGGATACCGATAGGTTTAGCTTGTCTTTTGAAACGATGTGACATTGGTGCAAAGGTAGTCTTGAATTGCCTAATAAAATATCACAAATCTATGATATTTGTATTCAAAAGTGGGTTCATAAGCAATTTCATTTTAAACAATTCTCTGAAAGCTTAGTTTTGTCAAAATAATGCTACCAATAAGAACCGTTTTTTCAGCAAGAACAAAATATAATGACAATGTATATCAAAACTAGATAAGATTTGTGCTTAATTGTATTTTATTGCCATTGATACGGTAATCCTTTTGAATCTCTATTCTTTTATTGTCAACTGTTATGATTCCATTTACTTCATGAATTGCTAATCTAAGTTTTAGAAGATAATGTTTACATTATTTAAACCAGAAGATGTCCAAAAACGAGAATTACTTTCATTCTTATTGATAATCTTATTCATAATCAAATTCAATTTTACAAAATACTCTGAAGGCTAAGCTTTGTCAAAAGATGCAATCTAAAAGAACTGCATTTCACCAAGACCAAATATAATAACAATATTTATGAAAATAATAATACATGACGATTTCTGCCAAATTGTAATTTATTGCCATTTATACGGTAATGGTTTAAAATGTGTTTTTCGCAATGCAACCATTTATTTTATGAACTGTTTACCAAAGTCTTTTAACATAATATTTACAACGTTTAGACCAGAACATGTCCAAAAACGAAGATTTTTTATATATATTTTTTTATATTTTTTTGCGATTTTGGCGGCCATTTTGAAAGCATATTTATTGTCAATGTAATCAAAAATCGAATCATTATCAATGTGAATTTAACAATTTACTCGGAAAGCATAGCTTTATCAAAATAATGCTATAAATAAGAGCCGTTTCTCACCAAGAACTAATAATAATGATAATTTATATTGCTATGATATACTTGATGATTTGTGCTTAATTGTGTTTTATTGCCATTTATACGGTAATGATTTCAAAAATCTTTTCCGTAATGCTCCCATTTACTTCATAAAATGTTTATCTAAATCTTAAAACATTAAATTCACAGTATTTAGACCAAAATATGTCAAAAAAGAGAAGTATTTGACGTTTTTATTGATTTTTTGCGATTTTGGCGGCCATTTTGAAAAAAAATCTAGCATACGAGATGGCTAATGAGCCACTTTTTAACATGAGAACACATCTCTGACCTTTTCCAGACTCAACTATCCTTAAAATATGATCTTACAACGCAAAACAAATGTTATGCTGCTGATGTTAGATACCAAGTCAAATTGTCTTTTTTCATGGCAGCCATCTTGAAAACCACCGGAAATGGCGAGTGCATCCCAGGATATCGACTGTTAACATCCTGATTCTTACTCAGGGGGTTCCAATGAACATTTCTATACCACTCCCAGACTGCCCTTAGGGGGGTGCGTGCAGACCCTTCCTGGCCCACGGACTATTGTACCTGGTTGATAAAGAATCAATTTTAGCACAAAGCTGGTTTTAAAATGCTCTAAATTTGCAACACTTGAGCATGCAGTATGTCAGAAATGTACATTAAATTGTGCTTATAACAAACTGTTCACACATGCACAGAGGTATCCATTTTGTCCATAAAATGAATGAAAATAACTACTAAACATAATACTTTTTAAGTGAAAATGAATGTGAAAGGCTATCAGTGCAGGAAATTTTGATTGGAATGTATCTTGATAAGTAAGGACCTTTGTCAGTGAATATTTATGATGGAAAAAGGCTGGAGTGGTAGCAAATATGTCCTTTAAACATCTTTCATGAGAATGATGCTCACAGAAAGTTGTTTGAAACAGTTTATGTAAGACAAAGACTGAAGAAGTATTTCTCATTTTCTCTTATGTAAAGATGTGCACATTTTAAAGCTCTAGTTATACCCCCCACCTACGAAGTAGAGGGGGGTATATTGGTTTCACCATGTCTGTCTGTCTGTCCGTCCGTCCGTCCGTCCGTCCGTCCGTAGACTTTTTTGTTTCCGTGCTCTAAGTCATGAACCGGTTGACCTAGGATCATGAAACTTTACACAGTGGTTGCCCATGATCCAAGGAGGTGCCCTATTGTTTTTGGGTCACGAAGGTCAAAGGTCAAGGTCACAATTGGACTTTGTTTAAAATCCGTTTCCGTGCTCTAAGTCATGAACCGGTTGACCTAGGATCATGAAACTTTACACAGTTGTTGCCCATGACCCAAGGAGGTGCCCTATTGTTTTTGGGTTACGAAGGTCAAAGGTCAAGGTCACAATTGGACTTTGTTTAAAATCCGTTTCCGTGCTCTAAGTCATGAACCGCTTGACCTAGGATCATGAAACTTTACACAGTTGTTGCCCATGACCCAAGGAGGTGCCCTATTGTTTTTGGGTCACCAAGGTCAAAGGTCAAGGTCACATTCAGACTTTGTTTAAAATCCGTTTCCGTGCTCTAAGTCATGAACCGGTTGACCTAGGATCATGAAACTTTACACAGTTGTTGCCCATGACCCAAAGAGGTGCCCTATCATTTTTGGGTCACAAAGGTCAAAGGTCAAGGTCACAATTGGACTTTGTTTAAAATCCGTTTCCGTGCGGTTGACCTAGGATCATGAAACTTTACACAGTTGTTGCCCATGATCCAAGGAGGTGCCCTATTGTTTTTGGGTCACGAAGGTCAAAGGTCAAGGTCACAATTGGACTTTGTTTAAAATCCGTTTCCGTGCTCTAAGTCATGAACCGGTTGACCTAGGATCATGAAACTTTACACAGTTGTTGCCCATGACCCAAGGAGGTGCCCTATTGTTTTTGGGTCACGAAGGTCAAAGGTCAAGGTCACAATTGGACTTTGTTTAAAATCCGTTTCCGTGCTCTAAGTCATGAACCGCTTGACCTAGGATCATGAAACTTTACACAGTTGTTGCCCATGACCCAAGGAGGTGCCCTATTGTTTTTGGGTCACAAAGGTCAAAGGTCAAGGTCACAATTGGACTTTGTTTAAAATCCGTTTCCGTGCTCTAAGTCATGAACCGGTTGACCTAGGATCATGAAACTTTACACAGTTGTTGCCCATGACCCAAAGAGGTGCCCTATCGTTTTTGGGTCACGAAGGTCAAAGGTCAAGGTCACAATTGGACTTTGTTTAAAATCCGTTTCCGTGCTCTAAGTCATGAACCGCTTGACCTAGGATCATGAAACTTTACACAGTTGTTGCCCATGACCCAAGGAGGTGCCCTATTGTTTTTGGGTCACGAAGGTCAAAGGTCAAGGTCACAATTGGACTTTGTTTAAAATCCGTTTCCGTGCTCTAAGTCATGAACCAGTTGACCTAGGATCATGAAACTTTACACAGTTGTTGCCCATGACCCAAGGAGGTGCCCTATTGTTTTTGGGTCACGAAGGTCAAATGTCAAGGTCACAATTGGACTTTGTTTAAAATCTGTTTCCGTGCTCTAAGTCATGAACCGGTTGACCTAGGATCATGAAACTTTACACAGTTGTTGCCCATGACCCAAGGAGGTGCCCTATTGTTTTTGGGTCACCAAGGTCAAAGGTCAAGGTCACATTCAGACTTTGTTTAAAATCTGTTTCCGTGCTCTTAAGTCATGAACCGGTTGACCTAGGATTGTGAAACTTTTTTGGGTCACAAAGGTCAAGGTCACAATTGGACTTTGTTTAAAATCTGTTTCCATGCTCCAACTAAAGAACCTTTTGACCTACAGCACTTTTTTCAGTGACAAGGCGCTAGGGGGGGTATTTGTCCGCTTTGCGACAGTTCTAGTCATAACTTCAAACATAAGTATTAACATTTCAACTGTTGTCAAAGAAAGTGTATTTAACTATTTCAAGCAGGACAAATGAACTTTTTCTCTTCATCATGTTTAAAATGTTAAGCATTTTAAGGATTCTACTAATACATCCAAGTTCAACCATCACATTTGAATTGTTATTGTAAGAAATCGTAATTAATAGGGGATTGATCAGACAGCTTTAGGGGGAAATGAGGCCATTTCGCGCGCAAAAAGGTCAGGGAAAAATGAATTTTGGTCAGGGAAAAGTCAGTGAAAAGTCAGGGAATTTTATTCCAGATGAAGGGTGGGCACCCTGGAGAGTTATGTGCCCTTGAATTTGATAAAATTGCCATTTTCGGCTGTTTTTTACTTTGTTTGCACTCTAGAATCTACAATTATTAATCAATCAACACAAAACTTGGACCCAATGTTGGGAATCATAAGATCTCGGGTGAGTTTGATTTTCAGTCTAATCTGATCACAAAGTGGAGAGTTATGTGCCCTTGAATTTGATAGAATTGCCATTTTCGGCTGTTTTGGACCTGTTTTACCCTCTAGACTCTACAATCAGTAATTAACCCTTTCCCAAACGCCAAAATTTTAGGGTGATCCAATTCAAAAACTGATACAAATGACAAAATGGAAGGTATTTAAGATAGGATTTGTGTTAAATATGATACAGAAAATATTGAGACAAAAGGAGAAACTGCTGGTTATCAGCAGTTTCTTCTTTTGTCTCAATGTTTTCCCAAGCCTATTCCACCAGGGACGTCAAAACAAGGTCTTGTTTGGGAAAGGGTTAATAAAGACAAAACTTGGACAAAATGTTTGGGACCATAAGATCTCAGATGAGTTTGATATTCAGTCTGATCTGATCAGGAAGTCGAGAGTTATGTGCCCTTGAATTTGAAAAAAAAAACTGCTTTTTCGGCTGCTTTCGACATTGTTTATACTCTAGAATCTACAATTATTTATCAATTAAGACAAAACTTGGACACAGTTGGGCACCATAAGATCTCGTATAAGTTGGATTTTCACAACGCTATTGACCATAAGTTCATTCTCAGTCATAAAGTCATAAATATTAATTGAATTGAACAAAAGTGTTGCTCATATCATTTTGGTTCAGGTGAGCGATATAGGACCATCATGGTCCTCTTGTCTTATGACTGCAACTACAGTTTTAACCACAATACAATCAAACATGCCATAATCATCTCCATGGTGTCTAGTTGTACATTCCACTATTAAAATTCAGACAATTCTTGGCGCTCTTGAATTATCTGTCCTTGAATTGAAAAAATGGCTAATTTTACTGACAAGCCCCTCTGGGGCTTATATGCGGCGCTGTGTGAAGCTCTTGTACTGCTTGGGAAAGAGCGTTATTTGGCTTGAATGCTGAGATGAGAGACTGAATCTGGTAATTGTCTAGTAAAGTGTTTGTATTATCTGATTTTAAGGCCTGATTTGAGAGATTGAATCTCTCCTGATATTGACAAAACTTATTACAAGCAAATGGATAAGCAGCAGACTAATTCAGTTTCAGGATAAATTCCATGTCTGCCAGACAAAGTAATTTTGAAGTATGTAAGCCCTATTACACAGTCACACACAGACTTCTCATTTTGTAAAACACCGGAAACTGGGACTGTAGTTGAAAACATTGGTTTTGATGTCCCTAAAGAGAATTTAAGCTATGGAAGAGAGTGGGCTGTAATGTCATGGTGGTGTGTCTTTTGTGGATGTCAGAGAACTCAGTGTGTACTGTTAACATTTTAAAATCTTCTCTACAGAAACTGCTGGATGCATTCCTACCAAATTTTACATGAGTGATCCATGGGGCAATCCTTTAAAGTGACATTTCAGAATTATTTTTACATAAACTTTACTTTTATTCTGTCTGAAAGAGCATGTTTTCTTATGAAAACTCTAAAAATTTCAAGCCAAAATATTGAACCGTTTACGAGAAATATATATTTTTGTGCTAAAATGAAACAAATTGTTGTGGACAACAGTTCAGATTTATATAGAATATGTCATTTCTGTCTCAACTTTGAAGGCGTATTTTTCGCTTATAAATAACAACTTAAAAAAACTGATAGAATTTCTATGCATTAGAATAAACAATCTTTACACCAAGACATACTCTTAAAAAATGAAATGAATGTGAAATGTCACTTTAACAGATTCCTGCAAAGAATTTTGATTGAAATAGAAATTCCTGAGTTACCTGCCCTGAGTTATCGGCCCTTGAATGTCAAAGATAGCTGGTTGTGATGTTCTTTTCACTGTAAAAATTACAAATATGTATTTACCGATAACTTATAAGGCAAAACTTGTATAGGAAAGAAATAACAGCTAAGAAATAAGTTTGGGATATGGCAACACTGGGAAATGCTGCATGTAGTGCAATTATATTTCGAAATATTCAAAATTCCCAGCGTGTCCCTTTTTCTGTGATGAAAAATCAAGTATTGCTGTTCAGAGTCTAAAAAGGGGGAAATTTAAATTGAGACTTTCGACATTTCCATTTATTTTGAAAGAAAATCAACATTTCTAAGGATTTTCCAATTTCACGATTTTAGATTAAGATTGAAAACAGGGAATGGAATCAATATTGCAGTTAACCCTTCCACAAACAACTAGATTTTTGACAGTTCTAATGTAAAAGTGACTACAGTTGATTAAATGATTTCAATTGTTTGGATTTCACATGGGATAAAAAGTGTTGAAAAAAGGAGAAAATGCTGATAATGAATATTGTTTTCTTTTTGTTAGATAAATTCTTAGGCTCTCTACCTAAAAATCCTATTCATCAAAATAGGTTTTGCTTTGGAAAGAGTTAAAAGTTACTTTCATAATTACAGAGATGGGTTTTGAATAGCAGCAGAAACCTATGAGATGGTCTAGGGCAATTCTTTAATAAAATTGATAGAGAAATACAAGAACTTTGGACTAGAATTTCTCTATATCTGTTCTACAACTGTCCAGAACAGTATTTTGTAGAAGTGATGTTGAAATTATGTCATTTGTAAATTCTAGAATAGGAAAATTAACCTTTTCCCAAATGACAAAAAATTGGAGTAGTCCAGTTTGAAACATGCTGCAGATAACAAAACAGGTGTTGATTAAGTAGGGTTTGTGTACAAAATAGCAAGGGGCCTTAATGTAAAAATAAGATTTCCTCTATAATTTCTCTTCATCCAATGGGCAGAATTTAATGAAATTTTGTGCTTATGTGTTAAATGAGATGTTCTAGACCATATTCTTTAAATAATGTGTGTACAAAAAGTCTGTCATGGGAAAAGGGGGCTTAATGTATGATAGTTTTTAATTTGTGACAAACACTTATTCGGGGAGCATAATCCGTCTATGACGGCTCTTGTTGTCTTTTGACTTTGTCTTTGTTCATTGTCTATACAGGAACATTACAAACTTGGCAGCCTGTTGAGAGGATTTCAATCAGATTTTGATCATCACATTTGCACTCATCTTTGATGTAGATTTGGTGTGAATATGTTATTTTGAGTGTAGTTTAAGATCAGACTGCATGAATATGCAGACTGAGCTTTATCGATTATTCCTACAAAACATGATTTTTTATCCCCTAGCTGTCAGTCAATCCATCTGTCCATCCCTCTGTCTACCTGAAAACTTATCATTGGCCGTTTCTCCAAAAGTATTTGATATGACATACAAAGCTCATATTTGATATGTAACCTTCTGTCAATGATCTGTATCTGTTCCATGAAATATGACCTTCCTCAAGGTTATTCATTAACCCTTATCAACCCTTTATAAGAAAACTTAACAATTGAAAATTCAACATTGCCATTTCGGGGGCTTATATGTTTCACTTCTTGTTTTAGCTGAACCCTATGTTTCTGTTAGGTTGAAGGATTCTAATCAGATTTTAATTATGAGATTGCACTCAGGGTTGATGCAGATTTGGTATGCATATATTGATTCAGAATTGTCTGTTGAATGCTTCAGTCTACTGATTGAATTCTCTGATGAATAACAAAATGTGTGAAATAGCTTGTAGCTAGACGTTACTTCTATATTGATACTGAATTTAAGAATGTTTAAAATCTATGTCGTGCATGTGTGATAGAGAGAGTGTGTGTGTGCGTGTGAATGAGACCTTGAATTACATGTGATGTTTTCTGAAATTGTGACTATGTACTTTGTATATGTCAAATAAAGTGTTGTTCTGTTCTGTTCCAAATGACAAAAGTTTTGGACCGTTCCAAGTAATTCTCTGATGTATTGCAAAGTGTGTGAAAAAGAGCTTGTAGTCAGATATCACTTCAGTTACAAATGACAAAAGATTTGGACTGCTCCATGTATACATACAGAATACTGCAAACAAGAATAATCTAGAATAGGGACCGATTTTACCCAATAACCGCTGACTTAATTTCAGACTAAAATGAAGCTAATTAGTCCCCTACCGGCGAAGCCGAAGGGGACTTTAGGTTTGCACTCTGTCCGTCAGTCAGTCCGTCAGTCCGTCCGTCCGTCCGTCCGTCCGTCCGTCTGTCCGTCAGTCCGTCAGTCCGGTGAATTAGTTTTCCGGACTTTTTTTCTAAATGGGGGTAGCTATTGAGCTGATTTTTGGTATGTAGACCCGCATTGATGAGTTACAGAACAAGTTTGAGTTTCGTTCCGCTCCAGTGATTTTTGAGGAAAATATGGATGCTGGACTTAGAAAATTACTGGGAAATTACAGTTTTCCAGACTTTTTTTCTTAATGCTGGCAGCTATTGAGCTGATTTTTGGTATGTAGACCCGCATTGATGAGTTACAGAACAAGTTTGAGTTTCGTTCCGGTGTATCGGTTTATCTTGGCCCCTGGGCAGCTTGGCCCCCGGGGGCTAAGCTACCCGCGGGCAGCTTGGCCCCCGGGGGCCAAGCTACCCCGGGGTATCTTAGCCCCCACCCTGGGCAGCTTGGCCCCCACCTAAAATCTTTTTCCAGAGTCCCCTAAAATACAAAACAATGTCTGTAAATATTACGCCTACTGTTAAATGAAAAGAAAAACCAAAGTTTAATGTGTTTTTGTCAAATTAATTTTTTGCCTTTTTGGCGTAGAATAGGGGCGGGGGCTAAGCTACCCAGGCCTGGGTAGCTTGGCCCCCACCTAAAATCTTTTTCCAGAGTCCCTCAAATTACAAAACAATGTCTGTAAATGTTATGCCTACTCTTAAATGAAAAGAAAAACCAAAGTTTAATGTGTTTTGGTCAAATTAATTTTTCGCCTTTTTTGGTGTAGAATAGGGGCGGGGGCCAAGCTACCCAGGCCTGGATAGCATGGCCCCCACCTAAAATCTTTTTCCAGACTCCCTCAAATTACAAAACAATGTTTGTAAATGTTACGCCTACTGTTTAATGATGAGAAAAAACAAAGTTTAATGTGTTTTAGTCAAATTAATTTTTCGCCTTTTTTGGTGTAGAATAGGGGCGGGGGCCAAGCTACCCAGGCCTGGGTAGCTTGGCCCCCACCTAAAATCTTTTTCCAGACTCCCTTAAATTACAAAACAATGTTTGTAAATGTTACGCCTATTGTTTAATGATGAGAAAAAACAAAGTTTAATGTGTTTTGGTCAAATTAATTTTTCGCCTTTTTTGGCGTAGAATAGGGGCGGGGGCCAAGCTACCCAGGCCTGGGTAGCTTGGCCCCCACCTGAAATCTTTTTCCAGAGTTCCCTAAAATACAAAACAATGTCTGTAAATGTTACGCCTACTGTTAAATGAAAAGAAAAACCAAAGTTTAATGTGTTTTGGTCAAATTGATTTTTCACCTTTTTTGGCTTAGAATAGGGGCGGGGGCCAAGCTACCCAGGCCTGGGTAGCTTGGCCCCCACCTAAAATCTTTTTCCAGAGTCCCCCAAATTACAAAACAATGTCTGTAAATGTTATGCCTACTGTAAAATGAAAAGAAAAACCAAAGTTTAATGTGTTTTGGTCAAATTAATTTTTTGCCTTTTTTGGCTTAGAATAGTGGCGGGGGCCAAGCTACCCAGGCCTGGGTAGCTTGGCCCTCACCAAAAATCTTTTTTCAGAGTCCCTCAAATTACAAAACAATGTTTGTAAATGTTACGCCTACTGTTTAATGATGAGAAAAACCAAAGTTTAATGTGTTTTGGTCAAATTAATTTTTCACCTTTTTTGGTGTAGAATATGGGCGGGGGCCAAGCTACCCAGGCCTGGGTAGCTTGGCCCCCACCTAAAATCTTTTTCCAGACTCCCTTAAATTACAAAACAATGTTTGTAAATGTTCCGCCTATTGTTTAATGATGAGAAAAAACAAAGTTTAATGTGTTTTGGTCAAATTAATTTTTCGCCTTTTTTGGCGTAGAATAGGGGCGGGGGCCAAGCTACCCAGGCCTGGGTAGCTTGGCCCCCACCTGAAATCTTTTTCCAGAGTTCCCTAAAATACAAAACAATGTCTGTAAATGTTACGCCTACTGTTAAATGAAAAGAAAAACCAAAGTTTAATGTGTTTTGGTCAAATTAATTTTTCACCTTTTTTGGCTAGAATAGGGGCGGGGGCCAAGCTACCCAGGCCTGGGTAGCTTGGCCCCCACCTAAAATCTTTTTCCAGAGTCCCCCAAATTACAAAACAATGTCTGTAAATGTTACGCCTACTGTAAAATGAAAAGAAAAACCAAAGTTTAATGTGTTTTGGTCAAATTAATTTTTTGCCTTTTTTGGCTTAGAATAGTGGCGGGGGCCAAGCTACCCAGGCCTGGGTAGCTTGGCCCCCACCTGAAATCTTTTTTCAGAGTCCCTCAATTTACAAAACAATGTCTGTAAATGTAAGCCTACTGTTAAATGAAAAGAAAAACCAAAGTTTAATGTGTTTTGGTCAAATTAATTTTTCGCCTTTTTTGGCGTAGAATAGGGGCGGGGGCTAAGTCACCCAGGCCTGGGTAGCTTGGCCCCCACCTAAAATCTTTTTCCAGTCTCCCTCAAATTACAAAACAATGTCTGTAAATGTTACGCCTACTGTTTAATAAAAAGAAAAACCAAAGTTTAATGTGTTTTGGTCTAATTAATTTTTCGCCTTTTTTGGCGTAGAATAGGGGCAGGGCCAAGCTACCCAGGCCTGGGTAGCTTGGCCCCCACCTAAAATCTTTTTCCAGAGTCCCCCAAAAGACAAAGCAATGTCTGTAAATGTTACTCTTACTGTTAAATGAAAAGAAAAACCAAAGTTTAATGTGTTTTGGTCAAATTAATTTTTCGCCTTTTTTGGCGCAGAATAGGGGCGGGGGCTAAGCTACCCAGGCCTGGGTAGCTTGGCCCCCACCTAAAATCTTTTTCCAGTCTCCCTCAAATTACAAAACAATGTTTGTAAATGTTACGCCTATTGTTTAATGATGAGAAAAAACAAAGTTTAATGTGTTTTGGTCAAATTAATTTTTCGCCTTTTTTGGCGTAGAATAGGGGCGGGGGCCAAGCTACCCAGGCCTGGGTAGCTTGGCCCCCACCTGAAATCTTTTTCCAGAGTTCCCTAAAATACAAAACAATGTCTGTAAATGTTACGCCTACTGTTAAATGAAAAGAAAAACCAAAGTTTAATGTGTTTTGGTCAAATTAATTTTTCACCTTTTTTGGCTTAGAATAGGGGCGGGGGCCAAGCTACCCAGGCCTGGGTAGCTTGGCCCCCACCTAAAATCTTTTTCCAGAGTCCCCCAAATTACAAAACAATGTCTGTAAATGTTATGCCTACTGTAAAATGAAAAGAAAAACCAAAGTTTAATGTGTTTTGGTCAAATTAATTTTTTGCCTTTTTTGGCTTAGAATAGTGGTGGGGGCCAAGCTACCCAGGCCTGGGTAGCTTGGCCCTCACCTAAAATCTTTTTTCAGAGTCCCTCAATTTACAAAACAATGTCTGTAAATGTTACGCCTACTGTTAAATGAAAAGAAAAACCAAAGTTTAATGTGTTTTGGTCAAATTAATTTTTCGCCTTTTTTTGGCGTAGAATAGGGGCGGGGGCTAAGCTACCCAGGCCTGGGTAGCTTGGCCCCCACCTAAAATCTTTTTCCAGACTCCCTCAAATTACAAAACAATGTTTGTAAATGTTACGCCTACTGTTTAATGATGAGAAAAAACAAAGTTTAATGTGTTTTAGTCAAATAATTTTTCACCTTTTTTGGTGTAGAATAGGGGCGGGGGCCAAGCTACCCAGGCCTGGGTAGCTTGGCCCCCACCTAAAATCTTTTTCCAGACTCCCTTAAATTACAAAACAATGTTTGTAAATGTTCCGCCTATTGTTTAATGATGAGAAAAAACAAAGTTTAATGTGTTTTGGTCAAATTAATTTTTCGCCTTTTTTGGCGTAGAATAGGGGCGGGGGCCAAGCTACCCAGGCCTGGGTAGCTTGGCCCCCACCTGAAATCTTTTTCCAGAGTTCCCTAAAATACAAAACAATGTCTGTAAATGTTACGCCTACTGTTAAATGAAAAGAAAAACCAAAGTTTAATGTGTTTTGGTCAAATTAATTTTTCACCTTTTTTGGCTAGAATAGGGGCGGGGGCCAAGCTACCCAGGCCTGGGTAGCTTGGCCCCCACCTAAAATCTTTTTCCAGAGTCCTCCAAATTACAAAACAATGTCTGTAAATGTTACTCTTACTGTAAAATGAAAAGAAAAACCAAAGTTTAATGTGTTTTGGTCAAATTAATTTTTTGCCTTTTTTGGCTTA
Organism: Fragum sueziense; assembly: GCA_963680895.1. Taxonomy (NCBI): domain Eukaryota; kingdom Metazoa; phylum Mollusca; class Bivalvia; order Cardiida; family Cardiidae; genus Fragum; species Fragum sueziense. The sequence continues at coordinate 22,339,360 of OY804601.1, forward strand.
GAATAGTGGCGGGGGCCAAGCTACCCAGGCCTGGGTAGCTTGGCCCCCACCTGAAATCTTTTTTCAGAGTCCCTCAATTTACAAAACAATGTCTGTAAATGTAAGCCTACTGTTAAATGAAAAGAAAAACCAAAGTTTAATGTGTTTTGGTCAAATTAATTTTTCGCCTTTTTTGGCGTAGAATAGGGGCGGCGGCTAAGCTACCCAGGCCTGGGTAGCTTGGCCCCCACCTAAAATCTTTTTCCAGTCTCCCTCAAATTACAAAACAATGTCTGTAAATGTTACGCCTACTGTTTAATGAAAAGAAAAACCAAAGTTTAATGTGTTTTGGTCTAATTAATTTTTCGCCTTTTTTGGCGTAGAATAGGGGCGGGGCCAAGCTACCCAGGCCTGGGTAGCTTGGCCCCACCTAAAATCTTTTTCCAGAGTCCCCCAAAAGACAAAGCAATGTCTGTAAATGTTACTCTTACTGTTAAATGAAAAGAAAAACCAAAGTTTAATGTGTTTTGGTCAAATTAATTTTTTGCCTTTTTTGGCGTAGAATAGGGGCGGGGGCTAAGCTACCCAGGCCTGGGTAGCTTGGCCCCCACCTAAAATCTTTTTCAAGTCTCCCTCAAATTACAAAACAATGTCTGTAAATGTTACGCCTACTGTTTAATGAAAAGAAAAACCAAAGCTTAATGTGTTTTGGTCAAATTAATTTTTCGCCTTTTTTTTGCGTAGAATAGGGGCGGGGCCAAGCTACCCAGGCCTGGGTAGCTTGGCCCCCACCTAAAATCTTTTTCCAGAGTCCCCCAAAAGACAAAGCAATGTCTGTAAATGTTACTCTTACTGTTAAATGAAAAGAAAAACCAAAGTTTAATGTGTTTTGGTCAAATTAATTTTTCGCCTTTTTTGGAGCAGAACAGGGGCGGGGGCCAAGATACCCATGCCTGGGTAGCTTGGCCCCCACCTGAAATCTTTTTCCAGAGTCCCCCAAAATACAAAACAATGTCTGTAAATGTTACGCCTACAGTTAAATGAAAAGAAAAACCAAGGTTTAATGTGTTTGGTCAAATTAATTTTTCGCCTTTTTTGGCGCAGAATAGGGGCGGGGGCCAAGCTACCCAGGCCTTTTCATTTAACAGTAGGCCTAACATTTACAGACATTGTTTTGTATTTTAGGGAACTCTTGAAAAAGATTTCAGGTGGGGGTCAAGCTACCCAGGCCTCGGTAGCTTGGCCCCCGCCCCTATTCTACGCCAAAAAAGGCAAAAAATTAATTTGACCAAAACACATTAAACTTTGTTTTTTCTTTCCATTAAACAGTAGGCGTAACATTTACAGACATTGTTTTGTAATTTGAGGGAGACTGGAAAAAGATTTTAGGTGGGGGCCAAGCTACTCAGGCCTGGGTAGCTTGGCCCCGCCCTATTCTACACCAAAAAAGGCAAAAAATTAATTTGACCAAATCACATTAAACTTTGGTTTTTCTTTTCATTTAACAGTAGGCGTAACATTTACAGACATTGTTTTGTATTTTGGGAGACTCTTGAAAAAGATTTCAGGTGGGGGCCAAGCTACCCAGGCCTGGGTAGCTTAGCCCCTGCCCCTATTGTGCGCCAAAAAAGGCGAAAATTAATTTGACCAAAACACATTAAACTTTGGTTTTTCTTTTCATTTAACTGTAGGCGTAACATTTACAGACATTGTTTTGTATTTTGGGGGACTCTGGAAAAAGATTTCACGTGGGGGCCAAGCTACCCAGGCCTGGGTAGCTTCGCCCCCGCCCCTATTCTGCGCCAAAAAAGGCGAAAAATTAATTTGACCAAAACACATTAAACTTTGGTTTTTCTTTTCATTTTACAGTAGGCGTAACATTTACAGACATTGTTTTGTATTTTGGGGGACTCTGGAAAAAGATTTTAGGTGGGGGCCAAGCTACCCAGGCCTGGGTAGCTTGGCCCCCGCCCCTATTCTGCGCCAAAAAAGGCGAAAAATTAATTTGACCAAAACACATTAAACTTTGGTTTTTCTTTTCATTTTACAGTAGGCGTAACATTTACAGACATTGTTTTGTATTTTGGGGGACTCTGGAAAAAGATTTTAGGTGGGGGCCAAGCTACCCAGGCCTGGGTAGCTTGGCCCCCGCCCCTATTCTGCGCCAAAAAAGGCGAAAAATTAATTTGACCAAAACACATTAACCTTTGGTTTTTCTTTTTATTTAACAGTAAGCGTAACATTTACAGACATTGTTTTGTATTTTAGGGGACTGTGGAAAAAGATTTAAGGTGGGGGCCAAGCTACCCAGGCCTGGGTAGCTTGGCCCCCGCCCCTATTCTGCGCCAAAAAAGGCGAAAAATTAATTTGACCAAAACACATTAAACTTTGGTTTTTCTTTTCATTTAACAGTAGGCGTAACATTTACAGACATTGTTTTGTATTTTGGGGACTCTGGAAAAAGATTTCAGGTGGGGGCCAAGCTACCCAGGCCTGGGTAGCTTGGCCCCCACCCCTATTCTACGCCAAAAAAGGCGAAAAATTAATTTGACCACAACACATTAAACTTTGGTTTTTCTTTTCATTTAACAGTAGGCGTAACATTTACAGACATTGTTTTGTATTTAGGGGGACTCTGGAAAAAGATTTTAGGTGGGGGCCAAGCTACCCAGGGTGGGGGCCAAGCTACCCGCGGGTAGCTTAGCCCCCGGGGGCCAAGCTGCCCAGGGGGGCCAAGATAAACTGTTACACCGGTCCAGTGAATTTTGGGGAAGATATGGATGCTGGACTTAGAAAATTTCTGGGAAATTACAGTTTTCCGGACTTTTTTTCTCAATGCTGGCAGCTACTGAGCTGATTTTTGGTATGTGGACCCGCATTGATGAGTTACAGAACAAGTTTGAGTTTCGTTCCGGTCCAGTGATTTTTGGGGAAGATATGGATGCTGGACTTAGAAAAATTCTGGGAAATTACAGTTTTCCAGACTTTTTTTCTCAATGCTGGCAGCTATTGAGCTGATTTTTGGTATGTGGACCCGCATTGATGAGTTAAAGAACAAGTTTGAGTTTCGTTCCGGTCCAGTGATTTTTGGGGAAGATATGGATGCTGGACTTAGACAACTTCTGGGAAATTACAGTTTTCCAGACTTTTTTTCTCAATGCTGGCAGCTATTGAGCAGATTTTTGGTATGTAGACCCGCATTGATGAGTTACAGAATAAGTTTTAGTTTTGTTCCGGTCCAGTAATTTTTGGGGAAGATATGGATGCTGGACTTAGAAAATTTCTGGGAAATTACAGTTTTCCAGACTTTTTTCTTAATGCTGGCAGCTATTGAGCTGATTTTTGGTATGTAGACCCGCATTGATGAGTTACAGAACAAGTTCGAGTTTCGTTCCGCTCCAGTGATTTTTGAGGAAAATATGGATGCTGGACTTAGAAAATTTCTGAGAAATTAGTTTTTCAGACTTTTTTTTCTTAATGCTTGCATCTATTGAGCAGATTTTTGGTATGTAGACCGGCATTGGTAAGTACCAGAACAAGGTTGAGTTTTATTCCGGTCCAGTGATTTTTTAGGAAGATACGGATGCTGGACTTTGAAAATTTTTGGGCTTCTTTTTCTTAATAATACATAATTTTTATATAAAGCCGGTAGGGGACTTGGTATTGTTTTGCAATACTTCAGAATGCTTGTTTAAAGCTTAAACCAAAAGTAGTTTTTTTGAAGGCAATGGGTATGAATCATCTATGTGAGAGAGTAGCTGGAGGCTTGGTTTGGATATTGTGGTGATACTGGTGAGAGAAATACGAGGAATCCTCTGTTAGGTGCTTCAGCTGCCGTGATAAGACCATAGCGCCTGAAAATGGCGTTAAACCCCTATAAATCATATCTAACATAGACTTCCTGAAAATATTGTGAGAAAATAAATGCATTTTAGCATTTTCTTCTTTTCTCTTACTGTTATGACCAAAGCTTTCGCATGCAGTACAGAATAAGATCAGACTGCATAGATGTCTGATCTTAGTCTACACTGCCTGCTCAGCGTTGAATCTAGCTTGGCCCGAGAGGGGGCCCGTCGGGCCCACAGCCATCAAAACAGGGGGACATTTGGGGAAAATGGGGGACAAAAAGACAAACTTAGAAAAAGAAGTAAAATTATGATACTTACTTTTAATTGGCTTATACACATGAATGTACGTTGTTTTCTTGAATTAGTAAGCCAAAAAACACTGTGTTGACTTTTTTAATATTCAAATTTAAAAATGTGTAACGATATGTCAACTTATGGCAGTCTCGCAATATTTTACCTTACGATAGCGACATGTCGATAGAACTTTTAAAAGTCGATAAATATCACGATAGTTCTTTCGAATATCAACTGTTTATGATAGTTTTCTTAAAAACGAAAGTAGAACCAAAATTAACAACGATCAAGTCCAGTAAACGCTTGATTCTAAGTAAACATGAACTCATAAAAGCGTTTCAAAGATCATGAGTAAATTACCTTACTCCTAGAGGGGTGCTCTCAATGAAGTTAATTGATCAATTACTCGGGCAGGTGCGTGGTTCCAAGCGTCTTTTTTGAAGCAAGTCAAATCGGGTCAGAAAAATTATCAATGAAGGCATTTCACACGAAGGAATGTATTCTGTTTTTGTAGGAAATTGGTTTAACTTTCAGAAAATAACTGAATTTGAAGCGTATTCGATCGTAGGTTTCGGAGTTTTCCTCTCTGATTAAATCGCCCGTTAACCTACTCAAGCTGTCAGGTGATACTAAGTTCCGCCCATTTATGCAAATTTCTCATCGATCTCTTCCTTACCCATGCGCGTTAGCGGATATTGGAAAAATGAAAACAAACCAAACAGGGAACCTCTAAATAAGCAGAAAAGTTAAGTTAAAAATATCAAATGAATTATTTCAAGAAGAAAGTGAATTTTAGATTTGAAGTTAGGACGACCATACCGGCTTTATAATACCGGAATGGACTTTTTACGATCGAGAAGCAAGTGCGCCCGTCGGGCCCGAGCTTGTGTTTCCATTGCGTCATTTGCGGATTTTGCCGGCCCATGGCGCAATGGCGCACTCTAGATTCAACACTGCCTGCTATCTTCTCCATTATTGTGGCAAAAACTTAGGAGCTGATCTTATTGAAAGTTCTCTTAAATTGGCTGTTTGTTTAAAACAAAATTTAAAGTCAGCAGGACAAGGGTTAAGTACAATTTCTGTCCTCAACACTGATAAGAGTCCCACTCTACTGGAAGCCTTATTTATCAATTTCCTCTAATAGACTGGGAACTTCCGTAGCCTTAATGGTGCTAATTAACCTTAAACCGTTACTGCACAGTGACACCTTTTGACTACCTCACAGGAAAAGGCTTGAGAAAACATTGTGGAAAATGAAGAAATTGCTTGTGGCAAGCAATTTCTTCATTATCCACGATATTTTCTTACTCAAAATCCAAAGACTTTTAAATTTTCATCAAATTGAAATTGTCGTCTGCAATACCTTTCAAATTGGACCAGTCCAAAATTTTGCTGTTTGGTTAAGGGTTATGAACAATTTCTGTCCTCAACACTGTTAGAGTCCCACTCTACTGGAAGCTTCATCTATCAATTTCCTCTAATAGACTGGGAACTTCCGTAGCCTTAATGGTGCTAATTTAAACCTTAAACCGTTACTGCACAGTGACACCTTTTGACTACCTCACAGGAAAAGGCTTGAGAAAACATTGTGGAAAATGAAGAAATTGCTTGTGGCAAGCAATTTCTTCATTATCCACGATATTTTCTTACTCAAAATCCAAAGACTTTTAAATTTTCATCAAATTGAAATTGTCGTCTGCAATACCTTTCAAATTGGACCAGTCCAAAATTTTGCTGTTTGGTTAAGGGTTATGAACAATTTCTGTCCTCAACACTGTTAGAGTCCCACTCTACTGGAAGCTTCATCTATCAATTTCCTCTAATAGACTGGGAACTTCCGTAGCCTTAATGGTGCTAATTTAAACCTTAAACCGTTACTGCACAGTGACACCTTTTGACTACCTCACAGGAAAAGGCTTGAGAAAACATTGTGGAAAATGAAGAAATTGCTTGTGGCAAGCAATTTCTTTATTATCCACGATATTTTCTTACTAAAATTCCAAAGACTTTTAAATTTTCATCAAATTGAAATTGTCGTCTGCAATACCTTTCAAATTGGACCAGTCCAAAATTTTGCTGTTTGGTTAAGTGTTAAGAACAATTTCTGTCCTCAACACTAATAGAGTCCCACTCTACTGGAAGCCTCGTTTATCAATTTCCTCTAATAGACTGGGAACTTCCGTAGCCTTAATGGTGCTAATTAAGCTTGAACCTAAAGTAAAGTTTTGTAGCCTGTAACATAGAGACTTCTGGAAAATACAGTATTGTGAAAGAGGTAGTAAATGTTTATGATTAGTATGAAGGCCTGATTTGAAAGCTGCTGCAGATGACTAAATGGAAGTTGCTAGACATAGGATTTGTGTACAATATACCACAGAGTATAATAAAATAAAAGGAGAAAATGAGGGTTATCAGCATTTTCTTTTGTCTCAATGTCCAGGGTTCAACATTAACTTTTTTGGCTACAAGACCGCCGGGCTTACTGCTGCCAGATGCTATGAGCCCGGACCAGATGTGCGCTAGCCCTGACCAAAAGTTTCCATTTCGGGAGAAATGGTGGTGAAACGATATGTCGACTGTATTGCGATATTTTACCTTACTATAGCGATAGGTCGATAGAACTTTTAAAAGTCGGTAAATATCACGATAGTTCTTTCCACTATCGGTTGTTTACGAAAGTTTCCATCAAAACGAAAGTAGAACAACAGTCCAGTAAACGCTTGATTCTTTGTAAACATGCACTTTAAAAAACGTTTCAAAGATCATGAGTAAATTACATAAATTTGCCCTAGAGGGATACTCTAAATGAAGTTAATTGATCAATTACTCGGGCAGTAATTTTCCAATCTGACAGGTGCTTGGGAAGAGTCTATTTTGAAACGAGTCAAATCGGGTTAGAAAAATGAATTTTTGCACACAGGAATAAATATAAAACGATTCTGTTTTTGTAGGAAATTGGTTTAACTTTCAGAAAATAACTTAATTTGAAGCGTATTTCATCGTTTTCAGCATTATCGTAAGTTTCGAAATTTTTCTCTGATTAATTTGCCCGATCACCTACTCAAGACGTCAGGTGATAATAAGGTCCGCCCATTTATGCAAATTTCTCATGATCTCTTCTTTACCCATGCGCATCTTTGGCGGATATTGCAGAAAAGTAAACAAACCAGAAAGGAAACCTCTAAATAAGCGAAAAAGGTCAGGTTAAAAAATCTCAAATGAATGTATCCTCCGTTTCAATTACGGTGAAAGTGAATTTTAAATCTGAAGTAAGGACGACCAGTCGGGCTAGCATCTTGCGGGTTTTACTAGCCCAGACGAAGCAACAGGCAGTGAATGTCTGTCGGACGTGCCTTAGTGTTGAACCCTGATGTCTTCCCTAGCATATTCTATGAAAGACATCAAAACCAGTTCTTGTTTGTGACAGGGTTAATGCTTGCCATGCTGTAAACTGCACATTATTAGTATGGTGCACTATATTATTTTTTTTCCTCAATTATGTTTTCTGTACAAAAATATTCACGAGTTTGATCTTTAGTAACATTGATTTTGTATAATCAGCAACAGCAAATTCAACCACCCTAAAATTGTGTTGTTTAAGAAAAACTCCTGGTAAAGATTCATTTTGTATCTTTTGACCAAATATGGATTTGATCATTATACCCCCCAAATTCAATTTGGGGGGTATATAGGAGTCAGGTTGTCGGTCTGTCTGTCTGTCTGTTGGTCTGTTGGTCCGTCTGTTGGTTTTTTCTTTAAAAATCTTCTCCTCCTCAAGCACTCAGCCGATTCTTACCAAACTTGGCAGGAATGTTCCTTGGGTGACCCTTTTCAAAACTTGTTCGTGAATTTTTGATTCGTCAAAAATTGTGGGCGTGGCAGGGCGGGGCTTATCAGACTTAGAGAAATAATTATAAAAATCTTTAAAAATCAATTATCTGGCCAATTTGAAGCAAACCTGGCAGGAATGTCCCTTGAGTGACTGTATTCAACACATGTTCATGAATTTTTGATTGGGTGAAAAATGTGGGCGTGGCAGGGCGGGGCTTATCAGACTTCGCGAAATCATGAAATAATTCTTCAAAAATCTTCTCCTCCTCAACCACTTAGCCGATTCTTACCAAACTTGGCAGGAATGTTCCTTGGGTGACCCTTTTCAAAACTTGTTCGTGAATTTTTGATTCGTCAAAAATTGTGGGCGTGGCAGGGCGGGGCTTATCAGACTTAGAGAAATAATTATAAAAATCTTTAAAAATCAATTATCTGGCCAATTTGAAGCAAACCTGGCAGGAATGTCCCTTGAGTGACTGTTTTCAACACATGTTCATGAATTTTTGATTGGGTGAAAAATGTGGGCGTGGCAGGGCGGGGCTTATCAGACTTCGCGAAATCATGAAATACACACTCTCACTCACTCCCGGGTTTCATATTTAACGTGCAGGTGTAGAAGCACTATCCACATCAGTGGGCTCCTTTCCAGGTAGCTGGCTAGCTGCACGCATGGCTGTTCTTACTCCCTGTCTCCAGTCCTTCTTATTGTGTGGGTCAATGGTGGATAGATTCCATTCTCTGCGATCCCTCTCTGTCAATTGTTTCCAAGTCATCTTGGGCCTTCCTCGCCTGCGAGTTCCTGTGACCTGCATGTCGTGTGCCGTTTTAATAGCCCCGTCGGATCTCTCCACATGTCCATACCATCTGAGCCTTCGTTCTCTCAAGATGGGTTCTAAGTCATCAAGACCAAGCTGTTTACGTAGCTCCTTTGACCTGGTGTTGGAGATATCTTGTGGACGTACATTGCAGATCCGTCTAATCATCGCACGGTCATTTCGTTGCAGGCGTTGTAGGTTGGGCTTGGAAAGGGGCCATGTCTCGCTTGCGTAAATCATGACACTTCTGACGCATGTTGAGTAGACTTTTCCTCGCGTTTGGTAGGTGAGGTGGCGTGAGGTGAGTATTGGCATCAGCTCTTTAAACTTCTTCCATGCAGATTTGACTCTAGTTATGGTGGCTGAGTCGCATCCACCAGCTGCCGAAAGCATGTCTCCCAGGTAGCAAAACGATGCCACCACCTCCAGCTTGTCCTGTCCTACCTGCACCTCTGTCTGGGGTCTTCCGTCGAGTGGTCTTGCTGCTCCCATACAGCGGGCACACTTGAAGTTTGGGTCCTCTTTGAGCTTTTTCAGTCCGCTGCATTTCTTGTGGACCCAGCTACTGCAACCACTGCATAGGATGCTGTTATTACCTACTCCAGTGCGGCATACAGCGCATGGGAACTTCCCAGAGCTCTCCAGAGTATCCAGTTCCTTTCCGCAGATCATGATCTTCGTCTTCTTTGCGTTTACTCGCAGTCCTTTTTATACGCCCGTCGAAGACGGGACGTATTATGGGATCACCCGTGATGTCCGGCGTCCGGCGTCCGGGCGTCCGGGCGTCCGGGCGTCCGGGCGTCCGGCGGCGTCCACTTCTTTGTCCGGAGCATAACTCTGTCACCTTAAGTCCGATTGACTTTAAACTTGGCAGTTATATTCTTCTCATCATTACGGAGTGCAGTGCACAAGAACCATAACTCTACCTGGCTTATTTTTTGAGTTATTGCCCTTTGTTGTTTTTCAAACTTGAATCTTGTCCGGAGTATATCTCTAAAAGTATAATAGCTAGGATCATGAAACTTCATGGGTGTATAGATCTCACAAAGGGGGAGTGCAGTGCATAAGAACCATAACTCTACCTGGCTTATTTTTTGAGTTATTGCCCTTTGTTGTTTTTCATACTTGAATCTTGTCCGGAGTATATCTCTAAAAGTATAATAGCTAGGATCATGAAACTTCATGGGTGTATAGATCTCACCAAGGGGGAGTGCATTGTACAAGAACCATAACTCTACCTGGCTTATTTTTTGAGTTATTGCCCTTTGTTGTTTTTCATACTTGAATCTTGTCCGGAGTATATCTCTAAAAGTATAATAGCTAGGATCATGAAACTTCATGGGTGTATAGATCTCACCAAGGGGGAGTGCAGTGCACAAGAACCATAACTCTACCTAACTTATTTTTTGAGTTATTGCCCTTTGTTGTTTTTCATACTAGAATCTTGTCCGGAGTATATCTCTAAAAGTATATTAGCTAGGACCATGTAACTTCATGGGTGTATAGATCTCACCAAGGGGGAGTGCAGTGCACAAGAACCATAACTCTACCTGGCTTATTTTTTGAGTTACTGCCCTTTGTTGTTTTTCATACTTGAATCTTGTCCGGAGTATATCTCTAAAAGTATAATAGCTAGGATCATGAAACTTCATGGGTGTATAGATCTCACCAAGGGGGAGTGCAGTGCACAAGAACCATAACTCTACCTGGCTTATTTTTTGAGTTACTGCCCTTTGTTGTTTTTCATACTTGAATCTTGTCCGGAGTATATCTCTAAAAGTATAATAGCTAGGATCATGAAACTTCATGGGTGTATAGATCTCACCAAGGGGGAGTGCAGTGCACAAGAACCATAACTCTACCTGGCTTATTTTTTGAGTTATTGCCCTTTGTTGTTTTTCATACTTGAATCTTGTCCGGAGTATATCTCTAAAAGTATTATAGCTAGGATCATGAAACTTCATGGGTGTATAGATCTCACCAAGGGGGAGTGCAGTGTACAAGAACCATAACTCTACTTGACTTATTTTTTGAGTTATTGCCCTTTGTTGTTTTTCATACTTGAATCTTGTCCGGAGTATATCTCTAAAAGTATTATAGCTAGGATCATGAAACTTCATGGGTGTATAGATCTCACCAAGGGGGAGTGCAGTGTACAAGAACCATAACTCTACTTGACTTATTTTTTGAGTTATTGCCCTTTGTTGTTTTTCATACTTGAATCTTGTCCGGAGTATATCTCTAAAAGTATTATAGCTAGGATCATGAAACTTCATGGGTGTATAGATCTCACAAAGGGGGAGTGCGGTGCACAAGAACCATAACTCTACCTGGCTTATATTTTGAGTTATTGCCCTTTGTTGTTTTTCATACTTGAATTGTCCAGGGCATATCTCGAAAAGTATAATAGTTAGGACCATGTAACTTTTACCAACCCGCTCCCCCTGTTGACATAAAGCAGTGTTACGGGCGTATCTTGTGACAGTTTGACACCTTGTTTCTCCATTCCTTCCTTCCAGATAAGCATCTGGAGACACATTCCTCGAGTGTTTCTGTGATGACGACGAGATCATCGGCGTAAAGATCCTCCCAGGGGACACCAGACCGGAATTCACGAGAGAGGGCTTCGAGTACTGTGATGAAGAGGAGCGGGCTAAGTACCGAGCCCTGGTGGACACCGACCTCAACATGAAACTCCTCACTGTAACCATCTCCAACTCGCACACAGCTCCGAGCATTGGCGTACATACCTTGGATGAGACGGATTATCCATTCCTCTACCCCAAGTTTCCTTAAAGCCCACCAGATAACCTTACGAGGGACTCTGTCAAAGGCCTTCTCTAGATCAACAAAGGCCATATACAATCTTCTGTTGGCTGCGAGGTACTTCTCTTGCAGTTGTCTGACGACGAAGATAGCATCTGTTGTGCCCCTGCCAGGTACGAAACCAAACTGCGATTCGTCTATTGTGACCACTTGTCTGATGAGGCTGTCCACAATCCTCTCTAGGACCTTCATTACCTGTTCTGTTAACTTCAGTCCACGGTAATTTCCTCTGTCCAGAGCATCCCCTTTACCCTTGTACACGCATACAATGAAACTGCCCTCCCAGTCTGATGGAACTTTTCCGTCCTTGATGATGGATGTAGCCAACTCACGGATCATTTCTACTCCACAATCCCCTGAAGCTCTGATCATCTCTGCCACAATGCCTGAAGGTCCTGCAGCTTTGCCCGTTTTCATTTTGGAGATGGCCTTCTTCACCATTTCTGCTGTAATGGGAATGGGAGGTCCTTCTACGGGTGCTTCCTCAGACAGATGCTCTGGGTCCCATTCGAACTCGACATTGAGGAGTCTTTGGTAGTGCTCCAGCCAGGCTTGTTGCTTGGAATCATCGCTCAAGGACATCTCACCAGCATCATTCCTTACGGGCTTCTCTCCAATAACATCCGCATTCTCTTTCCTCATCTGACTAGCCAGACGGTAGATGTCGGATGATTTGGGGTCTATGTCTTTAAAGATGTCCTTTTCAGCTTCGTATCGGGCGTGATGCACAGTACGTCTTGATGTGCGCTTGGCTGCCTCATATGAAGCTCTTGTACCTTTTCCCTTTTTCCATGCTTTAAAGGCCCGTCTCTTTGCTGATATGTCATGCTCCACCTGTTCATTCCACCACCAGGTTTCCTTACGCCAGCGATGGGGGCGTGTTTTGCCACAGACCTCTTCAGTGGTTTTCAGCAAACCTGTCTTGAGTTTAGCCCAAATTTCCTCTGTGTTGTCCTTTCCTGGGGAGGTGTCTACATGCGAGCTGAACACCTCTTCAAAACGCTCGCTTGTTGCTGGATCTTTGAGTTTCCAGATTTTTAGGCGAGGAGTAAACTTTCTCTTTTGCTGTGGAGGTATGCTGATCCTAACATCACATACAAGTAGTTGGTGCTGCAGGGCCACTTCTTCACCTGGGATGACTTTCACATCTTTAATCAATCTGCGCAGGTTCCTTCTGAACAGGATAAAGTCTATCTGTGTGGCTGCATTTCCGGACTTGTATGTTATGAGATGAGTATTACGCTTCTTGAAACATGTGTTTCCCAGCACCAAGTCATATGCTAGAGCATATTCCAAGATCCTCTCACCCTCTACATCAGGTTCAGCTCTACCATAGCCCATTCCCCCGTGTACTTCTGAATATCCAGTGGCTGTACGACCGACATGGCCATTCCAATCCCCACATGGAAATAACAGTTCTGATGTTGGTATCTTTGATGTCACTGCACGCAGTTCTTCAAATTCTTCAAAAATCTTCTCCTCCTCAACCACTTAGCCGATTCTTACCAAACTTGGCAGGAATGTTCCTTGGGTAACCCTTTTCAAAACTTGTTCGTGAATTTTTGATTCGTCAAAAATTGTGGGCGTGGCAGGGCGGGGCTTATCAGACTTAGAGAAATAATTATAAAAATCTTTAAAAATCAATTATCTGGCCAATTTGAAGCAAACCTGGCAGGAATGTCCCTTGAATGACTGTTTTCAACACATGTTTCTTGAATTTTTGATTGGGTGAAAAATGTGGGCGTGGCAGGGCGGGGCTTATCAGACTTCGCGAAATCATTGAATAATTCTTCAAAAATCTTCTTCTCCTCAAGCACTCAGCCGATTCTTACCAAACTTTGCAGGAATGTTCCTTGGGTGACCCTTTTCAAAAATTGTTCGTGAATTTTTGATTCGTCAAAAATTGTGGGCGTGGCAGGGCGGGGCTTATCAGACTTAGAGAAATAATTATAAAAATCTTTAAAAATCAATTATCTGGCCAATTTGAAGCAAACCTGGCAGGAATGTCCCTTGAGTGACTGTATTCAACACATGTTCATGAATTTTTGATTGGGTGAAAAATGTGGGCGTGGCAGGGCGGGGCTTATCAGACTTCGCGAAATCATGAAATAATTCTTCAAAAATCTTCTCCTCCTCAACCACTTAGCCGATTCTTACCAAACTTGGCAGGAATGTTCCTTGGGTGACCCTTTTCAAAACTTGTTCGTGAATTTTTGATTCGTCAAAAATTGTGGGCGTGGCAGGGCGGGGCTTATCAGACTTAGAGAAATAATTATAAAAATCTTTAAAAATCAATTATCTGGCCAATTTGAAGCAAACCTGGCAGGAATGTCCCTTGAGTGACTGTTTTCAACACATGTTCATGAATTTTTGATTGGGTAAAAAATGTGGGCGTGGCAGGGCGGGGCTTATCAGACTTCGCGAAATCATGAAATAATTCTTCAAAAATCTTCTCCTCCTCAACCACTTAGCCGATTCTTACCAAACTTGGCAGGAATGTTCCTTGGGTGACCCTTTTCAAAACTTGTTCGTGAATTTTTGATTCGTCAAAAATTGTGGGCGTGGCAGGGCGGGGCTTATCAGACTTAGAGAAATAATTATAAAAATCTTTAAAAATCAATTATCTGGCCAATTTGAAGCAAACCTGGCAGGAATGTCCCTTGAATGACTGTTTTCAACACATGTTTCTTGAATTTTTGATTGGGTGAAAAATGTGGGCGTGGCAGGGCGGGGCTTATCAGACTTCGCGAAATCATTGAATAATTCTTCAAAAATCTTCTTCTCCTCAAGCACTCAGCCGATTCTTACCAAACTTGGCAGGAATGTTCCTTGGGTGACCCTTTTCAAAAATTGTTCGTGAATTTTTGATTCGTCAAAAATTGTGGGCGTGGCAGGGCGGGGCTTATCGGACTTAGAGAAATAATTATAAAAATCTTTAAAAATCAATTATCTGGCCAATTTAAAGCAAACTTGGCAGGAATGTCCCTTGAGTGACTGTATTCAACACATGTTCATGAATTTTTGATTGGGTGAAAAATGTGGGCGTGGCAGGGCGGGGCTTATCAGACTTCGCGAAATCATGAAATAATTCTTCAAAAATCTTCTCCTCAACCACTTAGCCGATTCTTACCAAACTTGGCAGGAATGTTCCTTGGGTGACCCTTTTCAAAACTTGTTCGTGAATTTTGGATTCGTCAAAAATTGTGGGCGTGGCAGGGCGGGGCTTATCAGACTTAGAGAAATAATTATAAAAATCTTTAAAAATCAATTATCTGGCCAATTTGAAGCAAACTTGGCAGGAATGTCCCTTGAGTGACTGTTTTCAACACATGTTCATGAATTTTTGATTGGGTGAAAAATGTGGGCGTGGCAGGGCGGGGCTTATCGGACTTAGAGAAATCATGTGAAAAATCTTTAAAAATCAATTATCATGCCAATTTGAACAAAACTTGGCAGGAATGACCCTTGAGTGATTATATTCAATGTATGCTCATGATTTTTTCATTCACCAAAAAATGTTGGCGTTGCAGGGCGGGGCTTATCCGACTTAGAGAAATCGTTAGATTCTCCTCAAAACTTGTTCGTGAAATTTTGATTCATCAAAAATTGTGGGCGTGGCAGGGCGGGGCTTATCGGACTTAGAGAAATCATGTGAAAAATCTTTAAAAATCAATTATCAGGCCAATTTGAACCAAGCTTGGCAGGAATGACCCTTGAGTGATTATATTCAATGTATGCTCATGATTTTTTCATTCGCCAAAAAATGTGGGCATGGCAGGGCGGGGCTTATCCGACTTCGAGAAATCGTTAGATAATTCTTCAAAAAACTTCTTCTCCTCAACCACTGGGCCAATTCTTACCAAACTTGGCAGGAATGTTCCTTGGGTGACCCTTTTCAAAACTTGTTCGTGAAATTTTGATTCATCAAAAATTGTGGGCGTGGCAGGGCGGGGCTTATCGGACTTAGAGAAATCATGTGAAAAATCTTTAAAAATCAATTATCAGGCCAATTTGAACAAAACTTGGCAGGAATGACCCTTTAGTGATTATATTCAATGTATGCTCATGATTTTTTCATTCGCCAAAAAATGTTGGCGTGGCAGGGCGGGGCTTATCCGACTTCGAGAAATCGTTAGATAATTCTTCCAAGATCTTATCCTCCTTAACCACTGGGCCAATTCTTAATAAACTTGGCAAGAATGTTCCTTGGGTGACCCTTTTCAAAACATGTTTGTGAATTTTTGATTTGTCAAAAATTGTGGGCGTGGCCGGGCGGGGCTAATCAGACTTGGAAAAATCGTTAGATAATTCTTCAAAAATCTTCTCCTTTGTAACCACTGAACCAATTCTTACCAAACTTGGCAGGAATGTTCCTTTATTGACCCTTTTCAAAACTAGCTCTATTTCCCAATTGAACAGCTCCCAGTTCAAATGAAATCAACTTCTCAGAATGCACAAAAACTGCGCCTTTGGGGGGTATGATCACTTTCAGTGATATTCTAGTTTCAATTATTGTACATGGAGATTTAATTCAACAATTTATTATACCCCCCAAATTCAATTTGGGGGGTATATAGGAGTCAGCTTGTCTGTCTGTCTGTTGGTCTGTCTGTCTGTCTGTCTGTTGGTTTTTCTTCAAAAATCTTCTCCTCCTCAACCATTGGTCCAATTCTTACCAAACTTGGCAGGAATGTTCCTTGGGTGACCCTATTCAAAACTTGTTCGTGAATTTTTGATTCGTCAAAAATTGTGGGCGTGGCAGGGCGGGGCTTTTTGGACTTAGAGAAATCATGTAAAAAATCTTAAAAAATCAATTATCAGGCCAATTTGAACCAAACTGGGCAGGAATGACCCTTGAGTGATTGTATTCAATTTATGTTCATGATTTTTTCATTCCTCAAAAAATGTGGGCGTGGCAGGGCGGGGCTTATGCTACTTCGAGAAATTGTTAGATAATTCTTCAAAAATCTTCTCCTCCTTAACCACTGGTCCAATTCTTACCAAACTAGACAGGAATGTTCCTTGGGTGACCCTTTTCAAAACTTGTTCGTGAATTTTTGATTCGTCAAAAATTGTGGGCGTGGCAGGGCGGGGCTTATCGGACTTAAGGGTGGTTTACACGATGTGTTTTAGCACATGTGCTTTTTCACATATGTTTTTAGCACACATGTTTTTTGCGTTCACACGGTATGTTTTAGCACATGTGCTTTTGGTGAACTTAGCTGACCTAGGTCAAACTGGCCAGTCGTACATTGCATTCCGAGGATGGAGGATTGTGAAATATTATATCCCCTGTGCTTTATCCATTTTGCTGTTGCTTATCGCCAATACTTAAGAAAAAAATAAGAAAGAAACCATTGTGGGAAATGAAAACATTGCTTGCCACAAACAATTTCTTCATTTTCCGCAATGTTTTCCAAAGCCATTATTTCGAGGGAGTCAAAACGAGTCATTGTCTGATAATGGGCTTAAGTTCACTGGCTTAGCATGACAAACGTTATTGCATAATTCTCTATTATATTTTTGATAAAACTGAAATAAAAATGTGAATGACATTTGGAGTCTCCTTTTAGTATAAAATGATGATTACAATTTCCTAATCAAGACATGTTTTTACATCCCTAATTCAACAGGTTTTGTAAAACTTTAAGGCCAAAGAAGAAAATTCTGACATATTCTCATTTTGCTTCAATGTTTTCTATGCTATATTGAAACAAATTCTACCTCAATAAAGATCTGAATTGTCCAATGCAATAACTTTAAGATTGGACCAGATTCAAAATTCTGTCGTTTGGTAATCGGTTAACTAAAAAAACCGAAAAATATAATACGATAAAAACATTCTTGTTAACCCATTCCCACACATTGACTCTTTTTGACTCCCAAAAAGATAGATGCATTAGAAAACATAGTGGAAAATGAAGAAATTGCTTAGACAAGCAATTTCTTCCTTTCCAACAATGTTTTCGAAATCAAAAGACAAAAAAAGATAATTTCATTCATCTTCTTTCATTTTAGATAAGTCTAAAATTTTGTTGTCTTGTGATGGGTTAACAGTTACCTGTAGAGAATCAGTGGGTTCATAGTGATTAATGAGGGGCCAAGCAGTATTTATAAATTTATTTTACCAGGTCATATCTCCGGAATCAGAGATCTGATTGGTCAATTTCCATGTGCTTTTTCATATGAAATAGGACATGCTCTAAACCGTATGCTTTTTCACATATGCTAGCATAAGGCCCATTATCTTGGGTTTATGGGGGGTTTACACGGTATGTTTTAGCACATGTGAAAAAACACATGTGAAAAAGCACATCGTGTAAACCCCCCCATTAGAGAAATCATGTGAAAAATCTTTAAAAATCAATTACCAGGCCAATTTGAACCAAACTGGGCAGGAATGACCCTTGAGTGATTGTATTCAATGTATGTTCATGATTTTTTCATTCGTCAAAAAATGTGGGCGTGGCAGGGCGGGGCTTATGCTACTTCGAGAAATTGTTAGATAATTCTTCAAAAATCTTCTCCTCCTTAACCACTGGGCCAATTCTTACCAAACTTGACAGGAATGTTCCTTGGGTGATTCTTTTCAAAACTTGTTCGTGAATTTTTGATTCGTCAAAAATTGTGGGCGTGGCAGGGCGGGGCTTTTTGGACTTAGAGAAATCATGTGAAAAATCTTTTAAAATCAATTATTTGACCATTTTGAACTAAACTTGGCACTAATGTCTCTTGATTGAATGTATTTAATGTATGTTCATGAATTTTTGATTCTCATGGAATATGGGCGTGGCAGGGCGGGGCTTAGCCGACTTAGAGAAATCATGTGAAAAATCTTTAAAAATCAATTATGAGCCCAATTTGAACCAAACTCAGCAGGAATGACCCTTGAGTAATTGTTTTCAATGTATGTTCATGATTTTTTCATTCATCAAAAAATGTGGGCGTGGCAGGGCGGGGCTTATCCAACTTTGAGAAATCGTTAGATAATTCTTCAAAAATCTTCTCCTCCTTAACCACGGGGCCAATTCTTGCCAAACTTGGCAGGAATGTTCCTTGGGTGACTCTTTTCAAAACTTTTTCATGAATTTTTGATTCATCAAAAATTGTGGGCGTGGCAGTGACTCTTTTCAAAATGTGTTTGTGATTTTTTGATTGGGTAATTTGTTACCAAAATTGGCAGGAATGTTCATTGGGTGACTTTTTTCAAAATGTGTTCGTGAATTTTTGATTTGCAAAAAATCTGGTAATGGCAGGGCAGGGCTTATCAGACTTAGCGAAATCATGAGAAAATTCTTTCAAAAAGCAATTTGAACCAAATCTTACAGGAATGTTCCTTGATTGACTGTCTTCAATACATGGTTGTGAATTTTTGGTTTATTGAAAAATATAGGCATGGCAGGGCGAGCTTGGGGATTGTTAAATGAGTTATGTCTTTTTGTTGAAAATTGGTATTTTTTGCAACATTTACATGTGTTGTTTGGTCTGTTGATTTTTTGTTAGCTCTATTTCCCAATTGATCAGCTGGCAGTTCAAATGAAATCAACTTCTCAAAATGCTCAAAAACTGTGCTTTTGGGGGGTATGATCACTTTCAGTGATATTATAGTTATTTTTATATCAGATCACATTGAAACGGGGCTAACTTTAGTTAAGCAAAAAATGACTGGTCAATTTAACCTGCACAATTAAAAACTTATTTTGTTCTTAGCAATACTCTGTTTTTAATTACATTAACATATTTCATATTTGATATGTATTTTTTTCCTTTCAATTTTGTGTATATGAACATGCACTGACTTTCATAAATTTTTAAATAACTTATCGTTTACCGATTTAAGATTTTACCCTATTTGCATGTGACGTTACACAGATTTTGATGGGGGTTACGGTTTGGTTTGTCATGCAAGAGAGACCATAAAAAATGAATGCTATCAATAATATGGGTTTTGTGAATAGACTTCATTAAGAATGTTCATGGCTAGATGTTTTATAATACAAAAATAAGGGCTATAAATTCCTTCCCAAACAGCAAAAAATTTTAGAGAGCTTTAATTCGAAAACTGTTGCAGCTGGCAAAATGGTTGTTGAAAAAGAAAGAATTTAAGTAAAAAGAGCATTCTTTTTCAGTTTTGAGGGCTATAAAACTTTGTTAGCTCCAGGGAAGGATCTAGTCTATCACAAACTACAAAATATAAGAGCAGTCCAATTTGAAATCTGATGCAGATGACAAGTAAGATAGTGATAAAAATGGGAGTTTATGAGCAAAATTCTACAAAAAAAAATATGGCAAAAGGAGAAAATGATGGTTATGAATATTTTCTACTTTGATTTAGCTTTCCAAAACCTTTCCTCTAAGGGATGTCTTTGAAAACCTGAAAACTTGTTTTAAAAAAAGATTAAACTTTTCTTGCATAAGTTCAATTTTCATTTGGCACGGCTTTTACATATCATGAACAGAATACATAATTATTTCACTATTTGATATGAACCCACCTATAAAATGTATCTTTCAATACCTATTTGGGAAAGAAAAAGGACTTGTTTGCATACTTTTGAATACAAAATAGATTAAATCTATAAGAAATAGGAAAACTTGATTTTGCTAATTTTGAAGGTGAGAACTTTTTGATAGTAATAATTTTGTTTCTTTTATTTTCTGTTTCTATGTCAATGTTTTCTTCCTTATCTATTACAAAAAGGATGAAAAAACAACTTAATATGACAATGATTCAGAACTTTATATGTGACATGTTCATTTTGCAGATTAACCATTTCCAAAACAAGTCCTACTTTAGATGCCTGCAGTTGGAAAAGCTTTGTAAAATATTGAGAGAAAACATCATTTTCCCTCAATGCTTTCTGTATTGTTTCATAAAGATTGACTGATCTTTGAAACATTGGTATTGACATTTATAATGCCGTTGGATTTTGATAGGCCTAAAAATTTGTAGCTGAATTTGTTAGGAAAGAGAATTAACTTTCAATTGGATGTGAGTTCATAGATGGAAAGCCATTAAATGTAGTAGAATAACACCCTAGGGTCTTGGCTTATGGTAAAAGGAAATTTAATCAAAGTTAAAATAAACCACAGTGTGAAATAGGAATACTTTTAACTCTTTCCCAATCATGTTTTGGTTTTGGTGTCAAAGTATATGAGCCAAAAAGATTGACAAAAGAAGATATTGCTGATAACCATAATTTTCTCCTTTTGTCTTCTTTGCTATGTTGTGCACAAAATCTACCTGTATCAATTTTCATTTTAATACCCCCCTCACACATAGCTCACGACCTTACTGCGACCTGAAAACTAGTAAAATAGCATTTTTCTTTCGAAATTCGTGTGGTTTTCTTTCAAATTTCCAAATTTCTCTCGCCGACGGTCCGGGGATCCACAGTCTTGTGTTCGATTTGTTGTTCTGTACGTCCTTGATACGACCCTTCTACATCCATGGCGTTTCCACTGCGACTGTATTGCGTCCCTACGGCGACCTCACGCGACTATTGCGTTTGTCCGGCGACTGTTCTGTGACTACGTCCTTGCTACGTCTATGAAAATAATACTTTTTTTCAGTAAATATCATGTTGAGTCTGACCTTCAACGAGTGAAGACGTATATTTAACCCTTTCACTGCCAAATATTTATTTCGGATGCGTTTCTCACTGCTGAATTAATTGGAAGAAATTTCCAATCGATACCCTGTACGCATAACTTTTGACTCATTTGATGGATTCCTTTCAAATTTTCAGCACATACAGACAAATTAAGCACATATATGTGACCAAAATTTAAAGGTTATTTATTAAAGGACAATATTTTTTTCTTTTTTATGTTGTGGGTACTCATATATTTCGCCCCCATACATTTGTCGACTGAAGTCGCCTATGGCAGGGACCCCCTGTAGTCGACAAAAGTCGCCTATGGCAGTGAAAGGGTTAATTAGTTTAAAGTTAAATCATTTATACTGAACAAAAGTGAAAACGCTACACTGCAAGATTTCTTATTTCTGGAAAAGTATCGAACTAATAGCATGAAATATATTTTGACGTTCTTTCCCAGGCTTTCAGCAATCGTTTTGTCGAAATTTCATTGCCTTGTCTCCTTTATTATCAGAGTTACAGCCCTTGATACGCTTAGAGCTAATTTCATCTAATGCCGCATATGCGCATGCGCAGAAAACTCTCCATAATTTTTTCGAAATTGGTCATATCCGGGTTGCCAAAAAAACATTTAAAATCTCACTTATCTCTTGTAGCAAGCTCTAAAATCAAGGTCTTATCTGTCAATTTTGCGAATTACCTCCATTTGATATAAACAGATAGGGAACTTAAATGTTTGGTAGTCACAAATTTATCACGGTTTTCGATTGAATTCTTTTGCAACATAAAGTAAGCCTTACAGGCGATTTTTGAACCCTTTCTTCGACTAGGATTGTTCCCAGATGTCCATGCAACTGCGACTTCAATTTCCTGTGGAGATTACATTGAAAAATTATCAAGCTTTGGAACATAATGAAATATCTGCTTTTCAAACATCATTTTCTAAACCCTGAAACAATTTTATGCAAACTTCTTTACATTTCCTGATTGGTAACTTGTCATTTCCTGATTGGTAACTTGTCGAACTACCATTCCGTGCAGTTCGGCATTGTTTGCATTCTACTGCTTGGATTTCTGAAGGTTTAAATTGTGTACAATTTCCGTTCAAATTGTACACCTGAAAAACGGACCCCTGTCACATTAAAACGTTTTTTCATCCCCGTAATTAAGATCCACAAAACGTTTAGTGTATGGAACAACCAAGTCAATAAACAATTCGAAACACTGTCATTTGATTTTTTACTTGTTGTATTTAGAAGAAATATGACAAGCAATGTAGGTGTAGCGTTTTCACTTTTGTTCAGTATATTATTCCAAAGATGAGAGGCGGATGAGGCAAACGAGCGGGGCCTCTAAAGTGCTACAAGTTGACCAAGTCGCGGATTCAGATAAATTAAGTAATGAATAAAGTTGGCATATATACCAAATGGCAAAATTTTATACTGATCCAAATTCAAAGATTTTTGCAGACGTCATTTTCAGGTGAATGAATTATTACATTTTTGTATTTTTTGGTAGACAATATAATGTGAAATGAGCAATTTCTTGTAATTTCATCGGCGACTCTGCGGCGTCCTTAGTGCGAGTGTACAACGTCTATTGCGTTCTTATTACGTCCTTACTACGATGCTGCTGCGACTATGGCGACTCTACTGAGACCCCAGGACGACCTAACCAGGACGTAGTAAGAACGCAGAGGTTCGGTGACTGTTTTGTGCATGTTCAAAATAGTCGCCGACGGTCTGCGACCTTGTGCGTCCTTGTGCGTCATTGGGGTCCTTGCTACGACCTCGTTGCGTCCCTGCTGCGTCCATGGCGACTGTGCTGCGTCCTGGGTCATAGCAAGGTCGCAGTAAGGACGCAGTAAGGTCGCGAGGTATGTGTGAGGGGGGTATAACTTGTAGTGTGGTCACAGTCTCGTTTTAAAAATACTGCCTCTATCTGATTCTATGTAAAAACGAGTAATTTACAAACGGCATTTTCAGCCTAAATAACACATTAAATTGCCAAAAAGTGTGTAAAAACTTAAAGCTATAAAGTTATATTTTATTATGATAAAATATTTTTACCTTATACACGTTCTTTTAGAAGGACGCATGGGTATATGTGATAAAATTGCTTTGGCGCTGCCATTTCTTAACGGATTTTCATAAATGTTATATCAAATTAAAGAGGGAAAATAGATCTATTCATCCGTGTATGTTAATACGATAAACCGATGAATTATGAGTCGATGATTTGGTATTCGAAATAGGTCATTTTACTCGGCTTCAAATGGCAAGAACTATGCGGCAGAAAAGCCTAGAAAAGCCTATATATGTTCTTCAACATCCTATCTATTCAAATAATAAAGCATCTTGTGCTTTTAGCTTAGTGCATTCAAGCGCAAAGGCTTTAACAATCGGAAGTCTTTTTCAATTCCCCGTGATTTATGGATGATTTCTGTCTAAACTCCATTCATCCTAAATTTATTCATAAATGTTGACGACAGTGACTCAAAGAACATTCTTGCAAAGTTTGGTTGAAATTGGCCGAATGGTTGATTTGTTAAGAATGATATCATGATTTCTCAAAGTTCGATAAGCCTTGCCCTGCCACGCCCATATTTTTTTGACGAATCAAAAAATCGCGAACATTCTTTGGATATGGTCATCCAAGGAACATTCCTGTAAAGTTTTGTCAAAATCGGCCCAATGGTTAAGGAGTAGGAGGTGTTTCAAGGAATTATGGGCGAACAGACAGACGGACGGACGGTGAGTGACCACAATAGCCCATCTTGAGCACTTCGTGCTCAGTCCAAAGGGATTTACAAAATCGGCGTTTCTCATGGGCTTCCTAAACATCCATTTAACCCTTTCCCAAACAGTAAAACTTTATGGTCATCCAACTCGAAAGCTGTGACAGGCAACAGAATGAGTGTAAAAGAAAATAAGATTCTTTCGCCTCAATCTTTTCACCTTCAATAAAATCCATTCAGGACGTCAAAACCAGGTCTAACCAGGTCTTGTTCGGGAAAGGGTGAGGCAGCAAAAAATTAGATTGAATTTAGAGGTTGCCAAATGGACATGTTCAAATGTATGTTGCTCTTTTGGGTCAATGTTTTGAAAGCATATTTCTTCACGAACCAGAGATATAATGTTAATTATCGATCACTTGAAAGTTTAAATTATTTTTTTTTTTGAAATTCCTATTTTGTATGTCGTAAAATCTTGTTTTTATCGGAGGCAATGACACGGAAATGATATGCGCACAACGAAGCGCAGAAAATATTTACGCAAAGGGAGAAAATGTTGGTTTTCGGCATGTTCTTCTTTTGTCCCAATGTTTTCCAAAACCTTTTCATATATGATCGTGAAAATCATGTCTTGTTCGGGGAAGGGTTGAAATAATGTAACAAATATTTATATAATTGTTGTTGGGTAGAAATTGAAGAACTAAATTGTTTGGTAGAATAATTTCATCCTTTGTAAAACTTCAAAGGGGTGTAACTATTTTATTAAATGTCCGATTTTAAAAACGTAAGCAGTTTTGGGTTCCTCTCATTCAGACCTTGAAAATGTTTGAAGTTCTTTGAAAAATGAACAATAACGTAATTCGGCAGAATTATCTCCCCTTTGTAAAAATCTAAATAAGCATTATTCCATAACGCAATGTCCGATTTTCACAATTCAACCAGTTTTATGTTTCTCTCAATATTCTCTGTAAGCTGGTATATATTTTGTAGGGGCTGGAATACTTTTGGAAAAAAGTGTGACCACCCTAACTTTTAAACTGGAGGTTTAAATTTTTTTGTAATTTGGGAAAGGGCAAATGCATTTCATTTCATTAGTGCTTACAGAATTTCCACAGAAATTGTGCATTTTATTCTTTCCAGAATAAGGACAGCTTTTGACGGTCCTAGTAAAATGTTGTTAAAGTTTTAAGAAATTTTGAGAAAAAGAAGAAAATGCTTCCAGCATTTTCCCAAATATTTTTCAACCTTATCATGGAGAATCTTTATTCCGACAGTTACTTTTGTGTTGTGGTCAGGAAATCATTTCAAATTGAGACAGTTAAAGCTTGCTGTCTCACCTTTGCCAAGCTGTCTTTTAATGTTTGCTAATTTCTGGTGCAATGCTATTTTTTCCAATTTCAAAATCATTGTTTGGTAAATTGTAAGCATGGTGGTCAGACCAAGTGGATCAGGCTGTCACAGCTAAACGGGTTGCCTACAGGGCATGGAAATCTGGAAAAGGTACAAGGGCAAATTATGACAAGGCCAAACGCACATCCAGACAAGCTGTTCATCATGCCCACTTTGAAGCAGACAAGGAGATCTTCCTCAATGTTGATGCCAAGTCTTTAGATGTCTACCGCCTCGCAAACCAAATGCGCAAAGAAAATGTTGACGTTGTTGGCGACCAACCAGTGCGAAATGATGCAGGGGAGATGTCTCTAAATTAAGACAAAAAGGAGAATACCTGGGTAGAACATTATGACAGACTACTCAATGTTGAGTTTGACTGGGATGAGGAACACCTGACTGAAGAACCACCAGTAGAAGGGCCCGCAATTCCGTTCACCATAGACATGGTAAAGAAAGCCATCGCACAGATGAAATCCGGTAAAGCGGCTGGACCATCAGGAATTGTTGTGGAAATGTTGAGAGCGGCAGGTGACACCGGTGCATCCATGATATGCGACCTTGCGTCCTCTATCGCCCGTGATGGAAAGGTCCCACAAGACTGGGAGGAGAGTTTCATTATCTCCCTCTACAAGGGTAAGGGTGATGCCCTGGAAAGAGGCAACTACCCGGGACTCAAGCTAACCGAGCAAGCCATGAAGATCGTAGAGAGAATGGTGGACAACCACATAAGACAGTTAGTGCCCATTGACGTCTCCCAATTTGGCTTTGTTCCTGGCATAGGTACGACTGACGCTATATTCGTCGTTCGGCAACTGCAAGAAAAGTACCTGGCAGTAAACAAGCGGCTCCATATGGCCTTCGTAAACCTAGAAAAAGCCTTCGACCGTGTTCCTCGAAAAGTGATCTGGTGGGCACTACGTAAGCTGCATGTGTACGAATGGATTGTGCGACTGGTGCAGGGTATGTACTCAAATGCCCGCAGTAGGGTACGTGTCGGAAACAGATACAGCGAGGAGTTCAGAGTGAAAGTCAGAGTACACCAGGGATCAGTACTAAGCCCTCTACGCTTCATCATTGTCCTGGAGAAGGCCATGTCACAGGGATTCCGAGCTGGGGTACCATGGGAAGATCTGTATGCAGATGACCTGGTAATGATTGCTGAAACTCTGGAAAGCTGTGTCGAGAGATTGCTGGTCTGGAAAGATAGTATGGAAGAAAAGGGACTGAGAGTTAACGCAAGAAAAACCAAGGTCATGATATGTGGTACAGGCCTCAACCAGTTGCAGGAGTCTGGTAGTTTCCCATGTGCAGTATGTCGAACAGGTGTCGGAAGAAACAGCATACACTGCGCAGGATGCAAGATGTGGGTGCACAAGAAATGCAGCGGGCTCAAGAGACTGACAGCGAATCAAGGTTTCAGATGTGCCAGATGTCAGGGAACTGCTCGTCCAATCGATGGCAGACCACAGAGCGAGGTCAAAGTCAGAGCCGACAACCTGGAAGTTGTACTGTCATTCTGTTACCTTGGGGACACTCTGTCTGCAGCTGGGGGTTGTGATCTAGCCACAATCACACGGGTCAAGACTGCGTGGATGAAATTCAGGGACCTTACACCAGTACTTACATCACGACACCTGTCACACAAGACCAGAGGCCGCGTGTACAACACATGTGTAAGAAGTGCCATGCTCCACACCAGTGAAACCTGGGCTTTGACAAAGCAAAACCTGCACCACCTACAACGAAATGACAGGGCTATGATTCGACAGATGTGTAACGTAAAACCCAAAGACATAGCCTCTGTCAGGTCAAACGAGCTACTTGTGCGTCTCGGCCTTGAGGACCTCTCGATAGTTTTACGAGAGAGACGACTAAGTTGGTATGGACATGTCAACAGATCCAATGGCGCAATCCAAACGGCATACCAACTCGAAGTCACTGGAAAACGAGCTGCTGGAAGACCGAAGGCATCCTGGAAAGAACTAGCAGAAGGAGATGCGAGAGATTGGGGCCTGTCAATTACTAACATCCATGACAGGAAGAGATGGAGAGTGGACGTGAAATCTGCCATGCGTGCAGCTAGCCAGGCATCTGGACGGGATCCTACTGACGTAGGAACAATCCCATCCCCTGCACGATAATCAAAAGACGGATAGTGTGAGTGTGACACCTTGAAAGTTTGAAAACAAACTATGAATAAAAAAAAGTAACATTCAGAGCATAGATGTATACATTGTCGCTTTTCAATAAAACCCTCGTAACTGCAGTTTAAAACAAGCTGCAGTTACGAGGTTTTTGTTGAAAAGCAGGAACATTTTAAATCCAACTTTGAATATGCTGTAAACCTTTTAAAGAAAATTCTTACATATCAATTTTGTTGTCTGGAATCAGGAGATTGAATCAATAAACTCCAGACTTTCCTGTGGTGCAGAAAACTAGAAAAATAGTTTTATATCTAGTGTAATATTTATCAAACAGCTGGGCTTGAATGTTTCCAAACAAAACCTTGAAAACATGTTAGACCTTTTAAAGCTACTTTTTCCCAGATTTGGACCCAAAAATTGTCAAATACAAACGAAATGTACACTTTTTAAGCTTTATATGACCTGATTAAATGATTACGAGAAACTATTGAAGCAACGACTCATTTTTTCGCAATTTGATACCAAATTCATGAAGCGATGTCGAAAGTAGGTCAAAACAGTAGGACATGCGACTTTCTTAAATGACGTCACAACATACATGATGACGTCATATTGAAATTTAAGTATGAATCTCGTTTGAATCATGGTCCGCGCTGTATGCGCATGCGCAACAATTTGAAAATAATTCTAACCCCATCAGTGATGGGGTTGAATTTAGGCTTGGATTCTCCCTAAATTCAGCTATCTGTCTTGTAATTTCGGCTCATTCTCTGTCTGAATCGCATATTATTAACCATCCCGAGGTGGTCAACACAAAAGTTTTGCATATTTTTTCAAAAAAATTCATTTTTTGCAATTAGACCATCTGTTACCGTCGCCCTTTAAAACCTTTGCAGCATTAGCCCAAGGAATCTGTCTTGCTTCTGTCATTGTTGTAAAATATTATGAAATTCTTCTGTGAAACTTTTTCATGGGAATAATGTAATTTTGGCAAAAATGTTTTCTGTAACAAATTTTCAGTTTTGTTTAAGAAATTTGCTATGGTGAAAAGACTGAGGGGACTTATTAGCGCCATACTTGGACATTGAGTAAATTGAGCAATGAAGAGAACTTTTAGGCCTCTTGTTTATAATTTTAGATTTCTGTATGTGATAGCAAAGTATTCGGTCAGACGTCAAGGGGGTAGAACCGGCATCAATTTGATGCCTGAGGGAAGCATTTATATAGAGGCAGATAATGGCAAATCCTGGTCATGTCTCTGCAGTGTATTAGGCTCAGCATTGTTTCTGAGAATTTGGTTAATCAATGAAACTATTCATATAAATCTTTCACTGATACTTCTAATGACACAAATAGTGGGTCCATTTCTGGTGTTGTTGTTAATGGTAACAAAATATTGGTTAATGAGAGACTTCACTGGGAGTTTAATTCAATATTTGTCAGTTAGTGCACCTTTAATGAGAACCTAAGTAAGATGTACGACACATTTGTGGCGCGTGTGTCTTTAAACTTGTATTTTATTACACAATAATAGAGCTAGAGAAGAGAGGAGGAGGTACTTAAATTGTCAAAAATTCTTCCTACCCCAGCTGATACACATTTCTAGAAGTTAGACACATTTACTACAAACAACAATATTTCAGACTAGTCCAATTGAATAGGGTAGAACAGACAAAAAACAATTGATGTCAAAAGAAGAAAATGTGTATGTTTATGATATTAAATGGTATTGAATACCATTCAATCAATCAATGTTCAATTTCTCATTTGCATGGATTAGCTTACTTAAATGGACTAGCAAAGATTTGCATTGGGAACTGTATAGGATCATGTTCCTGGCTATATACATGCACCTCTATGAGTCAGTTTTTTGCACATTGTAGACAAACATGATATATTGCATGACATTGTAGATCACGGACTGTGCATCTCATTTGTGGTTTCATTAAATATTTAGATTATACACCACAAAGACCACAAGATAAAACGTATGAAATTGATTTATAGAATGTAGGAGTGTGTCCCACTGAACTGCTAAGGCCATATAGAGCTGATACCTGGGTGTAAATTAAGTCGCATCTGAAAGACTTGAGAGGCAAGGGTGGGGGGGATTGGGTGGAAACTTTTGTTGGGTAATTAATGGCTGTTAGTAACATAGTTTTGCCAGGTCTGAAACATAGTTTTGGCTTTGTTACTCTGTAGACTTAGGGTAGCAAACAGCACCTTCACGGTGCTATGCGTTATCAGTCCCACATCTCAATAATCAGATCATTATAGGTGATAAAATACCAGTTAACAGTCAGCTAGCCTGGCTCCTAGGCCGTGAGAATATGTAGGCAGATATATTTAATAGGCCGATATAGGCCTATTCACAAAGGTACTTCACTCCTGCTGGAAAAATCATTTACTCAAATTACTGCCCTTCTCGTTATAATCTCACGGCCTAGTAAACCTTGCATGAGATGTCGGGGAAATTTCAGGGACACCTTGTTTGATTATCAGCATGACCACTGGATTTATTGCTCTGTTGATATAACCTACTGATAAGCACATTCCACTCGAGTGCTAATCGTCCATATCAAATTGCATAGACCCTAATTATGTTACCAAGTGTCTTTGTGACCTATCCGTTTGTGTGTGTATTTTGCAGTATCATAAAACTATATTATTATTAAATAGAACATGTATTTATCTTTTATTTACAATACATATTTTCTTAACCAATTTATGTCCATCATTGAATAAAGTTTGGGAAACATTAAGGAGTTTGTGATAAAGAAAGGTATGAATCAAATTGGTTATGGATATTTTAGACAAAACCAAGAAACAGTGATTGAAAATTATCTCCACGGAAGGGATATATTGTTTTGTTGACCTACTGGTAGTGGGAAAAGTTTGACTTTTGAAATTGCTCCGTTTTCATTTAAATATCTTTAATTGTGACCAGTCTGCACATGCATCAGTGATTGTAGTATCACCTCTTCGTGTGTTAATGTCGTATCAGGAAGAGACTCTTACAAAGAAAAACATCAAAGCCATTTACTTTGGCGAGGAAAATGTATTTACCAGTGAAAGTAAAGAAATTACAAACAATTTTTCAATTGGACAATAATATGATTTAATTTTCACAAGTCCGGAGTCCTTACTTGGACATTACTGCTCTACAGTGATTGAGATGTCCAAGAACAAGGTATTGAGAGCAGTATTTATTAATGAAGCCCACTGTATCAAAAAGTAGTAAGTATCATCTTATTCCATTGAAATATTTCTACCCCAAACCAAATTTGATTTTGACATATTTTATTGTGAAAGAATACCATGGAAAGCATTCAAAAAGATAGAAAAAATGAGATTTGTCTTTTCTTGGTGTTTTCTCTGCTTTACCCATTCCAAAAGGCTAGGGAACACTGGTCTAAATTCGAAATCTGCTGAAGACAAAAATAAATTTTGATAAAGTTAAGAATTGTGCACAACATGGCATAGAAAATATTAAGAAAAAAGGAGAAATTCCACTGACTTTCGTCTTGACACTTTTGACCGTGTGATTCCTTCAGCTTGACCCTGGTTGACTCTACCCTCTAAGCAGAGGTCATGATTTGTTATCATTTGAAATTGTTTAGTGCATGTGTACCACAGGGTGTCCCAAAATATGTGTCCCCATTTTAAACATCTATGAAATTCACAAATGTTGTCACTGAGTAAAATTAGTTACATAGGTATGAAGGGGACATGATGAAGTTTTGTTTGATATATAGAACATCTATATTTACTTTGAAATTTTATTCCACATAACGTTTTAAAAAATATGTCATTTTTAACTGTTTTGCCAACTGACGTCAACGACGTCATCTTTTTCATTTGACAAAGTTTCTTTTTCCAAACTAAGATGATCAAATTGATCCTTTCAATTTTGTCTTAAATGGCCATTGTGGCTTAAATAGATGCAGTGAAAGTCTTGATATCATTAAATTTTGAAGGGATGAAAACAATCACAAGAACTAGAGTTCGAAATGAGGAAAGATGTTGTTTCATTGAAAATTTGGATGATGGTGCAAATGGTGCTTTAAACGGAGACAAAGTTTAAACATCTATAAAATTGACAACCTTTCGTTATCAGATAAAATCAGCTACATAGGTAAGAAGGGGACATGATAAAGTTTTGTTTGATATATAAAACATCAATAGTTACTTTCCTAATATATTCAACAACATCATTTAAGAAAAAGTTTGTCTCTTCAAAAACGATCCACTTATACAGCACCATTTGCGCCAGCATCTAAATTCAGCGAAACAAAATCTTTCCTCATTTCGAACTCTAGTTTTTGTGATTATTTTCACCCCTTAAAAATTTAATGATGTTCAGACTTTCACTGCATCTATTTAAGCCACAATGGCCATTGAAGACAAAACTGAAAGGATCAATTTGATCATCTTAGCTTGGAAAAAAAACTTTGTCAAATGAAAATGGTGACGTCGTTGACGTCATTTGGCAAAAAAATTTAAAATGACATATTTTTTAAAACGTTATGTGGAATAAAATTTCAAAGTAAATATAGATGTTCTATATATCAAACAAAACTTCATCATGTCCTCTTCATACATATGTAACTGATTTTACTCAGTGACAACATTTGTCAATTTTATAGATGTTTAAAATGGGGACACATATTTTTGGACACCCTGTATAACGTTTGAGCGGCGTTTTAAGAGAGAAGGTTGACTCATAAGAAGCTTTAAATATTTCTTAAGACTTGTTAACGGTAACTAATCGCCCCACACAGTTCTTGCATGGGTAGATGCTCCAGCCGCCGTGATATGACCCTGGCAGTTGAAAACGGCGTAAAACCCCATAACTCAAACAGTTCTTGCAACAGACATCACTATGATCTTCTTCTGTTATCTTAATAATTATGCAATAGTTTTCTATCAAAACATACACATCTGATCTGTCTGATCCTCGCATGAGTTTTCATCTGTCTTTCCGATCAAGTTTCCTTTCCCCACAAAGGACACATGTAAATTGTTTTGAAGATGATGTTAATTGCTCTTTAATTTGTACTTAAGGTATCCAAACGCTCAAAAGCACCAAAGACCCAGATGCGAAATTTGAAAAGTGCCAGTAATTCCTAAATTGTGTTACATTTCCATATCAAGTACAAACATAAGCATTTTAAACGGTTTAGAATTTTGAATTAATGCATACTTATGGAATTATTTGACAAAAATGTTCAAAATTACCTCCCTTGCATATGAATATAGAGTTAAATAATATTTGTAAATTATTTTCTTCTTGAAGCACAATATTGAAATCCGGCACAACGAATCAACTTATTTGAAGTGTATTTACAAGCGTGTGTAATTTGGTGCATTTCGTACGGCTAGAAAGTGGTGATTTTTTAAGGGTCTGTAAACCTTTAAGTAGGTCTTAAAATCCATGCTTTTACATTCCATTGTCTTTCAATATTCACAAAATTTTACATTTTCAAGATTGAAAAAAATAATAATAATCAAAATGTACTCTATGAATAAAAACAAAACTTTTTTTTTTGGAAAAAAAAAAAAAAAAAAAAAAAAAACCATCCCAATATGTTTGTCTATACACTCTGTTATTTAAGTACCACTTCCAAGATGATTCAAACCTTTGGGATAACGGTACACAGCATTAGCAGCTATGTAATGCATGTGGTCGTAACCCCATCATGACCTGAGGCAGCCTTCCTGGTATGTTATCATAATGGCGGACACCATCTGATTAGCTGTAACTGGACACCACAGGGCCAGTATTTAATTGATAATTTCTCAGCAAAAACTGCCTACTGAATGTGCTAATACAATTACATAGCCTTCATTGCTTTCAGCTTTCAGATTTCCTATAGTTTCAACTTAAGCCATGATGTGCTGGTTCAATTTCAGAAAAAAAAATATTTTTCGCCAATAATTCAACCAGAGTTCATTGAATAAATCATCAAATACGAGGCATCATTGCATGAAGGTAGAACGAAGCAGACAATACACTCTGTTTTAACCCTTTACCAAACCGCAAAATTTCAGGGAAAACCAATTACAAAGATGCTTCAGACGACAAAAATGATTATTATAAAATTATGATATCTGTACAATAAAGCAAGGAAAATTTTGAGGCAAAGGGAGTAACTGCTGGTTATCGGCATTTTCTTTTGCCACGATGTTTTTCCGAGCCTTCTCTGTTGCAGACGTCAAAACCATGTATTGTTTGTGAGAGGATTAAGAGAGTGCCAATCATTAAGACTGGACATTATATTCACTTTAGCCCTTTCCCAAACAACACAATTTTTAGATTGCTCGGATTTGAAAGCTCTTGTAAACAACAAAATGGTAATTCATTACAAAATTAAATAATATATTTGTGTAACATATAGTTCAGAAAATAATAAAGCAAAAGGAGAAAATGTTGATATTATCAGACACCATTGTCTTTTCTATAAAAGTTGAAAAGTTTGGAGAACATTGAAGGCATAAAATGCTGGTTATCATCATTTTCTGCTCCATTCTCAATGACTTCCCAAGCCTTACGGATGTCAAAACAGTGTCTTGTTTGGGAAAGGGAATTAACAGAAATGGCAATTAGAATATCATAACTTATGCCTTTCCAAACACTGTCATAAAATATCGGTTGATTTTTTTCTCAATGTTTTTGTTTCAACAAAAACTTATATTTTTTTTATTCTATCAAAATAATTTCTCGATGTGGCATTGATTGTGAATCGCAACTTAATTAGTACAATGTATCATTTTTTCAGAAATGTGTTAATCATATCTAGTCATCATGGCAAGTGTAGTGCTAGTGATCCTTTTTAAGGGGGAATGCTCCAGTTTTTCGGAACACTCGGTCTTTACTGTAGTAAATTAAATGTTTCGTACCAATATGTTTCGCTACCATATTTTCAATAATACAAGAGGACCAAGATGGTCCTATATCGCTCACCTGAGAGAGCCCCGAGACATACTTTTTAGCAAACCTTTTAATTCTCTGAGGATTTTGAAAAGAGGATTTTGAAAAGGAGTCATATGACAATGGTACACACTAAATTTCAAAGCAAAATTTGGGAAAAGATTGTCAAAGATTTTTCACTATATCTGTATTTAAAATCAGAAAACCCACAACATATTGCTGAATTTCCATTTAACATAGACAAATCGAAGCATTTGGAAAGAGGTCATTGGGCTATAATATTTAGAAACCATAGAACTTAAGGTTTGGAAATCGTAAGACAATTCTAAACCTGTTCCCGCTTTTTCAAATCTAGAATACCTCATGGTAGAGCTTATTTTCAAAGCATAATGATAACTTGAACTTTTCTGTTTAACAAAACAATACACAACCTCTATGCACTTTTTTCTGTACAAAATGCAAGAGCCTACAGCATAGGAATAATTCTAATAGTTATTAAACTAGGCAAAAAAGTTATCTTCAGGCCTTAACAATTTGAAAAGATTGTCAAACATTGCCGTCTATCATTTATATGGAACTGACAATATAGGGGAAATATTCATTGAACAGTAAGGATTTGGTTATGATTAAACCTTTTCCAAACAACATAACATAAGTGCATACATAATTAAAAGCTGTCGTAGATGATAAAACAGGTGTTGATAAAGACTGCATTCATGTATAAAACTGCAGAGAAAATGATAAGGCAAAATGAGAAATCAAGTTGTCAACATTTTCTTCTTTTACCATAACAATTTGTACAAGCCCTTTCAGTCGGTGAGGCAAACCTGTTTATGGTAGAGAAAGGGCATAATGCTTTCCCATACAGAAAGGAAATAGACTGTTCCAATTTCAAAGTTCAGAATACGAAATTGACAGCGTTACGAATAGGATTCATTTACAATAAACTAGCATATAAAATATTGAGGTAAAAAGAGAATGGGCATTTTCTTCATTTGACTCATTAATTTCCCAAGCCTTTTCTAATAGGGACCTCAAAACAAGGTCTTTGCAGGAAAGGGTTAAAGTATTTAGTTGATCTCTTAAGTAAACAAACATTAGTGCCTCTAACAGCTCCATGCATTCTTTATCAGATATTATGATCTGCATAATCTGATTATAGACTTATATGATATGTGATAAAATCTACCTGGTCAAAACAATTCCTTACTTGAAAATTCCAGAACCTACAACCTAGGGCTTCTTTCCTTGCAATGTAATGATTTTAAGTATTCTGTTAGAGGTTTATGAGATGTAAATTCAGGCAAAATTTCAAGACTCTAGGCCAAATAGTCTTTGAGAAAACTGTGTTTCTGTGTGAAACCTTAAACCCAACAACATAGGGCCAATTTTTCTTTAAGCACAACAATTTGAAGTATGTTGGTAGAGGGCATTGAGACAATGCTACATACAAAATTTCAAGACTCTAGGCCAAATAGTCTTTGAGAAAACTGTGTTTCTGTGTGAAACCTTAAACCCAACAACATAGGGCCAATTTTTCTTTAAGCACAATAATTTGAAGTATTTTGGTAGAGGGCATTAAGACAATGCTACATACAAATTTTCAAGACTCTAGACCTATTGGTTTGGGAGGAGAAGATTTTTTTGTAATTGTGGACGGACGGACAGACGGACAGACAGACGGACGACGGACATTGACCGATCACAATAGCTCACTCCGAGCACTTTGTGCTCAGGTGAGCTAATAACACATCATTACAATATACCATTTTCGACTGTAAAAGTGTATTTATTATGCGAAACTAATTTCCTCAAGATGGATATCGATTATTTAGAGCAAGACAGTCGTAAGTATGTATGCAGTTACCACTGTTTTGCATCATTTTCTTCTTGTGTAGCTAATACAAATTGCTGTCATTCACTAATAAGTGCGCTATATACATTTTCTTTTTGAATTATTACCAGGACATGTTGCTTAATACATTGGTGGAGTTTTATCAAATTCTATTATGTAGAACTTGAAATATTTCCAAAAATATGCAAATTTTACGTAAAACACTCCAACTTCGTTGATCTAACCGAACACTTGAGCATGCTGTTTTTTAGCTCACCTGAGCACGAAGTGCTCGAGGTGAGTTATTGTGGTCACTTTTTGTCCGGCGTCCGTCCGTCCGTCCGTCCGTCCGTCCGTCCGTCCGTCAACATTTGGGGTGTTTACACTCTAGCATCCACAAAAGTTAGGCGATCTTGATCAAACTTGGCCAAAACAAGTATGATCATAAGTTCTCGGACAAGTTCGATTATGGGTCTGATCGGACCAGAAAGTGCGGAGTTATCTGCCCTTGAATGTCAAAAAATGCTGTTTTTAAATTTGTTTACACTCTAGCATCTACAATTATTGATCAATCAAGACAAAACTTGGACATAATGTTGGAGACCATAAGATCTTGGATGAGGTCAATTTTCAGTCTGATCTGACCAGAAAAATGAGAGTTATGTGCCCTTGAATTGGGCAAAATTGCCACTTTTTTGCTGTATTCAAAAGAGTTAATCTAAGGGAAGGAACTCTGACACTACTTTCCTTTAGTGTAAGTAGAGTTATCTTGTTTCAGAGCTCCAGGTAAGCGGGAGTGATGAATTTTTAAACTGCAATAATTCTATTATTGTTCATCAAACCCTTTATTGTGGGTACCCATGTGTATCGTCTCGTCAAGATTATACAAATGAGTACCCACAACATAGGGTTTGGAATTGAAATAACAAAGTTAGAAAGTCTTCACCCCCACTTATCTGTAGCCCTGTTGTTTGATAGAGGATATAAATAGATTTACACCCTACAGTCCACAATTATTAACCCATTACCCAAACAACAAAATTTTAGCCTAGTCCAAAGTCATAGGTGTTGCAGACGACAAGTTCTATTGAACAAAATTTAACATTTTTTGGTCTTTCTTGGTAGGAAACATTGTGGGTAATGAAGAAATTGCTTGCTACTTCATTTTCCACAATGTTTTCCAAAGTCTTTATTTTGTGGGGTCTCCAAAAGCGTCAATGTGTGGGAAAGGGTTAATCAATCAAGATTAAACTTGGACACAATGTTGGGGACTATAAGATCTTGGATGAGTTTAATTTTCAGTCTGATCTGATCAGAAAGTCAAGAGTTACGTGCCCTTGAATTTGACAAAATTGCCATTTTCTGCTGTATTCAACCTTGTTTACACTCTTGAATCTACAATTATTAATCAATCAAGACAAAACTTGGACACAATGTTTTGGACCATAAGATCTGGGATTAGATTGATTTTCAGTCTGATCTGATCAGAAAGTCAAGAGTTATGTGCCCTTGAATTTGACAAAATTGCCGTTTTTTACTGTTTTCGATTTTGTTTACACACTAGACTCTACAATTATTGACCAATCAAGACAAATCTTGGACACAATGTTGGAGACTATAAGATCTCAAATGAGTTTGATTTTCAGGTTGATCTGATTAGAAAGACAAGAGTTATGTTCCCTTGAATTTGATAAAATTGCTGTTTATGGCTGTTTTCGACCTTGCTTATACTCTAGAATCTACAATTATTTATCAATCAAGACAAAACTTGAACACAATATTGGGGACCATAAGATCTTGGATGAGTTCGATTTTCAGTCTGATCTGATGAGAATGTCGAGAGTTATGTGCCCTTGAATTTGACAAAATTGCCATTTTCGGCTGGTTTCGACCTTGTTTACATTCTAGAATCTACAATAATTATTGATCAATCTATACAAAACTTGGACACAATGTTGGGGACCATATGATCTCATATGAGTTTGATTTTCAGTCTGATCTGATCAGAAAGTCGAGCGTTATGTGCCCTTGAATTTGACAAAATTTCTGTTTTCTGCTGTTTTCGACCTTGTTTACACTCTGGAATCTACAATTATTAATCAATCAAGACAAAACTTGGACACAATATTAGGGACCATAAGATCTGGGATTAGTTTGATTTTCAGTCTTATCTGGTCAGAAAATCGAGAGTTATGTGCCCTTGAATTTGATAAGATTGCTGTTTTCGGCTGTTTTCGACCTTGTTTATACTCTAGAATCTACAATTATTTATCAATCAAGACAAAACTTGGATACAATGTTTGGCACCATAATTTAGATCTAGGATGAGTTAGATTTTCACAACCTTATTGACCATTAGTTCTTTTTCAGTCTTAAAGTAATAAATATTAATTGAATTGAACAAAAGTGTTGCTCATATCATTTTTGTTCAGGTGAGCGATATAGGACCATCATGGTCCTCTTGTTACATTTGTACGCGTTTGTAGTAGCACATATGTTGGGTTTTCTGTTCTTATCAAATGTAAGACGTTCCTTTAAATCCGTTTTCGGGACAAAATGATGAATATAAATTATTTTATTGGCATTTTAGTGACCTTGGACAGGTGCAAGAAATTGTGCGTTTTTCCGATGTAGGGGTATGTGATACGAATGCCTATAAAATTCAAACAAGATCGCTGACGACCCATTTTTATTTTATTTTTCAATTGATAATAACATGTAATTTCAACATACAAAATATAAATAATTTCTATTATTTGGAAAAAAAATTAGGAAACTGGAGCATTCCCCCTTAACCCTTTCCCAAACGACAACATTATAGGGTGGTCTACTTCAAAAACTGCCACAAATGACAAAATTTAAGTTACTAAAGATATAATTTGTGTAAAATATGGCATAGAAAATATTGAGACAAAAGGAGAAACTGCAGTTTCTTCTTTTGTCTCAATGTTTTCCCAAGCCTTTTCTATTAGGGACGTCAAAACCAGGTCTTGTTTGGGAAAGGGTTAAAACAGTGTTTTCTTCTTTTCCGTAAGTTATTTATTTTGTCGTTATGAAAAGTAAACATTTTTTCTGATATCTGTTGCATTCAAATTCAGCAGTGAAATATAGACATGTAGAATTACTTTGGAATTTGATAAGTTTTTGTTCAGATTAAGAGGATAACATTATCTAAAAGGCTTTTTGACAGCTTTGAATTGAAAGCTATTACAGACGACATTACAGATATTGATGATGGTTGGCTTAAGAAGGAAAATGAGAAAATGCTGGTCTCCAATAATTTCTTCTTTCCACGAAGAATTCACCCATATTTTTTTTTTTCTCATAAGGTTCTCCTTTGAGAATGGGTAAACTAGAATAACATGGCAAAATTAGACCGTTTCAAACGATCAGGAAGTGCACACAAATGCTGAGATATGCTGGGGGAGTTGACTGGATTAAATTCAGCCTAGCTACGATAAGGAAGAAATAAGAAAGTGCTTGAATTTCAAATTTTCCTGTGAAATATTTTTACTTATTTGAAGGTCCCCAGTTATTGAAATTTGGTTCCAGGTTTACAAAGTCAAATGTTACATTTTGACTTGAAAATGTTATAATACAAGCCCAGAAAATGCCAAAACTTTGTTATTCTAAGCCTATCACAAACAACTATTAAAGTTTGGGGTAGTACAATTTAAAAAAAAGACTTTTGCAGACGATAAACATTTAGCACCGAAAAAATAAGGCACAAGAAGAAAATAATGATTATAAGCATGCTCTTCTTTTGTCTTAATGATTCCTCAACGATTTCTATAACATGTCAAGGCCAGGTCAACTTTTTGAAAGGCTTAGACCTATTAATAAAAACTTTTAAAACAAAATTGTCGAAATCAAGGGGTGTTCCAGAGTTCAAAATCACGTTAAGGACAGATCCTCCAGTTGTTACTGCGCAACTTACTGCGCATATCCTAAATAACGAAATACAGCTGTTTCAGTAATTTGCCTTTTCAGCAAATGTATTTTTTACATTTAGTTAATGTTTAGTTGATAAATGACAAGATCCTTTTCGGTAATTTCATTGTTCTCTGTTTGGTCAATTAAATTGTAATAGTACTCGGATGGTACATTTCGCTTTCTAATACACGTTCAACATATGGCGTTAGTGATAGGAAACGGAGCAACAAAAGCAAAGTGGTGTCTTTATGAGCTAGTCTGCTTCAGATGGACACAAAAGATGACACTTTTTATTATCTAAAGCTGGTAATAAGGAAGAAAGTGGTTAAAAATAGTGAAACAATTTCGGATAGAGCTGCA
Source organism: Fragum sueziense (assembly GCA_963680895.1). Taxonomy (NCBI): domain Eukaryota; kingdom Metazoa; phylum Mollusca; class Bivalvia; order Cardiida; family Cardiidae; genus Fragum; species Fragum sueziense. The sequence goes on from OY804601.1 coordinate 22,379,880, forward strand.
AACAGTAAACCAATTTTTACTTATAACTAAGAAAAACACTTGGTTTGATATAGTTTTCTTTTTTTGTTTTTGTAGGTATGACAAAGCACTATGTCTATACCAAAAAAGAAAAAATTCTTACCGCTGGAATATTTTTAATAAGCAGAATCGTTGCGAAAAAAGAGCAATTTCAGCTACTCTTGAAAGAATGTTTTACTAAAAATTTTATAATCATCACTAAATTTTCCCAAATTGATACTCATTTAGAGAGAATAAAACATAATGAACACAATAAAAACTTAATTATGTAATCCTAGTCATTTTGGACACCTTTTTTGTGGGTATTTAAGTGACACCTCATTTTTGCAATTTTAGACAAGAGTAGTCTCCCTTGAAATCCAATAACTTTTTAATTCGCTTGGTGACCTATAGTTTTTAAGTCATTTTTTTTACTTCTCATATATTTAAATATCAGTACAGAAAAAATAAGAAAATTCTTACCGCAGGAAATAAATGGAGGATCTGTCCTTAAGGCTACCCATAACATCAAAAGTTTATGTTGAAGAAAATATTGGAGGAAAAGAAAATATGAAGCCACAATTTGTAATGTATCATAAGCACCACAACTACATGTATTTCTATATGATATGGTCGGTGAAATCTTATCTGGTCCTGGCCATGCTTTGTTTATTTAAGCTGGGTGATTTGTTTTCATGCTGGGACTGACCGTCCGCTCTGAGATGCTACATACTGATAAGCACTTGTTAATGGATTGGTTATGCAAACGGCTAACTGTACACCTGAATCAGAATTGATGGCTTTGGAGTCACTAAAAGTACGGGGTGTATAATAAAGAAAGATTCTCTGAATCAGAATGACCACTTCTTTGGCCGATGTGTAAATTGAGCTTTGATGAAAACCATGGCTAATCAGGCCATCTGCTGATAAAAATCTTGTTATTATAAGAGGCTGGCTACTTGCGGTAATGACCTTAGATAACCTGTTACCGGTACTAATATTCTAGGGGCAATGCAAACTTTACCAGTCTGTCCGATCAACATTTACAGAGAGTATGATAGTGTGGTAAATTAGATGTACATTATTTACGTATATTTTATTAAAATCAGATTGGTCAGACTGGAGCCAGTCTAACAGTCAGCATGCTGACCTCACTGACCATTTGTTTAGACTAGTGAAATATGAGAAGTATGCTAGCAGGACAGAATGCCGAAACTGGAAAACATACAATTTGAGAACAGGGAAAACACCCCTTTTCATGTTGAAATGTAACGAAAAAGAATTTTATTTTCAATTTTATTTTCGCAAGAAACATAGATCAGCCTGAATTATACAAACGCTATGGTCATGGTCCATAAGATTTTTTAAGATTTGATTATTATTGTTAGTTTAACATAATTATGTTAATCCTTTCCCAAACAAACATGGCTTTGAAATCCCTCTCGGAAAAAAGCTTGAAACAAGAGTTGTCCACAGACAACATAGCTCGCCTGTACTGTACGAGAGCTTGTCGCAAAAAAATGTCTAGGTCAAAGGTCATGTCATGAGGTATCCATATGTGAAATTTCAAGGCTCTATCTATAATAGTGCATGAGATATGGGCCAGGTTAAAGTTTTTTAAAAGTAGGTCAAACTCCAAGGTCAAAGTCACTAGGTCAAGGTCCCAAATGAAAGGCCTTGTCGAGAAGTATTCATGTGTGAAATATCAAGGTTGTATCTCTAATAGTACCTGAGATTTAGGCCAAGTTAATGTTTTTGAAGACGCGACGCTGACGCCGACACCGACACTAGGGCTGTGACATTAGATCCTCGGACTTAAAGTCCCGGCTCGCTAAAAATTAAGCTTTATATAAATCTACATGTATTTTGTCGTCTGCTGAGGTGGTCTAATTTTGTGCCATTTTGGAAAGTGTTAACCATTGCTAGGGACATTGTGCACATTTTCTCTAAAAAAATGTCTTTTTCGCAATGCATCTTTGTGGACAATATGTATTGATTTCAAAGGAGTTTTGATGGCAATTCCTCCACAATTTATATCATAGCAAATGAATGGGGTTGCAGACAACAAAATAAGATTCAAGTTGAAGACTGATATAGATTATTAATTTTGATAAGGTAAAATGATGAGGGAAAAGTAGAAAAAAAACTTTCATTGCAATATGCCGAGCCCTGATAGTTCAATCGGTAACGTTGGAGTCTCTCAATCCTGTTCGAACTTCGGCTTGGCTTGTATCCATTCTGACATTTGACAAAAGTCATTTGTCTTTCACCAATTGGTGTAAGTCATCTATGTGAGAGAGCAGCTGGAGGTTCTGTTTGGATATTGTTGTGGTTTTGGTGAGAGAAATACCAGGAATCCAAGGTAAGGTGCTCCAGCCACCGCGATATGACCATAGCAGTTTGAGAAAACATTGAGGCGAAAGAAGACAATGCTGATAACCAGAAATGTCTTCATTAACATCAATATTTTACAAGCTATACACATAAACACATTCATTTTGTCATCTGCAGATTTAAAATTGGACGACCTACATATTTGAATAAATTGAAATATAGGATATGCTTTGCCTTTGATATTAGGGAATCTTTTCATCAAATGGCAGGACCTTCACTCAAACATGTAGGCCTATACAAAATATTGCAAAGAACATCTCCAGAGCCCATACTTCAAGAGAGAATTTATATTTAACTCCATGAAACAGAGTTTGAGTGTGTATTTGACCAGCAGACTGCATGAAACCTGATATCTCTAATTACAGTGTGATGGGCAGCATTGGGCTTATCAGATCTTAAACAAATAATTGAATAGCCATAAAAATGTCAGAGGATTTCTGGAAGATTTTTCAGTGAATGTGCATAAGTCCAGGGACTATTGTATTAATGTAGGAAAGGTATAATTTATTTAGTGGGATATACATGCAATAGTCTGTTCAATTATTCTTTTCCTTTGGTAAAGGATGGCTCTTTATAGAAATGGTTAATGGCAGTCCCATTCTTATTGATTCCCTCTGTTTATAGTTTGTCTGTATTATTGAATTCTCTCATACTGACAAGTTTACATTGTAAGTTTCCTGTAGAACCAGGAAATTGGTCCAAGTTTGTTTGGTACGAAATTATTTCTAGAAAAACAACTTTCGGAGTAATTGGTGGATTTTTGTGTCATTTTGGCCACCAGAATTTTATATGTAAAAATGTATTTTGTTGCATGGAAAGCATTGAAAGAAATTAAGAAAATGCTGAATGTCAGCATTTTCTTCTTTTCTTTCAATGCTATTCATGCTTTGATATTCATTTCAATACATAAATTAACACTTCTTTTGTCACTATTTTATAGTCTTTTTCGATGATATATCCCCTTTTGCCAAACGATAAAGTTTCTCAGAAATGGTTAACCATTACAGCCCTATATTTTCATTGATTCCCTCTGTTTATTGTTTGCCTCTATTATTGAATTCTCTCATACTGACAAGTTTACATTGTTTGTTTCCTGAAGAACCAGGAAATTGGTCCAAGTTTGTTTGGTACACAATTATTTCTAGAACAACTTTAAGAGTAATTGGCAGATGTCTGCTTCATTGGTTGACCAAATATAACAAGATTTTGCTATAGATATACACAATTGACAATTTGCTTCAACTGTTGGTTAGGGGCGTCCATGGCCGAGTGGTTAGAGTCGCTGACTCAGGATCACTTGCCCCTCACCTCTGTGGGTTCGAATCCCGCCAGGGACATATGAACTTTCATGTGAGGAAGCTATCCAGCTGGCTTGCGGAACGTCGATGGTTCTACCCAGGTGCCAACTTGGGGTCTTCCTCCACCATTCAAAGCTGGAAACAGGTCAAAAGAAGGGAGTTCCTTCCTGGGCACGCCCAGTCTACTACTCGGTCATATGGAATTGTCCGGCAACCGAGGATAAATAACCTAAAAACACACACAACTGTTGGTAAACAAATAAAGTATTTTCAAAGCTTGTTACTTACTTATTAACAAGATTACCATAACACAAAAATCAGTTTTCCAAATGATGGACAAAGTTACTCAGACCTCAGTAGAATTAAAGAATATCATTCCATGGACCTCTATATGCTTGGGTTCGAATTTTGTTCAAATATTGTATAACATTTAACAAAAGTAGGTATCATCTTTACAGAACAATGAATATTCTATATGGGGCGCGAATAGGGTCTAAAGTCAATATAGCGCTAGACCTATAATTAAAATAGGGGTAGACCACTAAAAATAGCGGTCTCGATCTACCGATAAAAATAGCGGTCTACCCATAAAGTAAGGGTAGACAGCTATTTCAATTAACGGTCTAGCGATAAATTAACGGTAGACCGATAATTATTTTTGATCCTTCTGCTCGAAATCTCATTAGCCAATCAAATGGCTGGTTACATCCTCAACACACCGGGAATATCAACGACCGTATAGTACAAGCTCTGTGATTGGCTATCGAAAAAATAGTGGTCCACCGATAAAAATAGCGGTCTACCGGTAATTCTATCACTAGACCGTTAATTGAAATAGCGGTCTACCCTTATTTTATGGGTAGACCTACATTTTTATGCTCCCCAAAGGGAGAGCATATAGTCGCCGCTTCGTCTGTCCGTCCGTCCGTCCGTCCGTCCATCCGTCCGTCCGAAGCGATATCTCCATAACCCTTGGGCCAAATCAAATGAAACTTACCATGTGAACTCCCTATGACAAAATGCCGATGTACTTTTCCCGGTTTTTGGATTTGAGGCCTCGTCATGGGAAAAGGGGACTTAAGGTTAAATACAGTTTTTCTCTAATTTCTCCTAGTCTAATGGTCAGAATTTGATGAAATTTCATATTTGAGTAGCAAATCAGATGCCCTTGACAATAAACTATATAAAATTTGCGTATACAAAATATGTCATGGTAAAAGGGGGCTTAACATTTGTTAGCTTTATATTAGCTCTGCATGGCATATATTTATTGTGACAATGCCTTATTCGGGGAGCATTGTCCGTCTCTGAGGGCTCTTGTTATTGGTAGACCGCTAAAAATATAAGGGTAGACCGCTATTTTTAGCGGTCTACCCCTATTTTAATTATAGGTCTAGCGATAATATTGACTTTAGACCCTATTCGCGCCCCATATATTCTATGCTAGCATTTATGGGTGGTTTGAGAAAGCGTTAATTCCATATTTTGAAGCTGGAAAGGAAACTGAATAAAATGACAAGAGTAAATTGTATAACCAATAATTTACTTTGTTTTGATGACTAGTTTGCTAAATCTAATAACGGAGGATGTCAAACAGTCAAGGGAGAACAATTTCACATCAATGTGCTATTCATCAGTTCTTATATGATTACTCTATATTTCAGTACAACACTGTCAAATCGAGAAATAAAGAATTTGTGTCAAATCCAAGATAGCTTTTGTGTAATAGATGTACACTTAAGGGGGAATGCTCCAGTTTCCTGATTTCTTTTCCCAATAATAGAATTTATTCATATTTTGTATGTTGAAATTACATGTTATTACCAATTGAAAAATAAAATAAAAATGGATGGTCAGCGATCTTGTTTGAATTTTATAGGCATTGGTATCACATACCCCTACAGCGAAAAAATGCACAATTTCTTGCACCTGTCCAAGGTCACTAAAATGCTGAGAAAATGCAGCATAATCATCCTTCAGTCCCGAAAACGGGTTTAAAGTAGCGTCAACTCCCTATGACAAAATGCCGATGTCCTTTTCCTGGTTTTTGGATTTGAGGCCTCGTCATGGGAAAAGGGGACTTAAGGTTAAATACAGTTTTTCTTTAATTTCTCCTAGTCTAATGGTCAGAATTTGATGAAATTTCATATTTGAGTAGCAAATCAGATGCCCTTGACAATAAACTATATAAATTTTTCGTATACAAAATATGTCATGGAAAAAGGGGGCTTAACATTTGTTAGCTTTATATTAGCTCTGCATGGCATATATTTATTGTGACAATGCCTTATTCGGGGAGCATTGTCCGTCTCTGAGGGCTCTTGTTATTGGTAGACCGCTAAAAATATAAGGGTAGACCGCTATTTTTAGCGGTCTACCCCTATTTTAATTATAGGTCTAGCGATAATATTGACTTTAGACCCTATTCGCGCCCCATATATTCTATGCTAGCATTTATGGGTGGTTTGAGAAAGCGTTAATTCCATATTTTGAAGCTGGAAAGGAAACTGAATAAAATGACAAGAGTAAATTGTATAACCAATAATTTACTTTGTTTTGATGACTAGTTTGCTAAATCTAATAATGGAGGATGTCAAACAGTCAAGGGAGAACAATTTCACATCAATGTGCTATTCATCAGTTCTTATATGATTACTCTATATTTCAGTACAACACTGTCAAATCGAGAAATAAAGAATTTGTGTCAAATCCAAGATAGCTTTTGTGTAATAGATGTACACTTAAGGGGGAATACTCCAGTTTCCTGATTTCTTTTCCCAATAATAGAATTTATTAATATTTTGTATGTTGAAATTACATGTTATTACCAATTGAAAAATAAAATAAAAATGGATGGTCAGCGATCTTGTTTGAATTTTATAGGCATTCGTATCACATACCCCTACAGCGAAAAAATGCACAATTTCTTGCACCTGTCCAAGGTCACTAAAATGCTGAGAAAATGCAGCATAATCATCCTTCAGTCCCGAAAACGGGTTTAAAGTAGCGTCTTACATTTAATAAGAACAGAAAGCCCAAAATAATTATGTGCTATTATATACGCGTAAATGTATAAAACAGTACGCTCACCTGTTCAGTTAGGTCAACGAAACTTAAGTGTTTTATGCCAAAATTTGCATATTTTTGGAAATATTTCAAGTTCTACATAATAGAATTTGATAAAACTCTCTTATTGTATCAAGCAACATGTCCTGGTAATAATTCAAAAAGAAAATTTATATGTCAGCGCACTTATTAGTGAATTACAGCAATTTTTATCAGCTTCACATGAATAAAATGACGCAAAACAGTGGTAACTGCATGCACACTTACAACTTTCTTGCTCTAAATAATCAATTTCCATCTTCGGGAAATCAGTTTTGTATAATAAATACGCTTTTACCGTCGAAAATGGTAAATTTTAATGACGTGTAATATTATTGAAAATATGGTAGCGAAACATATATGGTACGAAACATTTAATTTTCTACAGTAATGACCGAGTGTTCCGAAAAACTGGAGCATTCCCCCTTAAGTAAATAAATTTCTGTAAAGACCCACATTGAGGACTGCTTTATTGCAACTTTGCTGCTTTCTTCTCTTTTTACTTCAGGGGCGGAGGTGGTGCAGTGGTAACACGCTGGACTTGTAACACAGGGGTCGCTGGTTCGATCCCCCGCTTCTCCCGTCTTTCAGATGAGACTTTAAACCGAGGTCCCGTCTCCATATGACCTTAGCTGTTGAGTGGGACGTAAAACTCCATACAATCAATCTCTTTTTACTTCAATATTTTTGATGCTATTACATACACAAGCATTTCTACTTTTGACATCTGCTACATATACAGCTTTCAGATTGAACCAGGCTAAGATTTACTTGTCTGGTTTTGACTTAATTCTGGTGCTCTTTTTCAGATTCATTGTATACTTTAATTATTAGGAATCAGAATTTTTGACAATGTATACGTTTATTGGTCAAGATGTATAATTGTAATCTAATATAGCTTCTTGACTTGAAGCTGTTTCTATTAGAAACACCCAAACAAAGTCTTGTTTAGGAAAAGGTCACATCATTAGGAATCATGACTATAAACTGTCTGCATCCCCTTCCTTGTCTGTCACACCACCTTTAATGGTTGAGATGTTTAAAGCTTCTGATCATGAAACTGAAACATAATCAATTCAGTTTGAACCTGCTGTTAAAAGGTTGACATATGAACAATAATTAGTCAGCTATTTCAGCTTGCACACCAAGTCCTATAATCCTGCCTAACATTTAGGCAGAATGGTGACCTATGTTTGACTAAGAATATTGGTTACCATAATTATTCTAACAAACACCCGGGCGTTTATTAGAAACATGGTAAATGGAAAAGTAGGGGGTGGGCGTTTATTAGAGGACTGGTATTCTAATTTTGTTAGTCAAAATTTGCAAATCAAGTGTCAATTCATGGACTCGAAGTTCAGCAAGTCGAGTTTTGATACATGTATAAGGACCGCAAAATACCATTTTTCGATTGAATTCCATCATTGCCAACAGATTTAAGGTCGGACATTCTCTTCGTAATTGCTTTTGGAAATAATCTTTGGTTATGACTTGCATTATTTCAATCCAGAATCAGGGGATGGGTGTTTATTAGAATCACCCCTTTTCGCTAAAATTGTGCTTGAAACAAGCAGATTTTCAGCCGAGATTTGGGGGATGGGCGTTTATTAGAATATGTGCATTTATTAGAATAATTACGGTGATTTAGGTTTCTACAAACCAAACTGATTAAATTCTCTCACAGAGAAGGCTTTTGAAATACCGTTGAAATTATTTTGATCATAATGTAATGGAATTGATGTGATTTTCATAATATAAGGGTTCTGAAAGAATCAATATGAGTGTATCAGTATCAAGGAAAAGATAGCAAGATAAACAATAATAATGATATTGACCCGTGTTGTTAGGAATGATTTATTAGAAAAAAGATGACCCTACATAGAGATGTGTTAAGGTGTACATTGTATAAATTTAACAGAAATTTATGAGTGGAGAACAAGCCTAATTGCAAAGCAAGATTTCTTATTCTGTATCAGAAATAATGCTGAATAACAGGGAATGTATTGACTAGTATTGAGGAAAGGATGACAAGACAAACAATATTACAAATATTGACCCATGTCAGAGTTGGAATGATTTATGAGAAAGTTGTGAGATAAAACATGGCTTCATGCTGCAGTTCTCAAGGCAACTTTTATTAACCCATTACCAAACAAAATTTTAGCCTAGTCCAAATTTATAGGTGTTGCAGACGACAATTTCCATTGAACAAAATAAACATTTTTTGGTCTCTCTTTGTAGAAAACATTGTGGGAAATGAAGAAATTGCTTGTCACAAGCAATTTCTTCATTTTCCACAATGTTTTCCAAAGCCTTTATTTTGTGGGGCGTCCAAAGGCGTCAGTGTGTGGGAAAGGGTTAAGGCAGCTCTCTCATCTGATTTGTGAAAATACAAGACAATACCCATGTGAAAAATGCTCAAGAACGCATTTCTAGTTCTAGAACTGTTCTAGAACATTCTAGTATGTTAAATGGCACTTCTGGAACTGTCATAGAACATTAACATTCTAGAAGTACCATTTAACGTTCTAGAACATTCTAGAACAGTTCTTTAACTTAAATTAACTTTTTGCAGGGGTTATTACGTTTGTACTCTTTTCATGTAGCATAAAGGTATACATGCATGCAGTGTAGGATGAGATCAGATTGCACATTTTGTGCAGGCTAATCTTATTAGTCCCTGGACTTATGCACATTCACTGAAAAATCTTCCAGAAATCCTCTGACATTTTTATGGCTATTCAATTATTTGTTTAAGATCTGATAAGCCCAATGCTGCCCATCACACTGTAATTAGAGATATCAGGTTTCATGCAGTCTGCTGGTCAAATACACACTCAAACTCTGTTTCATGGAGTTAAATATAAATTCTCTCTTGAAGTATGGGCTCTGGAGATGTTCTTTGCAATATTTTGTATAGGCCTACATGTTTGAGTGAAGGTCCTGCCATTTGATGAAAAGATTCCCTAATATCAAAGGCAAAGCATATCCTATATTTCAATTTATTCAAATATGTAGGTCGTCCAATTTTAAATCTGCAGATGACAAAATGAATGTGTTTATGTGTATAGCTTGTAAAATATTGATGTTAATGAAGACATTTCTGGTTATCAGCATTGTCTTCTTTCGCCTCAATGTTTTCTCAAACTGCTATGGTCATATCGCGGTGGCTGGAGCACCTTACCTTGGATTCCTGGTATTTCTCTCACCAAAACCACAACAATATCCAAACAGAACCTCCAGCTGCTCTCTCACATAGATGACTTACACCAATTGGTGAAAGACAAATGACTTTTGTCAAATGTCAGAATGGATACAAGCCAAGCCGAAGTTCGAACAGGATTGAGAGACTCCAACGTTACCGATTGAACTATCAGGGCTCGGCATATTGCAATGAAAGTTTTTTTTCTACTTTTCCCTCATCATTTTACCTTATCAAAATTAATAATCTATATCAGTCTTCAACTTGAATCTTATTTTGTTGTCTGCAACCCCATTCATTTGCTATGATATAAATTGTGGAGGAATTGCCATCAAAACTCCTTTGAAATCAATACATATTGTCCACAAAGATGCATTGCGAAAAAGACATTTTTTTAGAGAAAATGTGCACAATGTCCCTAGCAATGGTTAACACTTTCCAAAATGGCACAAAATTAGACCACCTCAGCAGACGACAAAATACATGTAGATTTATATAAAGCTTAATTTTTAGCGAGCCGGGACTTTAAGTCCGAGGATCTAATGTCACAGCCCTAGTGTCGGTGTCGGCGTCAGCGTCGCGTCTTCAAAAACATTAACTTGGCCTAAATCTCAGGTACTATTAGAGATACAACCTTGATATTTCACACATGAATACTTCTCGACAAGGCCTTTCATTTGGGACCTTGACCTAGTGACTTTGACCTTGGAGTTTGACCTACTTTTAAAAAACTTTAACCTGGCCCATATCTCATGCACTATTATAGATAGAGCCTTGAAATTTCACATATGGATACCTCATGACATGACCTTTGACCTAGACATTTTTTTGCGACAAGCTCTCGTACAGTACAGGCGAGCTATGTTGTCTGTGGACAACTCTTGTTTCAAGCTTTTTTCCGAGAGGGATTTCAAAGCCATGTTTGTTTGGGAAAGGATTAACATAATTATGTTAAACTAACAATAATAATCAAATCTTAAAAAATCTTATGGACCATGACCATAGCGTTTGTATAATTCAGGCTGATCTATGTTTCTTGCGAAAATAAAATTGAAAATAAAATTCTTTTTCGTTACATTTCAACATGAAAAGGGGTGTTTTCCCTGTTCTCAAAATGTATGTTTTCCAGTTTCGGCATTCTGTCCTGCTAGCATACTTCTCATATTTCACTAGTCTAAACAAATGGTCAGTGAGGTCAGCATGCTGACTGTTAACTGGTATTTTATCACCTATAATGATCTGATTATTGAGATGTGGGACTGATAACGCATAGCACCGTGAAGGTGCTGTTTGCTACCCTAAGTCTACAGAGTATTATACTATGCTGCCTGCCATTATAGTGCAGTCTGATTTTGTACTAGGCTGCCTGCCAATGATGCGAAAATGCATTCATCCCATTTCTGTATAAGAACAATTGTTGTGGCATATATCATATTCATGATTGTGCAATTTGAATAACAAATAATCAATATGAGAATCAAAATAATGAGGAAAGAAAAACAAGACAAACAATATTAGAAAATATTGACCATGATGTTTGTGAGAATGATTTATTGGAATGCTCTGAGATAAAACATGGCTGGCGATATTCTGCCTTAACTCTTTCCCAAACGACAAAAATTTAGGGGGATCCACTTCAAAAACTGCCACAAATGATAAAATGGATGTAATTAAAGATAGGATATGTGCAAAATATGGCACAGAAAATATTGAGACAAAAGGAGAAACTGCTGGTTATCAGCAGTTTCTACTTTTGTTTCAATGTTTTCTCAAGTCTGTTCTATTAGCGACGTCAAAACCAGGTCTCGTTTGGGAAAGGGTTAATGCTTTATTCCAATCACAAGGGAATTCTGGTGATCTGAAATGCAAAATAACTGGTATTTAGTGTAGGAGTTCTGTATATCATTGTTAATTTCATACCAACTGTTAATGGTCTACTTGAATCACAACATATTTTAAGAGTAATAGTCAGTCAGGCTACCAACAATTGAAATTTTACTAGCCCAAAAGAGTCTACAAAATTACAAAGATGAATCTACAAACAGTGGGCATTTTCCCAACTCTAACTCTATGGGTGATAACGAAAATTCTAAACTAAATTTCAATATTTGGAAAATGGGTGAGACAACAAATTTCGATCAAATCAATTCACTCACATGATTGATCTGCAGTTTAAGTGGGTTACTTGTCTTATTGAAGGAAGAAAATTAACTTGAAATGGCCAGTCAATATCATTATTTTTCACTATCCAGTTAATTGTGACTATTGGTGTAGTGACATTTTGCTAGCAGGAAGTGAATTTTACTAGCCTGTGAACTTTGGACTACTGGCAAAATTCGCAGACTGAATAAACCGTTTATGACTAGCCGGGACTCTATTTAGTACAGCAACTTATGTCACAGCTCTTGTGTCAGTATGGGCGGCTGCTTCAGCATCAGGGACAGTCATACTGAGCTTTCACAAATACATCTTTTATTTTGCTGATGTATGTTGTTCACAAGCTTATATTGTTTATTTCAGTTACCAAGAAACTGTGAAACTGTCAGAAAAGATTCATTATTAGAAGTATTCCTCTGATGATCATCCAAAATATCATAGTTATAGGTAAGTTTATTATTTAAGGGGGAATGCTCCAGTTTTTCGGAACACTCGGTCATTAATGTAGTAAATTAAATGTTTCGCACCAATATGTTTCGATACCATATTTTCAACAATATAACACATCATTACAATTTACCATTTTCGACGGTAAAAGTGTATTTATTATTCGAAACTGATTTCCTCATGATAGAAATCGTTTATTTAGAGCAAGACAGTCATAAGTGTGTATGCAGTTACCACTGTTTTGCGTCATTTTATTCATGTGTAGCTGATAAAATTGCTGTAATTCATTAATAAGTGCGCTGACCTTTACACTTTCTTTTTGAATTATTACCATGACATGTTGCTTAATGCAATGAGCAAGTTTTATCAAATTCTATTATGTAGAACTTGAAATATTTCCAAAAATATGAAAATTTTGACATAAAATACTTCAACTTCGTTGATCTAACCGAACACGTGAGCATGCTGTTTTATACATTTATGCGTTTATAATAGTACATATTTTGGGTTTTCTGTTCTTATTAAATGTAAGACGTTACTTTAAATTCGTTTTCGGGACTAAATGATGAATATACAGCATTTTATTAGCATTTTAGTGACCTTGGACAGGTGCAAGAAATTGTGCATTTTTTCGCTGTATGGGTATATAATACGAATGCCCATAAAATTCAAACAAGATCGCTGACCATCCATATTTATTTTATTTTTCAATTGGTAATATCATCTAATTTCATCATACAAAATATAAATAAATTCTATTATTGGGAAAAAAATCAGGAAACTGGAGCATTCCCCCTTAACCATTTTCCAAACAAGACCTGCTTTTGACCCTATAGACTGGGCTTTGGAAAACGTAAGGCAAAAAAGAAAAATTTTGGTAACCATATTTCTGATCACAACTGACCACCTATTTTTATACGCCCGTCGAAGACGGGCCGTATTATGGGATCACCCGTGACGTCCGGCGTCCGGGCGTCCGGCGGCGTCCACTTCTTTGTCCGGAGCATAACTCTGTCACCTTAAGTCCGATTGACTTTAAACTTGGCAGTTATATTCTTCTCATCATTACGGAGTGCAGTGCGCAAGAACCATAACTCTACCTGGCTTATTTTTTGAGTTATTGCCCTTTGTTATTTTTCGTACTTGAATCTTGTCCGGAGTATATCTCTAAAAGTATAATAGCTAGGATCATGAAACTTCATGGGTGTATAGATCTCACCAAGGGGGAGTGCAGTGCACAAGATCAATAACTCTACCTGGCTTATTTTTTGAGTTATTGCCCTTTGTTATTTTTCATACTTGAATCTTGTCCGGAGTATATCTCTAAAAGTATAATAGCTAGGATCATGAAACTTCATGGGTGTATAGATCTCACCAAGAGGGAGTGCAGTGCACAAGAACCATAACTCTACCTGGCTTATTTTTTGAGTTATTGCCCTTTGTTGTTTTTCATACTTGAATCTTGTCCGGAGTATATCTCTAAAAGTATAATAGCTAGGATAATGAAACTTCATGGGTGTATAGATCTCACCAAGGGGGAGTGCAGTGCACAAGAACCATAACTCTACCTGGCTTATTTTTTGAGTTATTGCCCTTTGTTGTTTTTCATACTTGAATCTTGTCCGGAGTATATCTCTAAAAGTATAATAGCTAGGATCATGAAACTTCATGAGTGTATAGATCTCACCAAGAGGGAGTGCAGTGCACAAGAACAATAACTCTACCTGGCTTATTTTTTGAGTTATTGCCCTTTGTTGTTTTTCATACTTGAATCTTGTCCGGAGTATATCTCTTAAAGTATAATAGCTAGGATCATGAAACTTCATGGGTGTATAGATCTCACCAAGGGGGAGTGCAGTGCACAAGAACCATAACTCTACCTGGCCTGTTTTTTGAGTTGTTGCCCTTTGTTGTTTTTCATACTTGAATCTTGTCCGGAGTATATCTCTAAAAGTATAATAGCTAGGATCATGAAACTTCAGGGGTGTATAGATCTCACCAAGGGGGAGTGTAGTGCACAAGAACCATAACTCTACCTGACCTATTTTTTGAGTTATTTCCCTTTGTTGTTTTCATACTAGAATCTTGCCTGGAGTATATCTCTAAAAGTATGATAGCTAGGATCATGAAACTTCATGGGTGTATAGATCTCACCAAGGGGGAGTGCAGTGCACAAGAACCATAATTATACCCCCCAAATTCAATTTGGGGGGTATATAGGAGTCAGCTTGTCTGTCTGTTGGTCTGTTGGTCTGTTGGTCCGTTGGTCTGTTGGTCCGTTGGTCTGTCTGTTGGTTTTTTCTTCAAACATCTTCTCCTCCTCAACCACTTGGCCAATTCTTACCAAACTTGGCAGAAATGTTCCTTGGGTGACCCTTTTCAAAACTTGTTCAGGAATTTTTGATTCGTCAAAAATTGTGGGCGTGGCAGGGCGGGGCTTATCGGACTTAGAGAAATCATATGAAAAATATTTAAAAATCAATTATCTGGCCAATTTAAAGCAAACTTGGCAGGAATGTCCCTTGAGTGACTGTATTCAACACATGTTCATGAATTTTTGATTGGGTGAAAAATGTGGGCGTGGCAGGGCGGGGCTTATCAGACTTCGCGAAATCATTCAATAATTCTTCAAAAATCTTCTCCTCCTCAACCACTTAGCTGATTCTTACCAAACTTGGCAGAAATGTTCCTTGGGTGACCCTTTTCAAAACTTGTTCGTGAATTTTTGATTCGTCAAAAATTGTGGGCGTGGCAGGGCGGGGCTTATCGGACTTAGAGAAATAATTATAAAAATCTTAAAAAATCAATTATCTGGCCAATTTGAAGCAAACTTGGCAGGAATGTCCCTTGAGTGACTGTTTTCAACACATATTCATGAATTTTTGATTGGGTGAAAAATGTGGGCGTGGCAGGGCGGGGCTTATCAGACTTCGCGAAATCATTGAATAATTCTTCAAAAATCTTCTTCTCCTCAAGCACTCAGCCGATTCTTACCAAACTTGGCAGGAATGTTCCTTGGGTGACCCTTTTCAAAATTTGTTCGTGAATTTTTGATTCGTCAAAAATTGTAGGCGTGGCAGGGCGGGGCTTATCGGACTTAGAGAAATCATATGAAAAATATTTAAAAATCAATTATCTGGCCAATTTAAAGCAAACTTGGCAGGAATGTCCCTTGACTGACTGTATTCAACACATGTCCATGAATTTTTGATTGGGTGAAAAATGTGGGCGTGGCAGGGCGGGGCTTATCAGACTTCGCGAAATCATTGAATAATTCTTCAAAAATCTTCTCCTCCTCAACCACTTAGCCGATTCTTACCAAATGGCAGAAATGTTCCTTGGGTGACCCTTTTCAAAACTTGTTCAGGAATTTTTGATTCGTCAAAAATTGTGGGCGTGGCAGGGCGGGGCTTATCGGACTTAGAGAAATAATTATAAAAATCTTTAAAAATCAATTATCTGGCCAATTTGAAGCAAACTTGGCAGGAATGTCCCTTGAATGACTGTTTTCAACACATGTTCATGAATTTTTGATTGGGTGAAAAATGTGGGCGTGGCAGGGCGGGGCTTATCAGACTTCGCGAAATCATTGAATAATTCTTCAAAAATCTTCTTCTCCTCAACCACTCAGCCGATTCTTACCAAACTTGGCAGGAATGTTCCTTGGGTGACCCTTTTCAAAACTTGTTCGTGAATTTTTGATTCGTCAAAAATTGTGGGCGTGGCAGGGCGGGGCTTATCGGACTTAGAGAAATCATATGTAAATATTTAAAAATCAATTATCTGGCCAATTTAAAGCAAACTTGGCAGGAATGTCCCTTGAGTGACTGTATTCAACACTTGTTCATGAATTTTTGATTGGGTGAAAAATATGGGCGTGGCAGGGCGGGGCTTATTCTTACCAAACTTGGCAGGAATGTTCCTTGGGTGACTCTTTTCGAAACTTGTTCGTGAATTTTTTAATCGGGGATTTTTTATCAAAATTGGCAGGAATGTTCATTGGGGGACTTATTTCAAAGTTTGTTCGTGAATTTTTGATTTGCAAAAAATGTGGTAATGGCAAGGCAGGGCTTATCAGACTTAACGAAATCATGAGAAAAAAGCAATTAAACAGTAAATTTGAACCAAATCCTACAGGAATGTTCCTTGATTGACTGTCTTCAATGCATGGTTGTGAGTTTTAGGTTTATTGAAAAATATGGGCATGGCAGGGTGAGGCTTGG
Organism: Fragum sueziense; assembly: GCA_963680895.1. Taxonomy (NCBI): domain Eukaryota; kingdom Metazoa; phylum Mollusca; class Bivalvia; order Cardiida; family Cardiidae; genus Fragum; species Fragum sueziense. Next base: position 22,396,703 of record OY804601.1, read on the forward strand.
GGATTGTTAAATGTGTTGTTTGGTCTGTTGATTTTTTGTTTGCTCTATTTCCCAATTGATCAGCTCACAGTTCAAATGAAATCAATTTCTCAAAATGCACAAAAACTGCGCTTTTGGGGGGTATGATCACTTTCAGTGATATTCTAGTTCTATCTGGCCTATTTTTTGAGTTATTGCCCTTTGTTATTTTTCATACTTCATTTTTGTCCAGGGCATATCTCGAAAAATATAATAGCTAGGACCATGAAACTTTTACTAATCTGCTCCCCCTGTCGACAAAAAGCAATGTTACGGGCGTATCTTGTGACAGTTTGACACCTTGTTGTCATTTGGAAAAGGATTCATAAGTGACAAAATTTTACAAACTCAATATGTAAGCTGTTCCTTCATTTTCCACAATGTTTTCCATGGCCATTATTTGGTGGGGAGTCAAAAAGAGTCGTTGTGTGGTAATGGGTTAACCTTAACATGAAAATTTAAAATTGGCCAAATAAAATTCTCCAAAAGTATTCAAGATATAAAACAGAATTTACACCCATTAGAAATCTGATGCCTGTACATGGTCGATACAATGTGCAAAATCCATTATCCTGTCTTTGAATAATTAATTTTGTGCTGTCCTATTTGACATGCAATCTTTAAAACTTTAATTGGTCCTTGATCATTGATTTTGTCCAGAAAAATAAACAAAATACAGTACATTATTAATAGGGAGTGCTCAATAATTGGTCTAATGGTTGCTGAATGGAGCAGAGATCAGCAGATCTATACACATGGTTTTCCCTAGCACACAAAATTGTGAGTGTGTAGTTTTAACTTAGATGACCCCCTTAAAATTATCAGCTGGGACATGAAGAAACATTGTTACATTTGGCATGACTCGCTAATTTGAAGACCAGGGGGACATAATGACACCCACTAGAAAAAGTTGAGGGAAAACTTCAATTACATCAATCCATTCCAATATTATGAAGCTTTTTGATGTCAGAGAAAGGCTTTGAAAGACAATGTGAAAAATGTGGAAATTGTTTGTGTTAAGCAATATCTACATTTCCTACTGCTTCCTTCCCAGAAAGAGCTTAAATTTTAAAATCTCATACATTTGAACTTGTCATATGCAACATCATTGGGTTTGAGTGAGTTGAACATTTTTGTCATCTCAGTCAGGGTTAAACATTTAATGCTAGATATTACAGGCATGAGAACAACATTGGGGCAGTGGGGGTATGCATTGGTAGATGTTTCATTGCATTATATATGGCCAGAAAGAAGGGAAGGTAGCACAGATACCAAGTTTTTCACTTTCTATCAAGGATTGACAGTTTCCTAAATATGCTATAAGAAACGAAAAAGGCAGGTATGTAAGTTGAAGATACAGACATAATTTAAAAGTACTAAATGAACTTGATAAAACAATTTCCCTAGAAAGAAATGATCTACTCATGCAGACTGACCAATCCATACAAAATGTCTTGAATATTTTTATGCCATTGTATCGAAAGATCGAGGGCATATTGTTCTTCTGTTGTCTGTCTGTCCATCTGTATGTCAGCCTGAAACTTAATGTGAAAACAAAATTGACCTTTTCTCCAAAAGTATAGAAAAACACATCTTTTTTCTACATGGTTTGCATGTTGAATAAACTAGCGTTGAACTTCATAACGAATTTGGAAGCTGTTCTATCTGCAGGACATGTGTTTAACTCATTACCACACAATGACTCTTTTTGACTCCTCACAAGATAATGGCTTTTGGAAAACATTGTGGAAAATGAAGAAATTGCGTATGACAAGCAATGTTTTCTACCAAAAAAGTTCAAAAGTTTTAAAAATTCATTAACTTTGAATTGTTGACTGCGACATCTTTGAATTTGGACCAGTCCAGAATTTGTCGTTTGGGAAAGGGTTAACCAATTAGAAAATGCTTGGAAAAACATTGTGAAAAATGAAGAAATTGCTTGTGACAAGCAATTTCTTCATTTTTAGCTCCACTGGCCGACAGGCCAGCGGGCTATTGTCATGGCGCTGTGTCCGTCGTGCGTGCGTCCGTCCGTGCGTCCGTCCGTAAACTTTTCCTTTAAAAATCTTCTTCTCAAAAACTACCAGATGGATTCCAACCAAACTTCACAGGAATGTTCCTTGGGTGACCCTCTCTCAGATTCCTTCAAAGAATTCTGATTGAAGTAGAAAGTCTGGAGTTATCTGCCCTTGAATGTCAAAAATGGCCGATTTGACTTTGTTTTCACTCTAGCAACTACAAATATTGACCAATCAACACAAAATTTTGACAGAATGATGGTGACTATAAGGTCTTGCCTGGGTATAATTTTCAGCCTGATCTGAATTTTACATCATGAGTTATGTGCCCTTGAAATTGACAAAATTGCCATTTTCGGCTTTATTTCGACTTTGTTTTCACTTCAGCAACTACAAATATTAACCAATCAACACAAAACTTGGACTGAATGATGGTGACTATTAGATCTTGCTTGGTATAATTTTCAGCCTGATCTGAATTTTACATCATGAGTTATGTGCCCTTGAAATTGACAAAATTGCCATTTTCGGCTTTATTTTGACTTTGTTTTCACTTCAGCAACTACAAATATTAACCAATCAACACATAACTTTGACAGAATGATGGTGACTATAAGATTTTGTTTGGGTGTAATTTTCAGCTAGATTTGAATCTTACATCATGAGTTATGTGCCCTTGAAATTGACAAAATTGCCATTTTCGTCTTTATTTTGACTTTGACTTTCAGCAACTACAAATTTTGACCAATCAACCCAAAATTTTGACAGAATGATGGTGACTATAAGATCTTTCCTTGGTATATTTTTCAGCTCGATCTTAATTTTACATTATGAGTTATGTGCCCTTGAAATTGACAAAATTGCCATTTTCGGCTCTATTTTGACTTTGTTTCACTCAATCAACTACAAATATCGACTAATCAAGACAATACTTGTACAGAATGTTGGTGACCATAAGATCTTACATTGGTGTAATTTTCAGCTTGATTTGATTGTTACATCATGAGTTATGTGCCCTTGAAATTGACAAAATTGCAATTTTCGGCTCTATTTTGACTTTGTTTTCACTCTTGCAACTACAAATATTGACTTATCAAGACAATACATGTACAGAATGTTGGTGACTATAAGATCTTGCCTTTGTATAATCTTCAGCTTGATCTGAACTTTATGTCATGGGTTACGTGCCCTTGAAATTGACAAAATTGCCATTTTCGGCTTTATTGTCACTTTTACAACCATTAGTATTAATTAATCAATACAATAACTTTCACAGAATTTTACTGACCATAAGATCTTACCTGCTTGAAATTTTCAGCTTGCTTTATTGTGCAGCCTGAACCTTTGAAATTGCATTCAACAAGACAAACAATCAGGCCTGTGGAGCGCTTCCAGACCGCCAGGGCTGTCTAGTCCAAAATGTTTCCTTAACCAAAATGGAATGATTTCTAAATTTTCATCAACTTGAAATTATTGTCTGCAGCTTCTTTGAATTTGGACAGGTCCAAATTTTGTCGTTTGACAATGGGTTAACATAAAGACTGTCACTGTGAATAGAGCAATTTGTAATTTTATAATTGATTTCATAATTAAGATTGGATTTGTCTTAGAAGTCTTTCAGAAGTCACTGTCTGAATATAAAACTCTTTGTCTCAGTTTCTTCTAAAATGAAAGTTTTACTGTAAACAGGATTTTTTCACAAACTATGAAGTCCTTGAACTACAGAGGTCATATAATTATACAAGATAGTTGGGCAGATAATTATGGCACTATGATCGCTTACTTTCTCAGGAATTCTTTGTTCAAGGGTTACAATGAATGATGCCAAGAGCATATTTGTGTTGTACTGATTATTTTTAAGAATAATTGGATAAGTTCAGTGTGCCTTAATGGTGCTTAAGGCTAAACCTTTCCCAAATGGCAAGAAATTAGATCAGTTATAGAAAGCTGCTACATACAACAAAATGGATGTTGACAATGTCAGGATTTGTGTAAAAAATAGCACAAAAAATTGAGGCAAAAGAAGAAAATGCTCCTTGTCAGCATTTTTAGGTCACCTGACCGAAGGTCATGGTGACCTATTGCGACCGCGTTTTGTCTGTCGTCGTGCGTCGTCCGTCGTCCGTCGTCCGTCGTCCGTCGTGCGTTAACTTTTAACATTTTCAACTTCTTCTTGAGAACCATTGGACGGATTGCAACCAAACTTGGCAGGGAGCATCCCCATGGAAAGCCGCTTCAGATTTGTACGAATCATGGAGTTATCTCCCTTTGGGGCCCCATAAGGGGCCTAAAAGGGGTTAAATAGGGTACATCTTAAAAAATCTTCTTCTCATGAACCGGCTGTTGGATTGGATTCACATTTGGTATTTAGAGTCTTTAGGGCAAGGACAACAAAGTTTGTACAAGAGAAAAAAATCCGTCCAGAAATGGCTGTGCTGGGGATGGGGGATGGGAGGGGGGGTCGCGTTATTAGTTAACTTAACATTTTTGACTTCTTCTTGAGAACCACTGGACAGATTACAACCAAACTTGGCAGGGAGCATCCCCATGGGAAGCCGCTTCAGATTTGTATGAATCATGGAGTTATCTCCCTTTGGGGCCCCATAAGGGGGCCTAAAAGGGGTTAAATAGGGTACATCTTAAAAAATCTTCTTCTCATGAGCCGGCTGTTGGATTGGATTCACATTTGGTATTTAGAGTCTTTAGGGCAAGGACAACAAAGTTTGTACAAGAGAAAAAAATCCGTCCAGAAATGGCCGTGCTGGGGATGGGGGGATGGGAGGGGGGGGGGGTCGCGTTATTAGTTAACTTAACATTTTTGACTTCTAATTAAGAACCATTGGACGGATTACAACCAAACTTGGCAGGAAGCATCCTAAAATAGAAAGCCGCTTCAGATTTTGTACAAATCATGGAGTTATCTCCCTTTGGGGTCCCATAAAGGGCCAAAAAGGGGGTAAATAGGGTACATCTTAAAAAATCTTCTACTCATGAACCGGCCTTTGCATTGGATACACATTTGGAAGTTAAAGTCTTTAGGGCAAGGACTAAAAAGTTTGTACAAGAGAAAAAAATCTGTCAATAAATGGTCGTACTGGGGATGGGGGATGGGAGGGGTTCGCAATATTATTTAACTATTAACATTTTCTACTTCTTTTTGAGAACCATTGGACAGATTTCTACCAAGCTTGGCAGGAAGCATCCCATTGGGAAGCCGCTTCAGATTTTTACAAATCATGGAGTTATCTCCCTTTGGGGCCCCAAAAGGGGGTAAATAGGGTACATATTAAGAAATGTTATATTGTTGGATTGAATTCACATTTGGTATTTTAGTCTTTAAATAAGTTTGTACAAGAGAAAAAAGACTGTCAAGAAATGGTGGTGCTGGGGGTTGCGCTATTACCCGGTAGTTAACTTTTAACATTTTCCTTAACTGTTTCTGCTCATTTGATTCAGGTGACCGATAAGGCCCTCTGGGCCTCTTGTATTCTTTGGCCTTCTTGTTTTCTTGTGTCTTTTCAATTAGGTGCATCAAATCTCGGTCTTGTTTGGGAAAGGTTTAATGGTGCTCAAGGCTGAGTTTCGTTACTTTATCAAGTAGGGTAATACAATTAACAAAGTGCAAAACTGTTTCCTAGGAAAAAAAACCCTCTAGATTTTTAGCTCACCTGAGCACGAAGTGCTCAAGGTGAGCTATTGTGGTCACTTTTTGTCCGTCGTCCGTCTGTCCGTCTGTCTGTCCGTCCGTTCACAATTTTGTGTTTACACTCTAGCATCTACAAATATAAGCCAATCTTGACCAAAGTTGGTCAAAACATGTATGGCCATAAGATCTCGGATGAGTTCGATTATGGGTCAGATTGAACTAGAAATGCAGGAGTTATCTGCCCTTGAATGCGAAAAATACTTAGTTTTGACATTGTTTACACTCTAGCATCTACAATTATTGATCAATCAAGACAAATCTTGGACATAACATTGCAGACCATAAGATCTCGGATGAGTTTGATTTTCAGTCTGATCTGACCAGAAAGATGAGAGTTAGTGCCCTTGAATTTGACAAAATTGCCATTTTCGGCTGTTTTTGACCTTGTTTACACTCTAGAATCTACAATTATTCATCAATCAAGACAAAACTTTGACACAATGTTTGGGACCATGAGATCTCGGATGAGTATTATTTTCAGTCTCATCTGATCAGAAAGTCGAGAGTTACTTGCCCTTGAATTTGACAAAATTGTCATTTTTAGCTGTTTTCGACGATGTTTACACTCTAGAATCTACAATTATTGATCAATCAATCCAAAACTTGGACACAATATTGGGGATCATAAGATCTGGGATGAGTTTGATTTTCAGTCTTATCTGATTAGAAAGTTGAGAGTTATGAGCCCTTGAATTTGACAAAATTGCTGTTTTTGACTGTTTTAGACCTTATTTACACTCTAGAATCTACAATTTTTGACCAATCAAGACAAATCTTGGACACAAGGTTGGAGGCCATAAGATCTCAGATGAGTTTAATTTTCAGTCTGATCTGACCAGAAAGATGAGAGTTATGTGCCCTTGAATTTGATAGAATTGCCGATTTCGGCTGTTTTTGACATTGTTTACACTCTATAATCTACTATTATTTATCAATTAAGACAAAACTTGAACACAATGTTTGAGACCATAAGATCTTGGATAAGTTTGATTTTCAGTCCGATCTGATAAAAAAGTGGAGAGTTATGTGCCCTTGAACTTGATCAAATTGCTGTTTTCGGCTGCTTTAGACCTTGTTTACACTCTAGAATCTACAATTATTGACCAATGAAGACAAATCTTGGACACAATGTTGGATATGATAAGATCTTGGATGAGTTTGATTTTCAGCCTGATCTGACTAGAAAGTGGAGAGTTGTGTGCCCTTGAATTTGACAAAATTGCTGTTTTCGGCTGTTTTGACCTTGTTTATACTCTAGAATCTACAATTATTTATCAAACAAGACAAATCTTGGACACAATGTTGGGCACGATGAAATCTTGGTTGAGTTCAATTTTCACAATGTTATTGACCATAAGTTTGTTTTCAGTCTTAAAGTCATAAATATTTTTTGAATTGAAGAAAAGTGTTGCTTATATCATTTTGGTTCAGGTGAGCGATATAGGACCATCATGGTCCTCTTGTTTTCTTAGAAATACAAAATATATTTTTTTATGAGTAAAAGTTAATTTAGAGCTAGATTTCAAAGAACGGCCATTATGTGGCATGAGAAAATATATATAATTCTTAAAGAATGTTTTTGAAAAAATAAAAAGAAAAAAAAGAAGCTCAGATGCGAGACAAAGCTACCTTTAAGTTACCATAAAAGGCCATAAAGTGAATCTATATACCCCCTGCCCTTCAAACAAAGTTTGGGGGTATATAGGAATCATCCTGTCTGTCTGTCAGTCCATCCACATTTCTTGTCAGCACAACTGACCTCCCAAAAGGCTAGAGGGATTGTAATGAAAATTCACAGGAGTTAATTATAACAACCTGACTTGGATATTCCCATGGAGAAATTTATTGCTGTCAGAGGTCAATGAAGGGAGATAATTTGACAGAGACAATTTCTTGTCAGTGCAACTCCTCCCAAATGGCTGGACAGATTTGATTGAAAATTCCAGCAGTTCTTGTTTATCTTTTTCTTTCACCATTGTCTGTCTGTCCAAAACATGATATAGAAAGATGCTACAAAAACTAATTTCTTCTGTGACAGTTACTGTCACAAACACACCTTATTCTTTGATACCATTGTTGTTTGTGACAGTCAAGGAAAAACACAAAGGTTGTGAGCCAAAAGCTGTTAAAGATGCATCAGTGTTTCACAAACAATTATCACAAACTATATATATTTCTAAGGTTTTCAAAGAAAAGCAACAACATATTGTTAAGTGAAAACCAAACGGCAAAATTTGTACCAGTCCAAATTCAAAGATGTTACAGACAACAATTTCAAAGAAGTTGAAATGTTTTTGGGGATATTTGGTAGAAAACATTGTTGGAAATGAAAAAATTGCTTGTCACAAGCAATTTCTTCATTTTCCACAATGTTTTCCTGAGCCTGTACCTTGTTGGGTGTCAACAAGCTTGTGAATAGGTTTAGGAGTAAAGGTTTCAGGAATCAGGGGCAAAAGAGCATAAAATTGAATAATTCCAATGTGTCTGCCTGTTTTAAGCCAGAAATCATTAATGCAAATATTCAGGCAAGACTCCATAATGAATACCAGCAAACTGGGCATTGTATGCTAATGTTCTGATAAAAACGTGCAAGACTTAGAAATTTTAACCTTTTAACACTTTGCTAATGCCACCTTTATACGACTTTAGCAACCAAAAGTGGTCAAGACATCATTAGGCCAAAAGGAAAAATGAAATTAGCCTGAATTTTTGTCTTTCATACTTTTCTTTGCCATAATGTTAAGCTTTTCTACCTTAATAAAGGAATAATTTGTCATTCTGATTTCTTGGAATATTGCATGTTGTAATACTTCTTTGTTTGGAAATTTAGTATATAGTGAAGTATAATTTTAATTTCCATATCAGGATTGTCTTCTTTTCTCTCACTCCTTTTCAGAGCTGTCTCGATATAGAAGCAGTAATGCCAAGGATGGTTCTGAGAAAGAGTTAAGACAGTACAACTATCTTTAGATAGGTAAAAGAAATATGATAAAATTGCAATTCCAATTTTCAGGCTGAAAAAAAGAAAGATATTGATTGGTGCATTAATGTATCTCTTAAAACATGAATCTTTTATAACCTCAGAAAATTTTTATTACTTTGCTGATGATAAATTCCTTCATTCTATCTTTGTCCTGAGACGTTTTATTGTCGTGTAGTAACTAAATCAAATGTCAGAGAGGCTCTTGTACTGCTGACTTTATAATTGAAATGTTACTTTCTTTGTGAGAGTTTTCGGGGAAAAGTTACTTGGGTATCTCAGATGTTTATGCTCATGCTTTGCTTCTTTTGCATGGTTTCCAGGAGTATTGCTGCATATAAGGACAATTACTGTCTTCAAGAAAAAAATCAACTCCTTACCAAAAAACAGAATCTTTTGAGCGGGGTCCAGTTTGAGAATGGCTGCAGGGGACTGCAAAATTGGTGTTCGTACTATGTTCATACTAAAGCAATTTGTTTATGCTATATAACATGTAAAATATTTAAGGAAAAAGTAGGAAATGCTACCTACCAGCATTTATATATACTTCCCTTTTTGTCTCAATGTCTTCCCAAACCATTTCTATAACATGATCAAAGACATCAAAACAATGTCTCTTTTCGGAATAGGGCTATTTAGGTCATCCGCTGACCAGTTTGGGCATATGCTTTGGTTCAAGTTTTACATGCTCCTGTCATTATCTCTTTCTTCTCATGATAATGCTCAGAGTCTATATGAAAAAATTATGAATATCGTTCACCAGGAACCAATTTCATCTAATTGTATAAGACATATTTCATTCCTACCATTGTCTTACACCATTTGTAAATGCCATTGTTGTTCTAAGCTGTCAGTAAGACATTGGTAAAGGTCCGGTCACATATGATTCGGCTTCCATCCATATCACATGCAAAATTATACTGCACAGGTCCCTGTAGACGTGCTCCAGCCGTGATGTGGATGCGGAATGGTGCATATGACCAGGCCTTGAGTCGCAAATACGTCTTGAATACTTCAATGAGATTGTAGATTGAGATATAATGATTGTTTGGGAAATGGTTAAGTGCAGATTTTATGACAAAAGAATGAAAACATTTTCTGTAATTCCTGTGAGATATAACAAGATTATAGTTGTTATAGAACCAGAGTTGATATGGGGCATTATTAACCCTTTCCCAAACAAAACCAACTGGGATGTAACCATTGGTGTCCCTAAATGGAAAAGCTAGGGCAAAGATAACCAGCATTTTCTTCTTTTGTCTCAATATTTTATGTTCTATATTGTACTGAATTCCTATGCAAATCAAAATCCATTTTGTCTCTTAGAACAGCTTTCAACTCTTAACAGTCTAATTGTAATTTTTGGTGGAAAAAGTTAATTGGTTCTAGGAATTATTTATGAGAAAGTGTTCTACCATATTAATTGATGAATCACCTTATTGTACCAGGGGTGGAAAATGCAGCTTTGTTACACTTCTTTCCCCCAAATTTGGTAATATTTTCAGTAATGTGTCCTTGGCCCAATCCAGAAAAAAAAGTAATTATATGGACCATTTTTGCACTAATTTTTTTTTACCTTACCATTTTTATGCCCCGGTACCGAAAGATTGGAGGCATATTGTTTTACTTATGTCCGTAATATTGGCCATGTCGACATTGTTGGGCATTGGTGTTTCACAAACATGTCTTTTTTAACTGGAGGCCGCGACCCTATCGCAGTTGGTAGCGCATCTACCTGTCATTCGAAAGGTCCCAGGTTCGATACCCCTTCTGACAAAATTGTCACCAACCAATGGGTTTGAAATCATTAACCTATGTGGGCGAGCAGCTGGAGGCTCGGTAAGGGTGTTGTGGTAGTACTGGTTTAAGAAACAACAGGAATCCATGGGTAGGTGCTTCAGCCGCCGCGATATGACCCTGGCAGTTGAAAACAGTAAAAAACCCGAATAAACTCAAACTTCTTTTACTGGAAGCCTTTTAGGGCACATGCAAGCTTAGAATGACCCTGATGCTATTTTGTGTTTACTAATACAAATGGTATTATCATGCAGGCATAATAATTTGTCTTAAAGCTTGCGGCCTTTCTTCTTTATCTTGATGCTTTATAATGCAACTTCATTTAATTCCAATCTTATGCAATCATCCTTTATTAGTCCTTGAAATTATTCATGAGAGCCTGCTCTACCATCTCAATTGATTAATCATCATCTTGTACTAGGGTTGAAAAATGCAGATTTCTTTCGGTTAAATACCAAATTTGATAATAAAAAATCAGTGGGAGATTTATTCAGTCTATCACTTTTCCAAATCATATCACCCATGTCCCCCTCTCACCAAGTTTTTGGGGGTCAGACTGTCCACATCAGACAGTCTATCAGGTTGTTGGTGGCTCTGCAGCTTTTTATATGCCTGAAGGGATGTATTATCTTAACCCATTACCATACAATGACTCTTTTTAACTCCCTACAAGATAATGGCTTTTGAAAATATTGTGGAAAATGAAGAAATTGCTTGTGACAAGCAATTTCTTCATTTCCCACAATGTTTTCTACCCCAAAGGTCATAAAGTTCCAAAATTTGATCACATCAAAAGTGTCGTCTGCAACTTCTTTCAATTTTGATCACCCTACTTTTTGTTGTTTGGTAATGGCTTAAAGCCCTGGTCGACCATCTATCTGTGTGTCTGTCTCTCCGTCTGTTAGCAATATCTTGTGTGGTCAAACTTACCAAAATGAATCTCCATGGTGTTGAGTTGTGCACAACACTTATGGAATGCCGATAATTCTTCGTTCTTGAGTTATCTGCCCTTGAATTGAAAAAAAGGCCAATTTTACTGACAAGCCCGTCTCGTGTATATGCAATGGTCCACGAAGCTCTTGCTAATTTCTCCATTTCTTATAAACTATGAAATGGATTTAATTCATGCTTTACCGCATGAGACTCAGTAACAAGCAGATGAATTATTGAATAACCACAAAAAATTAAGAAAATTATGCTAAAATGTAAAATTTATAAATGCTTAATTAAGTCAAAATGTTGTCTAAAAGCTTATAACCATTGTTTTGCAGTAAAAATTGCAAAAAAAGACAACATTTACAGCAATTTTGTAAGCAATCCTACAGAATTGATTAACTTCACACCCAGTCTATAACCTAAGTACCCCCTGGAGATCTTTACTTGTCCAAATTATGGATTGTTCTGTATTATTCTGATACATCTAACTTGTCACAAAATTTCCCTAGATAGTGTTTTGTTACTGTCAACTAGATCATATTTTAGAACAAATATTCTTCTTGCCTTATTCACTTGCAATTTTTCTCAAGCTTTTATAATTTCCATCATATGAAAAACTTTGCCTCTTCTTATTAATGAATGTACAATTTGTAGCATTTAATCTGGAAGGCCTGATAAAAGGTCAAGGTCAATTATTAAAATTGCCCCACATTAATGCTTTTTGACACTCCTGAATAAAAGGTTGGAGAAAACATAGTGGAAAATGAAGAAATGTCTTGTAAAAAGGAATTTCTTCATTTCACTTAATGTTTTCTATCCCAAAAGACAAAAAAGTGTAAGTTTCTTTCACTTGAAATTGTTGTTTGCAACATCTTTGAATTCAGACCAGTCTAAAATTTTGCCATTTGGTTAAAAGGTTCTATGAATCTACATGACTCTTGCACTAACACATCCAAATGGGTGATAGTTCATCATTGATTCTTGTCTCTCAAAATCATTAACTGTTAATGAGTTCATATTGGTTAAGTCTTATCTGCAGAGCTACAGATAAAAGGGGAATATAACATTTCAAATCCTGAATTATTCTCAAAATCCTTATGATGCTGGTACTCATTAGAATCGCCTTATCAAGGCGATTCTAATGAGTACCAACAACATAGGGTTTAACATTGAAATATAAAAAACACAGAAATTGATTAATATCCCTGTTTATCTGCTACCATTTCTATAGAAAACATCTCAGTAGCTGTATTTGCAATTGGATAGTTCGTCATTGATTCTTTTTTCTCCAATATTTACAGTCCACGAGTTTGTATTGGCAGAATCGATGGAGTAAATATCGGGAGTTTTTATGTCGCATTACCCTGATTGCTGTGCTAACTGGATACAAATGTTTCTGCGGCTACGATCCCAGTGACGTGGTTTTGGATAGTGAGTAATCGTGGTTTTGGAGAGTTGCAGGCATCTGGCTTTTGGATAGCTTTAAGTTGTTGGTAAGTGGAGATTACTGCAAATTGTTTAGATATTATAAATGGTGAAATTAAATGCTTTGTATACAGATATCACTGATATTTGACTAAGGAATATATTACTGCTTTTCAATGAAAATCTTGTAACTGCAGCTTAAACAAGCTGCAGTTACATGGTTTTAGTTGAAAAGTGACGATAAATCTATTATAAGAATAGCTCAAGTCTAATATTATAATGCTTGGCAAAGATATATAGTCTGGAAGAACATGCATGCTGCTATAGAATATAAAAACCCAAATAAAGCACATGAAAGTATTCAGGCAAACAGAGAAAATGGTTCCCTCTTTTGCTTTAAAAAGAAATATCTTCCAATTCCTATTTCATTTGGGCCATCAAAATCAAGACTTTTTTTGGAAAAGAATAAGATTAACTCAATAGCTTGAAGTCTGATATTCTAGGCTTACCCCCCCCCCCCCCCATCCAATGTTGGCCAAAAATGCCTAATTATCCTTAATTTACACTGAAAATTTAGGGAAAATCCAATTCAGTCCCCCCCCCCCCCCTATCCAGACACAGGGGCTTCTGCCACCCCAATATGAAATTGTTCCTACGGGCCTGGCTTGATTAAAGCTGGAGTTATGAGGTTTTGCAATGACACCAGCAATGTGCTTTAGTTGAACTAACTTGGTAGATAGTCTACTATTTTGTCTCTTGACTTGATTAGGAGAGAGAATAATTTGGTTCTTGGCAATTTTTGTAAACTCAAATTAGCTAGTTTGCAGGGAATGGAATAATATTCCTTGGAAATTTTAGTGCGACATTTTGATATTCATGACTTTTCATATTATATGGCTTCAACGGTCACATGACATGGGGAATGTCACAGAGAGTTGTTTCATAAAGGCCACATGTCCTATCTGTTTGTAAAAACTTTATCATTGGCCAAAGCTTTTTATCCTGATGTGATTCAGCTATCAAGATTTCTTTCAAGACATTTTAGTCAAGATTGTACAGTCAAATATCCAAGTCATCAAGCTGTAAAGCTGTTTTGGAAAATTTATGTTTCACTTGTAATAATGGTATTTCACATGGCTTTGATAGTTGAATGTATTCTTGTAATATTGTTTTATTAAATTCAACAGAATAGCTTCTTCAATGTTTAAAACTTTTTGCCTATCTTTTCGCTGTAGCAATTTAATTTGATAGTACAGTACCCTTTCCAAAGCAAATGTTGACATCCATAGCCAAAAAGCTTATGAAAACAGTGAGTCGAAAGAAGGAAATGTTTGTTATATTGTAAATGCAGCAGCTTTGAACTTGGACCAGTCTACAGTTTGTCTTTCTAGAAAGTTTTGAATGGATAATCTAGTTCATCATATTGTTGGTTACATTCAATAATACAGTAACTTCTGCATATTTAATATGTAAGTTACAACAATATTGAATGTAACCCAAACAATGTGATTATGTCTTATGGGAAACAGGAAAATGACTTCATGAATTTTTTATCAATCATTTCATGCTGTTCTATAGATCGTTTTATTGATAGCATTACTTAACCCTTCCTAAATGACATATTTTCAAACTTTCCCGTGGTGTTTTTAGACCAGTGTGCAGACATACCACGCATCCCTATGGAAATTTTTTGCCAAGTTTTAAAATCATTATATTTTTAGAATTTAGATAAATATAATATCGCTGCTTTTCAAAACACAAGACTGCCACTCTAGGACAAATCTTGGGATTGAAGGTATCCCACTCTTCAAACAACATCATTTTAGGATCGTCTAATGCATTCAAATGCTTCTGCAGATAACAAATGAGATATTGATAGGTATAAATTTTGTCTATGATACAGCACAGAAATATCGCTGCCAAAGGAAAAAATGCTGGTTGTCGGCATTTTTATACGCCCGAAGGGTCGTATTATGTTATGGCCCCGCTCGTCCGTCTGTCCGTCCGTCTGTCCGTCCGTTAGCAATTTCTTGTGTGCGCAATTCCTCCTACAGTTTTGATTAGAATTTGATCAAACTTGCCACAATAAATCTCCATGGTGTCTAGTTGTGCACCTCGCTTACGGAATTCAGATAACTTATTTCGTTCTTGAATTATTTGCCCTTGAATTAAAAAAATGCCCATTTTCTTGTGTGCACAACTCCTCCTACAGTTTTGATCAGAATTTGATCAAACTTGCCACAATGAATCTCCATGGTGTTTAGTTGTGCACACCGCTTACGGAATTTAGATAACTGTTTTCGTTCTTTAATTATCTGCCCTTGAATTTAAGGAAAAATGCCCATTTTCTTAAAAATGCCCATTTTCTCCTTCTACTTCTACAGTTTCAACCGGAATATTAATCAAACTAGCCACAATGAATCTCTATGGTGTCTTGTTGTGCAAACAAAATTTTGATAACTTTTCATGTTTGAATTATCTGCCCTTGAATTGAAAAAATGGCCAATTTTTACTGACAAGCCCCTCTCGGGCGTATATGCGCCACTCTGCGAAGCTCTTGTTTTCTTTTGCCTCAATGTTTTCAAAAGTCTTTTTTTTATAGACATCAAATGTCTTGCCTGGTAGAGGTTTAATTAGGCAGCTGTCCCTGTGATTGATAGCAGGGACAGTTCTTTCCTCTGTGATGATTCAGCATTTTCTCCTTTTGTCTCAATGTTTTCTCAAGTCTTTTTTTATTTTGGACATCAACTGTCTTGTCTGTTAGAGGTTTAATTATGCAGGTGTCAGTCTGATTGATGTCTCGGACAGTTTTTTCCTCTGTGGATTTTCTTGTTCCTCCAGTCCAATTAAATCTTGTAACATGATGCAAAACACTTCTAAATTCTAGACAGAACTACTTCATTAGTGGCACATTTTCTCTGAACACTTGTTACATAGACATTCTCTGTCTAAACCCATTTCCTTATAGTGACGCTTTTTGATGCCCTACAAGATAATGGCTTTGGAAAACGTTGTGGAAAATGAAGAAATTGCTTGTCAAATGAAGAAACTGCTTGTGACAAGCAATTTCTTCATTTCCCACAATGTTTTCTAACCCAAAATGGAAAAAGTTTCAAAATTTAATCAACTTGGAGTTTTGGCCTGCAACCCTATTCAATTTGGAATAGTCCAAAATTTTGCCATCTGATAATGGGTTAAATCCAGTAAGATGGTGCAAAACACTTCGAAATTCTAGACAGAATTACTTCCTTAGTGGCACATTTTCTCTGAATACTTGATACAGAGACATTTTGTTTCTTAAACCATTGCCACATAGTGACGCTTTTTATTATACGCCGCCGGAGGCGGACGTATATTGGCGTCATCTTCTCCGTCTGTCCGTCCGTCCATCCGTCCGTCCGTACGTACGTCCACTTTTCTTGTCAACGCAACTCCTCCTAAGTTTCTGGCTGGATCTTCTTGAAACTTGGTCAATGTTATCACCTCAATTGGTAGATGTGCATGAAGGAAGGATTTTATGGTTCATTGATTTTTGCCTGAGTTATGCCCCCTTAAAACTTAGTCTCTGGGGCGGCGTATATTGTGACCATGGCACTCTTGTTGATGCCTGTCAAGATAATGGCTTTGGAAAACATTGTGGTAAATGAAGAAATTGCTTGTGACAATCAATTTCTTCATTTCCAACAATGTCTTCTAATCCAAAATGGAAATTTTTTCAAAATTCAATTAACTTAAATGATTTGATTAGTCCAAAATTTTGCCATCTGGTAATGGGTTAAATCTAGTAACTTGATGCAAAACACTTCCAAATTCTAGACTGAACTACTTCATTAGTGGCACATTTTCTCTGGACACTTGTGACATTCTCTGTCTTACTGTCTCTGCAAATATCCTAGGCAATATTTCTGTCTATTTTGTGTAAGCCATCTCTTGCAAGTCCAGTGGTTTTTAACAGTTTCCCAAATGGTACAATTTTAAGTTGGTCCAATTTGAAAGCAGCTTCTGGAAACAAAAAAGGTGTTGATAAGGATATGATTTGTGTAAAATACAGCATAGAAAATATTGGGGCAACAGGAGAAAGTGCTGATTGCATCAATGCTTTCCAAAGCCGGGTTGCCATACCTCAGGGAAAAGTCAAGGAAATTTAAATTTGTTCAAGGTCAGGGAATTTTGTGAACCGTCTGGGAAATTAGAAAATATTGGCAAATGTCAGGGAATTGTCAGGGAATATTGAAAAAATAAGATACAGTGCCATAAAATTAATGATTTCAACATCACCTTTAGAAATTGTCTCAATACATCGATCGCGAGTTTCTGTGACAAAGCATGTCAGGGAATTTCCAATTTCGTCAGGGAAATGTCTGGGAATTAATTTTTTGTCAGGGAATTTTGTTTCCGCTGACAAGCGGCAACCCTGCAAAGCCTATTTTCTAAGGGACGTCAAATCCAGGTCTTGCTTGGGAAAAGGTGTAAGTCCATTGTGGAAAAGACTTCTGCAAAACATTGAGGCAAAAGAAGAAAATGCTGATAACCACATTCTCTTCCTTCCTCTCAATATTCTCTTTGCTTTAATTATACAAAACTTTAGCTATACCACAGTTACTTTAAGTTTTTGAAAAGGTCTAAAAGTTTGCCATTTGGGAAATGGTTAAAAAAATCCTAGCTATCTGTATAAAAAGGTTCCATAGAAACCAATGGGGGCAAATCTTTTAAACTTTCCTTAACAGGGCCTAGTTTTCTCATCTCAAATAGAAAATGCTTAGAAAATATTAATACAATAGAAGAAAATGCTGATAACCAGCATTTCTTCTTTTGCTGTAATATTCTCTATACGTTATTGTAATCAAACTCTATATTTATCCACCAACATTCATTTTGATGTGCTCAGTAGCTTTCAAATAGGAATAGTTTATGTTTCTGTCGTTTAGGAAAGGATTTATTTTCACACATATACCAGACTATATTTATCAAAAAGAATTCATTTTTGTAAGAATTTAAGATCTCTCCAGAGTCTAATATTGCCAAATCTGTTAAAAGTCTTCAAAAAGCATACCATGTTACTAAAGAGACTTTCATTTCTTAGATAATAAGAAGAAAACATCTTCAGTAGAAGATGCTTTAAAGAGACATTTCACGATTATTTTTACATAAATCTTACTTTTATACTATCTGAAAGAGCAGCTTTTTATGCTCTCCGAAGGGAGAGCATATAGTTGCCGCTTCGTCTGTCCGTCTATCCGTCCGCCCGTCATTCCTTCCGTCCGTCCGTCCGAAGTGATTTCTCCATAACCCTTGGGCCAAACCAAATGAAACTTACCATGTGAACTCCCTATAACATAATGCCGATGTATTTTTCCCGGTTTTTGGATTTGAGGCCTCGTCATGGGAAAAGGGGACTTAAGGTAAAATATAGTTTTTCTCTAATTTCTCCTAGTCTAATGATCAGAATTTGATGAAATTTCATATTTGAGTAGTAAATCAGATGCCCTTGACAATAAACTATGTGAAATTTGGTTATAAAAATTATGTCATGCAAAAAGGGGGCTTAAGATTTGCTAGCTTTATGTTAGCTATGCATAGCATACATATTTGTCATTTCTGTCCCAACTTTAAAGGCGTATTTTTCGCTTATAAATAACAACTTCAAAGAACTGATAGTATTTCTACGCATTAGAATAAACAAGCTTTGCATCAAGACATACTTTTAAAAAATGAAACAAACGTGAAATGTCACTTTATCCCATTACCAAACAACACAATTTTAGACTGGTCCAAATTCTAAGATGTTGCAGACAACAATTTCAAGTGAATAAAATTTAAAGTATGTTGGTCTTTTTAAGTAGAAAATATTGTGGGAAATGAAGAAATTGCTTGTCACAAGCAATTTCTTCATTTTACACAATGTTTTCCCAAGCCTTTTCTTGTGAGAGAGTCAGAAGGTGTCACTATACAGTAATGGGTTAAGAAGAGATAAAACAACAACAAAAAAACTTGAGCTGAAATCTGAAAAAAGGGCTCCTATGACATTTTGGACCATATCATCCCTTCGCTCAAAATCAGATTGTGCCCAAGTGCAGATTGATCTGGATCCATTCTTCTGTCTTACAGATTCTGAAAGTCTTGAGGGAGCTATATGAGATCAATATGGATTTTAATCAGAATTTAGCCTTTCCTGATTGACCAAAAATGGGACTTTTTAAAGTTTAACCCTTTCCCAAACAGGACCTTGTTTTGATGTCCCTGATAGAAATAGCTTGGTAAAACATTAAGACAAAAGAAGAAACTGCTGATAACCAGCAGTTTCTCCTTTTGTCTCAATATTTTCTGTGCTATATTGTACACATATTCTGTCTTAAACAAGGTCCATTTGTCGTCTGCAGCAGCTTTTGAAATGAAAATTTTGAAAATTTGACATTTGGGAAAGGGTTAAAGCTACTGCAAACAACAAAATGCTTGTTGATAGAGACAGGATCCATGTACGTTATATCAGAGAATATATTGAGGCAAGCCTTTTATGGGGGAAAGTCAAAACCAAGTCTTATTAGGTAAAGCGATAAAGGCCATAGGCCCTTGTTAGAGATTTCAGCTCATATTTACATGTAAAGGGTTTCATTCAGAATCAATATACAGAAGTTTTGGCCTCCCTCAATCAGCATTTTGCCAAAAACGGGAGGTTTTATGGTATCCGTTTGATCATATTGGATTCGCTGGTGAAGCATGAGTACTTTAATTAACATCGATCTGTTTTCACTGTACATCAGGAAACTGGGCTATTTTCTTGGTAAACCTTTCCCAAGACAATCTCTGGTTAGAAATGGGATAAGGCCAACTGAGATTGTAACCGTTTGGACCTCCCTCAATCAGTATGTAAAAAAATATGCTAAAAACAGGAGGTTTTATGGTATTTGTTTGATCATATTGGATCCGCTGGTGAAACATAGGTAATTTAACCATTTCAAAAACAACAAAATTTCAGGGTGCTCTAATTTCAAAGCTGCTGCAGACGACAAAGTTAAGATTGAAAACCATTGAATTTGTGTTAAATATTGCATAGAAAATATTGAGGCAAAAGGACGGGATGTGATTGCGACATGTCGGCGATGTGTACAGAAATTTCTATTAGTTATTTATGATATCTATGCATTATAATTTTTTCCTTTTCCAAAACAACTAAGATTTAGCCTTCTTTGATCAAAATAGCCAGTAGAGTATTTAAGGCCTTTATGGCTCTCTTGTTGTATGTAAATGGAACATAATAAATCTTGCCCTAGGACTGCTGAATGAAGAATAGGAGACTTAACCCTTTCCCAAACAGCAAAAACTAAACTCTTTTGCAATCTCATGGAAGCCAATAAAGATGATGAAAAGACTTTTGGTAAAGATTGAGGTGTACAACATAACACAGGAAATATTGAGGCAAAATGAGAAAATGCTGATTATCGGCATTTTCTTCAGTTGCCTCAATATTTTCCAAAGTCTTATCCATTAGCTGTGTCAAACTGAGGTCTTGTTTGGGAAAGGTTTAACCCTTCCCCAAACAAGACCTGATTTTGACATCCCTAGGAGAAAAGGCTTATGAAAACATTGAGGCAAAAGAAGAAAATGCTGATGATCAGCATTTTCTCCATTTGCCTCAATATTTTCAATGCAATGATATACAACTTGTAAATGCTCACTCATTTTGGTTGTCTACAGCTCCTTCCAAGTCGAGCAGTCCAAAAATTTCACTATTTGGGAAAGGTTTAATGGTCTGTAAGTAGCTGGTAGGGTTAATGAAGGAAATACAGAAGGCTTGTTCCAAGAAAATCTAGAAAAATCAATGAGGGCTAACCCTTCCTATATAATCACAGGTTTTGATGACAGTAAACTATGTGAATAGCAATAGATTTTGTGCTAAAAATAGATTTGTTTAAACTGTTTTGTGTTGATAAACCATCACTGTTGTTATAACATCTCGTAACTACGGCTTCAATCAAGCCGTAGTTACGAGATTTTATAACAACACAGACAAAATGCTATTGTTTGTACAAAATTACGTCACAGTTACAGTTGTCGCCACATCGTATGGCACAATGTTTATATTTTGTTCAAATGTAATTGAACTTTAACGAAACATAAACCCGTGCCATACGATGTGGCGCCAACTGTAACTTGATAAAATTGTCCCACTATTCTGAATTTGTTAACTAAGGAAATCTTAGTTGCCAACATGTAACGTCAGTAAAATTTTGATTCTTGAACCTTGAACCTCGAAGTTTTAATAGAGTGTTGCTGTACCATCTCTTCAATGATGCTTGAACAAGTGCCTTTTATATACTCCAGCCTTTTCTTGATGTATGGTGCTGAAGTCTTCTGGAGCAGTTTGGCACATTTTTCTTCGAAAAGTTTCAGAAAAGACAAACGCTGATAGGAAAATCAATAAACATGTGACAATTTTAGTGATAAATGATAATATTGCATGTTGAGTTGGGGAATATACATAAATGAGCCACGATCTGGAAAAAGAGCCCTTACAGCATTTTGGAAAACCAAGTTTCCAGACAAGTCTTTAGTCAAGTGCAGTCCATTAGGATCCATGCTGCTAGCGTACAGTTGCGATTATTTATAAAAATGCTTTTAGAGAACAAAATGGATCCAGACTGCATATGCACAGGTTGATCTGGATCCATGTTGGTCTCAGATGCTTTTAGGACCTTTTCCCAGATCCCTTGCAGCTCTAATGTACATGAATAACTTTCTGGGAAAGTCATCAATATTGCGGAAGAAATTCTGGGAATTCTGCTATATTAATGTAACAGGGCTTTGAGGAAATGTGTCTTTTCTGGATTTGATAAATCTTTGAAACAGCACTTGATAAAAAAAAGTTATTGCAGAGCAAACAAAATTTTGTCGAGTGATTTCCCACTTTGAATTTATTACGTTAGAACAGGGTTGCCACGCGTCAGGGAAATGTCAGGGAAATTTAAATTTTTTCAAGGTCAGGGAATTGTCAGTTCAGTTTAATCAAGCTGGAGTTACAAGGTATTGCAATAGCACCAACAATGTAAAACAAAAAGCAAAGTGTTCACATATATACCACAATATATGTGACACTAGACTAGGGCTTCATCCACGCATCAATTATTAATTAGTGTCCATTCCTATTGCTTCACATAAAAGCTTGTCACATCACGTTAGTCTAGAGTCATAATCTTGAGAGAGCTGTAATCGGCATTACCAGACAACAAATTTAGAACATGGCCAACATTGAAAACTGCTGCTCTTGATCAATTAGATGATTAATTAATCTTGCTTTCAATAATTGTAATATTGATTGACCTTTTCCAAAAGTTATGAGACATGGTTTTAATGTCCCTTAGAATAGAAAATGCTTTGGAAAACATTGAGGCCAAAGAAGACAATGCTTATAATCCGCATTCTCTAATTTTGCCTGAATGTTAAGGGACTATATTGTACACAAATCAAATCTTTCTTTCATCAATTTTGCTTCTGCAGCAACTTTTAAATTGGATGGCCTTAGAATTATGCCCTTTATTTCAGACTAATTTCTAATTTTCCACTTTCACAAAATGATTACATAGAAAAGAAGAAAAGTGAAAGTTTGTCACACTAATTTCTACTTTTCTAGCAAAATTGAGTTTGTGAAAAGTAGAAACGTTTGAATTTGTCACACTGATTTCTGATAATAATTGTCAGGGACACAACTTCAAGTTTTCTACTTTTCTAGGTAACTATTTTGGTTGAAAAATGGCGAGTCACACTAATTTCAACTTTTCTAGCAAAATTAAGTTTGTGAATAGTAGAAAAGCTTTTAAAAACTTTTTCTTGCTAATTTCTGACCATTGTCAGAAACAAAATTTCAAGTTTTGTACTTTTTAGCGAGCCTGGACTTTATGTATGGGGAGCTAATGTCACAGCCCTAGTGTCGGCGTCGCGTCCCGTCCCGTCCCATCTTCACTTGAAAAACTTTAACCTGGCCTATATCTCAGGCGCTATTAGAGATACAGCCTTGATATTTCATACATGGATACATCTCGACAAGACTTTCATTTGGGACCATGACCTTTGACCTAGTGGCCTTGACCTTGGAGTTTGACCTACTTTTGAAAAACTTTAACCTGGCCTATATCTCAGGCACTATTAGAGATACAGCCTTGATATTTCATACATGGGTACATCTCGACAAGACCTTTCATTTGGGACCTTGACCTTTGACCTAGTGACCTTGACCTTGGAGTTTGACCTACTTTTGAAAGACTTTAACCTGGCCTATATCTCAGGCACTATTAGAGATACAGCCTTGATATTTCATACATGGGTACATCTCGACAAGACCTTTCATTTGGGACCTTGACCTTTGACCTAGTGACCTTGACCTTGGAGTTTGACCTACTTTTGAAAAACTTTATCTCAGGCACTATTAGAGATACAGCCTTGATAGTTCATACATGGATACATCTCGACAAGACCTTTCATTTGCGACCATGACCTTTGACCTAGTGACCTTGACCTTGGAGTTTGACCTACTTTTAAAAAAAAAAGCTGTTTTTGTGACAAGCCCCCGTATAGGCGAGCTATGTTGTCCGCAGACAACTCATGTTAGCTCACCTGAGCACGAAGTGCTCAAGGTGAGCTATTGTGGTCACTCAATGTCCACCGTCTGTCTGTCTGTCAGAAGAGAATTTGCTCAGTTATCTGCCTTTAAAATTCTACTCTAACAACCTCATACATGTATAGTGACTGATCAAGACAAAACTTGACACAGTGTTATTGACCATAAGTTTGTTTTCAGTCTTAAAGTCTTAAATTTCAACTTAATTGAACAAAACCGTGGCTCATATCATTTTGGTTCAGGTGAGCGATATAGGACCATCATGGTCCTCTTGTCTAGGTAATTATTTTGGTAGAAATATGGACGTTAGTTACATTAATTTCAACTTTTTGTGTTTTCTGCAGGTAGAAAAGTAGATGGCAGGAACAGTATTCTGTACTCAGTTTTAGCTGTTGTTGCTGTAGTTGATATCGTTGGTTTTCTTCAAAAACCTTGTGACTGCAGCTTGTTTTTAGAGTATATTGCATTGGGTTATTGGAATATTGTATTATATTGGGCCTGGTTATTGGGATATTGTATTGCATGAAGGGTGACCAAGTTAGACAAACTTCATGGAATATAGATTAGTTCCAACAAAATTCAATACTTCCTATTGCCCTGAAAAACAAATTATCTATTTGCTCAACCCTTTAACAAAATTAGGTAGACATTCCGACCATGTAGGCCCAGATTCTCTTTCCTAAAAATTTTTGGTTTGCGACAGTCCAGCTATATGCAGCTAAGCTTGGATGGATAAATCGGTATTTTCATAATACTCTATCATTCCAGGGTCTTATAAGGTTCAAACCCCTGCTTGACCAAATATCCTCGGACTTCTTGAACACTGGAGAAATACACATTTAGTGCCATATTAACTACTTGCCCCACTTATTATTTGGTAAGATTTTCATTTGAAATTAACTACTTGGCCCACTTATTATTTGGTAAGATTTTCATTTGAAATTAACTTGAAGGCAGATACAGCATCAGAAATGTGACTGCCATAAAAAAAGTGAAAATTTTTTATCTGTATAGATCCAATGGTGGTGAACTCGGCCAAAGCGAGGGACGTTTTTTCGCGATCATAGTATTCCGTCGTTGTTGTTATAAAATATCGTAACTACGGCTTCGATTTCAAGATTTCATAACAACACAGACGGTTTGTCAATACATATCGGTAAACCCGGTCTATTTTTAGA
Organism: Fragum sueziense; assembly: GCA_963680895.1. NCBI lineage: Eukaryota > Metazoa > Mollusca > Bivalvia > Cardiida > Cardiidae > Fragum > Fragum sueziense. The sequence continues at coordinate 22,421,373 of OY804601.1, forward strand.
ACAAATTCATTGTTTTTAGAAAAACTATCCAATCAGATCTTTGAACTCACATTTAACCCTTATCATGCTGAATTAATTTTGACTAGTATACCTCCGTACCACTGAATTAATTCACTGTGCACAGCGTATAAATGGGGTGCACCTATTCCGACACTATAAATTGAATTTATGAGGCATTTTAGCCCTATAAACCCTATGATTTTGAAAGAAGACTATATACCGTGTAGGATCATCGAGAATTCCACGTTGTTGGTTTACTTTGACCCACTTAAATTGCATCATAACAAATCCGTTATCAATCAAGCCCGACCCACTAAAAGTGACAGTTGGTATGTTCCGCTATCGGGGCGATTATTCCATCGGTATTTAACACACAAAGTCCAAATCTACGATATTTTGTTCCAAATATATTTCTAACCATCACTACTAAAGTCACTTTCCGCTTAAAAGTCACTATCATCAAAAATTCATGCAAAACTTCATCAACATGTTGGCCTTCTGAGGGCCGCCATTTTGGATTAGGGTTTTCCCAATTTCACTTTTGAATATTCAGTGCATCATTATGACGTCTAAGGCTTTTGGTTGGCTGATATTTTTACATAATTGACCTTCACTGAGAGTGTCCTACTAAATATAGCTCAAAACTTGCATCAAACGTCATCAGTTCGTGAATACGAGGCTCATATCTAGGGAACCCCTGTGGTGCGACCTAGAGTCGCGCTTAGCGGTGGCGAAAGCGGTAGGGTAGCGCGACCTGTGGTCGCGCTTAGCATGATAAGGGTAAAACACAAAATATCTGTACCTTGCTGTAGCGAAAAACGTCCCTCGCTTTGGCCGAGTTCACCACCAGTGAGATCTAAGTAAGATGATAAAATGCATTTTAATGCACTTGATATTAGCCTATAGTTATACCAAATAAAATTTTTATACCCCCCACCTACGAAGTAGAGGGGGGGGTATATTGGTTTCACCATGTCTGTCTGTCTGTCCATCTGTCCATCCGTCCCTAGACTTTTTCGTTTCCAGAACCGTTTGACCTAGGGTCATGAAACGTTACCAAGTTGTTGCCCATGACCCATGGAGGTGCCCGATTGTTTTTAGGTCACCAAGGTCAAAGGTCATGGTCACAATCAGACTTTTCTTAAAATCTATTTCCGTACTCTAAGTCACGAACCGGTTGACCTAAGATCATGATACTTTACACAGTTGCTGCCCATAACCCAAGAAGGTGTCCTATTGCTTTTGGTTCACTAAGGTCAAAGGTCAAGGTCACAATTGGACTTTGTTTGAAATCTATTACCATGCTACAACTAAAGAACCATTTGACCTATATAGCACTTTTTCAGTGACAAGACGCTAAAGGGGGGTATTTGTCTGCTTTGTGACAGTTCTAGTTTAAGACAACTTTCTGTGAGACGATTTCAGTGGTAGGGGGTATATCGTCGCTTTTTCAAAACCTCATAACTTTAACTTTAAGTAAGCTGCAGTTGCAAGGTTTTTGATGATCTTAAAAAGGAGATATCTCCTTCCCTCAGAGCCCTATAACTATCGTCAAGGTAACTTATATAATCGTCAAGGGAAAGGGGTGATATATTGGAACCAATTTATTGTGAGACAAGGGTAAATGGTGAATTATGGGGTTTCTCAGACAAGTTCCTTTTTGTTAAAATGTCTGTCACTTCCATTAGAGTATAACAGTCTCTTTGAGACTATCGGAACCCCCATTTGACAAGAACTTTCCATCATTTAGACGAATTATTCCTGCCAAAGCATTTAACACTCTCTCAAACGACACATACCTTGAGCGTTTTCCAATTTTAGATGCCGAGAGGACAAAAATGGATGTTGGTAAATGCATGATATATGTACAATACAGAACAGAAAACATCAAGACAAAAAGAGAAAATGCTGGCTATCAGTATTCCTTTTGTCTCCAATTTTCCCACATTTTTTCTACCAGGAACATGAGAGGAAAGTCTTGTGGAAATGGTTAAAATGGATTCAGTGAAATCTTGGGGACTTCTATGGGTGTTTAGACAATTCAACTCATTTGCTTCCAGACTTTGCTAGTAAAGCATAACCTTTTCCCAAACAGCAGACTCTTGGTCTGTACCAATTTTAAAACTGCTACAGGTTTATTTAAAAAACAAACCGATTGTGATGTTATACAGTTCGGAAAAAATTGAGGCAAAAGGAGAAAATGCTGGTGACCAGCATTTTCTTCTTTTGCCTAAATGTTTTCTGAAGTGTGTCTTCCTATAAGGGACGTCAAAATTGTAATAGTTTTGGGAAAGGATCAAAATGGATTTTGTGAAATCTCTGTGACTATTATGAATGATAATAGCAATACCACACAATTGCCACCAGTTTTTTCCCCAAGAGTATTGAAAAGATATCCTATTACTTGGTTTTACAGTTTTATTGTCTTAAGGACAAGTGCACTAAAGTTTGAACCACATTGTGGTACCATCAGCGAGAAAAAAAACATGTACAGAAAGATTCATCTAAATTGAAAATTGTCGATGTTATTGCGGTGTTATTGCAAAACCTGTTTAACCAAGCTGTAGTTGCGAGGTTTTGCAATAACACTTACGAAATGGTCTTTTGTTGCACTTTAATGGCATCCGTAATATCTGTAGCTACTTTAAGATAGCAGCATAGATCATGATTAGACTGCTATCACATACATAATGATTTGGATCCATAATCGTTGAATTTGAATGGGCAATATGGAATAATGGCAATAGGGAATGATTTTACCCAGTTAATAGTGAAGTAATTTTGGACAAACAATAGTATTTGTAGGTGTTGTTATAAAATCTCGTAACTACGGCTTGAATCAAGCCGTAGTTACAAGATTTATAACAATACCGATGGTTTATCAAAACATAACGGTGAAGGAATCCTACATTTAGCACAAAATTCTTTGCTATTTAAACCATTTTGGTCATATTTCAGAGGGTATAGCACCTAACTGTGGATTCCAGGTATTTCTCTCACCAGTACTTACCACGGTGGATAACCCACGTGACTTTTGGAAAGCGTCCACACGGAAAATTTGTCCGCTTCAAGGTATGTTTTGTTTAATTTCTTAGCTTATACTCTATTGATTTTGATGCGATAAAGTGCACGGAACGCGCCTTTGAGAGGGCTATTCCCGGCTCTAACTCACTCTGCTCCAAATCCAGTGGTTTCTTCAAACATTCGAGCCAAAGTGTTTGTTAGTGCAAAACGAAAGTGGGAAGCGTTCACGTGCACCGAACAAAACTTTGTCTTGAATGTTTGAAGAAACCACGGGATTCGGAGCAGAGTGAGTTACAAACGGGGATAACCCTCTCAAATGCGCGTTCCGTGCACTTTATCTCGTCAAAATCAATAGAATATAAGCTGAGGAATTAAACAAAACATACTGTGAAGCGGAAGATTTTTTTGTGTTAATGCTTCCCAAAAGTCACGTGGGTTATCCACCGTGACTACCATATAAATACAATCTCAGCTAGCAAGCTGCTGTCTCACATAAATGATTCGCATCCATGGGTAAGGGACAAGTAAATTTTGTCAATTGTCAGGTATGATATTGACTGAGCCAGTTCAAACTCACAACAACTGGATTGATAGATTCTGACATTACTGATGATCCCGGATGATGAGTGCCTCACATTGCATTAAGATTTCTTTTCCATTGTCTGTTCCATTTCGCATATTTTCAGCAGTCTTATCCATTATGGTCATCCAATTTTTGTCCTTGTTTAGGAAAAAAATCTCTGTTTTTTTTGCCCTAAAACCAGTCTCTAATGGTGGATGATATTGATTATAGTTTACAAGCTCTAATTGCCCTTGTTTAACCCTTTCCCACACAGCAAACATTTATTCTTCTCAAATTTTAAAGCTGCTTCAGAGGACTAAATGGATGTAAATCAAGACAGGATTCATGTGCTATACAGCAAAATACGATGGTGAAAATGTCAGGTAAAAGTATTTTCCTCTTTTGCATCATTGTTTTCTCAAGTGTTTTCGAACAAGAATGCCAAAATGAATGCTTCTTTGGGAAAGGGTTAACAAGGCCTGTAAAAGAATGGAAGCGGTATGATTTCCGTCACCTGATGGCGCTGACAATTATTTCTTTGTTCCAGAACACGAGATATTGCCAACATTATTGGCCATAATACTGCAGATATTGCCCATAACTTTCATATCAATGGCGAAATTTCAATCTAAATATTATCTTGACATTAACTATAATTCTGCTTTAGTGTTTTAAACACTTTCCCAAAAATGACAACAGTAATTGTTAGGGTTGTGCAAATTCAAATGATATTGTTCAGATCTTGCAATATAGTGTTCAGTGCCTATTCTCTGTATGTCCTTCAAAAAATTTGTATTACACTCTTGCATCCACAAATATTAGTCAGTGTTGACTGAATGTTATCAAAAAATGTTTAATCATAGGTTCTTGCTTGTGTTGGATTTTGGGCCTGAATTGACCAGCAAGTCGTAAAACCTGAGCCTTTACTTGACAATCTTGTGTGAGGATTGGATTGATTGCAGATTTTTGTCCCACTCAGCAGTAAAGGTCATAATTATGGAGCAAGGACTTCTGTGACGGTGGGGGCGGGAGGGGTGGGGGTCGAATATACAAATAAGGGGTTGATTATTACACAATGTTGACTGAATTTCTGCATGAAAATGAAATAATTGGGTTTCTAGATCCGCCGCTTTGGAGATGGACAAATTTGCAAGGCTCCTGTGCAATACTGTCAGAAGGACTCAAAAAGGGAGTTGTTACATTTTAGATATTTAGAAAACAGAAGTATATGGTCTTACTTGGTTGTTTTAACCACAATTATAGAAGCTGTATTTTGTAAGCAAACAAAGACAAACACAGAAAGCGCATTTGGAAATGATGTATGAAGAAGATGAAAGGAGAGCTCGTATTGATTGAATTCTGGAGCTGCTAATGTAATTCTTCAACAGTGGTTTGTTTCAGTTATATAGCTCAGTCGAAATCTTTCCCAATATTTTCTGTTTGTTTCCAGCCCTTGTCCTTCTGGATATAATCTTGTCGGAAATAAATTCGCAATTTAAGAGACATTTCAATAAGTTTGTCTCAATTCTTTGCCATGATATTTCAATAAAAAGCAAGCAGCATAGGCTAAGATCAGACTGCACATCTGTGCAGTCTGATCTTAGCCTATACTGCCTACAAAAGCTTTGCTTACAATGGGAATAAATTTACATGAACAGTATGTGAATTAAGGGCTTGTATAGTTTGCTCACTCTCTCTAGGGAAATCAATTCAAATGGACGAAAATTGGAATTGAAAGTGCTTGGAGGACTACTAGTAGGTGGGTATTTGATATTTTATCTAACAAAATCTTTAATTAAATTAAAAAGCTGACTTTTGAAATATCAGTTTTGTGGGAGAATTGAATTTCCCTGATGTGGTTGATTTGGTTAAAAGTCAAACCACTAAAACCACAGACATTGATGACAGATAAGAATGGTCTTCGCTGTTTAAAGATACATATTTACAGGTACTTACTTATTTTTGGGGAAATTTGCTGTAAAAATAACTGTACATAGTTTAAATATGACCTTTAGTTTTTCTCTGTGCCAAATTTCATCTCTGTCTGATCTTTATTTGCTTAGATTACGACGGATTTAAAACCCAATATGATTATCGCATCATTTTGTAAACACGGCCGCCCGCTTTTAATATTTTACATACTTTTACACAGCTGCATGATTATCAATTTATGTCATTTACTGTATGAATCTTGTATTCTGTCTTATAAAGTCTATAAATGGTGCGACAACATGCTAAAAGTCATCTTCTGTGGATCATAAAGGATTTAGGCCTGGGGATACTTATGTCCCTTTGATTATAATCTTCAAAATGGTTTTCAAAACACATAGATATAATTTATTTTTCAAACTCTTTGTTGTGGATACTCATTGGAATAGTCTCATAGAGACCATTCCAATGAGTAAACACAACATAGAGTTTGGATTTAGAGTTTGGATTTGCAATAACTAAAAGAACTCTTTTTCCTCCCTTCAAATGAGTTTACGGGCAATATAAGACTGGATTCATGAACATTTGAGCTCATACCAGTATCTCTAAATTCTGTTATTCATGTTTTCTGTTGTCTGTTTTAATTTTTATTATACGCCGCCGGAGGCGGACGTATATTGGCGTCATCTTCTCCGTCTGTCCGTCCGTCCGTCCGTCCGTCCATCCGTCCGTCCATCCGTCCGTCCGTCCGTACGTCCGTCCACTTTTCTTGTCAACGCAACTCCTCCTAAGTTTCTGGCTGGATCTTCTTGAAACTTGGTCAATGTTATCACCTCAATTGGTAGATGTGCATGAAGGAAGGATTTCATGGTTCGTCGATTTTTGCCTGAGTTATGCCCCTTAAAAACTTAGTCTCTGGGGCTTATTGAAATTGCAGCCTTGTCAACGCAACTCCTCCTAAGTTTCTTGCTGGATCTTAATGAAACTTGGTCAATGTTATCACCTCAATTGGTAGATGTGCATGAAGGAAGGATTTTATGGTTCGTCGATTTTTGCCTGAGTTATGCCCCTTCAAAAACTTAGTCTCTGGGGCTTATTAAAATTGTAGCCTTGTCAACGCAACTCCTCCTAAGTTTCTGGCTGGATCTTAATGAAACTTGGTCAATGTTATCACCTCAATTGGAAGATGTGCATGAAGGAAGGATTTTATGGTTCGTCGATTTTTGCCTGAGTTATGCCCCTTAAAAACTTAGTCTCTGGGGCTTATTGAAATTGCAGCCTTGTCAACGCAACTCCTCCTAAGTTTCTGGCTGGATCTTAATGAAACTTGGTCAATGTTATCACCTCAATTGGTAGATGTGCATGAAGGAAGGATTTTATGGTTCGTCGATTTTTGCCGGAGTTATGCCCCTTAAAAACTTAGTCTCTGGGGCTTATTAGTCCCCTACCGGCGAAGCCGAAGGGGACTTTAGGTTTGCACTCTGTCCGTCAGTCAGTCCGTCAGTCCGTCCGTCCGTCCGTCCGTCCGTCCGTCTGTCCGTCAGTCCGGTGAATTAGTTTTCCGGACTTTTTTTCTAAACGGGGGTAGCTATTGAGCTGATTTTTGGTATGTAGACTCGCATTGATGAGTTACAGAACAAGTTTGAGTTTCGTTCCGCTCCAGTGATTTTTGAGGAAAATACGGATGCTGGACTTAGAAAATTACTGGGAAATTACAGTTTTCCAGACTTTTTTTCTTAATGCTGGCAGCTATTGAGCTGATTTTTGGTATGTAGACCCGAATTGATGAGTTACAGAACAAGTTTGAGTTTCGTTCCGCTCCAGTGATTTTTGGGGAAGATATGGATGCTGGACTTAGAAAATTTCTGGGAAATTACAGTTTTCCAGACTTTTTTTCTCAATGCTGGCAGCTATTGAGCTGATTTTTGGGATGTGGACCCGCATTGATGAGTTACAGAACAAGTTTGAGTTTCGTTCCGGTCCAGTGATTTTTGGGGAAGATATGGATGCTGGACTTAGAAAATTACTGGGAAATTACAGTTTTCCAGACTTTTTTTCTCAATGCTGGCAGCTATTGAGCTGATTTTTGGTATGTGGACCCGCATTGATGAGTTACAGAACAAGTTTGAGTTTCGTTCCGGTCCAGTGATTTTTGGGGAAGATATGGATGCTGGACTTAGAAAATTACTGGGAAATTACAGTTTTCCAGACTTTTTTTCTCAATGCTGGCAGCTTTTGAGCTGATTTTTGGTATGTGGACACGCATTGATGAGTTACAGAACAAGTTTTAGTTTTGTTCCGGTCCGGTAATTTTTGGGGAAGATATGGATGCTGGACTTAGAAAATTTCTGGGAAATTACAGTTTTCCAGACTTTTTTTCTAAACGCTTGCAGGTATTGAGCTGATTTTCGATATATGAACACATATTGATGGGATACAGAACAAGTTTGAGTTTCGTTCCGGCCCAGTGATTTTTGTGGAAAATATGGATGCTGGACTTAGAAAATTTCTGAGAAATTAGTTTTCCAGACTTTTTAGCTCCACTGGCCTTTCAGGCCAGCGAGCTATTGTCATGGCGCTGTGTCCGTCGTGCGTGCGTGCGTGCGTCCGGTCGTCAACTTTTTTCTTTAAAAATCTTCTTCTCAGAAAGTACTGGATGGATTTCAACCAAACTTCACAGGAATGATCCTAAGGTGACCCTCTTTCAGATTCCTTCAATTGATTTTGATTGAACCAGAAAGTTTGGAGTTATCTGCCCTTGCATGTCAAAAATGACATTTTCACCCTAACAACTTTGACTATTGGCAAATGATGACAAAACTTGTGCAGAATGTTGGTGACTGTTAGATCTTGATAGTGTGTATATTTCAGCTTGATCCTAATTTTACTTCCTGAGTTATGTGCTCATTTATATGGATAATGATATGAAGCTAATGCTAAAAAATGAGTAAAGTGTGAAATGGGTGAAAAGGTTAAAGGTTAGTGAGGGTCACTCTTGGTTAGTGAGGCCGGGTCACTAGTTAGTGGTGTACTTGGAAGGGAGAGTGTCTCTAAAGGTTGTTGGTCACAGTGCAGGCAAAATTTGTTTGAAGATATTTGTGTCAATATTAAGCAAATGTGATATAAGTTGAAATAGCTATAGATGAAATAAAAAACACACATGGGACATGAACACATCTTTGTGAAAAGTGTTTGATTGTTCATTGAAAGATTTTATGGATGATTAAGCTGTGTTGTTGTAAGTTGATAGATTCTATACTTTTCTTCTTTGCATGCACAGTGTGGTTTCTTTACAGACATACTTTTAACTCTTTCCCAAAGACCTAGTTTTGATGCCCCCTTTAGAAAACACTTTGATAAATTTGAGTCAAAAGAAGAAATTGCTGATAATCAGCATTTTCTCCCTTTTACTCAATGTTTTCTCATCTACATTGTACAATTTACTTGACCCTTTCCCAAACAGAGAAATTTTATGATGGGTCAGTTTGAAAGCTGTTGCTAAAGACAAAAGGTATGTTGCTAAAAAATGAATTGTGTACAAAATAGCTAAAAAAATGAGGCATAAAGAAAAAGTGCTGATTATCAGCACTTTCTCCTTTTACCTTAATGTTTTCCAAAACCTAATCTTTTAAGAACGTCAAAGACAGGTCTTGTTTTGGAAAGGGTTAAGCCACACAATTTTTTAAGGTGGTACACAATAAGAAAGCTGATGCACTTGTTGATACAGATAAAAATTATGTATCAAAAAGCACAGAATTTTTTTAAGCAAAAAAAGATATTCGAGAGCGTAGTGCAAAACTATTGTAACTACATTTTCTAAAATTTTATAGGAGAGGGAAAAAACAAAAAACTTTCTCAACAATTTTCTAAATGGCAAAAAATTAGATTCAAAACCCTGCTCCTGAAGACAAATTGAATTTGAAGACTGGATTTGTTTATGATATCATCAAGAAAATATTGAGGTCAAAGGACAAAACTGCTGATCATCAGCATTTTCTCCTGTTGCCTCAATGTTCTTTTAAGCCTACTCTATCAGGAACGTCAAAAGCAGGTCTTGTTTGGGAAAGGGTTAAAGTAAGGGAACTTAACCCATTACCTCACAGCACTAGTTAGCCCTTTTCCAAACAAGACCTTTTTGACTCCTAACAAGATAAAGATCTTTGGAAAACATCGTGGAAATTGAAGAAATTGCTTGTGACAAGCGATTTCTTCATTTCCCACGATGTTTTCTACTCAAAAAGTTGTGAAATTTTTATATCTAATTACATTGAAATTGTCGTCTGCAACTTCTTTCAAGTTGGACGAGCCTTTTTTGTTGCGTAATGGGTAAAGTTAAAGAGATTAAATACTCTTTGAATTTTGAATATCTTTTTAATTATACAGATTCAAATCCCAATATTAGAACGCATGATGTATTCCTCCCTAAAGATTCAGAAAATACAAAATTTTAAATTTCTGAAAAATGTGTAGGTACAATAGTTTTGCGCTGATTCCTCTAAATACTGGTTATCAGCATATTATTTTTTTGTCTCAATGTTTTAAGGACATCAAAAGCTGGCCTTGTTTGGGAAAGAGCTTTATTGTTCAAAATTATAAAGTAAAACTGTTATCAGTAACAAAAAGCTCAATAGATATCGAAATTGGTAAGTTGCATGAAAAATAATAAATAGATCAGCCTCAAAATTATAGATTCAATTAAGTTGGAGCTGTTAACAAAATGACTGATGTCAAAATAACAGATTCTGAGTGTAATTATATTGAAAGTATTAAGTGGAAAGGAGAATTTGCTTAACTTTTTCTTCTTTTCTTTCAATGTTTTCATAAAGTGTTTCAATGTTGACGTCAAAACCATTTCAAAAATTTATTTAATTTATTTGATTCATCTATAATGGTCTTCATCTTGTTTGGAATTGGATTTAAGACATGAAGTGTAAAAAAAGAACTGAACTGATTAAAGGGTTATAGTTGTAAATTCCCTCTACTGGGAATCACACCAAATACCAGCAATTGGGGGGAGAAATCTTACATAATGTTATATAATACAACTACTGCCATCTTCTGCAGGTGTCAGCTGTGGCCTTTAGTTTTGACCAGTGTAATTTTCATGGCCTTCAGAAGAAACATGTTATTCTTTATAACCCTTCCCCAAGCAGGACCTTATAGAAAAGGATTGGGAAGTGAGGCTAAATGCTTTGGAAAACATTGTAGAAAATACAGAAATTGCATTGAATTGAAGCAATTTCTTCACCAACCACAATGTTTTCTAACTCCAAATTCAAAGATTGTCAAAATTGTCATCTGCATCATTTTTAGCTCTACTGGCCTTTTAGGCCAGCGGGCTATTGTCATGGCGGTGTGTCCGTCGTGCGTGCGTGCGTGTGTCCGTCCGTCCATCTGTCCGTCCGTAAACTTTTTCTTTAAAAATCTTCTTCTCGAAAACTACTAGATGGATTTCAACCAAACTTCACAGGAATGGTCCTTGGGTGACCCTCTCTCAGATTCCTTCAACGAAAATGGATTGAATCAGAATAACCCGAGTTATCTGCCCTTGAATGTCAAAAATAGCAGGTTTTGACTTTAGTTTCTTCTAAAATCTACAAATATTGAACAATCAAGACAAAACCTTGACAGAGTAATGCTGTCTGCAAGATCTTGCCTTGGTAAAATTTTCAGCTTGATCTGAATTTTACATCATGAGTTATGTGCCTTTGAAATTGACAGAATTGCAATTTTCGGATGTTTATTTTACTTTGTTTTCACTCTAGCAACTACAAATATTGACTAAACAAGACAAAACTTTGACAGAATGATGCTGACTATTAGATCTTGCCTTGGTAAAACTTTCAGCTTGATCTTACATTTAAAGCATGAGTTATGTGCCCTTGAAATTGCCAAAAATTGCCATTTTCTGCTCTATTTTGCTGGTTTTGACTTTATTTTTACTCTAAAATTTACAAATAATGACCAATCAAGACAAAACTTGGACAGAATATATATAAGCATTATATGATGCCTGTGTGTAATTTTCAGCTCGATCGAAATCTTAAATCATGAGTTATGTGCCCTTGAATTAGACAAAATTGCCATTTTCGACTTTGTTTTCACTCTAACAACCACAAATGTTAACCAATCAAGATGATACTTGGAAAGAATCTTGTTGACAACAAGATCTTGCTTATGTGTAATTTTCAACATGATCACACTGTTACAATCTGAGTAATGTGCCCTTGAAATTGACAAAATTTCAGTTTTCGACACTTTTTCCACTCTTGAAGCCACGAATATTGACTAATATAGACAAAATTTGAACAGAATGATAGTGACCATAAGATCTTGCATGTGTTTAATTTTCGATTTGATTTTAAATATACAGACTGAATTATGTGTCCTTGATTTGAAAAATAAGTTTTCAATTTTATTATCACTCTATTACATCCCTGAAATATTAGTCAATCATTTACTTTCTTTTTGCATTGACCACATGATTGCTGCTTTTGACTTTGTTTTTGCTGTACGAACCACAAGTATTCAAAAATCTAGTCAAAACTTGGATTTAATATTAAAAGAAATTCAGGCCTGTGGAGCGACTCAAGACCTTCAGGTCTTTCTAGTTTTTCTTAATGCTTGCAGCTATTGAGCAGATTTTTGGTATGTAGACCCGCATTGATAAGTTACGGAACAAGGTTGAGTTTTGTTCCGGTCCAGTGATTTTTTAGGAAGATACGGATGCTGGACTTTGAAAATTTTTGGGCTTCTTTTTCTTAACACATATATAAAGCCGGTAGGGGACTTGGTATTGTTTTGCAATACTTCAGAATGCTTGTTAAAATTGCAGCCTTGTCAACGCAACTCCTCCTAAGTTTCTGGCTGGATCTTAATGAAACTTGGTCAATGTTATCACCTCAATTGGAAGATGTGCATGAAGGAAGGATTTTATGGTTCGTCGATTTTTGCCTGAGTTATGCCCCTTAAAAACTTAGTCTCTGGGGCTTATTGAAATTGCAGCCTTGTCAACGCAACTCCTCCTAAGTTTCTGGCTGGATCTTAATGAAACTTGGTCAATGTTATCACCTCAATTGGTAGATGTGCATGAAGGAAGGATTTTATGGTTCGTCGATTTTTGCCTGAGTTATGCCCCTTAAAAACTTAGTCTCTGGGGCTTATTGAAATTGCAGGCTTGTCAACACAACTCCTCCTTAGTTTCTGGCTGGATCTTAATGAAACTTGGTCAATGTTATCACCTCAATTGGAAGATGTGCATGAAGGAAGGATTTTATGGTTCGTCGATTTTTGCCTGAGTTATGCCCCTTAAAAACTTAGTCTCTGGGGCTTATTGAAATTGCAGCCTTGTCAACGCAACTCCTCCTAAGTTTCTGGCTGGATCTTAATGAAACTTGGTCAATGTTATCACCTCAATTGGTAGATGTGCATGAAGGAAGGATTTTATGGTTCGTCGATTTTTGCCTGAGTTATGCCCCTTAAAAACTTAGTCTCTGGGGCTTATTGAAATTGCAGGCTTGTCAACACAACTCCTCCTTAGTTTCTGGCTGGATCTTAATGAAACTTGGTCAATGTTATCACCTCAATTGGTAGATGTACATGAAGGAAGGATTTTATGGTTCATTGATTTTTGCCAGAGTTATGCTCCCTTCAATCTTAGTCTCTGGGGCTTATTGAAATTGCAGCCTTGTCAACGCAACTCCTCCTAAGTTTCTGGCTGGATCTTAATGAAACTTGGTCAATGTTATCACCTCAATTAGTAGATGTGCATGTAGGAAGGATTTTATGGTTCGTCGATTTTTTCCAGAGTTATGCCCCCTTAAAACTTAGTCTCTGGGACTGAAACTTGGTGGATGTTATTACCTTAATTGGTAGATGTGCATGAAGTAAGGATTTTATTGTTCATTGATTTTTGCCTGAATTATGCCCCCTTGAATCTTAGTCTCTGGGGCTTAATGATATTTTAGCCTCGTGAACGCAATTCCTTCCAGGTTTTTCACTGGATATTTATAAAAACCTTTTTGTGAACACAATTTTTTTACAGGTTTTTCAGTGAATATTCATAAATCCTTGTCAATGTCATTTTTTTGTCTCAAGTTTTATAAGTGGCGGCGTATATTGTGACGGTGGCACTCTTGTTCAAATAATGATAAGAGAACAATAAAAAAAAACATAATGTTATTTATTGTATTCTGTATGGAACAATAAAATATTTTCATACAAAATATTGTCGCTTTAATCGAAAACCTCGGATCTGCAGCTTGTTTTAAGCTGCATTTACGAGGTTTTCATTGAATAGCAGCGATATGATGTGAGATGGGACCTTATGGCATTCTGAGACCATCTTGGGTCCAGATCAGCCTCCATATACATAGTCTGATTTAGATCTCTGCTGTTCTCTAATTAACGTCTTCGTGACCTCTAACAACTGTAAGAAAGCAAACTGGATCCTGGTCAGACTGCACATGGGCACAAAATGATCTTGTGGTCATGTATTCTACAGAGGGTTTTCTTTTTTCGAGATTCAGTCTTCAATCCTGTATTATGTTTTTTTTAATGTCTTCACCACTTTTCAGGACTTATGTTAAGGTTAAGTCATAATTTTCTGTATTCATTAGTGTTTTTAGAAGTTTTGATACTTGGATATTTCCAATTGAATTTTTTTTTCTGCAATACAAAAAATACAGAATCTTGTATATCAGCCTAATGAATGGCACCTTCCTTTATTGATTACAAGAACAAGAAAGTACATTTTCTATTTGCCCCTGTAGTCAGTTAGTCTTCCATATATGGAGATATATCATAATGTTTGGCTACCAAAACCCTTTAATTATATCTTGAAAAAGTTCTAGTTACATGGTTTTCGGTTGCTTACTTAATTATCTTCCATCAATAGTAATATAAAGCAAAAAGCATGTAACTAAAACTGAGAATATGTATAGTTACATGGTTTTGGTCCTTGTTAGGAATATATTTCTCCTGTATGTGGCCCACTAATTAGAGCTTTTATGATCTGGTATCAGTAAAAGAGGATTATTTCCAATGGCCATCCCCTGAATCAGTGTGATTAACCCTTTCCCTAACGGCCATTAGTTAGAATGGTCACATTTCTTTGTGCTAAATTTTATAAATCATTGTTCTAAATGGCATAGAATTAGACTGCTCCAATTTGGAAGCTACAGAAGGCAAAATTGAATGAAGAAATGTATGCATTACAGCCTAGAAAGCATTGAGACAAAAGAAGAAAATGCATGTTTTCCCAAGCCTTTTCTTTCAGGGACATCAAAAGCAGCCACCAATTATGTAGTCTGATCAAATATTTTATTTCTTTGTGTGAAAACCATAGCTCTAGCTGCATCATGATAATGTTATATAACTGGCTATCTGATATACACGTAATGGTAGATATTGGGTGTTCTAGAATTGTTAATTAATGAAATAGGATCATTGTCAACAAACAGAATGATGTAACATTTTACGAGTCCTGTTTTGACTACTTACTTACTTAGTCGCCCGAAGGCGACCAACCACACGTCCACGCCATACTGATCTGTCATTCATAAGTGAGGCCAGTTCTGTCGAGTCTGTAGCTCCGGTGTCCCTCTTCAGAGCATCTAAGAATGTTGCCCTTGGTCGTCCACGTCCTTTATGTCCCTGACTTGGTTCCCGGAGCACTTATGGGTTCGCACTGAGCTCTGGATGGCGGTAACAGTGACCTGCAAGCTGCAATCTCCTTGAGGCTATTTTATCGCTTACTCTTGGGAGCTTGCCGTAGAGCACTTCGTTGGTGTCTGTTTTGATGTCTCTAATAATTAACCCAAACAATATTAAGGCGTGTTCCCATTGCCGACCAAATCAACTCGATCAAGCGATCAAGTAGTGATCAAACTTGGACGGCAAAAGTGATCGGGATGATCGAGCGTGGTCGGCAGAAAATGATCTCGAATTAATTGACAAGAAATAAAGAAGAAGTCATGTAAATACATTTGATCGAGTTTAATCGTGTTTGATCAGGAATTTAGGCGATCAAGTTGATCGAGTTGATTTGATCGGCAATGGGAATGCGGCTTTACCAGAAGGCAAAATTTCAGTTTTATATGATTCAAAGATGTTGCAGATGACAATTTCAAGTTAATGATACTTCACAATTTTGGGGGGGTGGGGGGTGTCTTTCTTAGTTTAACACCTCATTCAACTGGTATGATCATATTGCAGCAGCTGGAATACCTAAGCATGGATTCTTGTTGTTTCTCATACTAGTACTACCATGATATCCTTACTAAGCCACAAGCTGCTTGTCCACATAGGTTAACGATCATCAAACCATTGTCAGAAAGGATATTTGCCATGGCCAGCGGGATCTAACAGTTGACCTCACTACTGAGAGTCTGATGCACTACTAACTGTCCCCACTCCCATGGCCCCTGCTAGCTTTCAAGTTTGAAGTATTCTAACACATGGTGTATAATCACATGACTCAGAATTTCCGATAATCTTCAATATCTTTTTTAATACTTGACCAATTTGAATTCGGTTTGAAGCAGAGAAGGTGGGAAAATGACAGGAATAAGCTGGACATGTTGGATTTTTGAAAAATATACTGATAAAAAGTTATTGAAGATAAACCAAAATGTTCGTTTATCTTTAATAATTCTTTATAAGTTGATTTTTAATAATTTATCACAACCATGTTATTCCTGATATTTTTCCACCTTCTCTGCTTCAAACCGAATTCAAATTGGTCAAGTATTGACAAAGTTATTGAAGATAATCGGAAATTCTAAGTCATGTGATTATACACCATGTAACAGATAACAAAGTTTTACATTGGTCTTAACCAGAAATGCTGTGTGTGTAAATTCAGTTTGCCAATAGGTAACCATTTCTAAATTTAGGCAATAGAAACCTGCCCTTCGTTCAGTAAGACAAAACGTTAGCTCATTGAGCTACCGATATGTAACAGTTTTCTACTGAACGACCTGTTTACTCCTACCGTTTGCACCACTTGGCTCACAGATTTGAAGGTGATGTGCCAAAGCTAACAAAAATGGCGGCTAGTCTGGTTCCCTGCTTTCCATACTGCGAAAAGAGGGAGGGAAACCAGACTATGGGGGGATGGCAATATTTATTCAGCTAACGATAGCAGAGCCTTCAGTAAGACTGTTAGGTATAAAAAACAGTAGCTTCTAACGTTTTGTCTTACTGAACGCAGTGCTGGTGCATTTGTGAATGGTTTAAATGCATGGATATTGGATGCTACGAAACACGGTCAACTGTTACTGAAAGAGGAGCTAAATAGGGAATGATTTTATCCAGTAAACAGTGACATAATTTCAAAAAAACAATTACAGTATTTCATAGGTGTTGTTACAAAATCGCGTTATGACGGCTTGATTCAAGCCGTAGCTACAAGATCTTGTAACAACTCTGACGGTTTATCAAAGCGTAATGGTAAATAGAGTCTATTTTCAGCACAAAATTCATTGCTATTGTAAACAAAAGAACACATGTTGTCACTAATCCTCTCCATATTATAACATTTCTTCCAGAACCTTGTAACTACAGCTTTAAACAAGCAGGTGTTACAGGTCTTTGAAGAAAAGCAACAATAATTATATTGATTCGTCTTGTCAACCTTTTCCCAGAGAGCAAACTTTTTACTTGCTCTTACTAAAAGAAAATTCTGTATCACAAATAAATAGGAAAAAAAATATCAAAATTTCTTTGGTCTTATATTAACATATTAAAAACAAGTGACAGAACAGGAAAATGTGTTAGTTAATAATGTCCCAAGATTTTTTACAGATGACGGTAACATCAAAACCATTGGATATTTTGGAAAAGGGTTTATTGATCTCTGGGACAAATAAGCATTTATATGGAGGGTAAAAGGTCATTGGTTGCTCATAAAGATTGACCTATGGCCTTGATATTCTGTTTAAGATTTCCTTTCTTGGAAAATATTTATCTCCTAGTCTTAATGACCACTCACCACTCAATATACCAGTACAACAATAAAGACCTATTGTCCAGTCATGACATTTTAGCACATGTTTACAAATATTACCCATGTAAACAAGGGGAGAGTATATAGTAAATAGTTAGTACAATTTTGCATGTGTTTGTTTGAATCTTGCAGGTGTACGACACCTGCAAGATTTGAACCATCAGAAGCAAAATTACAGTAGTTTGGAGTTTCATACTGTGTTGTTTACTTTCAATTTTGTAAATATGTGCCAAATTATCGGGACAGGACTATCAATAAATTTCTTTCCCTGAGAATAGAATTGTGTTATGGTCCAAAATCAAAGGTCTTGGAGGACAAAAAGATGTCAATGCAGTGTATAAAATAATAAAATTATGTCTGTCAAAGGATAGAAAATAACTGGACAAAAGAAGCAAATGCTAGTGAACAGGGAAATTGTATTTTTGGCCATCATGAATGAATACATGTAAGCACCTCCAGTAGTTCTATTACCAACTTTGTTTAGTGTCGAAGCACTCCATCATTTGCATATTCCAAGACTACAGAAAATTGGAGGGAATGATGTGTATTATTCAGGCATGAATTGGTCCTAATTGGTGACCAGTTGCTGTATTTATTGATTATCATTAGCATTGATTTATTGGTCAATCTGAATCATTGAACAAGCTTTTGGTCTTTATAGACCTTATTGACATTAACCCTTTCCCAAATGACAAAATGCTAGACTTTTCTATTTTGAAAGCTGCTGTAGACGACTTGAAATTGTTGTCTGCAACATCTTTGAATTAGGATAAGTCAAAAATTGCTTTATGGTAATGGGTTAAGCTCTATCTTGATGTTGAAAGAGAAATATTCATACAGCGCCTGAAACCTTATTCATTTGCATATTCCAAGTGTTCAGAAAATTGGCTGGAAAGAATTGAATTAATCAGGCATAAACTGGTCCTAACGTAGGACCAAAATGCTTCACTTATAGATAATCCTTAAAGGGGGAATGGCACTTAAAATCATGCAAATTTTCCGAGAACTTCGTACAAAATAAATATTTATTATGAAAATATGGCCTTTAAATTGCATCTATGCCAAATCTTAGCTTTCTATCTTGTGTATTGGCTAGGATGTCGACGGATTTAAAACCCCATTTGTTCCATTATTAGCTCACCTGAGCACAAAGTGCTCAAGGTGAGCTATTGTGGTCACTTTTTGTCCGTCGTCCGTCTGTCCGTCTGTCCGTCTGTCCGTCCGTCCGTCCGTCCACAATTTCGTGTTTACACTCTAGCATCTACAAATATAAGCCAATCTTGACCAAACTTGGTCAAAACATGTATGGCCATAAGATCTCGAATGAGTTCGATTATGGGTCAGATCGACCCAGAAAGTCCGGAGTTATCTGCCCTTGAATGCGAAAAATAGCTAGTTTTGACATTGTTTACACTCTAGTACCTACAATTATTGATCAATCAAGACAAAACTTTGACACAATGTTGTTGACTATAACATCTCGGATGAGTTCAATTTGCAGTCTGATCGTACTAGAAGGTCTTGAGTTATGTGCCCTTGAAATTGACAAAATTGCCATTTTCGACCATTTTCGACTTTGTTTACACTCTAGCATCTACAAATATTGACCAATCAAGACAAAACTTTGACACAATGTTGGTGACCATAAGATCTCGGATGAGTTCGATTTTCAGTCTGATCGGATCAGAAGGTCTTGAGTTATATACCCTTGAAATTAACAAAAATTGCCATTTTCGACTGTTTTCAACTTTGTTTACACTCTAGCATCTACAAATATTGACCAATCTAGACAAAACTTTGACGCAATGTTAGGGACCATAAGATCTTGTATAAGTTTGATTTTCAGATTGATCGGATCATAAAATTAAGAGTTATACGCCCTTGAATTTGACAAAATTGCCGTTTTCGACTGTTTTTGACTTTGTTTACACTATAGCATCTACAATTATTGACCAATCAAGACAAAACTTGGTCACAATGTTACGGACTATATGATCATGTATGAGTTTGATTTTCAGATTGATCGGATCATAAAGTCATGAGTTATACACCCTTGAATTTGACAAAATTGATGTTTTCGATTGTTTCGGACCTTGTTTACACTTTAGCATCTACAATTGTTGTCCAATCAAGACGAAATTTGGACACAATGTTGCTGAACATAAGATCTTGCACCAGTTTGAATTTCAGCTTAATCATAGTAGAATTTGCTGAGTTTGCTGAGCCCTTCAAATTGACAAATTTGCTGTTTTCGACTGTTTTTACTCTAACAACGACAAATAGCGACAAAACGAGACAAAATTTGGACACAATGTTGTTGACCATAAGTTTGTTTTCAGTGTTAAAGTCACAAAACTGAACAAAACTGTGGCTCATATCATCTTGGTTCAGGTGAGCGATATAGGACCATCATGGTCCTCTTGTTGTAAATATTATCCCCGGGACAAAAAATCATGGGGTTTTAAATCCGTCGACATCTAAGCCAATACACAAGGTAGAAAGCTAAGATTTGGCATATATGCAATTTAAAGACCATATTTTAATAATATATATTTATTTTTTTGTACGAAGTTCTCGGAAAATTTGCAAGATGTTAAGTGTTATTCCCCCTTTAATTTTGATCTATTCTCAATCATTAGATCTACAGATCTAAATTATTCTTTATAGGTTGAATGGAAATCCTTAACCCATTACCAAACGGCAAAATTTTAGACCAGTCCAAATTCATAGAGTCTGCAGACTACAATTCCAAGTGAAAGGAATTCTTAATTTTTAGGTCTTTTTGGATTGAAAGCATTGTGGGAAATGA
Source organism: Fragum sueziense (assembly GCA_963680895.1). Lineage (NCBI taxonomy): Eukaryota > Metazoa > Mollusca > Bivalvia > Cardiida > Cardiidae > Fragum > Fragum sueziense. The sequence continues at coordinate 22,441,704 of OY804601.1, forward strand.
AGAAATTGCTTGTCACAAGCAATTTCTTCATTTTCCAGGATGTTTTCCGTGACCATTATTTTGCGAGGAGTCAAAAAGAGGGATTGTGTGGTAATGTGTTCAATTGGAAAGCTTATATAGAACTACTCTCCATTGCCGAGCTCTATTGATTAAACCATCAAATATGACCTCTGCAGTTTTCGGTACGCCAACAGCCTATTTGGTCGTCATAATCTAATTATAGCTCATCATTTGAATTATCGAATCAAAATCATTCAGTTTTATCTTGCATGATCATTACGTATACATTACGTCGCTTCTATTTTTGGCTGAAGCCGGTAACATTTGAATTATCGAATCAAACTCATTCAGTTTGATCTGGTTTGATTACGTATACATTACGTCGCTTCTATTTTTGGCTGAAGCCGGTAATTTGAAGCGTGAGCCAATGAAAGTTTGTATCAGCTTTTTGAATTGTTTTGTTGTGTATCGCCAACGATTGGATACTGAAATCCCGCCAATGCCCCGAGATTAGACGTGAAATGACCCCGCGAGAACAGAGCTCATTCTATGGAAATGGAATGTAGAGATAATGTGCTCTGTTCATAAGAGAGTAATATAGAACCTAAGGCTAGACCTTACTTAATTGGCTGGAATAAATTCAATTAATTTGACATATATTGGTCTTAATTTTGGACTCACCAGATGCTTCATATGTTGCTTATCTTTATTTTGGTATGTTGGTCAATTATAAGAAATGCTTATGTTCTATATAGACCAAAAATAAATCATCAAATTTGATACATAGATAAAATAAAAAGTGCTATATAGAAAAGATGCTAGAGCTTAGAAAATGGGCTAGAATGAATTGAATTAATGAGACATAAATTGGTCATAATTTGGGACCCATCAGATGATTCATATATTGGTAATCTGTAATATTGATATATTGGTCGATCAACTAATATAGGCCAGATGAAAATTGATAAATTGGAAAGCTTAAAGTGACATTTCACATTTTATTTCATATTTTAGAAGTATGTCTTGATGCAAGGATTGTTTATTCTAATGCATAGAAATGCTATCAGTTTTTCGAAGTTGTTATTTATAAGCGAGAAATATGCCTTTAAAGTTGAGACAGATATGACAAATTCTATATAAATCTGAACTGTTGTCCACAACAATTTGTTTAATTTTAGCCCAAAAATATATATTTCTCGTGAACGGTTCAATATTTAGACTTGAAATTTTCAGAATTTTCAAGAGAAAACATGCTCTTTCAGACAGAATAAAAGTAAAATTTATGTAAAATAATTGTGAAATGTCACTTTAAAGAGAAAGTAGGCTAGACCTCAAAACAATTGGTGCAATTAATTGAATTAATCAGACATAAATTCATCCTAATTTGGAACCGGCCAGATGCTTCCAGATGCTTCACATATTTGTATTCTTTATTATTGGTTTATTGGTCATTGTATTCATCCATATTGACAACCCACAACCCCCTGTTCTATATTCAGAATACCATAGTGTGAAGTAGGATGAATAATTAATACCATTTACTGCTTACAGGTCTGGATCCAAGAACATGATTCTGTTCTAAATTTGTTATTTCTCATCTATACCCTATGTTGTGTGTACTCATTTGAATCGTCTCGAAGAGACGATTCAAATGAGTACCCACAACATAGGGTTTGAAAGAATAATAAGAGGTTAATTCTTATCAGAAATGTGATGGTTTTCTCGTATCAAGAGCTGTTGCGGTTCCATATATTGCTGAAAGCATTTTAGCGTTTATGGGAACATTTTCTGGTTATGGTTATGGATTACTGTCCAGTCAGCGCAACTTTTGTGTTTGACAGACTTTTATAAGAAACATGGGAGTTGTAAAATATTCTGGGATTTAAATCTGCAGTAATTTGCTTTTATTGTAAACCTTTTTTGCTGATTGATCTAACAAATTTGCAATAACTGTTGGAATAAGATTAACTGAACATTGTCCTGTCGGCAGCTTTTTTGCCATCTTTTTTTTTTTCAGATTAGTCTCACAAGTTTGCAATGATTGAACATTGTCCAGTTAGTAGCTTTTGTGTTTGACAAACTTTTATAAGAAACATGGGAGTTGTAAAATATTCTGGGATTTAAAATCTGCAGTAATTTGCTTTTATTTTCAACAATTATTTGATGCCCCTCTATCAAAAGATCAGGGGATATTGTTTCACTTGTGTCTGTCCGGCTGTCTGTCCTTCTGTCTCTATATCTGTCTGTCTGTCATTCCGAAAACTTAATGTGAAAACTTAACATTAGCATTATGGGGGCATTAGAGTTTCAACCAAACACATCTTGTTTTCGGTTGATCTTGCAAGTTTGCAAACACAATTGGAATAATTAAACATTGTCTGGTCAGTAGTCATTGTGTAGGACATACTTTTAAAAGAAACTAGAGAGTAAATTATTCTTGGATTTAAATCTGGAGAAAGTTGCTTTTATTGTCAACCTTTTTTTCCGGATTGATCACACAAATTTGCAAAGACTGTTGGAATAATTGAACATTGTCCAGTCAGTAGCTTTTGTGTTATATTTTCATAATTTTTACAAACTTTTATAATAACGTTTAGGGAGTTGTAAAATATTCTGGGATTTAAATCTGGAGTATTTTGCTTTTATTGTCACTGATCCTGCAATTGGTTTATAAGGCCTTTTCCCACTAATACACTAAAATTATGGAATGCTCTAATCTGAAAGATGCCGGTTGTCAAAGTGCAGTTGCTGCTTAGGGGAATCCAGGATTTTCAAAGTTTTAGGTAGCTGTGATTTAAAAGCTGCTGCAGACCAAACGCTTGATGTAGATGATAATTGGATTTGTGTACAATATAGTACTGAAAACATTGAGACAAAAGGAGAAAATGCAGGTTTCAGCATTTTCTTCTTTTGCCTCTATGTTTTCCGAAGCCTCATCTGACAGTAGTGTAAAAATCAGATCTTGTTTTGGAAAGGGTTATGTCATATTCCAAAATTTCTACCATAATTAAAGACTTGGCAAAAAATTAATATGCATAATTCAGTGATATTCTGTCAAAACTTGAAATCTCTAATTATAAAGATGTAACTAGAAATGTCAATAATTGACTGTAGGCTTAGCTTGCTTATTCAAACCTTTCACAAACAGTGAAGTTTTAGGTTTCCAATTTGAAAAAGATAATGCAGACAACAATAGCAATGTTTCCCCTCTGATGTTGTTCTTAATATATTTTGTTCTTTATGTATGTTGTTTGCCATCAACTTTGTTGAAATATGTGTAATATATTCTTCATGTTAATCATTGTATGATTCTGAGAATGAATAAACATTTGAATTGATGATTGCTCCTGATTTATTCAATGATATTGGTGTCAACACAAGTTAGGAGGTGAGACAACTTACTTGTCGATAAAGAAGGAATAATGGTTTATCACACCTAAATAGCTTTGAACTGTAGAAAATAATGTGTTATGTTCTGACAAATAGTGTTTTACATTTGGAAATTGAAGATTAATCATGATGACAAGTTAAAATGCAAAAAAATGTAACTTAAACATTTGGTCAAATGTTCATTCAAGTCATACAGTACATGAACCCATTACCACACAGTGATTCCTTTTGACTCCTCACAATATAATGGCTTTGGAAAACATTGTGGAAAATGAAGAAATTGCTTGTTACAAGCAATTTCTTCATTTCCCACAATGTTTTATACCCCAAAAGCTTTAAAATCTCGAAATTTCATCACATTGAAATGTCGTCTGCAACTTCTTTTAAATTGGACTACCCCAAAATTTTGTCGTTTGGTAATGGGTTAAACAAAACTTATGTAATTGGTAGCTGGAATAGGGGCCCTTATGGCTTTTTGAGACAACCATGGATTCAGATCATCTGGTGAAAACAATCATGCAGTCTGATCAAGATTACATGTTACTTGAGACTGATTTAGATCTATTGTCAATCCAAAATGCTTTTACTTTAGGTCCTTTTTGCCAGATTCAGGTTTGTATCATTCAAACTTTGTCATCTATTCTCTGTAACTCATTGTGCTTTTTGGTTGTACAAGACCAAAAGCTGCAGTGCTTGTATGGTTTATTATATTTTAATCGCTATTCATTTTCTATTTTCAGAATGATTTAATCCAGACCAAAGAAACAAGAATTCTGTGCCATTGAAATATTGAGGAATTGTACAAGGGAGATAAATGTGTAGTGACTAGTGATTTGTTTGTGAACTGAGTTACTGTTCTTGGACCAGTGTTATTTAGGACTACTGTAGCAGTATGGCATCATTTATTGCCAAACAAATGGTGGGGAACCAGCTTAAATCTGTAAAAGGTAGGCAGATTATCACTTTCCCATAAGCCCTGGATTTGACGTCCCTTTGGAGATAGGCATGGGAAAACATTGAGACAAAAGAAGAAAATGCTGATAATCAGCATTTTCTTCTTTTGTCTCAATGTTTTCTGTGCCTTCATTTTACACTAATTCCATATTCATTTACACCCATTGTGTCGTCTTCAGCAGCTTTCAAATTGGACAAAAGTCAATTTTGCTGTTTGGGAAAGGGCTTTGTAGACTATCTGCCATATAAACCCTTTCCCAAACAAGACCTAGTTTTGTCGTCCCTAATTGAATAGGCTTGGGAAAACATTGAGGCAAAAGAAGAAACTACTGAAAACCAGCAGTTTCTCCTATTGTCTCAATGTTTTTTTATGCTGTATCATACACAAATTCAATCATTATCAACATCCATTTTGCTGTCTTTAGCTGCTTTTGAATACGAATACCTTAAAATTTTGTCGTTTGGGAAAGGGTTAAATCCTTTACCAAACAACATATTTTTAACTTGTCCAATTTGAAAGGAGTTGCAGACAACAAAATTTATAAAGATAAGTTTTGTGGAAAATAAAGCCCCATGAAATATTGAGGCAAAAGGAGGAAATGCTTCTTTTGCCACAATGTTATTCCTATCCTTTTCCAATAGGGACGTCAAAACCTGGTCTTGTTTGTGAAAGGGTCAACTCTTTCACTACCAAATTTCCTGAAATTGTCATAATTTCAGTGCCCAATTTTGGAAACTACACAACAGGGCTTATCAGTTTATTAAATAGTATAAAATCATCATTTGATAATATTAAGCTGAAACTTGCAGAAATTATTGTACATAAACTGTTTTGCAGCGAAAGAGTTAATCATATATGGTAAAGTTTCATAACACTGAAGGCCAGGGCCATAGCGCAGCTGATAGCAAATCAGACTCACTTGTAAAGTCCAAGGTTTGATGATTTATCCCTGCCTGCGATGAACATCCTTTCTGACCAAATTGTCTCTGGCCAGTGTTTGGATAATCATAAGCCTATGCCATCTTTTGACATCCCCAATGGATCTCACAGAGCTGAATCTAGGGCGCGGGATTGCGGGATTCCCGCATTATTTTATTGCATGGCGCAAAAAACGATAAGCCATGCGGGACAAATCACGCACTTTTTTTCAGGTTGGCGCATTTTTCAATAAGCATTGCGTAATAACGTAAGTTCATAATCATTGAAAAGTTGCTAACACAGATCACAGAGAAACCCCCGTAATTCTATATTTATACAGTATTTTGTATCTCCCCTAAAAAAATCGATTTTTGTCTTACAAATGAAATAAATTTATGTTCGAGATTTAATCCGAAAACGGAAAAAAACAAACAAGTTGAATGAAGGGGGGAAACGGTGGTGAAATTCATAATTTGTAATTATTACGGTGCATAACCAAAATGGCAGTCAAAACAAACAAAATGAAGAAACGCTGTGTTAAAATCGTGTTTAATCACATAAATGGACTGAATAATATGTTATTACCGCGGCACATAATCAAGATGGCCGACGAAACAAAGAATCGCTGCCTGAAATTAGTTTTTATCACATAAAATGGGTTGAATTCAATTTAATGATACCAAGCGGTCCCATACTAAGTGATCCTCCTCGGCGTAGATGTCTAGTTCTACTTCTACCGCATAACGGCCGCTGTCAACTTGCTGACAATTCTGCCGCGTTTGGGTGTGCGCATTGAAAAATAACAATAATTCAAAGAGTCCATCTCAATATTAAAAACACTTTGTGCTATACAGATTTTTGTACAGGTGAAGCTAAAAACATAGTTCCGTGGTTAAGCTGTGAGGCGGGCCTTGAATGCCTCAAGGCTCGTAGCTGACACAGTGCTGGTGGGTAAGGTATTCCACTGCGTTATAGTACGCGGGTAGAAGGACTCCTTCCTGGTGTTGGTTCGACAACGGGGTATCTGGAAGGCTTGGTTGTTGAATGTCCTGGAATTTCTCTGTATGGGGATCAGTTTGTCACTAGTGTCAATGTATACATCACCATGCACCATCTTGTAAATCATAGCCAGTCTTGCGTTTTTTCTTCTTTCTGTGAGAGAGTACCACTCAAGATGTTCAATCATTTCTGTCACTGAAGAGGTGTTGTGATATCTGTTCAAGACGTACCTGGCTGCCCGTCGTTGAACTTTATCTAATTTGTCAATGTCTGTTTTCAGATATGGATCCCAAACTGAACTGGCGTATTCAAGTGAGGGTCTAACTAATGACTTGTATGCATTCTCTTTAATAGATTGGTTGCTAATGTTCAGATTCCTTTTTAAGAAGCCTATTGTGTTGTTTGCTTTGCCACATATCTGATTTATATGGGTTGTCCATTTTAGGTCGCTGGTGATTGTTACGCCCAGGTATTTTGCTGATGTCACATGTTCTAATATGTGGTCTCGGAGAGTGTAGCTTCTTTTTATTGTGTTTCTATTCTTAGTGATGGATAGAACATTGCACTTATCAGGATGAAAATTCATGAGCCATGTATCCTCCCAGGTTGCTAGTTTATTTATGTCTTCTTGGAGTTGTTCACTGTCTGTGTCAGATGAGATGGTGAGGTATGCTATGGTGTCGTCCGCAAATAACCTGACTCTTGATGTTAAACTACACGGCATGTCATTAATATAAAATAGAAATAAGCTCGGTCCCAGTACCGACCCCTGGGGGACCCCGGACTCTACAGGAACAGTGTCTGATGCTTCTCCTTCAACTACTACCTGCTGACCTCTGCTTGATAGGAAGCTATCTATCCAACGGTTTGTTTTGCCTTTGATACCGTAGTGATTTAATTTGTGGACAAGAAGTGAATGGCTGACCTTATCAAAAGCTTTGGAGAAGTCCATAACAACACAGTCTGTTTGTTTGCCATTATCCATATTTTTGGTGACATCGTCTATAAATTCTATCAGCTGTGTTTCGCAGGAAAGTCCTTTTCTAAAACCATGCTGGAGTGGATAGAGAATATTCTGTCTGTCTGCATGTGCCATGATATTACTGGTCACTATGTGTTCCATTAATTTGCAAGAGATACATGTCAAGGAAACTGGTCGATAGTTAATAGCCTCATATCTTTTGCCTTTCTTGAATATTGGGCAAATGTTAGCAGTCCGCCAGATGTCAGGTACCAAGCCGGACTCATATGAGCAATTGAAGATGAGGGTTAAGATTGGTGCAACCTCTGTGGCAAGTTCCTTCAGCACCCGTGGTGAGATGTTGTCTGGCCCAGGGGCTTTATTTACTTTGAGGTTTTTGAGAAGTTTAAGTACACCCTTTTCTGTGATGTGAATATCAGGCATGTCACTATATTGTCCTGTCATCTTACAGCGCATGCTGAACTCCTGGCTCTGGAAGGTGGTACTGTCTGAGAATGCTTTCTGGAATTGCCTGTTTAGTATGTTTGCCTTTACTTTAGGTTCCGAGTGAAGAATTCCATCAGCTTTAAGGGGAGGAATATAGTTTCCATCAGATTTTTTGTGCTTTATGTATGTCCAAAACCTTTTGTTTGTACCTTTTTCTTCTTTGTCTGGTGGAGTTACAATACCCTCAATGTATTTCCAGTAGGCTTTCCTTACTTCCCGCTGGGCTCTTCTTTTAAGATCCTTGTACTTTGAGATATCATCTACATTTCCGGATTTCTTCATTCTTTTGTACCATCGATCTCTCTTTTTGATTCAGTAGTTCAGTAGCCACATTATGTACATACTGATAGGGCCAAGGATTACGATGGAAGTTGAAGTGAGTTTTTCAAATTGGAGCTTTCTTGAAAATGTATCAAAGTTGATGGTCCTCCCTTTGAAGGAGCCTTTTTTCTTCAGCCCTGAGACTATTGAAATGGCCAAGCATGGTCAAATGTGAAAAATGTTTTTGTGGTGTAAATAATCTGCTTCAACCAGTCTGGTGTAATCATTTACTATGAACAGTATAATCTAAATTTCAAACAACCAATAAATTAAAGAATATGAACATATAAAGTTTGTTATTTGGACAAAAGTTATTAAAAAAAGACTGCTTAGACAATTGCTAATACTTACAAAGAGTAAAGATTATGGTATTTCAATTTCATGTAATAGATTTCGTTACAGGTAAATTCTTACTTTATTTTGTTGTGAAAAAAAGTTGAATTCATTGTGGCTCAAGGCTGAATCCTGTTGGCCCACATTTTGAAGTATGGTGGGGGAGTTGGCCCACTTTTGTGAAAACCTAGATTCAGCTCTGATCTCATATTGAAATCCAAGTTGAGGGTAAAGTAAGAAAATGTTGATAACAAGCGAATTTTGGACCAAGTTGGACGGGAAATCATGATAATGATTTTTTCATACAACCACTGATGTCAAAGGAGCCAGGATTTTTTTCTTTTCCTGTGAATTATAAATCCATCATAGTTTTAACCCATTACCATTTATATATATTATGACAACATTTTAGAATGATCCAAATTCCAAGTGAATGAAATTTTACATTTTCATACCCCCCACCTACGAAGTAGAGGGGGGGGGGGGGTATATTGGTTTCACCATGTCTATCCATCTGTCCATCCATCCATCCGTACGTCCGTAGACTTTTTCATTTCCTTGCTCTAACTCGAGAACCGTTTGACCTAGGATAATGAAACTTTACACAGTTGTTGCCCTTGTCCCAAGGGGGGGGGGGGGGGGGTGTATTTGCCCGCTTTGCGGCAGTTCTAGTTCGGTCTGTTCGTGTAGTCAACACTGTGGGAAATGGAGAAATTGATTGATGCAATTTCTGCATTTTCCACAATGTGTTCAAAAGTCTGTCTTGTAGGGTGTCCAAAGGCATCATTGGTGTTTGAATGGATTAAATATTGATCAGCCCAAATGTTCGTCATTTGCTCTAGGATCAAACTCATTCTCTTTTATTTTCTGCAATACAGGTGCAATGGGCAGAGATGACGTCAAGAAAGACAATTGCGCCGGGGATCGAGAAGTAATTGAAGCACAATGGGAAATGGAGAAGAAGAGAAGCATTCGAAAATACATTTGGAAACTATAGAAACTAGCCATAGTTTTGTCATCTTACTAGCATGTTAGTTTTGAAAACCTAGAGGGAAAGTAAGAAATTGCCGATGGCCAGCATTTTCTTCTTTTCCCTCAAGGTTTTCTATGCTGTAAATCCTAAATTGGTCTCAGTTGTAAATTAGATCAGCCCAAATGTTTGTCATTTGTCAGAGGATCAAACTTACTTGCTATTTTTTCTACAACACAGGTGCAATGGGCGGTGATGACGATAAGAAAGACGATGGTGGTGATGACGGTGACGAGGATCCAGAAGTCGCTGAAGCGCGACGGGAAATGGAGGAGAAGAGAAAAGAGAAACACAGAAAAATGGAGGAAGAGCGAGAAGAAGTGCGACAGTCCATCAGAGATAAGGTAGGTCATATAACACATTACCTCACATTAGGGTTCAATATTAACTCTTTCCCAAACAAGACCTGGTTTTGACATCCCTACTCGAAATGGCTTGGGAAAAAATTGAAACAAAAGAAGAAACTGCTGATAACCAGCAGTTTCTCCTTTTGTCTCAATATGTTCTATGCCATATTTTAAACAAATTCTATCTTTAATAACATCCATTTTGTCATTTGTAGCACTTTTTGAAGTGGATCACCCTAAAATTTTGCGGTATGTGAAAGGGTTAACTCTTGGTTACCAGACAGTCAATGTTGTTGCTGCCAGATGCTGTTAGCCAAGACCAAATATTCACTGGTCCTGACCAAATGTTTGCATGAGAAGGATAATTATGGAAAATATGTTAACAACAATAACCTTTTCATAAGCTAAGGGGCAGTTTTGAATCACACAAATGAATGAAAATTTAATGGGCTCATGTTCTTGTTGACTTGTGTCACAATATCCTGTTTTCATTATGATAATTGTGACCGATTTTTGAAATGAGGCTGACCAGTCAGTCCTTCATCTTTGGGATCTGAACAGACCCGACCAAGCAACAGGCAGGTAATGTTTGTCAAGCTCAGATTACTGTTGAACCCTGCACATAGATGCTTTTTGATGCCCACAATAAAATGGTTTTGCTTAACATAGTGGAAAATGAAGAAGTTGCTTATTATTTTTTATCCAAAATGATCAAATCGCTGCTTTTCAACGAAAACTGCATGACTGCAGCTTAAAACAAGCTGCAGTTACGAGGATTTGTTGAAAATTGACAATATGATTTAATGTTTCATTCACATTAATGTATTATCATCTTTATAATGTTTGAATTTGGACAAGACTAAAACTCTGTTGTCATGTAATGGGTCAATGGGACTGATTTCTGTCTGTGTCTGTCTGTCCAAAAACATAACATTGGCCGTTTAGGAGCAATTGTGTTTAACTTTCAACACTTTTATGTTTTTCAGTATGGCTTAAAGAAAAAAGTTCCTGAGGAGGAGAATATGATGCAACAACAGGAAGCAGGCCGGATTGGTCGCAAGAAGAAAACTCCGGCAGAGCTCGCAGCGGAGGCCAACGCAGAGGAAGATGAAGAGGATGAGTTCGCAAGTAAATTCTCTTCATTATGTTGCTGTATGAACTTTGTATAGGTTGTTTTATAGACGGAGGGGGATTTAGCCCTTACCCTAAGAGCCAAACACCAGAGTGGTCCGATAAGCAAGCTGCTGCAGATGACAAAATGGATGTTGGTTAAGAAAGGATTTGTGTTCAATGTAGAAATACTGAAAATATTTAGGCAAAAGAAGAAAATGCTGATGACCAGCATTTTCTTCTTTTGTCTCAATATTTTCCTTTAGCTTTTTGGGACTAGGGACGTCAAAACCAGGTATTGTTTTGAAAGACTTAATGCCATTTTTTACTAGGTCATACCACCTGGTTGGGGCATCATTCATGGTTAGATGCTCCAGCTTCTGTGATATGACTAAAATATTGTCAAAAGTGAGATTAAACCCCATTTAAGCAATGGAAGAAGGCCTGTCCTAAACAAAACAATTCCAACATGCTCTAGAATCTTACAGACAATAAGATTGACAATGGTAAAGATGGAATTTGTGTTCAATATACCACAGAAAATATTGATGGAAAAGGAGAAAATACATGTTATCCACATTTTCTTCTTTTGCCTCAATGTTTAGCCAAATATTTCCTGATAGTGTTGTCATTGTTTTGGAAAAGGATCAGGAATATGCTTGAAAATGTTGTGACAAAGAATAGGGCTCAATATACAGGACAGATCATAAAGAAGAGTGCTTTTGCAAGTTTTGAACTTTCAATATTTTAATTTAACAAGAAAATGATTTTTTCAGTGGAAGAATTTGCATTAACCCTTTCTGAAACAGCATTTCATTCTTTTTCCTCAATGTATTACTAAGCTTTTCTATTCGACATGGATGTCAAAACCAGATCTTGTTTTGAAAGGATTTAATGCAATGCTTTTATCAATTATTTATTTATGTTAAATTTATTTATTTATATTTACTGCGAAACATTTCACACAATGCCATACTGAACAAAGTCATATCACTGCGTTTCAACAAAAAACCTTGTAACTGCAGCTTAAAACAAGCTGTAGTTACTTGGTTTTTGTTGAAAAGCAACAATATCATTTTGAATGAAGCAAAAAACTTTGCTTTGCTTTGTAAGGTATATAAAAAAGCATAATATTTTGAGTTGTTTGTTTTTTTCTCACTTCAACCTTTTCCCAAAACAACCATAGTTTTGATGTCCTTAACAGAAATGACATTTGAAAAAATTAAGAGAAAGAAAGAAATTGTTTAATACCAAGCATTTTCTCTATCTCATATTTTTTTCTAGGCTTTAATTTAACAGATTTTATTTTTCCAAAACATTCCAGGGTCCAAGAAATCCACTCGTCCGCTCGTATTTACGAGTGAAAATTGGTAAGGACGAGTAAAAAAATTAGTCACGGTCGTCCTGCTGGACGAGTGAAAATTTCAGCAAGAAATAATTAATTTTCCATATTAAATTGTAACTGAAAACAATAAAATCATTTGATCATCCATTGAAGAAAACATCTTCATGCAAAAATACCTTTTGTCGGTATATTTCGTCTGCCTTGAATAAGCTATCCATTAGTTATTTTTCATTCTGCTAATTTCTTCCATCACACCGGAAGTGCTATTACCTTAGATGGCGTGATATAATCCGGTATCGCAAATTTAGTTGTCAACTTTTAAATAACAGCTTTCGGAATCTAAATAACACCGATTGCTCTGCCGATTGTTTTATAAACGGCAAATTATAATGTATTTTGCCCCAGACTATACTGAATCACTTGTTTATCTGTTATATTTTTTGCATATTAATGAAAAACGAAGTCTGATGAAAACGGTGCCGGACTTTGTCACCGGCATTCATCATTCCTTTTCGATGACGTCAATTTAATAAATGTTGTCTTGTTAGCTATCAAAAATCATGTCAGGAAAAGATAATCGTTCCTTTTTTCAAGGCTTGGGCGATGCATAGCGCCATGAAATGTTTGGAATGTTTGGGTAATGGACCAGATTAGAGTAAACCCGGCGAATCCTTTGTAGGACGAGTAAAGGCATGGGCAGGACGAGCAGTTTTTGTAAGTTACTCGTCCTGCAGGACGAGTGCAAAATTTGACATTTCTTGGACCCTGCATTCATTTTGTCATTAATAATGGCTTGAATGTGGACCATTTTGAAATTTAGTTGATTTGGGAAGGGTTGAAACATTGTATGTATTTATGTTGAATTATGTTACATTGACATTAAGAAATAAGTCTTTGAAATACATATATCATTGCTTTTCCACAAAGAAACCTTGTATCTAAAACTTCAAACAAGCTGTAAATATGAGGTTTTTGTTTAAAAGCAGCGATATAATATGTATGTGCAGACTGTACTTTGTCTATCATGCCTCTCTGTACTGTCTTATTTAAGATTGTTACCTTTTTTTCTTTGGTACATAAATAAAAAGGTGGATTGTAAGAAGTGATAGAAAGCTTACCATACAAGATATTGAAGAACGGAATGATTTTGTTGAAGTTTTGTGTAGCATTCAGGGCGTTCAGAAATCAAATCAAATGACCTAAGATATTGAATAGCATTTACAGTACAGCTTGCATGTTTTCTGCCTAAAATACTCACTTATAGAGGCCCCTGCTATATTCCATGCCAAAAAAGCATCTCATGGTAATCATTGTGATTCATGGTGGCACAGGAAGTGCAATGAAGACAAGTGATAAATTGAAGTGGAAAGTCTTGGTGAAACGACTAATGTTTTTGTGGAAAAACACTCATCACCATGACCATCGTGATTTTCCACCTGAAACCTGCACTCAAAATAACATTGCAGTTATGTGCTGACATCTATGCAAAATACATGCAAGCTGTACTGTATGCTATGTTTATTTTTTCATACAAAGGTGTCAATCAGAAAGTTAAATTTGCTCCTTAGTTCCATTGTTAGTACTTGACGATATGTACTCAAAACCAAGAACCTAAAACCAAGTGCATGTTCAAAAACCTAGCACTTAATACATGGACAGTAAATAAGGTCTTCAATATGTTTTAATGTTGAAGATTTACCTTTATTCAATTCCATTGAATGTAATCTTTAGTATTATTAATGTTGGGTGAGATAGTTTCTCATGAACAAGATAAGAGTGGATGTATAACTATTGTTTTGGATAAATACTATGAATTATTTTGTTTAAGGTTAGTGATACATATTTATTGTTATGAAATTTGGGATGGTGAGGACCTTTTCATGTTTAATATTGCTGCTTTTCAGCAAAACCTCGTATCTGCAGCTTGAAATTAGCTGCAGATAGGAGGTTTTTGTTGAAAAGCAACAATAATGATTATATATCTATAGTTTAATAGTAGGATATAGTTATAGTCGTGAAGTTATTACATTAAATCATTGGCACTCAGAGCTCAGATTTCTCGTGATTCATACAGGTCATGTCATTTTTAATCTGTACATATGTAATTCATTTAATTACTTTGTCTGAATTATAGCTTTTGAATTTAGACAGGTTAAAAATTTTGTCAGTTTGGAATATTCCCAAATTCAAATTATATGTATATAAAGTTTGAAAATCATATTTCATTGAACATCGTATCATGGAAAAGAAACACTGGTCAATTGGTCACCCCATGTTTTTTTATCGGGATTCTTTGCTGTTTGAGACATCATAATTGGCTCTTGTTTAGGAAAATGTTAAATTGTTTTGAAGATGGTTTACAAGCTGGGTTTTGACTGTTGCTACCTCTAGACACCTCTATTGACCTAGCATGAATATCTTGTTTTGCAATAATTCCAACTTCTTCAGTAAAAACTAAAGCTGAATATTGCATATTATGTCTCCTATATAAGTGCCATCATTTACATTCAATGGTTGTGCAATTTACATTTGAGCTAAGATTTGGAAAAAGGTTCCTTAAGGCTTTTGAGCCCAACATGGTTCAAGATCAGCCTTCGTATATAATTATACATACACATTGTGATCATGAACCACATTGTTGTCTAAAAGCTTCTTTGTGACCTGTAACAACCCTAAGACAACAGCATGAAATCCAGTCAGACTGCACTATAGGCAAAATGTTCTTGAAACATGGCTGTCTCAAATGCTATAAAGCCTTTTTCCAGATCCTGGCTCTTACATATTTTGAGTGTAACCTTGCATTAGACTTCATTGAAGATCGCTCTCAGAATGACAGGTCACATATTTTTTGCAGCATATTAGATATGAATGTCTGCTTTTTTGCTTGCTAGTTAACAATGGAATGCCCCCATTTAAAAGTCCTCTTTAAATCCATTCCTTCTTGCAGAGCAACAGATAAGATGGGGTAAAGGCATTCTAAGTTTGATTATTCAATTCCAAACCCTATCTTTTGGGTACTTATTTGAATCCTCTCGATTAGATGATTCAAATGAGTACCACAACATAGGTTTTGATAAATGATAAATGAAATATTCAATTTTAACCCATTACTACACAGTGACTCCTTTTGACTCCCCACTAGATAATGGCTTTGGAAAACATCTTGGAAAATGAAGAAATTGCTTGTGACAAGCAATTTCTTCATTTCCCACAATGTTTTCTATGTAAAAAGGCCAAAAATGTAAAATTTCTTTCACTTAAAATTGTCATCTGCAACATCTTTGAATTTTGACTAGTCTAAAAGTATGCCGTTTGGTAATGGGTTAAAGGCCAATAACCCTCTTATCTGTAGGTCTGTCTACTTGTATGTTTAATCTTGTCATGCTGATAATGAATATTTTGGTGCTGTTGGTAAAGACAAATGAGCTCAGATCTGGAAAAATGGTCCTTACGACTACATAATGATAAGAGGAGATGATATGTTCATCAAACCCTATGTTGTGGGTACTCACTAGAATTGTCTCTTTGAGATGATGCAAAGAAGTACCCAAAACATAGGATTTGGATATGTAATAAAGAAAAACTTCACTGCCTCTTATCTTTTACTCTGATTAGCCATATGTTATTTGAGACAAACAGGGATCCAGCTCAGCCTCTTTATATGCATAGTCTGGTCAAGGTCCATGCTGTTCTTCTTGAAACAAATTTACATTTGAAATTGGAACTGAATAGCTATACAGCATTACAAGGCTAAATAACGATGTCTGAGCTGGAAAAGTGACTCTGATGGCATTGATATCCTTCAGGGATCCAAATCAGTCTATTTACAGTCTAATTATTGCACAAAAAGTGCTAGCTTAAGGAACCCAGGAGGCTATTTTCAAACAGCAATAATCTTGATCAGACTGTCTGTAAGCATAGATTGACCTGGATCCATGCTATAATCAAATGCCATTACACAGGCCTTTTTCCCGATCCTGGCTCATGTGTTTCTCCCTCTGTCTTGTTCCCATTGTTTCCCTTGTCAAGTTGACGACATTGAAAACAGAATTGGAAAGCAGAGGCTTACAAAACTCAAAGTTCTTTGGAGGGAGCAATCTATTTAACTTCAGGTTGAGGTTTTCCAAATTAAGCTTTTGATTTCTTACACTTTCTCTTTGATTGACTATTGAAAAAATGATGAAATTATTATCTTCAAAAATAGATTCTGCTTTTCTTTGCCACTCCTTAGATTTCTCTTGGTTCTAATTCAACTGTACTCTTCAAGTCCTAAACACCTGACAAAGCAAGCATAAGTATTTTGTGGACAGACAAACATTTTACATCAAAATGTATCTTTAGCTCAGAACATTTGAATGATCATCAACCAAAACTTTTTCTTGGTTTTTAATCTGTGGTCTTTAAAAACATATTTGCAAAATTCGAAGAATCTCCAATGGATTCAAAGCATACCTTTACAATTTACATACCGGTATTTAATGTTTTTATCCAATTTTTTTGACACAATAAATATTGGTCAGAAGTCATTACATACTGCATATGCATGTAATGCTATTCATGCAATCATCTAAATGATGAAGAGCTGAGGATACATACCCCTTGTTATTGTTCCTAGTTAATATGTCCAAATTTGATATTTCAGAATTGCCAGCAAACTTAACAGAACTAACTAGTAAAGTTACTGAGCTTCCAGCTAAGCTGGCACAAGGGGTGGGTGGGGTTACGGAGAAATGTGTCCTCCAGTAACCTTGCTCTCTGTAACTATGGTTACAGCAATCCATCCAATGCTGTAAGTCGTCTTTCCTTACCACAGTGTGTACCCACGTGCAGTAGTCTGTCGCTTTTCAACAAAACCCTCGTAACTGCAGCTTGTTTACACTAGCTAGTTGCGAGGATTTTGTTGAAAAGCAGCGAGTTGCAGATGTGTGTACCCAGCTCTAGATAGGAGGGGGATGATGATGGAATTTTGACTCTTTCCCAAACAAGATTTCCCACTGGTCTAAATTAGAAAAAGGCCTGCAGACTTCAAAATAAAGTGATAGTGTATCATATTCATACACAATAGCATTGAAGGTATTGAGTGAAAATGCTGAATTTCAGCATTTTCTTTGTTACTCTACATACTTTCCAAAGCCTGCTTAATTAGATACACAAAGAAAGGCTTGTTTGTGAAAAGGATAAATGAAAAAAAAATACTACACAGACTCTAAAATGATGGTACTCATTTGAAACAATTCAAGTGTTTACCAACAACATATGGTTGTGAATGAGAATTTATCTCTGTCATCACATTGCCTCTTGCCTAGAGCTGCAGATGTGTGTAGTGTTCACCAAACAATTAGAGTTTAAAACCGTCTTGTTCAATCCTGCACTTTTTACTTGCAATTTGAATTTCACTTTTAAGTTTTTGACATTTTGCTACACTTAATAATTTGTTTGAATCACTGTGTGGCTAACTATTAATGCAAGTTTCTCATCAGAACACAAAGTGTTTATTGGTGACAATGTTCACTGATCGCTTTATGTCCGTTTTCAGTACTTTCGGAACTTTGATTTTGGCGTTTTGATGTAACTTCAAATAACCTTCTGTCGGTTAATAATTAAAACAGCAAAATGCATACAGCACATTGTTGTATTGTTACCAAAAGTTCTGTTTCTTTTGTGGAAAGAATCTGTGCTGACAAAGGAAAAGTTTTTAGTCAGCAAAGCTTATACCTGCACCTGTTTATGTACACAAAAAAATGAAAATCTCCAGGTTAAAAATGTGTGCAAGTACCACTTGGGGATAGATTTTGAATCCTTCCACTTTTGAGACAAGAATAGTCCATGCGCACAAGAAAAAAAAATTAGATGAATGGAAATCAATGTTTTTGAACAAATTAGCAATGCATAGTCTGTAAATGTGATAATACAAGATATTTGACATTATGAAGTTTGCAATATTTCGAAAATCTGTGGTCCAAACAGTATGATGGTAATCTCATGGTGAGCATTTTAGCAGGCCTTACTCTCTTTAAATAGAAGTGTGAATTTGTTCGCTTTTTCACTTATCCCCAGGCATTTTTCTTTCTTCCCGGTATTAATTATCTTTGTCAATATTCTTAAATTTGAATACAATGAATGTAGAGTAGGCTATGCACTACAGTTGACGCCACATCGTATGGCACAATGTTTATATTTTGTTCAAATGTAATTGAACGTTGAACAAAATATAAACATGTGCCATACAATATGGCGCCAACTGTAATTCCTATTGATCTTTGATTTGGATTATACATTATATAAACATACATTTAATGATTGTAAATGACAGTGTAATGGATGGTTGATCAAGATGGTTTAGTAAACAGTAGCAAAAGCATGTGATGGATGTTGTAATTATAGTTACACCCTTATCAACACAAGTTAGTACACAAAATGTACAAATGTGTAAACACAAAACGCATGGTTGTTTTATATGTACTATATGCACAGGCTACTTACCGTGCTAGTTTCTAAAAAGTTCAAGGATGATTAAGAAAACATTTTTACCAAAAACAAAGTTGCAAAAACAAAGTTTGAACATAAATGTTACATTATAAAGCCTTGTCATGCTTGGCTTAATGCTTTGTACCAAATTGATTGAAAATCCAAGTATTCAAGACAAGTGCTCATAAAATACAATTTACACAGAATTCTTACTTGAAGGTTGTGGTTCATGATTGGCCTCAGAGTAAAATTTGAGATTATGGGGTAAATTACCAAGCATTTCCAAGGCAAAGGACTCAACAGACTATCAATTTTTTTGTGTTCAACCACATCTGTTTCTAGTGAACTAATAAATTTAATGTTATAATATACGAATATTAAGAACATAACAAATATTTATCTTGTTTATTATATGAGAGGAACATTCCCCATGAAAAGGATAACAGAGTGATTTTTATCCAAATTGCATGTAGATGTGTGTTTCCCTAATTTTGTCTCATGTATTTGCCTTTTACCATGAAAATGTTACCACTTTCCTTTCAACATGCATGTCTTGTTCTTGTCTGTCCATCTTTGAGATTATTTTCATAATCATGTTAATGATTATACACAAGTTTTTAACACTCATTCATTTGTAGCCAATGTGTGTTTGTTTTAATTAAGAATTTATGTATCCCATTCTTTTTAGTTTCATTTTGCATGATACAATGCTAATACATGTATCTGTTAGCACCAACCAGCTGTTTTAGAAATACATGTAATTGATACAGTATACCAGTAGCAAGTATGATTTGGCAACTGTTTCAGAGATTATGATTGAAATAGCATCTAGAATTGAGAGAAAAAAAGAAAGAAGTTGAAATACGTTGTAATATTCTTTTCTGAAAAGAGAAATATGTATTTCTTGTACATTTTTGAAGGGGAATCACATGACATAACATCAACAATAGTATTTGGGTCAATTTTAGAAATTTGCCCTCATCAGGTAAGTTATTCTCCAATAATTATATCAATACAAAACTTTTTTTTTCTTAAGCCAGAGTTGGAAAAGCATGTGAGATTTGCTGGATGCGGTGGATCTCAAAGTAGTGTCTGATAAAAAAAAAGATATTGACAAGCAAGCAGAATTTTACCTAGCTCAACAACATTTTCTGTCAGATCCAGCAAATGTCTGGGCCAAGGGGTTCCCCGCCATCTCTGCTTCAAGCCATTTGCAAATTGATCATTTATTGATCATTTATTGAAAAGTTATCAAAATTTTTCTTGATGTGTCATATGATACCCCAGCATGATAATACTATTCAGGATTTTTACTAGCTTAAACCTTTTTCATTTACATTTTTATTGCAGTTGTGTTAAAATTTAGAAGCATTATTTTTATGAATAATTTGCTTTCCTATTTATTTAGTTTAGACATTGGTCATTGCATTTATTTCTGTTGATCATTGGACATTATAATGAATATAGCTGTACCTACTTTGAATTATAAAGATAGAAATCTAACGAAATCTGTTTTGTTTAATAATATTGATCTTGAGTACGCAATTGGAAAAGCAACATTTTTATCGTGATTGAATTTTTATTAATGTTAAAATTCTAACAGTTCTTCTTTAATTCTTACTGTGTAAGTTGGATAACACATTTTCTCTTTCATTATAACATTTTGAGTTGTAACCTTCTATTTTTACAGGCTCTATAAATCAAAAGGAGTGAAGTTCAAGGTTGATTTCAGTTTAGCCATTCTCAGGATTTGTATTGAAGAAATACTATGTCCTTCTTATATGCAAGACTTCTTCTCATGTAGATTTAAAATTAGTTCAAATTTAGATGGTTTGATCAAACATCATAGGTTGTTGTGAAATTTGTAGTGTAAAAATAGGAATTAGTTATTTCAAAATTGTCACCTATTATTCATTGAAATTGCATAATTCTTCTTTGTTCAACTTTGCTGTGAAATTACTACTTCTTAAAAGGGCATTAAATTTTATATGGCTGAGAACATAAATACATGCCGAAACCTTAAGATAAAAGTAGCAAGTTTGCACATGGTCCGATGTAAAAGGTTTTGAAGATGATATATATCGTCACTTTTCATAAAAACCCTCCTAACTGCAGCTTAAAACAACCTTCAGTTGCGAGTTTTTTGTTGAAAAGCGACAAGTATATGTACCTGGGGCGGTATTCACCAACTCTTCTTCATCAATTTGCTTGATATGAATACCATTGTAAGCCAGACGTTTGTATCGACCAATCAGATTGATTGTTGTGTAATTTTAAAGGTAAACTAAGACTTGCTGGTGAATATAACCCCTGTTTTTTGTTTAGGGAAAAAGATACATGTTTCTGCTTTTTTGTTCGTTTTACAATTGATTTTTGTACATTTGTTTAAGCAATAAACATCAGACTGAAAGTAAGCTCATGTATTAACAGTGCAATTCATTTTGTTTCATTGATATTTTATGATTGATTTGTATTTTTAGCTCCACTGGCCTTCAGGCCAGCGGGCTATTGTCATGGCGCTGTGTCCGTCGTGCGTCCGTCCGTCCGTCCGTCCGGTCGTCAACTTTTTCTTTAAAAATCTTCTCCTCAGAAACTACTGGATGGATTTCAATCAAACTTCACAGGAATGATCCTTAGGTGGTCCTCTTTCAGATTCCTTCAATTTATTCTAATTGAACCAGAAAATCTGGAGTTATCTGCCCTTGAATTAAAAAATGGCTGTTTTGACTTTGTTTTCACTCTAGCCACGACATATATTGATCAATCAAGACAAAACTTGGTCAGAATGTTGTTGCTGATAAGATCTTGCTTTAGTGCAATTTTCAGCTTGATCTGAATATTATGTCTTGAGTTATGTGCCCTTGAAATTGTCAAAATTACCATTTTTGACCTTATTTTTTACTCAAACAACCATAAATATTCACCAATCAACATGAAACTTTCATGTTATCTTACTGGCCATAAGATCTTGCATGGGTATAATTTTCAGCTTCACAGGAATCTTAAGTCATCATTTATCTGCCCTTGAATTTGACAAAATTGTTGTTTTCGACTTTGATTTTACACTCTTTACATCCACAAATATTGAACAATCAGGTCAAAACTTAAACAAGATATAGGTGAAGTTAAGATCTTGCTTTAGTGTGATTCTTAGCTAGATAGGAATATAAAATCCTCAGTTATATGCCTTTCAATTTGACAAATTTGCTAATTGTGACTTTGTTTTCACTCTAACAGCCAAACTCGCTCTAACAAAGACAAAGCTTGGTAATCAATAGATCTTATATGAATGCATTTTCAGCTTTCTATTTACTATTTATTTCTATTTATTAAGAGCAACATTAGTATTGAAAAATCTAGTCAAAAGTTGGACTTAATTGATATTACAAGAAATTCAGGTTTGCATTAATTTTGGAATAGGGTTTTTCCCCAAATCTATTTTTAGCTCAAAATTTATTTTTAGAAATATGAAATATTTTGGAGTAATCAATGATCTGTTAATTTAGATCTGTTTGGAAGAAGGAAAATTTTAATTGCTAGTATCATCCTAAGCTGGAATGTTTTCCAATTTCCTTTTACCCTTTCTCAAATGGCAAACATTATAGTTTTACTTTCTTTGCTTCAAGAACCACACATTTTGAACAATCTAGTTTTGTAACTCTCTTTTTGCTCTATGAAACACAAGCATTGAACAATCTAATCAAAACTTGGATTAAATATTACATGAAATTCAGGCCTGTGGAGCGACTCAAGACCTTCAGGTCTTCTAGTTATTCAATGATTTGTGTAAATACACGCTGTAGCTATTGCAATTTTTATTCGTTCAAAGTCTTGAAGTCATTTATGTTTATAAGACGTTTTCATAATGATCTCATTACAAGTGAAAATAAATTCTAACACTTAGTAATGTGTCGTACCATTTTGGAATGCTTAAAAAAACATGCAAGACATTTTTGAAAAATATGCATATCTTCAGTCACATTACAGCTATTTATCTGCAATTTCTTTCATTTGCAGATACTATAAAACATGCCTTTATATTTTTTTGACTAAGTCCATTTTTCAATGACATCCATGTTGTCTTTTACAGAAACTGTAAAATTAGGACAGTTTAAATATGAATTGTTCGAGAAATTGTTAACATTAACAGCGGCTATTTCAGAAAGCCGTAGTAGCACATATAAACATGATTCAAATTTGCTGTTCTGAAATATGGGGATATGCATATTAAACAATTATTGAAATATCTGCAGCTTCAGAACAGAAATGTTGTTTTCTGTAAATAAATGATGTGTTAGCAAGTAATATCTACATTCTTTCCATTGAAAATATCTGTCATAAAGAGGTCAAGGTCATAACTAATAGGAGTTATGTTTCCAAATTTATCATTTATGGAAATTGATTTAGCTTTGGCATATTTTCAGTATTTTTTTTTCTCATTTTAAAGGAAAACATTGTATGAAAAACACATTTTGGAAATACATGTACATGTATTTTAATTAAAGATATTTTTGTCATATGTGTCTAGAAAATGTGTTATTGGTAAAATATCCATTCTTGCTAATTTTTTGGGTTCTGAACTTTTGTCAATTGATTTTCTTAAACTTAACATGGTAACAAATGCAAGTAGATCTACTTTACCAAATGAGGGGCCATATTTGTTGTTCATGCATTCCAATCTTTAGACTTTCAATGTTATTTTAGAAAATATTATATGTACTCAAATGTACATGTATGTACTTTAAGAAATTGTGATTTTATGTTATTTCTTTATTTACACAAATGTCAGTTTTGATTTAAAACTTTTAAAGGTAGACACATCCATTTGGGAAACGCAACATTTTTAGTTTAAAAGTAGTTGTAAATGGTTTGGTTTTATTACAAATATAAATTTCTTTGATGTATGTAAACTACTACACTATCATGTGGCTTTGTAAGAATAACGTTATTAAATGGCTATAGATAACAGGGACTAGATACAAATATAGCCTATTTAGCTGTCATGAAGGCTTTTGATATAAACCTTACCAAATATGCAAATATATACTAAAATGAAAGGGCATTTGGCACACTGTGACACATCAGATTCAAATCATTCTTCATAATAATTATTTGACTAAACAAAATATTGTTTCCACATTCAAGTTTCACCTATATATTGCTGTGTCCGCTGCCCCCTTTTTAAGGCAAACAAATTCCGTCATTCCCATTAAATGAATCTCATTCAGAACTACAGATAAGAGAATGTGATTTCATTAATTTCAATTGCAATCACCTTCTCCAATCATTAGCTCTGCTCATTTGTAAAAGCTCAACTATTTTATTTGTGGAGTCCGAATCATAGGTAGATGGGTTAACGAGAAACTAACGTGGCATAGAAAGTAAATTGCATGAAGCAGTATCTTGCTGACCCAACAACTTTCATTCATTAGACAGCTTGCAGCAGGTCTCAGTGTGTCGGTCTTAGACCGTCTTCGCAAGCCAACTTTTCTTACCCTGCTTTGTTCCTTCTCACGGAACACAGAGCTATCAATAAGTGGGGGTAGTGGCTTTTTCAAAATGCAAAATATCAGTCAATGTATATCAAACCCTATCATGTGGGCACTAATTGGAATTGTTTCCTCAAGACGATTTAAATGAGTAGCCTACACAAAATATAGGGTTTGGACTAGAAATAAGAATTTTAGAATGCCTTTATGACCTCTTTATCTGTTGCTTTGCTTGAACAAAGTGGAGGTAGAATTCTTGGCTTGTGCAAGCAATGTCATACACACACATCTTATTGAAATTTGACCTTATTAAAATACTGACTATATTGTTTCTAAGGTAGAACCAGACATTTTTTAACTTTAAGCTATGGTCACGAATTTGGTACATATAGGTAAAAGTTAAAAAGGTGGTCGGTTCTACCTTAATAGTAAAAAATGTTCACTTCGATTAAATAAGCTGTTTCATAAAATAATTATGACATCTACTCTTTGTGACTGACTTTGTGAAATTCTATCAAACCGTTTGATAATTTATTTAATATCTTATTTTCTGGGTGGATTTGTACCATATGCGTAGAGAAGATAACGTTGTTGAAAATTACAAATGAGCCGGGATCTGGAAAAACGTCCCTTATAGCATTTTTCAAAATTGAGTTTCAAGATCGGCCTGTTGTCAAATGGAGTCCAATACTGTAAACCAGGATAAGTTCGCCTCAAGAAATGTTCGCGTTTTCATGCACTCGGGCTTGTTCGCGGCGTTTTAAGTTCGCGGATCAATGCTGTCCGCGAATCGCGCGAAACAAAACACGCTATGGGGAATTGAAAAATTGATATGTTGAATAATATGGGGATAGGATAATTACATATTGAATTATGACTGTATTTACGATATTTTAGTCGCCTTTGACAGTATGGTCGAAGTAAGTTTCAATCGATCCATTGTTTTATTTCACACATTATAGTTTGTAACACAACGCATAGAATTTGGGCGTTACATTAATTTCACACCTATTTACATGTACCTATAGCGTCGAGAAGCGATAATGACAGTTTTATTCAATATCATCGAATGACAATTCAAATCTCGTAGCTGTGGCTAATTTCAAACTACAGTTACGAGGTTTTAAACGTCAATCAACGTTTGCTATCATGTTCGGCATTTGAATGCCAAACGACCCCTTTTCTCAATTTCAGGAAGGTAAATTTAGTTGAATAAGTTGGTTTATCTTTCAATGTTGTGTTTTTCAATATGTCACAATATCTACATGTATGTTTTTTGGATAAAGACGAAAGCAGTCTGAAATAAAGAAAACTTTTCACTTACATCCTGTTATGAAAAAGCTACTTTCTTTGTTTACATAGTAACAATTACGTCTAGTGTAAACAATACATCTCCCCATAGGTTTCCCCGAAACAAAAACTATCAAAGCGATTAAAGTTCGCGTTTTCATTGAAAGTAGCCTATTCGCGGCGTCTTAAGTTCGCGGATCACACCCACCCGCGAAAGACGCTAACTTAAAAAGCGCGAAATAATTTCCTGGTTTACAGTATGCATCAATGTTGCTCTTTATAAGGTACTACAGGTCACGAACAAGCTATTGGAGAGCAATATGGATCCTGATCAGACTGTGCGTATGCACAGGCTGATCTGGATCTATGTTGGGCTCAAAAGCCTTAAGGGACGTTTTTCCAGATCCTGGCTCAAATATTTCTGTTTGAATGAGAATTGCGCAGACGAAGTCTAGAAAGATTATTGTAAGACGATTGTTCGTGACTGTCTCAAATTGTATGTTATTTATTGCTCGCTGGTTCTCTGTTGTTAGTAGAAAAATATTCATTACAGCTTTACACAATTTGGGATCATTTTGATAGAGAACATAAGCAACTGGTATTTTTAGCTCACCTGAGCACAAAGTGCTCAAGGTGAGCTATTGTGATCGCTTTTTGTCCGTCTGTCCGTCTGTCCGTCTGTCCGTCTGTCCATCTGTCCGTCTGTCCGTCTGTCCACAATTGGGGTGTTTACACTCTAGCATCCACAAAAGTTAAGCAATCTTGATCAAACTTGGCCAAAACAAGTATGGTCATAAAGTCTCGGATGAGTTCGATTATGGGCCTGATCGGACCAGAATGTTGGGAGTTATCTGCCCTTGAATGTCAAAAAATGCTGTTTTTAACTTTGTTTACACTCTAGCACCTACAATTATTGACCAATCACGACAAAACTTGGACATAATGTTGGAGACCATAAGATCTCGGATGAGTTTAATTTTCAGTCTGATCTGACTAGAAATACTAGAGTTATGTGCCCTTGAATTCTCCAAAATTGCCATTTTTGGCTGTTTTCGACCTTGTTTACACTCTAGAATCTACAATTATTAATCAATCAAGACAAATCTTGGACACAATGTTAGGGACCATAAGATCTTGTATCAGTTTGATTTTCAATCTGATCTGAACAGAAAGTCAAGAGTTATGTGCCCTTGAATTTGACAAAATTGCTGTTTTTGACTGTTTTCGACCTTGTTTACACTCTTGAATCTACAATTATTAATTAATCAAGACAAAACTTGGACACAATGTTGGGAACCATAAGATCTTGGATGAGTTTGATTTTCAGCCTGATCTGATCAGAAAGACGAGAGTTACGTGCCCTTGAATTTGATAAAATTGCCGTTTTAGACTGTTTTCGACCTTGATTACACTCTAGAATATACAATTATCAATCAATCAAATCAAAACTTGGACACAATGTTGGGGATCATAAGATCTTGGATGAGTTCGATTTTCAGTCAGATCTGATAAGAAAGACACAAGTTATGTGCCCTTGAAATTGACAAAATTGTCATTTTCGACCGTTTTTGACCTTGTTTACACTCTAGAATCTACAATTATTAACCAATCAAAAGAAAACTTGGACACAGTGTTGGGGACCATTAGATCCTGGATCAGTTTGATTTTAAGTCTGATCTGATTAGAAAGTTGAGAGTTATGTGCCCTTGAATTTGACAAAATTGCCATTTTCGGCTGTTTTTGACAATGTTTACACTCTAGAATCTACAATTACAAATTAATCAAAACAAAACTTGGACATAATGTTGGGGACTATAAGATCTTGGATGAGTTTGACTTTTAGTCTGATCTAATTAGAAAGTCTAGAGTTATGGGCCCTTGAATTTGACAAATTTGCCATTTTTGGCTGTTTTCGACCTTCTTTACCATCTAGAATCTACAATTATCAATCAATCAAGACAGAACTTGGACACAATGTTGGGGACCATAAGATCTTGGATTGGTTTGATTTCGGTCTGATCTGATAAGAAAGTCGAGAGTTATGTGCCCTTGAATTTGACAAAATTGCCATTTTTGGCCGTTTTCAACATTGTTTACACTCTAAAATCTACAATTATTTAACAATCAAGACAAAACTTGGACACAATGTTGGGGCACCATAAGATCTTGGATGACTTTGATTTTCACAATGTTATTGACCATAAGTTTGTTTAATTCGAAATTTCAGTCTTAAAGTCATGAATATTAATTGAATTGAACAAAATTGTTGCTCATATCATTTTGGTTCAGGTGAGCGATATAGGACCATCATGGTCCTCTTGTTTTATTAAACTTATTATGTTTTCATTTATATCCAAAAAGAAAAGAAATGACATATTTTGATTTTGTTTGTTAATTTTAAAGTTTTATTACTTTCAAATCTGAGGATCATTTATTATGATGTTAATCTAATTCAAGTAAGGTATGAACGATTGGCCTCTAAATGGTAGCTTTTTGGCGCGAAATATCTCTCTAACTAATAAAATATTTTGAAAGTTTAAATAAATTTACCATACTGCTGACTCGTTAAAAAAGTAGCAATCAAGGTGGCAGTACATACTATTGCAAAGTGGAGTGGAATATTTTTTGCATCAAGACAGCAATTATAGCACTAAAGTAAATCCTTATTAAGTAAGTCTTGAATTTGGGCTATAACTTGTTTTATACAGCATATCGTCGGTGTAAATGCAAAACCTCGTATGTCGGTTCTAGCGATTTTCAAAGTACAAACTTGTGTGTCCAATTTAGACAATTCTTGCAGGTTTTGAGATATTTTTACCGATCGGTATCAATGATACATTATTTATGAACAATATTTCCAAATTTCAAGTAAAACATTTCAGTTTGGGAAAAGTTATTACACTTTATTCCCTCCCCTTTAAAATTTTCCGAAAACGAGATACGAGGTTTTGCATTTACAACGACGATAAGCAATTTGCATGTGATAATAAATTAAGCTGTAGTAATCTCTAACTTGAGGGTTATGTGGCAGTTTTACATGTTTATCCGTATGGCCATATGTTTATTTATTTCACAAGATACATTTGTACACAAAGTGTCCATTTATTGATGTCCCAAGTAGAAAACATTGCTAGTTGCCTAATGTTCTCTTAACCCATTCATATACATTCCATTGCTTTTGGCAACCTTTTAGAACATTGAAAATAAACAAGAAAAATGCAGAGAATTCTGACAATTGGTTACCTTTTAAAATTATGGCGACGTTCAACTTGAACCATTTTTAATATGGTAGATACTTGCTCTTGAAATTCGCATATTCTTTTGATAACATCAGATGAAGATGATCTGAAACATTTTGTCAAATGAGCTAGGATCTGGATAAGGACCTTGAAGGCATTTGGCCTGGATATGGCTAGGCATACATACACGTTGTAAATAGTTTGGGTAAGACCATTTTGTTTTCTCATAGTGTCTTTCTTACTTGTAGCAATTGTAAGATAACAGCGTGGATCTTGGTCAGACTGCTTAGACGCAAGATTTTGGGATGAATCCATGTTTGATATCCATTGTCACTAAGGTCCTTTTCTAGTCCTTGTCAAACATAATGTATGCTCGCAATTCTGAAGATTGGAGAACTAGCAGATTGTATTTATTTGTCAAATGTATTGTTTTAAAAATTGAAAACAATGTTATGTTCACGTTGATATTTAGAATTGTTTTATAATTTATTTCTGTTTTGAAAATAAAAAATGTACACTTGTAAAATGTCTCGGCTATCATTTCTTTCGACCAGAATAATAAAGTGTACTGTTGTTACGCGTCGCATCTGGGGCCTCTTTCATCAAAACATTTAAGACGTATTTTTGACTTACCGATGTCTTAAATTTCGCTTAACTCTTTCCCAAACAGCAAAATTTTAGGGTGGTCAATTTCAAAAACAGCAACAAATGACAAGATGGAAGTTTTTAAGGATAGAATTTGTGTAAAATATGACAGAAAATATTGAGACAAAAGGAGAAACTGCTGGTTATCAGCAGTTTCTTCTTTTGTTTCAATGTTTTCCCAAGCCTTTTCTATTAGGGACGTCAAAACCAGGTCTTGTTTGGGAAAGGGTTAAAACAACAATCGCATAATCCAGGTTTTGATAGAATGGCGATACGTGTTTCTTACGCTACACTTGTCGTAAGTCGTTGGTAAGTCAAAAATACGTCTTAAATGTTTTGATGAAACAGGCCCCAGAAGATCTGGGCCTTTGGGTGTACCATTGTTCATCCCTCTGTATAACGCAATATTGTCATTCTCTCCGAAAGTAATAACCCGTTCCCATAAACAACCTGGTTTTGACGTCTGTAACAGAAATGGCTTGGGAAAACACTGGGTGAGAACCTGAGAACCAGCTTTTTCTCCTGTGTCTCTTAATTTTCTATAAATATACACATATTCTTTTAAAAACATCCATTTTGTTTTCTACAGTAGCTTTCGAAATCCATCGTTTAGAAAAAGCTTAAACATAGAACGCCCATATTTAATATGCTACTTTCCCTCGGTCAATATCCATCCGCTTTGTGCTTTGATCTTTATCAAGTTGACATTTACACTGGTGGTGAACTCGGCCAAATCGTGGGACGTTTTTCTATACGCCGCCGGAGGCGGACGTATATTGGCGTCATCTTCTCCGTCTGTCCGTCCGTCCATCCATCCATCCATCCGTCCGTACGTACGTCCACTTTTCTTGTCAACGCAACTCCTCCTAAGTTTCTGGCTGGATCTTCTTGAAACTTGGTCAATGTTATCACCTCAATTGGTAGATGTGCATGAAGGAAGGATTTTATGGTTCGTTGATTTTTGCCTGAGTTATGCCCCTTAAAAACTTAGTCTCTGGGGCTTATTGAAGTTGCAGCCTTGTCAACGCAACTCCTCCTAAGTTTCTAGCTGGATCTTAATGAAACTTGGTCAATGTTATTACCTCAATTGGTAGATGTGCGTGAAGGAAGGATTTTATGGTTCATTGATTTTTGCCAGAGTTATGCCCCTTTAAAACTTAGTCTCTGGGGCTTATTGAAATTGCAGCCTTGTCAACGCAACTCCTAAGTTTATGGCTGGATATTAATGACAATTGGTCAATGTTATCACCTCAATTAGTAGATGTGCATGTAGGAAGAATTTTATGGTTCATTGATTTTTTCCAGAGTTATGCCCCCTTAAAACTTAGTCTCTGGGGCTGATTGAAATTGCAGCTTTGACAACACAACTTCTTCTAAGATTCTGACTGAATCCTAATGAAACTTGGTGGATGTTATTACCTTAATTGGTAGATGTGCTTGAATTAAGGATTTTATGGTACATTGATTTTTGCCAGAGTTATGCCCCCTTCAACCTTAGTCTCTGGGGCTTAATGATATTTCAGCCTCATGAACGCAATTCCTTCCAGGTTTTTGACTGGATATTTATAAAACCCTTTTTGTGAACACAACTTTTTACAGGTTTTTGTGTGAATATTTATAAATCCTTGTCAATGTCATTTTTTTGTCTCAAGTTTTATAAGTGGCGGCGTATATTGTGACCATGGCACTCTTGTTCGATCATTGTATTCCGTCGGTGTTGTTATAAAATATCGTAACTACAGCTTCGATAAAGCTGTAGTCACGAGATTTTATAACAACACCGACGGTTTGTTAATACATATCGGTTAAACCCGGTCTATTTTTAGAACAAATTCATTGTTATTAGAAAAACTATCCAATCAGATCTTTAAACTCACATTTAAACGCAATATATCTGTACCTTGTTGTAGTGAAAAACGTCCATCGCTTTGGCCGAGTTCACCACCAGTGATTTAGCTCATTCGGCAAACGGTATGGTGTCCGCCTAGTGTACGTCTGTAATCTAATCATTTCCTTTGACAACATCAAAAATGCTTTTCAGACTACATTTGATCTGGAAAATCTGTATCTGTGGTCTGGATGTCCGGGAAGGGCATACTTCTAGATATATGGTAGATTGTATATTGGTGTACATTCCTAACAAATTCCGCTTCTGTAGCGGTTCCTGTTGTATGGCTTTGAACTGAGGCCACTTACATTAACTATATGTAGCGAGCTGCAACTGGAAGTTGGATAGGCCTTAACCTTTCACAAACACGATCTGGTTTTGGACGTCCCCAATAGGAAATAATTTGGGAAATATTGAGACAAAAGACGAAAATGCTGATGACAAGCATTTTCTCCCATTGTCTCTATATTTTCTGAGCTATAGTTCACAAAAATACAATTTGCAATAATTTCCACGTTGTCGTCTTCAGCAGTTTGTAAGTGGACCGCCCCAAAGTTTTTAGCTCACCTGAGCACGAAGTGCTCAAGGTGAGGTATTGTGATCTATCAATGTCCGGCGTCCGTCTGTCCGTCTGTCCGTCACGGCGTCAACAATTTCTTTAAACGACATCTCCTCCTAAACTACTGGGTCAAAATCAACCAAACCTGGCAGAAATGTTCATTGGGTGGTCCTTTATGAAAATTGCTAAAATCATTGAAATCCATGAAAAACTCTGGTTGCCGTGGCATCGGAAAATGGGAAATTTCACAAAAGCTCAACAATTTCTTTAAACGACATCTCCTCCTAAACTACTGGGTCAAAATCAACCAAACTTGGCAGAGATGTTCCTTGGGTGGTCCTTTTTGAAAATTGCTAAAATCATTGAAATCCATGAAAAACTCTGGTTGCCGTGGCATCGGAAAATGGGAAATTTCACAAAAGCTCAACAATTTCTTTAAACGACATCTCCTCCTAAACTACTGGGTCAAAATCAACCAAACTTGGCAGAAATGTTCCTTGGGTGGTCCTTTATAAAAATTGCTAAAATAATTGAAATCCATGAAAAACTCTGGTTGCCGTGGCATCGGAAAATGGGAAATTTCACAAAAGCTCAACAATTTCTTTAAACGACATCTCCTCCTAAACTACTGAGTCAAAATCAACCAAACTTGGCAGAAATGTTCCTTGGGTGGTCCTTTATGAAAATTGCTAAAATCATTGAAATCCATGAAAAACTCTGGTTGCCGTGGCATCTGAAAATGGGAAATTTCACAAAAGCTCAACAATTTTTTTAAACGACATCTTCTCCTAAACTACTGGGTCAAAATCAACCAAACTTGGCAGAAATGTTCCTTGGGTGGTCCTTTATAAAAATTGCTAAAATAATTGACATCGATGAAAAACTCTGGTTGCCGTGGCATCGGAAAATGGGAAATTTCACAAAAGCTCAACAATTTCTTTAAACGACATCTCCTCCTAAACTACTGGGTCAAAATCAACCAAACTTGGCAGAAATGTTCCTTGGGTGGTCCTTTATAAAATTTGCTAAAAGAATTGAAATCCATGAAAAACTCTGGTTGCCGTGGCATCGGAAAATGGGAAATTTCACAAAAGCTCAACAATTTCTTTAAACGACATCTCCTCCTAAACAACTGGGTCAAAATCAACCAAACTTGGCAGAAATGTTCCTTGGGTGGTCCTTTATAAAATTGCTAACATAATTGAAATCCATGAAAAACTCTGGTTGCCGTGGCATCCGAAAATGGGAAATTTCACAAAAGCTCAACAATTTCTTTAAACGACATCTCCTCCTAAACTACTGGGTCAAAATCAACCAAACTTGGCAGAAATGTTCCTTGGATGGTCCCTTATAAAAATTGCTAAAATAATTGAAATCCATGAAAAACTCTGGTTGCCGTGGCATCGGAAAATGGGAAATTTCACAAAAGCTCAACAATTTCTTTAAACGACATCTCCTCCTAAACGACTGGGACAAAATCAACCAAACTTGGCAGAAATGTTCCTTGGTTGGTCCCTAATAAAAATTGCTAAAAGAAATGAAATCCATGATAAACTCTGGTTGCCGTGGCATCGGAAAATGGGAAATTTCACAAAAGCTCAACAATTTCTTTAAACGACATCTTCTCCTAAACTACTGGGTCAAAATCAACCAAACTTGGCAGAAATGTTCCTTGGGTGGTCCCTTATAAAAATTGCTAAAATCATTGAAATCCATGAAAAACTCTGGTTGCCGTGGCATCGGAAAATGGGAAATTTCACAAAAGCTCATCAATTTCTTTAAACGACATCTCCTTCTTTACTTCTTGGTCAAAATCAACCAAACTTGGCACAAATGTTCTTTGGGTGGTCCCTTATAAAAATTGCTAAAAGAATTGAAATCCATGAAAAACTCTGGTTGCCGTGGCATCGGAAAATGGGAAATTTCACAAAAGTTCAACAATTTCTTTAAACGACATCTCCTCCTAAACTACTGGGTCAAAATCAACCAAACTTGACAGAAATGTTCCTTGGGTGGTCCTTTATAAAAATTGCTAAAATAATTGAAATCCATGAAAAACTCTGGTTGCCGTGGCATCGGAAAATGGGAAATTTCACAAAAGCTCAACAATTTCTTTAAACGACATCTCCTCTTAAACTACTAGGTCAAAATCAACCAAACTTAGCAGAAATGTTCCTTGGGTGGTCCCTTATAAAAATTGCTAAAATAATTGAAATCCATGAAAAACTCTGGTTGCCGTGGCATCGGAAAATGGGAAATTTCACAAAAATTCAACTATTTCTTTAAACGACATCTCCTTAAATTCTGGGTTAAAATCAACCAAACTTGGCAAAAATGTTCCTTGGTTGGTCCCTAATAAATATTGCTAAAAGAATTGAAATCCATGAAAATTTCTGGTTGCCGTGGCATCGGAAAATGGTAAATTTCACAAAAACTTAACTTCTTTAAACAACATCTCCTCCTTAACCTCTGGGTTAAAATCAACCAAACTTGGCAAAAATGTTCCTTGGGTTGTCCCTTATGAAAATTGCTAAAAGAATTGAAATCCATGAAAAACTCTGGTTGCTGTGGCATCAGAAAATGGGAAATGTCATAAAACTCATCAATTTTTGTAAACGACATCTCCTCCTAAACTACATGGCCAAATTCTTCTCTGGGACCACAATGTGTAACATATGCAAAGTTATTTGGCATTATTAAAACATTACTCAGGTGAGCGATTTAGGGCCCTCAGGGTCCTCTTGTATCGTTTAGGAACGGGATGAAGCACTGGATACACATGCGTGTGCTATACGGTACCTTCTAACTACAGGACGACATGGTTGTCGCCAAGAAACTGCAGCCCCGCCCTCTTTTATCGCCAACAACAAACAGCTTAGCGTATTTATAGTAGTACTGTGGATGCCAATACATGGAAAATAATACGAGTCTTCTCTGATGCAAATTTCGCTCTTTGATATTTGACGTTGCTTCCATTTAGCGACGTCCGAAATTAAAGAGCAAACTTTTCATCAGAGAAGGCTCGAATTTCATGGAGAAGAGATCGGGGAGATGAAGAGGACAAACCCAGACACTATGACCAGACACATTGGCGATAGGGATACAACATAGGTGAGTCTTCCTAATAAGGAGAGAAAGGTATTGCTGCTTTTCTTCCCAAAACATTGTAACCGCAACTCGTCTCGTAAATGCAGCCAAAACAAACTGCAGTCTCAAGATTTCTGGAGAAAACTAATTCGAGTCTTCTCTGATGAAAATTCGCTCTTTGATATTTGGATATCGCAATTTACATCAGAGAAGGGTCGGATTAAGAGAAAACCAGCAGTACAGCAAAGATGCATGGCTGGTCCTGAACGGAAGTAGGTGTTAGTGAGTAACCAAATCAGTAAATTATCACCCTAAGCAATTGTTGTTTTATGCCCGAAGCGCTTATAAACTCACATACTAGGTTCTTAAGCACTTACCCTTTCCAAAAACAAGACATTGAATCGTATCCACCAACAATTCTAAATTGGTGGTCTAATGCAACATCATATAACAAGCCATCTGATTTGACAAAACGTATATCCCGGCCAATCGGATCTATTGTTGTATGATTTTGAAGTTACATTGGGATTTAGACTGGTTGGTGAATACCACTCTAGGCCTGGTTTTGACATCACTAGTAAAGGCCCGGTCCCACTGGCAGATTGACAAAAACGCATGCAAAAAGGACACAGCGGACGAGCAAAATTTAGGTAGTGGTACCATCCGTTTTCATCCGCTTTTAGAAAATGGCGAAAGAATAACGGAAAAGAGCGCACGTCAGTAGTATATAGCGGGGATGTTAAACGGATATTCGTGGGAAGCCTGGCGGATGGGAGCGGATGTTAGCTAAATATACGGAATACATGCCAGATAAAAACTCTTTTTCCCTTTGTATACTTCATATACGCGAAGCATATGCTTACATCCTTTCTATTTCCGTGCTGCTAACGATTTATAGACGTTCCGTGTACCTTATCGTTCCCCTATCAATCCCTTTTCAGATTCGGTTGATTTGAGTTTCAAGGATGCCTATAGGATGGAGAAAGGATACAACGGACTGATAACGGACATATAACGTCTGTTGCTCGTATAAATTGCGGATTTATATCGTACACGACGGAAGGTTCATCCATTCTAAAAGTTTTGGGCAGCCCAAAACTTCTTGCGCGGATGAAATTACGGTTAACGGATGCCCATTGGATAAAACGTATGCAATAAGTACACATCGGACTTCCAACGGATGGAAAGGGACGTCTAACGGAAAGCAAGATTTTCTGTACGTTTTATATCCTCTTTGCATCCGAAAGTGCAGTGGGACCGGGCCTTTAAAATATATTTAAAAAAACTTTGTGAGAAAAAGAAAAAAATACTTAGCACTTCGACTAGTCAAGTAGTCCATCGCATGTATAAGGACAAAAACAATATTTGAAGAACAAATACTTGCATAGAATAATTTATTTATGATATTAAACTTAACAAAAGTCAAAATAAATGTTGTGAAAAGAAATAATTTATTGATATGGTAATTCATAAATGTAACAATCAATGTGTGAGCCGTGGTCTTTGTATCATTTGGGACAACCATGTTTCCAGATCAGCATGTATGTAAGTGCAGCCTAACAAGGATCCATAGTTTACGGTTACTTCAAGTCGCGAAGAAGCTATTGGAAGAACAACATGGTTCTTGATCAAGCTGCGTGTATACACATGCTGATCTTAATGATAATCCATGTTGGGCTCAAAAGCCT
The DNA here is from genome assembly GCA_963680895.1 of Fragum sueziense. Classification (NCBI taxonomy): domain Eukaryota; kingdom Metazoa; phylum Mollusca; class Bivalvia; order Cardiida; family Cardiidae; genus Fragum; species Fragum sueziense. Next base: position 22,478,273 of record OY804601.1, read on the forward strand.
TAAATAACCTTTTCCAGAGCATGGCTCATAATATTATATATAGTAATCTCGGTCGACCAATACAATACTGTTGAATTGTTTTGTTAAATAAGAAAATCTGTTTACAAAAAAAAAATACAAAATATTAGACTCGTGCCAAATTAAACACTCGAAATAAGTACGAAAATGAACGAATCGGATTTAAATTCAGAAGGATGCATTTGTATGTGGAACACGACGGTAGCCTATTGCTTGGGAGAAGAGTTAATCCATTTAGGTTTCTGAAACTATTCACTCACACTTTTAACCCTTTCTCTAGCAACGTCCCTTATAGAAATGGCATGAGAAACATTGAGGCGAAAGAAGAAAATGCTGATAAGCAGCATTTTATCCTTTTATCTCATTATTTTGTATACTCTTAAGTCCACATTTCCTACCCTTGAATTCATATTGTCTTCAGCTTTCTAATTGGACATAAAATGTTGACGGTTGGGAAAGGATTATAGACGCTATTTGTACACGGTGATATCTGTTGATAGCATTTTAATACTTGCATATCACCTTTGATTTAAGAATATGCAATGACTAGATAAGTTAGATGAACTTATGCAAAAATGTTGTACGTGTATCAAAGTATTCCATCGATCATTACATACCAAACACTTCGTGCAACCCACGGTGTCATCCGTGATAACGAAAATTGACGAGGGTGTCCCTCGTCAATTTTCGTTATCACGGATGACGCCAATAAATTGACGAGCGTATACAAGATCTGTCTTCAGTTTCCCTTGCCATGTATGACGCCCGAACCGCGAAGTGTTTGGTATCTAATGATTGAAGGAATTGCACTATTTAAAGCTAGATGACTTTAGTCACATTCAGTGAAGCCTTTGTACGATCGGAACTTCTTCCCGTGGCACTGTTTCCGCTTCACGTATATTGGCCTCTGATTTGCACGTGCAAGCTACTGGTACCTTGTCGTAGGCCCATCTATAAACGCAATCATCACCACGTCGTAAAACCTTCGTTAACGTGTACACAGGTTGACAACGTTTTGCGTGGTCATTGTTTCCATGACGACATCGATCACACACACAGTCGGCGTAGACGATGTTTTCCGGTATCCTGTTGACGTCATTGTGCATGACGTAACGTGCCGGACAGTCGTATTCACGGTCTATATCTTTAAGCTTGGAACATTTCTTAGGTCCATAAAGATGGGTAGATCTGGCTTGCGTCTGTGGTTCTCTGACAAATAAAGGGGTATATACGTGAAGTAATAAAGGAGTTGTGGAATTTATGAGAGATAGGAAGAAAACTACGCATAAGATTTATTTCCCTTTCTATTCCAGATCGGCAATAATTTGAACTTTTTCAATTTGAAAGCAGATGAAAACAAAGAGAGTTCAATAAAGTAGTAGATCTAGGTTACGTAAAAAGGGAAATCTATCATAAGGGCTCCGTTAAACTAACAAACGTATTTGCATTTTTGCGTAGATTATGTAACAAAACATCTGATTGAACTAGAAATCATATTTGATCAATCAGAGTGGTTGCTGTTGAATTCTGTTCTCATTGACTAACAAAATCGTCATTTCGTTGGTAAACCAAACGCTGACAAATTGACCAATGCCGTTTGAAGTTTGTCAGATTATTGTTCCTTCCACAAGGGCGGATCTAGAGAGGGTCAGGGGGTCCGGACCCCACCCCTGGCATTGGCCGAAAAATTAAACTTTGACCATATAACTTCAGTCTAATGTTACATATCGCTGCTTTTCAACGAAAACCCCGTAACTGCAGCTTAAAACAAGCTGCAGTTACGAGGTTTTTGTTGAAAGGCAACTATATTTATCACACTTTAAGCCATCATTTGAACTTGGACCCCCTGGAAAAAAATCGTGGGTCCGCCCTTGCTCAATATTTTGCTAAACATGGTGATCGGTTGTTCAGCTAGCTAAAATATCACTGTGACCTAACTCGATTCTTATCCATTTTCCAAACAAGTCCAGGGTTTGACGTCTTTAATTTGAAGCTTTGAAAAAATAAGATAACAGAATAAAATAACGAAAACCAGGCAGGATATGATATGCCGGTTATCCATGGTTAACATTTCCTTAACAAGACCTGGTTTTGATGAACCTAATTGAAAACTCATAGGAAAACATTGAGGTAAAAGAAGATCGTTTTCTCCTTTTGCATCAAGTTTTTTCTCCTGAATTGTACATACCCCCTTCTTTATCAACATAAAATTTCAAGTTTTATACCAGCTTTTAATTTGAACGATCATGTACGTACATAACATAAAACACTTACTGTTCGATCTGTTTATTATCCTGTAGATACGGTAGTAACCAGAAAGTCCAGTGTAGTTCATGCACAGTTTCTACCCGCTTACTCGCCAACAGCTCTCTTTTATCCCTCATCGACAATTGTGTACACGTCTTCAGTGACTGTACAGCCTGACTTGTTACGAACATCAGGCTTAATGATACTGTAGCTATAACTTCTGCTGGTGATACCTGGAAACAAATGCATGTAAACACTGTTTATCTCCAAGTCAAAGGGGCAGTCAAAACTCTACATTTATAACCGTAGTATAGCTCACGATAAATGACCTGGCATAATACCCCTAGCTATTAGCTAGGGGTACTCTGCCAGGTCATTTATCTTAATCCTATGCGACACATTTAATCTCCATGTAGATGCAAGGAAATCACAAACAAATGTCATATTTCGTCGTAATCAAGTGTTACATTCAAGTTTGAAATATGACAGACAAAGGGAGTCAACTTCTCTCCTTTGTCTATCATATTCTGTTCTTTTAATATCCACCTTATTGTTCCCACGGGCAACTTCCGTACAATTTGAAAGTCTTCAGTGACTGTGCCGTCTGACTTGGTACAGACATTAGCCATTAATATGATACCGTACAAATGAATAAGTTATGCTTTAGGTACACAGAAAGAAAAAAAACTCCCAAGTAAGCCTTGGTTTTGATGTGCAATTTTGTTGTGACTTTTTCGGAAAGCCAAGTGCCTCACTAGCTATACCTTGAAATGGAGAATCACGTGACACAACAAATTCTGGCTTGTATATCTTCGTGTTAATATTTTTTAAGTTAGGAAAAAATACGAACAACACAATATTATGATAGTGTGGAAAAGGAATTACCATGTTTTGGTCCTTTCTTGGTATAATCCTGTATGTGAGATATGTTTTTTACGACAATGTGTGATTGCTTTTAAAAAGTCACTTTGGGAGTGTAAACTTCAATGTTTCGAGTCAATGTTCACGAATTGACAAATCTGCTAGTATTTATAACAAAATGGTTCCACGTCCCACCGAATGATGGGCGGACAGTGGGAATACCCGTGATATTCTGTGACGCGTAATGGAACCGCGAACAGTATTAAATTACCGTACAATGGCGGTAAAACAAAAGAATTCAGTTTTTACGATTATTCAAATTTTAATGAGTACTCAAGAGTGGCAGGCTACGTATTAGAGTTTGAGTTTATTGGGGTTTTACGCCGTTTTCAACTACCAGGGTCATATCGCGGCGGCTGGAGCACCTACCCATGGATTCCTGTTGTTTCTCAAACCAGTACTACCACAACACCCTTACCGAGCCTCCAGCTGCTCGCCCACTTAGGTTAACGATTTCAAACCCATTGGTGGGTGACAATTTTGTCAGAAAGGGTATTAGCCGCGGCCGGGTATCGAACCCGGGACCTCTCGTATGAGGGTCAGATGCGCTACCAACTGCGCTAAGGCCGCGGCCGCTATGTATTAGAAGAAAACGATAAGCCCTATGCATCCATAGTTTTATCTTGTTCGCTTCAATTTTAAGGAAAGTTATAAATCATTGATTGGAATAGTTTTCCTTATAATAATGTCATTACGAGACATATGTTATTGTCGAAAAGTTTAATATTGTGTTTGCTTATATAAGAGATTTACGGATTAGTACGAAATGGAATACGAAATGGAAATGGAAATGAAATCAGGGGGATGTATCAGGATACTTGGAATATGGTGGCAGGCCACTCATATTTGCCTCTATGTAATTCTATGTAAAATCCAGTTTTTCAAACAGCGTCAAACTTGCATTGAAAAAAAAAAAAACTGGATTTGACGCCCCTAATAGAAAACGTTTTGAACATGATTAGGACAAGATAATGAAATGCTGATAACCACAAGAAAGACTTAGACTTAGAAAATGCATGGAAAAACATCGGGACGAAAGAATAAAATGCTGATAACCATAAATCATATCTCTATCAACACCAAATTTGTTGTTTGTAGCTGCTTTCATTATAGAAGGCCCAAATATTCTTCCTTTTTCGAAAGGGTAAGTATTTGAAAACAAGAGGACCATGATGGTCCTATATCGCTCACCTGAACCAAAATGATATAAGCAACACTTTTCTTCAATTCAAAAAATATTTATGACTTTAAGACTGAAAACAAACTTATGGTCAATAACATTGTGAAAATCGAACTCATCCAAGATTTCATCGTGCCCAACATTGTGTCCAAGATTTGTCTTGTTTGATTAATAATTGTAGATTCTGGAGTATAAACAAGGTCGAAAACAGCCAAAAACAACAATTTTGTCAAATTCAAGGGCACATGATTCTCGACTTTCTAGTCAGATCAGGCTGAAAATCAAACTCATTCGAGATCTTATGATATCCAACATTGTGTCCAAGATTTGTCTTGATTGGTCAATAATTGTAGATTCTAGAGTGTAAACAAGGTCTAATGCAGCCGAAAACGGCAATTTGATCAAATTCAAGGGCACATAACTCTCCACTTTTTGATCAGATCGGACTGAAAATCAAACTTATCCAAGATCTTATGGTCTCAAACATTGTGTTCAAGTTTTGTCTTAATTGATATATAATAGTAGATTATAGAGTGTAAGCAATGTCAAAAACAGCCCAAATCGGCAATTTTATCAAATTCAAGGGCATATAACTCTCATCTTTCTGGTCAGATCAGACTGAAAATCAAACTCATATGAGATCCTATGGTCTCCAACCTTGTGTCCAAGATTTGTCTTGATTGGTCAAAAATTGTACATTCTAGAGTGTAAATAAGGTCGAAAACAGTCGAAAACAGTCAAAAACGGCAATTTTGTCAAATTCAAGGGCTCATAACTCTCAACTTTCTGATCAGACAAGACTAAAAATCAAACTAATCCCAGATCTTATGATCCCCAATATTGTGTCCAAGTTTTGGATTGATTGATCAATAATTGTAGATTCTAGAGTGTAAACATCGTCGAAAACAGCCAAAAATGACCATTTTGTCAAATTCAAGGGCAAGTAACTCTCGACTTTCTGATCAGATCAGACTGAAAATCATACTCATCTGAGATCTCATGGTCCCAAACATTGTGTCAAAGTTTTGTCTTGATTGATGAATAATTGTATATTCTAGAGTGTAAACAAGGTAAAAATCAGCCGAAAATGGCAATTTTGTCAAATTCAAGGGCACATAACTCTCGTCTTTCTGGTCAGATCAGACTGAAAATTGAACTCATCCGAGATCTTATAGTCTGCAATGTTATGTCCAAGATTTGATTTGATTGATCAATAATTGTAGATGCTAGAGTGTAAACAATGTCAAAACTAAGTATTTTTCGCATTCAAGGGCAGATAACTCCTGACTTTCTAGTTAGATCTGACCAATAATCGAACTCATCCGAGATCTTATGGCCATACATGTTTTGACCAAGTTTGGTCAAGATTGGCTTATATTTGTAGATGCTAGAGTGTAAACACGAAATTGTGGACGGACGGACGGACGGACAGACGGACAGACGGACAGACGGACGACGGACAAAAAGTGACCACAATAGCTCACCTTGAGCACTTCGTGCTCAGGTGAGCTAAAAATGAAATGTATTTATTTCATTTTAAGGAGTACTGTAGTAGTAATGGTCTGTGAAAAATGTCTGAGATGAATTAGTCAATTGGTTATCTAAACTGACACGATTTAAAAACGCACAAAGTACTTTAACAGATTGTTTCTTCTAGATCTGCATAATAGTTGCATAGTTATGTATGATTTTATATGTAACAATTGTAAACATAACAGGGAAGAAAAAGACCTTTAAAGTCATGAAAATTTTCTGAATGGACGTCCGTTTATGCCCAAATGCGATGACGTTGGGTGAGAGTCTGGCACCAAGCATGACGACGACAGCGAATCCCGGGTTCTCGCAGGCGATTTATCACTGTGTCACGATGTATCGGCCACCCTTCATTACCAATCATAGCATTTGTTGTAGAATGCGCCTTCATAAATCTGTTGCGTAAGTGACTTTGACGTATATAATTGTCTTGACGTATAGTTGTTACACGTGGCTGACCGGGACGTTGGTGGTCTTCATTTGTTTTCTGGTTGTTTACACGTCTCGGTAACCTTGAAAACACTACCTCGGCTACATTAAAACATCTAGCCACCTACGTTTGCGAAACACTACCGACTACAAAAGCCAAAAAAACTTGGTTCCTGTCTGTCAAAATAATCCGAAAAGTTTTATATACGAAATTATCCATAGTTGTCGTAGGTTTGCAATGAGTAAATCAATTAGGCAGTTTGTACACACAAAAACTTAGTGATTTAGCACGTGGTCTTAATGTACCAGGCACTAGAGCATTCTGTGATGGGAGGTTTATATGTCCGGTTAGTTTACGGAAGACACTACAAAATCGCTGGGTTGGGAGGAGTATACATTGTCTTATGCATGTCCCCAAATTAAAGTGTAAATTTAATGTACTGTGATTTTTTTTATATTGACACACACTTCCAACACAAACTTATTTTTGTGAATATTTTTGTACATGCGAATACTTTTTCAATTCTATTCTTCTAAGAATTTTTGCCGTTCTTCACCAGTGATCTCCGGAGTCGGTGTTCAAATCCATTTTAATTTGATGCAGCAACTGCAACTCGAACTCATTGCCTACTACCGATAGTGATCGGCGTTACCAACAAGTTTACAAAATACTCGGTAAGATGTTAGACAAGATGAATATTTTAGACATTTTTACTCGAAGTGTCTAAATTTGGTATTCAAGCCAGATGATTGGTCTTTGAAACGGCCAAAGCTGTGGTGTCATTTGCTGCCGTAGTCCGTAATTTTAGCGCTGTTTGTCAACCATGCATAGATTACACAATGTATGACAATTCTAAAACGACTTTTCTACCAGCAACAATTCGAATTCATCTATATCAAAACTTGCCTTTTTTCCGCCAGGCATGCACGAGTTATTCCCTTTTTCAGAGAGATTGGTTTTTTTCGACGCATCAATAGCTGGGTAACTACTCAGGCTCAGGAACCTCTCACATGTCACGGAACGGATCATTTCAGCAACACAAATGGCAACCGTAACAAACGTTACTGTCCAATCAGTGTCTAGACTGACTTCGGGAACGGAGATTAGAGTCGGCCATATACTAGACACACACATAGTCAGATCTTCGGATATAATTGTGTCAAGTACATCGAGGATGGCCGAACCCGCCAGTAGACGGATTTGTTCAGCGACGAATCACGCTTCACACCTTAAAAAATCAAAGGACGGACACGAAGCTCTACCCTGGCGTTATCGAAGTCGACACGTTTCCGTCTATGGTTGGTCATGGTTTAGGGCAGAACCAAACATCATGAAAGACACAACTCGTCGTCTTTTCGTAATTGACACAAGAGGTGGATATCCCTCTTCTGATGTTAATTTGTTTTAAGGTTTACGAACTGAGAATGCAATGCAGAGCCAGAGGCGAAATTTGAAAAGTGCCAGTAATTCCTAAACTGTGTTATATTTCCATTCCAAATACAAACATAAGCATTTTGTATGGTTTAGAATTTTGAATTAATGCATTCTTATGGAAATATTTGACAAAAATGTTCAAAATCACCTCCCTTGCATATGAATATAGAGTAAAATAATATTTGTAAATTATTTTCTTCTTGAAGCATAAACTTGAAATCCGGCATGATGAATCAACTTATGTGAAGTGTATCTACAAGTGTGTGTAATTTGATACATTTTGTATTGCTTGTATTGCTAGAAAGTGGTGCTTTCATTCTAAGTTCGTAAACCTTAAAAGACACCCTTCTGTGACGTGAAGTTTAGCTCTTCCTCTGTGAATGAGATTTTTTTCTGTACAGATGCCATCTGCAGTTTGTATATGATCCAATTATTGGCTGCAAAAATTTCGTTTCTTTCGATGAAATAATACATGTGATATACAAAATAAAAAAAAATAATTGCCTCTGAGGTGTATTTTAGCACATATATTTCAATGCCATCTATTACTAGAGCGGCGACACCTAAAGGATGTCACATGAAAGAATGAGTGAAATGAATAGAACTTATTCTTGCAACTTGTTGGAAATATTTGATTTCAAAAGTGGGAAATATATTTGTAATATCATAGAAAACATTGATAGAAATGGAGAACATGATGAATGTCCGCAATATCTTCTTTTCTCTCAATGTTTATGACTTTTTCTCTAATTTGCAAAGGGATGTTGTGATAACGGCTTTAATTTTAGGTTGAACATAGTGCATGGGAACTATCAAACCCAAATAAATAGTCAGAGACCTAATACTAGTATAGTGTCTTTCAAATGATTATGTATGGAAACTTTATGTGAAAACAAGAAATACTTCAAAGAGAGGAAACTTTCCTTTCACTAAAGTTTTTTAAGCTTTAGACAGAAAATTTCATCACAGAAATATAGCGTAAAAAGATTATAAATTGCTTAATCAAGGCAATTTCTCTCATTTGTCAACCATATTTCAACCATTCATAACTGCATTCAACAAAGATATTATATACAACTAGTAAATGTCGATTTTCAAAAAAGAAATGAATGTGTTTTACTTTTGGATATCTCATGGTATTTTCATATCTCCTGTGACTTTGATGTAACAAGTGTCAACTGCATAATGGATAAATGTGATGGTATTACCTTTTGACCTCAAGATAGCTGCCAATAACACCCACCAGGAATGCAACTTGGAATCAGCAGGATCACACCATAATAGAGCATCATGCCAGTCGCTCTATCAGTTGAGCTATAGGAGTTTGTAAAAATATGAAATCTCAGCTCTCTAGAGGTGTCATAGGTACACTTAAAGATAACTTAAGTCAATACTTTATATGTCAAAGTCCATTGGCTCTTCAAAATACCTTGAGAAATTCAAAGTAACACATACTTTATAATCATAAGAATAGCACCAGCTTTTCTCTTTGACATAAGCAGCAATTCGGCTTAACCAATGTTGAAAAAACAAGGGTATGGTAGATTTAAACTATTGCATTAATGTACAAACAAGTTCAAACTTCTTCTCTTTCCACCATAGAAATATTGACTGATTGGGATTTAACACCTCATTCAAGAATTTCCAACTTTATTACAGCAGCTGGTACACCTAACCATGAGTTCCTGACATGTCTTGCACCTGTACAAAAACATCCCAGCCACCAGTTGCTCATCCCATTTAAACCATTACCAGACAGCAACATTTTTGACTGGTCAAAATTCAAAGATGTATAGATGACTATTTAGTCATTTAAGTGAATGAAATTTAAATTTGTTTGGTCTTTTTGAGTTGAAAACATTGTGGGAAATGAAGATAATGCTTGTTACAAGTAATTTCTTCATTTTCCGCCATGTTTTTCAAATTATTTATGTTTTGGGGAGTCAAAAGAGTCAATGTGTAGGAAACACATTATCCATAGGGAAATATGATTGACAACTTCTATCAGAAAGAAGATCAACAGAATTTGATTCAAATCAACTACCACCTAGATTTATAGACTCTGCCTGCAAAGCTACTAGTATCTGGGCATTGTCAACCAATGAAAGATGCCTTGCCATTTCTCAATCATCGCTGACAGTGAGAGACCTCATCATTCTGTATAATAGACAGACAAACAATGTGATTAACTCTATCTCAAACAAGACCCTTACAGTTTTTTTGGAAAACATAGAGAGAAAAGAAGAATTCTGATAATCAGCAATTTCTCCTTTGCTCTTAATATTTTCTATGTAGTAACATACACATTTTCTACAATAAGCATTAATTATGTACAGATTGTAGCTCCTTTCAATTTGGACCACAGGACCAGCCAAATTTATTTTTGTTTGAGAAAATATTAACTTTTATTAACCATTGATATAACACTGAATATAATGCCTTAGCACCATGAACAAGAAAACTTGCATTTGATTTTTAGTCTCCCTTTTCAAAGGGGAAAACATTTGGACTGTTCAAATCAGAAAGCTGCTGCATAAATGGCTGTTTATATCAAAAGTTATGTACAGCACTCTGTTCTTTTCTATTAATCCTTTTTATCCAACCTATTTCTACAAGGGGCATCAAAACTATGTCTTATTTCGTGAAGAGGTGTATTACAAAGACAGTAAATGTAGGACAAGTCAACTCTTTCAGACAAATGTTTGTTACCAATCAAAGCTGAAGGAATCTTGTTGAAATTGTTAAAATTGTCTAATTCTCAAAGAAATAGTAAACAGCAAATTAACTCTGTCCCAAACAAGATCTAGTTTTAATGTCTACAACCAACATTTTCTTTTTCCCCTCAACATTTTCTGTACTATGTAACAAACCATACCTTTAAAATAATCCATTTTGTCATCTACAGCCCCTTTCAATTTGGACCACCCTAGGAATTCCCAGTGCATGTACAGCTATATAGAGTACAGTACATGTATATATGGTCAATACATTTTGATTTCCCCTTTCCTAAACAAGGTCTGGTTTTGGTATCAGAAAGGCAAGGGAAAACATGAAGAGAATGCTGATAACATAGATTTTCTCTTTTTTCCTCGGCATTTTCTGTTCCCTACTGCACAAAAATCCCATCTTTATCAACACCCATTTTGTTGTCTGCAGCAGTTTTCTAAATTTGAGTACTCTAAATTTCTGCAGTTTTGGAAAGATTTAAATTTATCAAAATGCTCTTATTTTGTTAACCAGCTTAGGAATCCAGCTTCATGGGGCAACCTGTTTTTAACCCTGAAACACTCCATATTTACTGAGCTGATTGCTGCAGTGTGTGCCAATCTGCTTTAATCCTATTCCCCTCTTCAGTAGCTTCTATTAAGCAGCAGTGATACCATTCTAAAACACACACAATCATGTGACACATTCCTACAAGAAATGAAAAGCTGGTTATTACAAAGTACATCTGATGCTTTCAACTAATTATGCAGTCAATGTATACAAGGTTGTTAGATAACTAGTTAACAATTACATAGGCCTACATGTAAAATGTGCAAACATTTGAGTAAATAGCCTGTTTACTGTATAGAATCGACAGCCCATAGGTTGTCAATAGACACCAACTGTACAGTGTTAGCTATCAGGACTCGCACCCGGTACCTGACAAATTGTCTAAATGGATAGTTGTTCAGTTCCAAATGAGAATTCAAGTGCTGCCTATTGCATATTATACATGCTGAAATGTGACAGTCCATAGGTTCATTCTCTACCAGCAGATGTAAGAAAGACATATCTCTGCAGATTATGCAGTGATTCAAATTCCATGCACTATTATTTTAGTCCATGAATGTCCATTCGAATCCAGGAGATGTAAGAACAACGTATCTCAACATTTTCATACAGTTATTTGGCTTTCCGTCACTCTTTAACCCATTACCACAGAATGGCTCATTTTGACTCCTTACAAAATAATGGTCATGGAAAACATTGCAGAAAATGAAGAAATTGGTTTTGTCAAGCAATGTCTTCATTTCCCACAATGTTTTCCATCAAAAAAAGACCAAAAAAATTGGAGATTCCATTCAAACGAAATTGTCTTCTGCAGGATCTTCAAATTGGACTGCCTAAAAATTCTGTTGTTTGGTAATGGGTTAATTTGTTCCAAATCAAGACCAGGTTTGGATGTGTCTAACAGAAAACATTACGGAAAAAGGAGAAAAAACTGGTTACAAGCAATTTCTCCTTTAACCTCAATATTTTCTGACCTACATCGTACTTTCCGACAACTAGAGTGACAATAAGAGCACTTTAGACACACCACACAGGCCTAACCAAAGATCACTTACTCTTTTACCATGAAGCTACAGCTAACCAGTAACCATGCTTTTGGTACCTTCCAAATACAGATTTCTATGGACCCACAAGAACATCTTAGCTACAAAACAAATGTGTTATAGTGTTCTGCATGTCTGCGTCTGTCCGTAAACGGCACAAGATCCTGTGAAAAAAATTGAATAATGCCTCTTTACCGTTATCTTTTCCAAATACAAAATTCTTTTACTGCGTCACTAACAATGTTTATAAAATTGTCCCAAACGCAAGTAATTACATGTTAGAAGGAAAATAATATCGTCCCTTGATTGCCAGAAGGGGCTATCAGCACTTTTGGGCGAAAATGACATTTTTAACATTTTTTTAGTCAGTCGAGTGGTTTCTACCTATGGAAAAAATTTGGTACTGATATTCCAATTAGAAATGATAGAAAATTGCATAACTTGATTGGGGTCTATCAGCAACTAGCCAGATTGTTGCCGACCAGAAGGGGCTATCAACACCACCTGGGCTGCCAGTAGGGTCTATCAGCATAGCCCCCTCACTGATAAACGGGACTCAGGTTAGCAATTAACCGGTCATTTTATCTGCTTAATTGTCCCATAACCCTTTCCTTAACAAGATCCGGTTTTGAGGTTCCCTATAGAAAAGGCATTTGAAACATCGAGGAAAAAGAAGAAGATGCCAATAAGCGACATTTTATTCATTTGTCTGAACATTTTCTAGGCTATAATGTTGTCAAGTTTTGATTCATTAATATTTATTTTGTCGTCTACTTTGAATTCGAACCACCCTAAATTTTGCCTTTGGATAATGTAAGCAAAGAAGAACATTGTGTGAATTTATCATGAAAATTGACTAATTGGTGGAATGATCCCAGTAAACTAAAATAGATCTACAGTGCGACATAATTAAATATTCAACAAATCGGAATACTCTAAAGCTATTATTATGTGAAAAGATACATTGTAAGTGGATTTTTATTGTTATCTGTGTTGTTTGTGTATTTGCAGTCTTCAATTTATTCATCAAGGCAATAATCAGAAAAATGAAACAAAATAGTCTTTAGCGAAGTTCGTTGATAGCCCCTTCTGGCTGCCGAGATATCAAATTTTGAAAAAAGCATTTTTACAGTCTGTGTACATGATACATTTATATTGCATGAACGAAAAGTAATATATATTAAACTAAATATATAAAAATTTGTCTCAACAAAATGCTTAGAGTTAAAAGAATTGAGTTTCAATTTTCTGATAGCCCCTTCTGGCGGCCTGATTTTTGCTCATTTCGGATTGAAACTTCAGACTGGTCAAGGAACATATTTCAGAAAGGAACAAGCAAGAATCGAAAAAAACTCTGAAAAATGCGAAATGTAACACAGAACTCTCTATGTAGCGACCTTTGACCTACTTGATGTTAGAACTGCAAAACGCCATGCTCCAACTTGTTACAAACATATTACAAATGAAAGTTGAACCGCTACGCTGTATTTACTGGCACACAAAAAGGGACCTGAATGAGGTTCATGGCCAGCGTGGATCATCAGAAATGTTTTTTTTACATAATAACACATCTTATTTTCCGCCATTTATTATTAAGCACGTTATACTATATTCTGACTGCTGTTCCGGACAGAACAAAACCATATCTAGCCTCAGGTTTGCTGAAAGTTGTATCGACACATCCTAATATATAAGTGATTTGGCAGTAACATTTTGAGGCCGTTCTCGTTTGTATTACATAACTGGTTGCTACAGAGCATGTCCCCGCCAAAAAAAGACACCATCATACGTTCCGCAACAACGGGACACAATATTTCAAATGGTCAGACGTAATAACCCTCAGTGTGTCAAGGTTTTCCGCACAATAGCGAATTTTTAAGTCTCGGTAAACCTTGAAGTTTACACAATATCTATGCATAGGAAACGTGAATAAAAACATAACGAGAAAAGAAGAAATTGCTCATTTTGAGCATTTTTTTTCTTTTCCAATTTTGTTTTTGTAACCAATTATCATAATTGCAAAAATGCATTTTTAGGCTATTAGTTTTTGAAACGAAATACATAAATATTTCTTTATTTTGGTGACCATTTTGAAGAAAATAAGCTTTGTGTGTAATTTTGAGCTGTATGGACACAACACTGATTTACATGAAGCTGTGTAGTGGGGTCGATGCATCTTTATGGAATGGGGATAGCACTTTGTGTGATACGACATTTTATTTATTTGAAAGAGTATGTGTCATTTTAAAATTTTAAAACGTGCGCTGATGGCAGTAGAATAAACTAGCACAAGGTCAATGTGTTGAAAGAGAAAAGAAGCCACCCATATGAAATATTTCATTATACATGTATTTGCTAGATACAAAAACAGTAATCCATCATTATTCATTTGTACTGAGGTGAAAAGACTATGCAGAAGACCATTTGAAATTCTACCAATGAAACATAAAGAAAAACTCTCAATATCAGTTGCTAAAAAGAAGGAAATGTATCACGGTTTTTACTGAACGCATAAATAAACAGTAAAATGAGCAAAAATATATTATTTATGAGAATAAATGATTTTTTTACGATACATGCCTTGCTGTTGACTCCTTCTGGCAGAAACCTATCCTCTGTATTTTGGTATTTTTTCCGGCAGCCAGAAGGGGCTATCAGCGTTTTTTGACCAAAAAAGGCGTAAATCATTGGAAATGAAGTTTGATGATATGTACCTGCGTAGTGGCTATCATGTTCTACTCATGTGCCAAACATGGTATCTGACCATTAAAAACCTGATTTTTGACAAACATTTAAAACCTTTAAACGCGTTTTTCTCAAAACTATAAAAAGTGCTGATAGCCCCTTCTGGCAATCAAGGGACGATATATGTTTCGCCATGGTTAATCATAGGATTTACCAAGGATGCTCGTTCAGATGTGTTAAATAAACCACTCAGGCATATGGCCTTGGTAAATCCTATGATTATTCATGGCAAACCATATAGTATTTCAAAAAAGTAACTTTCAGAAATTTAGTTAATTTAATAATTCAGAGATGTTCCTACATACATCTATGTCCATGGATTCTGGTCCCCCTCCATGTTCATGCAACAATTTACACGAAGGATGAAGTATTATCTGCTCAAATGGCAGGGGTATCATTGGATTCCACCAACTCATTGTCGCCAGATTTTGGACATAAAAGTACAATGTAGTTATAATAAAATGTAATAGGAATATACCCTAGATTCCTGGATTTGTATGTTTTTTTAATTAACTGATAATATAGATAGATAATATCTGAAATTAATTTTCTGAATTTATAATTAGTAGATGAAAGAGTAAATATTTTCAAAACGTCGAATCAGATAAACAAGTACTCCCCCTTTCATCTCATTATCCCTAAATATTGGTAGAAAACCAGAAATATGTAGCTGATGATCATAAGTATTTTTCCTTCAATAAATATGTTTATCCCTCCCTCAAACATTAAAATTTTAGGCCAGGGTGGTGAACTTCAACAACTGCTACAAACAACAAAATGGAAGGCAAATGATATTTGTATACATTATACTTCAGAAGTCTGAAAATTTTAAGACAGAAGGATTAAATGCTAGTGACAAGTCACCAACAATGTTACATTTTCTTCTTTTGTATCAATGTTTGCCTTAGCCTATTCTAACACGGTGGGGAATCATGTGACATAACAATGGTAGAAAATAAAAAAAGTTATTGATGACAGGCCAAACTTTTAGTTGGTTGTCCATGAATTTCTATCAGCTGAGTTTTAAAAGATTTACCATGTGCAGCTTATTCCCCGCATTTTCAGACCTGAACTCTGCTTCTGACCAAATTCTTATAGGATATTACAGAGTCCTCCCCAATCCATTAAGCTGTATGGGCCCCACTACAGCTTCCTGTAATCAATGTTATGTCACTACAGCTTCAAAAGTACCCCTACAGCTTAATTCCTTCAAAAAGATCAACAAATAGGGGAATTTGTAGACATTTCATGTCAAAAAAGTGATAAATAATGTATTTTTATAATATGAAATGAAATGATTCTGTATAAAAACATATTGGGAAAAGAAGAAATTTCTTCTTTTGCCATTATGTTTTTGTTCACAATTATTTTGCCTGAACTTATTGCATTTCAAGGTTTACTACTTATAATTTGCCACTACGACTTCTTGGGGGGGGGGGGGGGGGGGGGGTGAGAACCCTTCTCATTATCATAGTTATTGAAGACTTTCTGAATTAGTTAAATTGTGTCATGTGATTCCCCACCGTCTTCTAAAATTGACATGTCAAATAGGGCTTGTTTGGGACAGAGTAAAAAGCTTCTTATGTTATGTATGTAGAATCTAACTAACTAACTATTCCATATTTTTCATTACCAGTCTGATCCTATAAGATTGAAGGGAAGAGAGAAATGCTAGTTTTCAAAACTTTCATCATTTACCTCAATGCTTTAACAGTTTGAATTAAGGTAGACCACCCATGTAATGAAATTCATGTGACATCAGATTTTTTGTGTGTCGTTGCAAATCTGATCTACCTATGTCCACACAATTTTGAGTTAGAAAAAGACATTTACCACCACCAAAAGTTTACAATGTCACTAAAAACTTTAAAGTAATCACAAAGTTACATGGATCTCGTTAGGGTTGGACTACCTTAATAAATGCTTCAGTTTCAAACACTATCATTACATTAACCAATTACAAAACAGTAAAATTTTCGACTGGTGAGTGGTCGAAATTAAAAGGAATTGCAGTAGACAATTTAAGCCAATTTTAAAATTTTTGGTCTTATTTTGTAGAAAATTTCTTCATTTCATATAATGTTTTCAAATGCCTTTATATTGTGGGGCATCACAAACGTCCTTGTGTGGGAAAGGGTTAAAACTTAAAATCAATAAAAACTGGTAAACAATTGATATCAAACAGCAATGAACGTATAGCTCTCAATTTTACTCTTGCCGACACTCATACTCAGAACTCACAATTTCCCTGGCATTTTAACATTTAAACTAAAAAGTGTTCTCCTTGAGCTTTGATACCAGTGTTCTCCCCAGCCCAATAAGCTGTATCGGCCCCACTACAGCTTCATGAAAATCAGTGTAAGGCCCCTACAGCTTTAAAAGCATCCCACAGCTTCAAAATGGTCACCATACAAAGAAATTTATGGCATTTTAACTGATGAATTAAGGCATTTTATACAAAAAAAAATCTGCATAAAAACATTATGGGAAAAGAAGAAATTGCTCAAAGTGAGCATTATGTTTTGATTCACAACTATTTGCATAACCAGTGTATAGTATAATCCATTTTTTATTCACCTCACAGGGTGTGGCTAAGCGATGAGGTTATTCGACGAGTTTACTTCTCGATATCTTGGTTGATATAAGAGAAAAACGTGCGGCACGAGCATGAACACATTTCGAAATTGAAAGAACGTTCAATTGTAAAATGAGTTGTTATAAAACCTCGTAACTACAGCCTGATTCACGCTGTAGTTATAATGTTTTGCAATAATACCGACGATGTACCGCTAAGCGAGAAGGCTGTTTCTCCTCAAGCTTAAATGTAATGAACCGTTTACTAGCCCGGCTGTACATTTTCCGTGGTTTCCATGGAAAATGAGCTAGGAAAAACCTAGGAGTATTGGGACCGAGGTTTTTCCTAGCTTTCCCTGGACAGCTAGGGAAAAAAATTGAGAGACCTCGGAACCAATACTCCTAGGTGTCCACGGAAAGCTGGGAAAATATTCCTTGATTAGCTGGGAAAAAATTCCATGTAAAATTTTCTGAGACCTCGGAACCAATACTCCTAGGTGTCCACGGAAATTGTTAGGAAAGCTTGGAAAATATTCCCTGGTGACCTTGGAATATCTTTTAGAGAAAACCTAGGAATAGTTTCCGAGCAGAGCATGGAATCTTTATCCCAGATAACCAAGGAAAGCAAGGAAAACTTTCCATATCAACATTACCCTATTAAAAATGTGGGTGGGGTGTTATTTGAATTTGAAAGTAAAAAGTTACTCACCTAGAAATTGAGGTGTTGTCTTACTTGGCCTTTTCAATAAGCAAACTCCTATATTCTTATTTAATTCACTGATGTACACAGGTTGAAATTATCACAAACGTCTTCTTAAAAAAATTGCAAACAAACAAATTCATGTTCCCTCCATTTTTTAGTGACCTCATTTAGAGTAGAAGACTATAACAAAAATAGACTGGAGGTCTGGCCTGCCTTGCTTTCTTTTTGTTGAGGTCTAAAACTCAGACAGTATTTGAGATATTCTCTTGAAACATGGTGTGTACTTTAGTCAGCATAACACCTTTCTTTTTTCCATGACCTTTGAATAAATGACATTGACCTTGTGGTTTGACCTAGTTTTGAAAAACTGTAAACTGACTTATATCTTACATATTATTAGGGGTAGAGTCTTAATATTTCACATATGGATACCTCCCGAAAGGACCTTTCATTTTGGACCATGGCATTTGACCTTTTAACCTTGACCTTGGAGTTTGACCTACTATTCAAAAATATTTACCTAGTTTAGAACTTATATGGTGTGTATTATTTGAGGTACAGCCTTGAAAAAGACCAAACAATGTAAAATTTAATTCACGTGAAATTATTGTCTGCATCATCTTTGAATTTGGACTAGTCTAAAATTTTGTCATCTGGTAATGGGTTAAAAAGTTTAGGTCTGATTTTCCTTGCATTTTCCTGGCTTGAAAATGACTAAGTTGCATAAAAAATAATTTCCATGCTAAAATTCAACTAAGTTCTATATTCCAAGCTTTTCCCTTGATGTTTCCGAGGTTTCCAAGATATTTTCCAACCAATTTCCTAGCTTATCTAGGAAAACACAGATTAATGTCCAAGGTTTCCTTGCTTTCCTAGATATTTCCACAGAAAATCATAAAAACCTGGGAAATGTTGGCATTTTTCCATGTCTACCAAGGAAAATGTACAGCCGGGAGGCTCCGCCCTGTCTCCCGAAAAAAATCAGAATATAAGGTTCAACAATACTTATAAATTTTGCCGCTACAGATTCAAATTTTTCTGCGGAGAACCCTGGATACTGTGTATGATATCCAGTTATCAGTGTCCATTTTCATTTATAAGTGTTGCCTTGGTTGTAAGAAAAATACATAATGCATATCCACGGGTCATTGCAAAACCGTTTTAAGATTTGATTTATTGGGGGTTTACCCCGTTTTCAACTACTAATGTCATATTGCGGCAGCTGGACCACCTAACTTAAACTATGGATTCCTAGCGTTTTTCATACCAGTACTACCACAACACCCTTACTGAGCCTCCAGCTGCCCCCCCACATAGGTTCACGATATCAAACCATTGACAGGTGACTTTTTTGTCAGCAAAAAATCCCATTTGAAATTTTCAAAAAACGAGATACGAGGTTTTGCATTTACAACGACGATATATTGAGACAAAAGTTAAAATTATTGGTTTCTTCTTTTGTCTCAAAGTTTTCCCAAGCTTTTTCTAATAGGGTTTGAGTTTATTGGGGTTTTACGCTGTTTTCAACTACCAGGGTCATATCGCGGCGGCTGGAGCACCTACCCATGGATTCCTGTTGTTCTCAAACCAGTACTACCACAACACCCTTACCGAGCCTCCAGCTGCTCGCCCACTTAGGTTAACGATTTCAAACCCATTGGTGGGTGACAATTTTGTCAGAAAGGGTATTAGCCGCGGCGGGATATCGAACCCGGGACCTCTCGAATGAGGGTCAGATGCGCTGCCAACTGCGCTAAGGCCGTCAAAACCAGGTCTTGTTTGAGAAAGGTTTAACCCTTTCCCAAACGACAAAATTTTAGGGTGATCCACTTCAAAAACTGCCGCAAATGACAAAATGAATGATAGATAGGATTTGTGTAAAATATGACACAGAAAATATTGATACAAAAGGAGAAACTGCTGGTTATCAGCAGTTTCTTCTCTTGTTTCAATGTTTTCCAAAGCCTATTCTTTTAGGGACGTCAAAACAAGTTCTTGTTTGGGAAGGGGTTAACTACCGCTTGAACCAAGCCGTAGAACTTTACAAGTTTTTATAACACACCAATGAAAATCAAAATACTATTTGTTTTTCCGAAATTACATCACCCTTAGGCAGGGGCAGGCGGATAAAATTGCTCCCTATGATAGACAGATTCCTAAAGCTTCTAACTGCAAATATACTCTCTGCCGAAAACCAGCATTTTATTCATTTGCTTCAATATTTTCTTGACCATATTAAGGTTTACAGACCCTAAAAAAATCACCACTTCCTATACTGCGTAAATATTGACCTGAACCTGTTGAATATGTAATGAGTAACTGTGATGCGAAATAATCACTCTTCGACGTATATTGACACGAGGAGCACGTGCAGAATACAAAGTTCCTATGCTTATGGAAACTATCGACTCTGCTGAGTTTGCTCGACAGTGAGGAGTGCTGGCGAGTATTGATTATTTTGCAACACATTTACTCATTACATACTCAACAGGTTCAGGTCAATATTTACGGAGTATACTAGCCTTACCAAATGCACCAAATTACACACACTTGTAAATATACTTCAAATAAGTTGATTCATCGTGCCGGATTTCAAGATAATGGATCAAGAAGAAAACAATTTACAAATATTATTTAACTCTATATTCAAATGCAAGGGAGGTAATTTTTCAACATTTTTGTCAAAGATTTCCATAAGTATGCATTAATTCAAAATTCTAAACCGTTCAAAATGCTTATAATGTGTGTATTTGGAATGGAAATGTAACATAGTGACAGTTTAGGAATTACTGGCACTTTTCAAATTTCGCATCTGGGTCTTTGGTGCTAATAAGGGTTTGGATACCTTAATCAAAAAGCCTATCTTTATCAATATTCATGTCTTGGTCTGCAGCAGCTTTTGAATTTGACCATCCCAAAATTTTGCCGTTTCTGTTTGGGAAAGGATTAACACGGTTACGCCTGTGTAACTGTTACGTCTTATGTCGGGGTGGCGCCCCCAAACCCTCGCTGTTTACAAAGTGTTTGTATCTTGTCGCAAACTGACATTGTCAAATGGACAATTCTAAACGAGTCTAAAGGATTCCTGGCTCTTCTTTGTTTACATGCAAAAATGAATTTATTAGATTAAAATGGCCCTAAGACCAGAAAAATATGTTGTTTGGGAAAGGACCAATGCCTTTGTTAAGTCTTATGTCGGGGGCTGCGCCCCCGAACCCCTGCTGTTAACAAAGTGTTTATATCTTGTTTTATACTGACACCATCATATGGATGCAGGGGTCTTGCTACAAATTTTTGTTTGGGGCCAGGGGCCAGTGAAATTGGGAAAAATACCGACGACTTTACCTAAATTGGGAAAAACTAAAACAAGTTTGTATTCATACTATCAGTCAGTTTCAGCTGCAAATTAGATTGTAGTGATGTAAAATGCATCTGTACATGCTCTTGTATAATGTTCTTGTTTAATCTACTCTAAAACTATCTTCAAAATGTTTGTAAATGAAGATGAGGTCTTAACATGGGGCATTCTGGGTCCTCATTGGGAATTTTCACCAGAGAATTGGGAAAAAAAGATACTTTTTGCCATTGGGAATGGGGCCGAATAACGGCCCCAAATTTTGGCAAACGAGACCCCTGGGATGATTCTAAATGAGTCCAAGTATCGTTGGCTATTAAAATGGCCCTAGGTCAACAATTTCTTCACACTGACAGTATACAGGACATGTATCAATGGCGCATCCAGAGGGGTTTGCGGATTCGAACGAATCCCCCTCTGTAGCCTAGTAAAATCATTTTCATGCAGAAATTCCGTAAAAAATGTGTAATAATTTCTTACACTGGCGGATCCAGACGGTGGGTTCAAAAGAAATCTGAGCATGATACACTTACATCCCATAATGTTTATTATCATTCATAATGTCATTTTCAGCTTTGTTCTACTTACATCAGGGGCTGCTTTTTTTGGAGAGGGGAGGGGGGGGGGGGGGTTCGAGGGAAGAATTTATTTTCATTATCTTTTTTGAAGACACATAAAAATTGTAACTATGCACGGAACACAAAAAAGCAACGAATTAAAACATGACTTACCTTGTTAACTTATGTTCATTTAGATTTGCAATCAGAGTCTAGTGTATCTCACCATTCAGCAAAATTCATCAAATTTTGGCATCATGTCATCGGGGTCGAAAACTCATGACATTTCACAAATAATCACTTATTATGTCACTGCAGTTTATCAATGCAACTCACAATAAATTCATTGTCAACCAAAATATCAAACCATCTCCTCACAATTTTTTCTTGCTTGAAAATTTCTTTTTCCAGCGAAAAAAACAACAACAACACTTCTTTCTGACTCACCTTGAACGAACTTTAGGGCGAACTTGATTGGGCTACTCCGGTGACACAGAATACTTTTTAGAACCGAAAAGACGCCAGATTTTTAATGAAGAAGCTAAACAAATGTATTTGGCATGTTATTCAGCGATTTTGTAATGGTGCATTCTGCAATAATCATCTTGGTCAGAACCCAAACACGCTTCCTTTGACTGCACATTTCAAAATGAAAACGGCGTATGTCCAATCAAGTACGGCCAACTGCTTTTTGCGTGACGCAAACGGATGACATAAAGCGACACCCGCAAACATAGCGATCGTTCGTGTTCGCTTTTAGCAATTAATTTCCAATTCCTTCGTTCAGAAAAGAAATGCAATTATTTCTTTTGACAAAATGTATGTAAAAAACAAATTTCACGGCCATTCTTTGACCGAACAACGCTTGTAACCACCTCATCACGCCTCGTCAATTTGTCCGGTAACTATGAATGTCCGGTATAGGTGCAGATGCATTCTGCACTTTGTGAATTAAATATATTTAGAAATAGATTTTTCCCAGATATAGCACCTATCTGGAGACCTAGATGGAGGTTGCGGCTAACGATTCTTTGAGATTTCAGGAAAATCGACCCTACCGTTTTGGAGAAACTCAAATCGCGGCATATACCTGCTAAAAAGGATAAATTCGCCGTGTAAAATCTTTCATTCCATGAATCGAACAAGTTCTATTCATTTCACTCATTCTTTATCAAAAGGGAAAACCGGCACATAAAAAGAGAAAAAAGAGAAAAGACAACGTAGGATTTGAACCAACCACCTCCGAATTTAGACACGTTCACTCAACACAGAAATAGGGGAACCATCATCACGTATGCTGAGATGCTCCCTCCCCCCCTACAATTTATTTCGGTTTCGTATTCGTATTCCATTTCGTACTAATTCGTAAATCTCTATTAGGAGATATATACAATTCACAGAATAATCGATGACAGGTCAAAGCCTCGTAACTCCAGCTTTTTCAAGCTATAGTTACGAGTTTTTGACTTCCCACTACGCACAAGTGATTACAATTAATAGTTTTGAGCAAAACCTACGACTAGCAGAGGTGGTCGTTCATAAAAGATTCGTATTACTCTTAATATTTACACAAATCTAGCCACAAATGGGCAATTTTTTAATTACAGATTTAATTTAGTATATGAATATTTTCAAAATCATTCTCATGTTGTTCACCTCATATTCCTGTTGTCTCCATAACTTTGGCATGCAGTATAGACTAAAATCAACCTGTATAGACGTGCAGTCTGATTTTAGACTACGCTGCCTGCTTTGAAGTCAATTATTGTGGCAAAAAATTGAAATAAACGGATTACAGTGTCTCTTGAATTGGAAATTTGTTTAAGTTAATCAGGACAAGAGTTATGCCAACAGTCGTAATTAAATGCCACAATCAAAGTGAACAAAGCGTAAACATATTTAGCACCCGACGTACTAAAATAAGTCATACAATTCCAAGATACATTGTCTAAATTGACTGTCCCGCGAATAGATATCAAATTATTGACTGAGTGGTCTTTTATGTCGTGATACAAAATCCCCAACTATTAAAACTGAAACGCTTTTAGTCACTCTTGTAAAGGTTAAGAAGAAAACGTGATTTTAAAAGTTAATTAAAAGAGTGCAAATCTTGGTACTAGCACTAAGATAATGACGCGATTAAATATTTCATGCAAACCGACCTTTTGTTGAGCTCTACAGATCAGGCCCCGGTTTCTCGAAAAAAAAAAGAACGTTCTCAGACTCAAATCTGACCCACACGAAATTCGCGTGAACTTCAATCGAGTACCCTTCAACGTTGGAGAGTATTCCATCGAATTTGAGCATGTACTCATGGGTATTTACTGATTTTTTTAGCTCACCTGAGCACGAATGTGCTCATGGTGAGCTATTGTGATACCGCTGTGTCCGGCGTCCGTCGTGTGTCGTCCGTCGTCCGTCATCCGTCAAACTTTGCCTTGTGTGC
Source organism: Fragum sueziense (assembly GCA_963680895.1). Classification (NCBI taxonomy): domain Eukaryota; kingdom Metazoa; phylum Mollusca; class Bivalvia; order Cardiida; family Cardiidae; genus Fragum; species Fragum sueziense. The sequence goes on from OY804601.1 coordinate 22,502,735, forward strand.
ACTCTAGAGGCCACAGTTTTTGTCCAATCAACTTGAAATTTTGTCAGAATGATTGTCTTGACAAAATCTCGGACAAGTTCGAAAGTGGGTCATCTGGGGTCAAAAACTAGGTCACGGGGTCAAATCTTAGAAAAACCTCTTGTGCACTCTAGAGGCCATATTTTTTGTCCAAATGTACTCATTTTTGCTCAGGAAGTGTGTTTTGATGATTTCTCGGATAAGTTTAAAATTGGGTCATCTGGGGTCAAAAACTAGGTCACGGGGTCAAATCTTAGAAAAACCTTGTGTGCACTCTAGAGGCCACATTTTTTTTTTTTTTTTTTTGCCAAATCAACCTAAAATTTGCTCAGATTGATTTTCTTGATGAAATCTCGGACAAGTTTGAAATTGGGTCATGTGGGGTCAAAAACTAGGTCACGGGGTCAAATCTTAGAAAAACCTTGTGTGCACTCTAGAGGCCACATTTTTTTGCCCAATCAACTTGAAAATTGTTCAGAATAATTGTCTTGATCAATTCTCGGACAAGATCGGAATTGGTCATCTGGGGTCAAAAACTAGGTCACGGGGTCAAATCTTAGAAAAACCTTGTGTGCATTCTAGAGGCCACATTTTTTGCCCAATCAACCTGAAAATTGATCAGAATGATTGTCTTGATGAATTCTCAGACAAGATCGAAATTGGGTCATCTGGATTTATAAACTAGGTCATGAGGTCAAATCTTTGTAAAACCTTGTGTGCACTCTAGAGGCCACATTTTTTGCCCAATCAACCTTAACCCTTTCCCAAACAAGACCTGGTTTTGACGTCCCTAATAGAAAAGTCTTTGGAAAACATTGAAACAAAAGAAGAAACTGCTGATAACCAGCAGTTTCTCCTTTTGTCTCAATATTTTCTATGCCATATTTTACACAAATCCTATCTTTAATAACATCCATTTTGTCATTTGTGGCAGTTTTTGAAGTGGATTACCCTAAAATTTTGTCGTTTGGGAAAGGGTTAAAATAGATCAGAATGTTTAACTTGATCAATTCTTGGTCACGCGGTCAAATCTTAGATAAACCTTGTGTGCACCCTAGAGGTCACATTTTTTGTCCAATAAACCTGAAAATTTGTATACAAAAAGTTATTATATCAGGTGAGCGCTTCAGGGCCAATGGCCCTCTTGTTTTCGAGAAACCAAGGCCAGATTCATGATGGTTAATCGTGTGACTATGAATTTCAGAATCTTCAATAGTTTTGTTAAACTTGATCAATTTGAATTCGGTTTGAAGCAGAGGAGGTGGTGGGAAAATGCCAGGAATAAGCTGGACGTGATGAATCTTTGAAAGATTAGCTGATAAAAAAGTTATTGAGGGTCAACCAAAACATTGATTGATCTTCAATATTTTTTATCAGCTGATTTTTAAAAAGTCCATCACGTCTATCCAATGCGTGACGTCTGTCTATCTTCTCTGCTTCAAATCGGTATCTAATCGTGTTAACAAAATAATTGAAGATTTTCTGAAATTGTTGTATCACGTGATTATCCACCGTGTGAAATTGTACTTTAGTGCAGCCAGAACAGGATAATACACCATCTTTAAGTTTTATTTCTACAGGTTATGAAGAAGCTTTAGTAGACGAGTATGGATCTTGATCAGACTGTGCGTATGCACAGGATCAGACTGTGCGTATGCACAGGCTGATCTGGATCCATGTTGATCCAAGAGTCTCGTCTTCCAGATTCCGGCTCAAACCTAGATCTATACGGTCGTTTTTAAGAAAAAAATGCCAAAGTTTTGATGTTCCTACAAGGACAGGCTTGGGAAACATTAAAACAAAAGAAGCAATTCTGATCGCTGGTCTTTATCAACATTAATTTTGTTGTCAGCATCAGCTTTCAAATTAGAACGGTTAAATTTTTTTGTCGTCTGTTAACGTTTTAATCTATGCAAAGTATTCCGTAACATTATATGGCGATTGAGTTGGTGGATTCAATTAGGATTTAACCCTTTCCTCAAACGAGAGATGGGTTTGACGCCTCTGTTAGAAAATACTTTGTATATTCAAAGATAATAAGCATCTCCTTTTGTTTCAATTTTATCTCCGTCATAATTTACACAATTTCTACTACATTTATATCAATTATTTTATCTTTTGCAAATTCTGCCAAATAGAACCACATAAACATACTGTTGAGAAGGGGTTAACACTGGTGGTGAACTCGGACAAAGCGAGGAACATTTTTCATGAACACAAGGTACAGATACTTCATGTTTAAATGCGCGTTTAAAAACCAGTTTTACTAGTTTGAGCATGTACACAACGATTTGCACGTGTTTATCCGCCAAAAACAATATGGACGAATCATTGAGACACTTAGAGGCTATTGTACGTTTTGTTATTTTATTTCTCTGACTGATTCTGAAGTTGGTATTACAATTCTTGGAGTAGAAGTTTTTTTGCGATGTGAAAATCGTAGTTAACGTTTTTTGAAGGGGACTTGTACGGTTTATTTATGATACCGTGAGCATTTTCAATGGCTGTTCGAATTGCAATGACTTTGGTCCTAACGATAGAATGGGTTTTCGGTTCAATATGGATAAATCGTAGGTGTTGTTATAAAATCCCGTAACTACAGCTTCAATAAAGTTGAGTTTGTGACGTTTTAGATTTACACCGACGAAGCACTAGTGTTTGTCCGAAAAAACGTCACTAGGTCTATATATAGTAGATAAAATTTATTCTTTTTCAAAGACGAATTAATGGTATACAATAATCATTTCAAAAACAATAGGCCTATCTGGTATTGCAGCCCCCAATTAGAAGGCTTTCAGTAATGACCACCATATAGATAGTGCTTCGTTTGCCCGTCCGTCCGTCCGTTTTTCTACCCGTCCGCCAATTTGTCTAGCTGACTGCTCTAGATGTCAAAATACATTGATTTTATATGTTGAGAAGTTAAAATGTGTGTACTAAATAAGAAAATATGAAAGAAAAATATTAAGAAAAAAGAAGCCAAATTATTTTCAGTATAGATCTATTCTTCTTTTGATTCAATGTTTTTCCAAACCTTTCTAATTGGGGGAAACTGTTTCGGAAATACATAATGTATTTCATTGCTTCGTCTTTGAATAGGGGTCAATTTTATCGAGAAAACTGATTAATTTCGGATAAACGATGGCATTCCGTAAATGTAAATGTAAAACGTCGCAACTAGAGCTTGTTTGAAGCTGTAGTTACGACATTTTATACCAATACCAACAGTTTATAAAAACAGAACAGTAACCAAGTCTATTTTAGCACACAATTGATTGCCATAACCGATATCTCTTATTCATGTGTTCTTCCTATTGATAGGCTTTTGCGACCAACATGGATCCAGATCAGACTTTGCACGTGCACTGTCTGATCAAGATCCATCTTGTTCTCATTTAATAGCTTATTCTCCATCTGTACCAAATTTAAGAAGGCATTATAACGAAAATCTTACCGGTGAAACTCCAAGGTAACGATAAAAATGATGATGATGATGATGATGATGATGATGATGATGATGATGATGATGATGATGATGATGATGATGATGATGATGATGATGATGATGATGATGATGATGATGATGATGATACCTGGTGCTCGAATTTGATGCCGGAAATCTAAGGTTAGATGCTAAAATCAGTGCGATATTACCGAATAAATGTTTAAATGTGCCGTTGAGTCCAGTGCAATCGATTAATTTATCAAACATGTTCTCATAAAACACCGTAGCTGGAAAAGATAACATCGCAAACATGCTGAAACGTTATCACGAAGAAACCGCATAATGATTTTCAATGACATGACACCGAAAACTGCCATTTACAGCCTTTATTTTTACATTTATATGTCTATTTTGTTTACTTGCAATGCAAATAGATAAACATAAACAGAGATATCGTACCATTTCGTTCGGGGGATTAAGATCAACCCACATGATCTCAATATGCGCTTTGTGCACTTGCAATCCGTTTATACCATTTGAAAATAATGATCGATAAAACTGATATTTTCGTGCGTATTATAAATCATATCTACATACCTTAGTAACTTCCATTTGAGTGCACCCTTTAAAAAAAAGACGGAAAGAGAAGTAAAAGAAAATGCAACGTGTATTGTTTACAAAAATCTGAATGTACAATGAAGTATCTGTACCTTGTGTTCATGAAAAATGATCCTCGCTTTGTCCGAGTTCACCACCAGTGGTTAAATAGATATTGGATTAACGCTAATCCCACTGGCTGGTCGAATTCTATTTTAATTTCATTAATTCATGGAATCAAGTTAACCATTTCCTAACTCAACATGGTTTATTAACCCATTCCGACAAAGAAATGCTTTATGACGTCCTATGAAAAACATCGTGGAAAATTAATTTCTTCGCATTCACAGTTCCATTTACTTGAAAATGTCGTCTGCAACACATTTGAGTTTAGGCCAGTCAAAAATTTTGCTGTCTGGTAATGGGTTAAGGGTCCTCTAAAATAAAAAAAAGCTATCTTTAACGGCACTCTATTTGTCGTCTGCACCATCGTTCATTTGGGATAATTCCAAAATATTTGTGTTTGGAAATGGGTTAAATAAAAAACAAATACATGACACAAATATTATTGTATATCATAATTTTGTCGATGGTTTAATGATTTACTTCCCAATTTAGCACATCCCGTTTTGGAACATTTTTGAATTATTGACTTTCTAAATTCGTATAACTGAAGACCTAAAATATTTATAAATAAAAAAAAACCCACAAATATTTATTTTTTGAGAGAAATCATTATATTCCGTTTTATAATATCGTCGCTTTTCAAAGAAAATCTCGTAACTGCAGCTTATATTAAGCTACAGTTACGATATATATATATTTTTTTTTTTGAAAAGCATCGATCTACATGTATATCTTACTAAGAAGTATGCATTGAAATAGTCTACATGATAGGCTATACATTGTGGATGTATTCCTCTAATACCGGTATTTAGGCCGGTGGCCCTCCATCGAATAATTGGAAGCCTACTAGCAGAGTCTGAACAGTATATCGTCGCTTTGCAACAAAAACATCGTAACTGCAGCTTATTTTAAGCTGCAGTTACGAGATTTTTGTTGAAAAGTAGCGAAAATCAGACCTTGATACGTCCTCAAAATTCCGGACAGCTAGAGGATACAACTTTGGTCCATTCAAAAGGTAGGTTCTTGGTTCGAGATTTTGGAATTTTACTAAATAGCGAATTTTTGCGACTTTCCTACCATTGACGTTTGACCGTTGTTCTGACATCAAAAGCAAATTTTGAATCGGCTGACAGACCAAAACCTGATGGACGATGAGAAATCAAAACTTTTGTCTATTAAGACTCCGGCCTTCCACTTCTTAAATTTTGAGTCTGGATTATCATACTACAAGTCCTTTCCCAAACTAGGCGCCCCTTGACGGACTTTTAATGGTAACGTTAGGCTTGAATGCTGAAGAATTTGAAGAAAATGTTGATAGCCAGCATTTTCGTTATCAGCATTTTCTCACGTTTCCCTAGTTTTTAAATTGGACATCCCAAAGTTTTGTCTTTTTGAAAAGGATTGAGCTTTTACTCTGATATATCTGATTTCAAATACGATATCTTGCTAGATCATATTTCATTTCACACTTTGAGGTGCGATAATACTGCATTTAAATGACGCATTCTTAGCCAATGAATGCTTTAAAGTAACGGATATACACGGGAAAATATAATCGAAATGAGACCCGTCAGGTTAAAAGGGGGCTTCTTGGTCTTGATGTTGGATCATGAGTTATATACCCTTGAATTTGATGGCAAGTTTCGATCCTAGCCAGTCTGTGCGGACTGCGCAGACTGACAAGGATTTTAACTTTTCACTCTAGAAATTTCCTGTATCTGGGTTGTTTTTCATTTTTTACCACCTATTTACTTTCCAAATGCAACTTCTGGTTTACAACAGTTCGGTCTGATCCTTTTCTCGAAATTTGGTTTTTGGGACTTCCCATGTACATTTCAGTGCGACGGGTCAAGAGTGATTAAATTCGTTATGCTTAGTGCAAGATTACTGAATAAAACTCCATTATAACTATACATTGCAGGCTCGTAGATTGGGTTGGTTTATTGGGGTTTTACGCCGTTTTCAAGTGCCAGGGTCATATCGCGGCGGCCGCAGGCCCGTAGAAACTAGAAAGCAAATTCAGATTGGGGAGAGTTTTTTTTCCTCGGGAGGTTGGGGCTTATTAAATATCCCAACTCCTAACAAGAAGCCCTCTAAGGCCTGTGTTGTATAACTCTTTCCCATTTGTGTATCATAGGCATATAGCACTGAAAATATTGAGACAAAAGGAGAAAATGCTGATCATCAGCATTTTCTTCTTTTGCCTCAATATCCCCCCATCTCTTCCTAACAGAGACATCAATCTCAGGTCTTGTTTGGGGAAAGGTTAAAAGACCACTTGGTAACAATGTCCATAGCATCCTTTTTGAAACATTTCCCTGAAAATGCATGTTATACCAATAAGAACTTATAGTTTCAGAGAAGACATTCTTAAGGTAGTCCATCCCTAATGAGATTCGCGCGACGTCGGAATTTTTTGAGATGAATCTCAAAATGGCCACATTACGGGTATTCTACCTTAATACTTTATCCCATGTTTCACAAGGTGCCGATAAGCTCAAAACATCCATTTTGCCAGTTCAAAATTCCTTGTCAAAATTTGAAAGAGGTCTACCAAAGAAACATTCTTTCCAAGAAACCTTTAAAATAACTAATGTATAATTCAAAAGAAGAATATTTTAACATTAACTTTTATATTGCAATGCTGATAAACGATGTCCATACTAGTCCATGAGCCAGACAACTTTTTATTACCACTTGGAGGGAGTAATTCTTTTTGCACTTTCTGAGTAGTTTGATATGTGTAGTTAACTAATTGGTATGATAGCAGTCCGAAATTGGTAGCTTATGCCGAGAAAATCGCCACTTTCTGAACCCACCCCATTTCTACCCTGTCACAAATGAAAAAAATGATGCGATTTCTTTCGGACCTGTATGATAAATGAAAAAGTTGTTCGTGAATTTGTTCTATGTCAAAACAATCTTTGGGAACTTAGTTTTAGTCTCATTTCATTAAAACTCAGTTATATGGTCTTTCTAGACTATAATTCAGAAAACAATATACCGGCCCCTTCGTCGAACGTAATACACACAATTTTGTTTGACAATTTTTCACTTTTCGGAAGCCAAAATGCATCTTGCTACATATTAGGACTCATAAATATAATTTGTGGTGTCTAGTAATTGATTCAAGCCCGATTCATGACACAAAACCCTTGGAAAAAGTCCCGAGAGACCGAAGAAAATATGGCCGATTCGTACCCTGAAATGTTCGTACCTACATCCGAAAATGGATTCTCAGTGTTTCAAGCTGTTTAAGCTGGTCCTTATGCATTGCCAGTGTTCCCAATTTATTCCAAAATTTTGTATAAAACATTAGATGGTCGTTTTATGTACAAATATTAAGAATTCAGTCAAAATGGGATTTTACATTACTAAACAAAACTGAAATCACATGCACATTTATTTTAACTTTATTTAACAATGAACAACTGATTTAATATAAATTAGCAGTTCTACACTAGACAATCATATATTTGTAATGAAATAGATATCATACAATTATATGAACTATGTCGTTCGCAACCAAATTAATAGATTTTAATGGGGATAATTTTAGTGTAACAAGGCGACACATTCTTATGTCAATACACCAACCTATATTTAACGTCATAACTGTGCATTATATATACTAAAAACCTCGTTGATTTATTTCTAACTTTAAGCCTAAAACATCATTCTTTTAATAAATGGGCATCCAAAGCAAGTGTCATTTGCTTTGAATTATAGCATGCGGTTGATATAATTAATTGATGATTTGTATTACGTTTTACACATTTATATCATCTGGACACACTAAGTATGAGCGTATTCTTACGCAGATATTACATCTATTTCTTAAAAGATTAGAATACTGTAAAATGGATATTTTTTTCCATTGTTCAAGAATAAGATTAAGGTTTGGAAGTGAAAAAAAGAGATATTTAGTGTGTACGCAGAGAATACATTTCTTTGTCAAATCTACGAACCGTCTGTTTCTAATTTGTCTTGAATATATGATTTGATGCAAAAACCGCAAAAACACAACAAAAACAAAAAAAAAACGTCTTGTATATTTTAAAAAGATTGTTCGTTGATGTATTATTTATTGTACATTTTATATTGAGTCCGAGTCTGGACATGTGAAAAGAAGAGTAGTTTTTAAGCCCAATGGTATATTACATTGTATCAAATCGCCACCCATCTACATGTCTCTCTGTCTGCCTGTAAGTAATTTATTGTCATCTCAGCTCTTCCTACATTAACTATAGCATACGATCTATAGTAATAGTGTGGATGGTATCTATTGTAGTTTGTTTCAAAATAGTCGTTGGTTTCTGAGGTACCTGTTAATGAATTTAATGCATTTACTATCACTGACAAGCCCTATAGTATGTATAGAACGTGTTTGACTTGAACAGATACAATATGTTATCTTTTTGTCTATTGTATTGATTTGGCAGGATCTAAAAAAATAGCACAGATAAAATCTCTTCATCAATACAGCCTTTAAACTGTCTGCAGTCTGAAATCTTAGACACCAAATATCGCTCCAACCTATCCCCGGTTTCATATTAATATTCATTTTTACCATCACCTCAAAAATATTCACAGCAAAGAAATTGCAAAATAGTTTTATACTAATGGTAGGACTGCTCAGGCAATGAGCCTTCTGCATGATAAAGCATACATACAAAAGTCTACGAGTACATTTATCATATCTACGCACGTATTATTGAAAAATCTCCTTAAGAATTATTTGTAGAGTTGCCCTCGTGATTATGTTATCGCTAATTGTGTGATTTCCATTAGGGGACGGGGACAGAGGAAGAATGAAACTCCTTTCGTTGTCCCTCAGTTTCATGTATAACTACATATTCCAATACGAGTGAGTTAACCTAAAGGCATGTATACAAATTCTAAATTGAGATGCATTATTTAAAATAGTACTGAAATAAACTTCAACATAATCTATTTTTTTTATTCGAAAAGCATTTCGATTTGCAAAGAAAGTAATTTTTGCACGATAACAAGAAAATGAAATGAAAAAACTCGACAGCGTTCTATGTTTCTGGGCCATTTGATAACGTTGACATGTCGATAAAATCACGTTAGTGTTCGGACTTGTGCATATACTTACATGAACCCTGAAAATCGTTGGGAAACAATTCTGATTTGGTTCCAACTCCAAATAAAAGTTCATTCATACAGTGAATATAACCACATATAATTTTAAAAAGAACTTTTTGAATGCTTGAAAAGGTCTTTCCTAGGTACAATCTGTCTAAATCTGCTATTCTTTTTCAAACGATTTAACTTATTCAGAGTGATGTGCTATTTCTAGTAAATATCTGTATAGCTTCGGTAAACGGCATTATAGACAGATTTACTGATTGTATACTTTGAACGCTTAGAACTATGTATGAATGAACATATGCTATCATAAATGAAACTAAGACTACTGGTAATTTGATTTTATCCTTCTACAAGTAAGAAACTTTACTAAGAAATGAATGGCGGGATAGCAGAATTCCCGCAAGCACTTAACATTCCTGATAGCAATTACTATCAAGTGCTGAAGAATGACAAAAGTATTTCATTGCCATGTATTTCAGACAACATATCCGCTCCTCGTTATATCAACATGACTTTGATTGTACTCGTCTAAATGATCAACAACATGAAGGTTTTTTTTTCACGAATACCAATCGTTCCAATGCTTTACATAGGTGACTTTATATTGTCTTATTAAATTAATTAATGCATGGGTAGCCTTAAGTCTTTTTGGAAGGGTTGATCATAAGTGATAGTAAAACCAAAGGTTGTAATTGCTGCCAAATGTCATGATACTGCATTTCAATAGTTTGCTTCGAATGCAACAATCAGCATTGCTTTCTATGTATCATTTTTTCACTTCATATCAATTTCTGCAGTAGATATACACTGTAGAGAAACCAGTGAAGCGACTCTTGCTTTCTTAACTGTCCGTTTTAACTCTGCATGATGCAATTTGACATTGTTATGTTGTATTGTAAAAATCATTTTGTTTTCTAGCATCTGTTTAATTGGTATATCATATTCTAAGTTTAGCTTTATCATTTATTTTAACGTCATATTTTTGTTTTTATTTTTTAGTAATTCCATTTAACTATGTCATACATTGCTGGATTAGTATATTAAGTCAAATAGCAACCGGCTTCAATTAATTATGAACGTAACTGTTATAAGATTTTATTTCTTTATCATTGATCAGTTCCGGGACAGTTTGGCTTCAAAAAGCTATTTTGTAACATTAAATTTTATCTTTCGGCAAAGATGCTTGGCAGTACTGTAGCCGTGTTGTTTCCTTTTCCTCAAACCAATTCGTATGTTGAAGTCAAGTATAGTGTATAATTAGAGAATATGTACACACGAATATTGAATTAAATAACACATAGACAATATGTTTATCCGTGTTAACATCAGAATTACAAAGTCCCAATAGTTATATATATTTAGCATGTTAATACCTGACAAAATGACAAACACAATTTCCAATTTTCCATACATTGCATGTGCTGTATAGTTCAAAGGATACCTTGCGAAACAATTGGTGTAATCACTCGCGCCTTAATTTCAAGATTCAGATAGAACGTTTTTTTCTTCCAAAATAGATAAAACGGGAAAAGCAAGTGAACTGCTTGTAATCACATTAACTAAGGTATTTTTTCATAACGTATTATGATATAGTTTTTGTATGCATTGTACAAATATACCATGAGAGCACTTTGTCTATCCTTCCAATGCAAATATTGAGATTTAAGACAAAAAGAGGGAGGGGGGTTTAGGGGAACTCATTGTTTGCATAGGTTATGTTTTTCTATTGAAATATATTTTATAGAAACATCACAATCGTATTTCGCCATAGCAATCATGTACACGATATAGCCGTGGTGACTCTTTGTTTGATACACTAATAGATGACCCACCGAGTTACGTTAAACACCTAATCTATATGGATAAAAATTTGCTTTGGCACATCTGTCAGAAATATTTCATTAATAAATCTCACAATGCCATTCGCTCCAACTAATTTAGTTTCACAATTAACTTATTTCTCCCTCCCTTTTTCTTATTCAATTTTATGAGGAATTAGTTTTTCTGTGTACTCTTTCAAATAATACATGGGTTTCTACGTACTAGTATTTAGCATGAAACGGTATAGTTACTTGTACTGTGCATGCTTTCGTGATTTGAAGTAATATGACATTAGATGAAGAATTTACTTTTAATTATGGTGTTATGTATTTTTTTATTACTGATCTGCGGTGATTATGCCAATAAAGTCATTATCATTTTTGTATCCAGCCATTTTTGGTTATATCACAAAACACTTTGGCCCTGTTGTATAAACTTCGGTTAGCGCTAACTAGCGGTTAAATACCTGTTTTGACAACACAGTTAATTTTAACCAAAAAAGATATTTAACCTTTTAGTTAGCGCTAACCAATGTTTAAACAACCGGGCCCAATGTATCTAATAAATAATGTATTTACAATAAATGAAAATTCTGTGATAAACAAAACGTATAAAAGCATTATTTATTGGATACCAAATGGTTTATGGTGTTACCAAAAATAGCTAGACACGATATTCATACTCATATAATATAATCCGATAACTACGCTAATTTAAAATTCATTTGGATAACAAATCTTGCTTTATTTGTCCAAAAGGCAATATTCTTTGTTGTTTCTTTTTCTGAAAATTCGAGTGTAAGTAATAGTTCTCTGTGTACACTAGAATACACAACAAATAACATTTAAGACAAATGTAAAACTTCTCAATATGCTTCTCAAGTCCTTATGTTCATTAAAAATCAAGAATTTTGCGAGAGATTTAATATAAAGGGTCGACCATAAGCTTATTTTGTTTCATTAGAGATCAAAGGAAAAACGTGTGAGTAAAGTGTATCCCTAAATATAAGTGGGGTATTAGCTACCATTCTGACTTTGATATAACGAGGAAACAATGTCCTAAGATAACAGACAATTCAGAAATTGCAAAAAGATACAAAACTGGCTTAATTTGTTCAATGTGCACTATTTCTTTCCTTTTCCCTGGGAATTCGAGTCCCAAGCAACTAATTCTCTGCGTACACTAAATGCATTAAACAAATATCATTTTAGACTACTGCTAAACTTCTAATTGTATTGCCCCATCCTTTATCACGATTAGTAATCAAGAGCTTTGCAAAAGTAGTAATGTTCAGGGCTAAACCAATGCATGTTATGTTTCACCAGAGGACAGAAGAAAATTTTGTGAGTAAAGAGTACCCTTTAAAACAAGTGTTTTCTGGGGCATAAGCTACCATACTGACATTGATATCATAGCGAAACACTGTCCTTAGATATTAGACAAATAAAAGAGTGCAAACAGGTTTAAAAATTGATTTATTTGTCCAAAAAGCACTATTATTTGCCCATTTTCCCTTAGAATTCGAGGCCAAGTACGAGGTTCTCTGCGTACACTAAAAGAATGCAATAAATGACAGTTTAGACCACTGTAAACCTTCTCAATATGCTGCCCTATCCTTTATCCCAATTATAAACCAGGAATTTTGCAAAAAGAATAATGTTCGGGGCTGAACCAATGCATATTTTATTTCGTCAGAAATCATAAGAAAAATATGTGAGTAAAGGGTACCTCTGAAAACAAGGGTTTTTCGAGGCATAAGCTACCATTCTGGCATTGCTATCATACTGAAACATAAAGTATAGATATCAGACTAATCAAAAAGTGCAAAAAGATTTACTCCCTCCGAGTGGTAATAATCGGCCAAAATTCGGGTCCTGGCTCATGGACTATACCCCCATGTTATTCATCAAACCAAATCTCGTTCAAGAGATACAAAAGAGTTTATGCAAAAAGAACAAACATACGCCAAAATTAATCATTTATGTATATCCAGCATGTAGTTTTAGAGACTTTTCTTATAATTCACCATATCAGTCTCTATGATTTTGTAAATTATGGAGCACAATAAGCTATCCTCGTCCAAAACGCCCATAATTTTTGCATGGTTAATGTTTTTGGAGGTAATCTGAAAATGGTCAAATAAAGTTCCTTACGATCTTAGTAAAATTATTTTAGCTTTAGAACACGTTAATTGGAAACATAAGTGTGTTTCAAAGGTGTCATGGACCCTTTAAAGTGTGCACCCAAGTACGAAAAAGAAGAAAAAGAGTCGATGCCATGTCAGTCGAGCTTATGAAATAGGCTAGTTGAAAGCGACGTAAAACCATTTACAAAATCTGGATCCGTTCATGGAAAAGCTTGTATCCAAGAATAGTTAACACAGAAAACCCGCATAAACGGCGAGAAACCGCAGATAGTGTTATATTACAGAGATTTTGTGACCGATGATGGTTTCGAATTATTGACACCCACTAAAACTCACAGTGGATAATCACATGATACACCAACTTCAGAAAATCTTCAGTAACTTTGTTATTTCGGGACTGATTTGAATTCGGTTTGAAGTAGACAAGATGGACAGGTGTCACGCTTTAGGTCTTTTTTTTTTTAGAAAAAAATCAGGAGATAAAGAGGTTATTGAAGATCAACCAAAATCTTTGTTGATCGAACAGTAACATTTTTATCATCTGATATTTCAAAAAACCACTACGCCCTGCTAATTCCTGGCACTATCCCACATTCTCTGCTTCTCCGAATTGAAATTGGTCCCGTATAGTAACAAAATTATTGAAGATTTTCTGAAATTGGTGTAGCACGTGACTATCCGCCGTGAATACTAGTCTCTAAACATCAACGCCATTAACCCATTACCAAACGACAAAATTTTAGGGCGGTCCAATTTGAAAGGTCCTGCAGACGACAATTTTAAGCGAATGGAACTTTTAATTTTTAGGTCTTTTTGGATGGGAAACATTGTGGGAAATGAAGAAATTGCTTGTTACAAGCAATTTCTTCATTTTCCACCATGTTTTCCATGGTCATTATTTTTTTGGGAGTCAAAAAGAGTCATTGTGTGGTAATGGGTTAACCCATGACATGATGAGTTTAACTTTATTACACTAATATACCTTAAATTGTCCAATGCCATGTCAGTTTATTGCCACAGTTGTATGGCTGTCGGGCGTGCGACGGCAAACATAACAAGTCTTCTCCTCGGAAATAATTTGGTTGATTTCTACCAAATTTCACAGATCTATCAGAATCTTTCAAAGTGTTGTGATTTTACCAGAAATGTTTGAGTGATCTATTATAATTTCACTCTAACAACCACAAACATTTGGCAATTCTACACACAAATTAAACAGAATTTTGAGTACCATAAAATATTGCAAGGGTGTAATTTTGGGCTGGTCTGTAGGGTTAGGAGGAGCAAAACGCACCCCTAAATAGAATGAGCGCTGTAGCACAAAACAAGCAAAGTATAATATAAATGTTTCAATGTGAAACTTATCTTTGCTCTTTGGCCCACGTGCCTATAATCGTTGAAATAACTGTCTATATACACATACAAGCTTGGTTATTTGATTTAAAAAATGAATATCGTTAAAATAATTAAAGGGGTCATACAACAATTGACCAAACGCCAATCGACAGATCGCTCCGCCCAACATAGAATTTAAGACAAACAATGGGGATGTGATCGTTAATGGAGAACGATTTTATCTAGTAAACCGTGACGTAATTTCGGACAAACAAAATAGTATTTCGAAGGTGTTGTTATAAATTCTCGTAATTACGGCTTGATTTAATCCGTAGTTACGAGATTTTATAACAACACCGACGGTTTATCAAAACATAACGATAAACCTAGTCTATTGTTAGCACAAAATCCTTTACCTTTGGCATGTCGATTGTTTTGATTATCAGTCGATAAATCGATACAATAACACGTGCAACGAAGAACAATTGGGGCATGACATATTTCTGATCGTCCATTGGCTAATCGATGTTTTTGATTGACAGTCGGCGTTTGGTCAATTCTCCCGGATCCAGTTGGTATATAATAAAGTCATTTACGGATTTTTGAAATTCTTGAATTATTACTTCAAAGTTGTGTCATATTTATTTACAGAGTTATATCCTAGTTCCAGAATATTCGCTGCTTTTGTTCCAAAACGTCGTAATTACAGGTTTAAACATCCTGTAGCAACTACTAAATAGCCTTATGAAGAAAAGCGACGATTTATGGCCCCATACTATAAAGTTATTAAAGTCACACCAGTATTCGAATGACGTACTATTGCATCAGTTAGTCGAGTAAAAACCCGGACATAAGTTTCGTTGATTTTGAGTTTCTGGGTCATTCTATTTGATTCAGTGATATTATTAAAAATGTAAAAAGCTGTAGTTTACGGGCGTCTACCTTGTAATGACAACTTAACTGACATGATATGGTACCAGACACTAGCCAACGCCTAAATACAAAACGGGAAAGTTTTCAAGGCTACAACCTATTCTTAAATCCATAATTTAAGATTGATCTTATCTAGCTTAGGCTTTCTCGTCGTTTCATTATGGTTCTGGGAAATGACACACGAATTGATAAATGCATATGGTATTGTCCGCTCAACCAAATTTATAAGTACACCGTTTTCTCTATATGTGCAAAATTTTCCACGGTAGGCTAAAGGAGAAAAAAAGGTCGATATTATTTATTATTTCCTGACTTCATTACTTGACCGATATCACTTTCATTTTGCAAAATTATAACAATAATACATACAAAATGGTAAAATTGGTCCAACTAAAGAAAATTGAAGTTTACCTCGTGTGTTTCGTACACGAATCCCACACGCTTAATTCACTCTTTATCGCCGGGTACAGACAAGCCGGAAGTGCTACCAAACTACTAAGACAACCACGATATAGGAAATCTAACCTGAATTAGGACCGTAACATTGTTCTGTCTCGCATACGTGAGCTGAATGGTCCAGTGGCTGTCACAGAAAGGGATACACTATGCATTCAAGAGAGACCATTCAGTGTACAACCTATCCGATAATGGCTCAATTTATCATGTCTAAGTACAAGACGCAAAGACCATGACCTCACAATTAACATGTTCATGTTCAGTTGGCAAGGATGCATTAAATTTGCTGATTGTGAAAATTGTTTTACAGACTCACGCTTTACTGTCCAAAATGATAATAACCTAGCACGTGCTTAGCGAGCTTAGAGAATACCGACTTCTAGAATTTTAAAAAGATATCCCAACAGCATATTTCAGGAATAACAAAATGTGTATGCGTTTCTTATATCATGCTGTTATGTGAAGAATACCTTAACCTCTTTTTATCTGTTACTTTGTACAAAGAACTCCATCGCCTCATCAGCTTTGTCACAGGGGACTCCAATAAGTCCCATTTCGTCATGATAATACAGAAATTGATTGGAAGGGTAGTGGCTCTATATTTGTGAAACAATGTCTAAAATTAGACAAGAGGTTAGCTGGGGTTTACCTACTTTTTACCAAAGTAGGAAGTCGCATCTGGTCATATAACTGATGTACCTATAAATATAGGGAGGCTGAGAAATTATAAATCAAATCAAATAATAGATTACAATAAAGCGGATCATTGTAAATACTTGAGAATGAAAATGGTAAGTTTGAGTCTGGAAGTTAGATCGTCTTCAATTCTTATCCAAGAAACATTGATGAACGACCGTTCGGACAGCTAAATAAATGATGCTTGGCCCATCATGAATTATGACTTGGTTGTGTCTTTGTGAAGTATGATTATGATCTAAGTTGCTTTCTAACGGTCACGCTACATGTCATGACGAAGCCATTACAGAGCGTCTATACGCAGGCTGGTCAGGATCCATGCTGGTCTGAAATACAAGTTTTTTTCTCCAGGTTTCTGTACATAGGCTATATAAATGCCGAATATGTTTTAATAGACTTACTGATACGAGAGTAAGGCGATTTTCGAATATTTTCACGAAGCTTTTTGTTATTTATTGTCACATTAATCTTAAAAAAGAATGTATCAAAAATATGTTTCTTGTTTAAAATTCATAAAAAATGATATTTCGTTTCAACTTTATCAAAACCTCAACTATGTAACATATAATCCAAACATCTGTTACATTTATCATGTTACTGAAATCCGATTCTTCAGATGTACGTCCGCAATTTCTCATTTTGTCAGTGTCACTTCTTAATACAAGTCATGAGATTTATGAATAATAAAAGTTCAGTCTTGAAAATTGTAGCGGCACTTTTCAAGGCATTGATTTGGATATTAAGGTTTACGAACTGAGAATGAAAACACCACTTTCTAGCTATACGAAATGCACCAAATTACACACACTTGTAAATACACTTCACATTAGTTGATTCACCATGCCGGATTTCAAGATTATATTTCAAGAAGAATATAATTTACAAATATTATTTTACTCTATATTCATATGCAAGGGAGGTAATTTTGAACATTTTTGTCAAATATTTCCATAAGTATGCATTAATTCAAAATTCTAAACCATACAAAATGCTAATGTTTGTATTTGCAATGAAAATGTACCACAGTTTAGGAATTACTGGCACTTTTCAAATTTTGCCTCTGGCTCTGCATTTCATTCTGAGTTCGTAAACCTTAAGACAATTGATGTGCGATGATATGTGCAAAGAGATTTTCTATATACTGTATCAGCAATCGAAATTCATTCTGGGATTGTATTACCACTATATCTAGCTGTGTTCCTAAATTAAAGTTGTCAAGTCCTACGGTATATCTCATCATTTTCTAATAAAATAGGACATATAACGTAAAATTCTTTAGGCAATAAAAATGAGCCGGAATCTGGAAAAACGTCCCTTATAGTATTTGAGACTACCATGTTTCCATATAAGCATTTGCCTTAGAGCAATCTGATCTGGATCAATGATGTTGTCTCACAGTTGCTACAAATCACGAACAAGCTATTTGAGGATAGCATGGATCCTGATCAGACTGTGCGTATGCACAGGCTGGTCTGGATCCAGGTTGTTCTCAAATGCCATGAAGGACCTTTTTCCAGATCCTTGCTCAAAAGCATTTTTGTCTTACAGTTGCTACGATTTTTAAGTTTACTGTATGCAATCAGTTCGATGGCGTATGCCCGTGTGACCGGAAGTGTTACCGGAAGTGTCACGTGTCCAGGCCTTACAGATGAAGAGTTACGGCGAGAGTGGAGCAAAATACACAAGGCGGATTATGACGATCTACACTGGTCATTCAGATTGTTACCACATTTAATGGAAAATAACAACAACTTGGACAGCGTGAAAAGGTAAAATTTCATCTAACATGATATAATGATACGATTTAAACATGAAACGATATTAGTTTTGTTTTCAATTTTAAATAACCATTTTCAAATAAAGCATAGTTGTTCGAAAAAGCATGAAAAAATACAAAGAAAAAAAAAAACAAAACAAAAAAAAAACCCTGATAACCAGCAATCTCTCATTCTATTATCAGTGTTATGTTTTATAAAAAATCCCCTCTCATCAATCAAACACTTTTTGCCGTTTGGATCAGCTTTTAAATTGGAACAATCAAATTCTTTGACGTTCAGGAACACAATAGTCGAACATGAGACCGGTCCTTTAGCTTGGTACCCCAATTAATTGAAAATTGCAACAATTTGACAATTTAAGAACAGCATAAGAAATTTTGAGTTTTCTCTTCGAACCCTTTGAAAAAAGTAAATATCATTATTTTAGTTTAATCTATTTTTTAGTTTAACTGTGGAACTTGGACAAAGTTTGATCAATACTACAATTAAATACTTAATAGATCTGCAAAGTAGTTTTTTAACTGAGAATGTGAAAAACAAGCACACACACCTCAGGCCTGGAAATGAAGATGGACATCTTCGAGATAATATACATAATATCCAATGTGTTTTATAATGAAAAATAACAAATGGGTTTTCGAGAATTTACAATTGCCGAGCTTCCTTCCAAGCAATGGCAATATAGATTGTTTTATAAGAGTTATTACTATTTTTTTTCATTTTTAAAATTCCTTATGTCCCAATCTATTTTTGTTTGAAGGCAACTAGAGGGACCTTTTCCCAGAAATCGTTAAAACAATCTTATAGTAATACTGTTCGTCGAAATGTCCTTTTATGTGCGTCTCGTCAATAGTTAATTTATATTCTTTTAGCTGCCAAAATACATTTCTCTAATACCAACAAATCCAATTATGTTTAGACTGGCAAACGAATTGAATTTTCAAATAAGAAGGGCCAAAACAACCTGTGGTTACGAGGTTTTCGTTATATTGTGTTCTTTGCATTACATTTTCAGTTTAAACAATGAAGGAACAAGAACAACACACTTGTATGGTCCACGGCGGTGTTCAGTTCGAGCCTCCAGGGGTGTCCGGGTGTTACTTGGTCAGCGCGGCGATGACTGTCCGGTCCGCTATGTAATGCACCACGACAAAGCCCGGATACCGGTAAACATAGTCCACGCTCGGTGTGTCTGTGACCGCTGTAGGCATAATAAGACCGATTTCTTGGTAGCATGTAAACCGGTGTACACCGAGACCAAGGTGCTCAGGAGGAATGCTACATGCCATTATAACTGGGCTTATGAGTTGGTGCCTATAGCATGCACGTGTAAATCTAATTGGAAAGTTATCAATACCCCTTAATCGTCAGGTTGCTGGTATACATTCGTACACAGATTACGGATATCGTTTTAAAAGTTAGTTTTTAATTGCTTTGTCTCAGTCTAACAGCTAAGCCTCAGGTAACAATATCTAAAGAAAAAAGATATTTTCGATTATCAAGAGTCGTAAGTAATCTAACTTCGGATTATTTGATTTTTTTTAGATTCTGTTACATGTGAGGTTAGCTAATTACCAGGCATTTACACATGTATAGGGACATTTCAACGACACGTGGATCCGCATTTTCCACTGGCGATTGTTATTTTGCACGAATTTTAGTCAACGTTTGTAAGTCAGTATTAACATTGCATAATGGCATCATTTTATTCAGTTTATTATACATATTTATAAATGCACGTCGGGCAGACGGTGTGGCTAGTGCTCCTTGGTTCAGAACATAATTATAGGCCTTAACATGTTTTCAAATGTCCGTTAAATTGTCTTTCTGAAGTTAGGTTTCGCAACGACAATTTTCTGCGACACGTAATTCTATATGGCAATTAAGGTTTGCAGTTAGGCCTATGTTTTTAATCCAATTACATGACTGTAACATTCTGACTTGGGTCAAAGTAGGCTACATGTCACATGTATACTCTGTAAATATTGACCTGAACCCGATGAATATGCAATGAGGAATTTTGACATAGAATAATTAATACACACCAGCAGTCCTTATCGTCGAGCTGAGTCGATAGTTTCCATATGGTTATATGACTTTGTATTCTGCACAAACTTCTCGTGTCAACATATACGAAGGACGGTCGGAAAGTAGTTGGACTTTTCGTGCTGCTGTGTCTCCATTTGCAACTGTATAAACACGTTATATATTGGTGGAATCTACATCCATTTGCCAATAACGTGGTCAGTTTATTTTCAAAGATAGTTGTATATATACAATATTCTGTCCACTTATATGTGATAGGGGTTTTATGTATCATAGGCAATTTGTTAGAAGAACAACAAGGGTAACCAAAACAAACGATCATTCTAGTCATTTTAATCGCGAAGAAGTTAAGTTTTTGAACTACATTATCACTGAAGATTTAATGTGGGTTAATAATTCCGAACTTGGGATAAAAACTCAGTCAAAGCAGCCATGAAAACGAGCTGGTTCCCCACCCATGAAAAGATTAAGATGTTACCTTCGGCTGGTAGTCATGTTTGTTGCTTTTGTGGATTCACGAGGATTGATAGTTAGTCATTTCATGTTAAATGGTAAAAACTGTCAATGCCAAGTACAATTCTGAAGTAACACATAAAAAACAAAGAATAAACGCTGAAGTAAACGCGTCCCAGATTAGCAAAGAAAAATGTTTTCTACTTCACGATTACGCACGCTCCCATACCACCGCATCTACAGTGGAGATTATCAACTATTACCCATGACATAAGTTGTTTTACTCTTCTTATAGCCCAGACCCTACCCCATATGACTTTTATTTGTGTCTAGAACTGATGAAAATGCTTGCTAGGAAGAAATTTGAGATCAGGGCGCCTTTGATACCGGTGGTTACACAGTACCTAATACAGTGGGTCTACGTCATGGTTGATAGTGGGAACAGTAAAGCTCCTACTAACATGGCAAAAATGCATAGACACAGATGGACAATTTGTTTAAACAGTGTAGAAAGAATTTTGTTAAAAAGTTAAATGGTTTCAGAGAACTAGTCAAAAGTCCAACTACTTTCCGACCGTCCCTCGTATGTTGGAGAGTGATTATTTCGCATTACAACTACTCATTGCATATTCAAAAGGTTCAGGTCAAGCCGTATTTACGGAGTATACATGTATTTAAATTGAAAACTAAAGATACGTTAGATAGCAAATAGATGACGCAGACTCGCCAGCTTTGTTGGTTTTGAAATCGGTTTTTTATCTTTAAAGGAACAATGCTCCAGTTATTTAGAACACTCGGTCGTTACTGTAGAAACTTAAATATTTCGCACCATATATAATATGAGCCAGGATCTGGAAAAACGTCCCTTAAGGCTTTTGAGCCTAACATAGATCCAGATCAGCCTGTGCATACGCACAGTCTGATCAGGATCCATATTGTTCTCCAATAGCTTCTTCATGACCTGTAGTAACTAATAGAGAGCAGCATTGATGCATATTGGACTCCATTTGACAACAGGCTGACCCTGAAACTCAATTTTGAAAAATGCTATAAGGGACGTTTTTCCAGATCCCGGCTCATATGTTTTGCTATCAGATTATCGACAATATGACATGTCTTTACTATTCACCATTTTGACAGTGAGAGCGTATTTGTTATATGAAAAGATGGTGATCGAGAGCAAGACGGTTGTAAGTGTGTTTGTACCTACCACTGTTTTTGTCATTTCATTCATGTGTAAATGATAAATGCTATAATTCACTTATAAGTGCGATGGCCTATACATTTTCTTCTTGAATAATTACAAAGACATATTGCTTAATACATTGAGGGAGTTTTATCAAATTCTGTAATGCAGAACTTGAAATAATTTACAAAAAGTGCAGATTTTGACACAAAACCTTTCTTCTTCGTTGATCTTATTGACTGTGTGAATATGCTCTCTCATACATTAAAGCATTCTTAAGATCACACATTTTAGATTTTCTGTTTTTGATAAATGTATTTTAATTCAAAGCCATTTTGGAGATTAAGCAAAGATCATTTCTGAGTATTTTCGTGACATTTGAAAGGGGCAAAAAGTTGTCCCTTTTTAACCCGTAGGGGTACATGCATATCATACGAATGCCGGTAAAATCCAAACAAGATCGATGACTATCCATTTTTATTTCTTTTTCAACTGGTAGTAACTCATTCTTTCGACAGAAAAAAATATAATTAAACTCTATCATTTGGAAAAGAAATAATAATACTGGATCGTCTGGAGCAATTGTCCATTAAAGTGACATTTCACATTTTTTTTCATTTCTTAAAAGTATGTCTTGATGCAAAGATTGCTTATTCTAATGCGTAGAAACGCTATCAGTTTTTAGAAGTTCTTTTTATCAGCGAAAAATACGCCTCTACAGTTAAGACAGAAATGACAAATTCTATATAAATCTTAACTGTTGTCCACAACAATTTGTTTAATGTTAGCACAAAAATATATATTTCTCGTAAACAGTTCAATATTTTGGCTTGAAAATTTCAGAATGGTCTTAAGAAAACATGCTCTTTCAGATAGAATATAAATAAAATTTGTGTAAAAATAATTGTGAAATGTCACTTTAAGCCCTCTCAAACGAAGAATTGGTGAATACCGGAATCTGCCTTTAGGTTGTGTCGGTTCGCAAAATGATGCCAGGCTGTAACATAACATGAATTTGTGTATTATCACCTTTATAGATGGCTCGCTATTGAATAGTTTTTATTAACCCTTTCCCAAACATCGAAATTTTAGGGTAATCCACTTCAAAAACTAGCACAAATGACAAAATAGAAGTTTAATTATCAAAGATAGGAATTGCGTTAAATATTGCATAGAAAATATTGAGACAAAAGGAGAAACTGCTGGTTATCAGCAGTTTCTTCTTTTGTTTCAATGATTTCTCATGCCTTTTCTATTAGGGACGTCAAAATCATGTCTTGTTTGAGAAAGGGTTTAATAACTTTAATAAGTTGCCGCTGTTGTTCACTTTTAAAATGCATATTTTATTGCCCAAAGTTTTCCGTTGTTGTTGTTATTGTTGGTTGTTTAAGATGTACATTTAAGTATTACATAAGCAAACATGTGAATTTTGATATTTTAACTGCCATGTTTTCACTGTGTTATCTTTATATAATATTTTAGACTTTTTTTGTTCTTTTTTCCATTAAATAAAATTGTTCTATTAATAAGAGCGGATTTTGTTCCTTTATTTACAACCAAAACATGTTGACGTTCAATATAATTGTGTGTATTGTTTCATAGAATGGGATATTTTGCATTTGCGACACAGATTAGCATAGCTCTTTCCAAAACAAGATGTCCGAAATAGACGAGGAAAACATTGAGACAAGAGATAGCCTAAAGTGCGCATTGGTTCTTCAGAAAATGCTGAAAATTAGGAAATAAATCTGTTGATATTTCTGGACAGAAAATATTGTGGGTAATGAAGAAATTGGTTATCACAAGCGATTTCTTCATTTTCCAACAGGTTTTTCAAAGCCATTTTCCTGTGGGGAGACAACAAGAGTCCCTGTAGAAATAGATTAAGCCACAGCGGTTACAGATGCGAATGTCCCCTTTTCCAGACCCATCTCCATTTATTTTGTGTAGACGGAAATTTTATTAGCTGGAAAGACACATTTCATACAGGATTCTGAAAAAGGTCCGTAACCCTTTCCCAAACAAGACCTGGTGTTGACGTCCCTTATGGAAATAGCTTGGGAAAATATTGAGACAAAAGAAGAAACTGCTGAAAACCAGCAGTTTCTCCTTCTGCCTCAATATTTTCTATGCTATATCCTACACAATTTCTGTCTTTATCAATATCCCTTGTGTCATCTGCAGCAGCTTTCAAGTTGGTCCATTCTAAAACTTTGTCGTTTGGGAAAGGGTTAAAGGTATTTGAGGCCATCGTAGTTCCAGATCGGCTTAACCCTTTCCCAAACAAGACCTGGTTTTGACGTCCCTAATAGAAAAGGCTTGGGAAAATATTGAAACAAAAGAAGAAACTGCAGATAACCAGCAGTTTCTCCTTTTGTCTCAATATTTTCTATGCCATATTTTACACAATTCCTATCTTTAATAGCTCCCATTTTGTCGTTTGTGGCAATTTTAGAAGTGGATCACCCTAAAATTTTGTCTTCTGGTAATGGGTTAAGCCCAAGTGTCATTATCCACACTGATCTCCACATTTGCTACAGATATTCCATCCAGCAGTAGATACCAACGACTTTGTGGATTTTCGGACGTCATTCGTGGCAACGGAAATTGACGAGTGTGTCCCTCGGCGATTTCCATTGCCACGCCACAGATGACACCCGAAAATTGACGAGGGATACTATCGTCAATTTCCATTGCCATGGATGGCACCCGAAGTTGCACCAAGTCTTTGGTTTCTAATAATGGGCGGAATACCGCAATCGGAACGCCGATTGTCCTAATTTAGAACTGGTGGAATTTTTTGTAATTTTTGAAAGTGTCCATTACTGCACAGTGACGCCTTTTGACTCCCTCACAAGAGAAGGCTTGGGAAAACATTGTGGTAAATGAAGAAATTGCTTGTGACAAGCAATTTCTTCATTTTCCACAATGTTTTCTAACCCAAAATGGAAAGATTTTCAAAATTTCATCAACTTGAAATTGTCGTCTTCAAAACCTTTCAAAATGGAAGCGTCCAAAATTTTGTCGTCTGGTAACGGGTTAATGTTTGGTTACATTCACGTGAGATAATACTATGCGGATATCCAGGGTGGATGTTTCAATAAAATACCGCGAAAAATAACGCTCGTCCTACAACTACCAATCCATTGTTTGTTAAACAGGGAAGTCAGCATCAAATATCGCTTTTAATGTTATAAAAACTTTCAGTCACACCATATAATTTGATAGTCACTCTATATAATTTGATACCAATATTAAAATTTACGCCAAATTACGCAAACCTTTCGGGTAGTCTGATTCGTCATAGTGTTAGTATACGTTGAACAAATGAATATGTCCACAGTGTATATTAAAATATCGATATGGGTTTACGCCCATTGAAACTGCTGTTGTCATATCGCGGCGGCTGGATTACCTAACCATGGGTTCCAGCCGTTTCTCATACCAGTACTACCACAACATCACTATCGATCCTCCAGCTATTCGCCCCAAACAGGGTTATGGTTATATCGAACCATTGATGGGATGCAATTTTGTTCGAAAGAATGTTTATCGCGGTCGGGTATCGAACCCGGGACTTCGTCAGCGAGAGATGTGCTACCAACTGCGCTGTGTCTACTATGATAGAATATAGATTATTTGACTCTAGGTCAACATTGATCCAGATCAGCGTGGGCATACATGCAGTTTGATCCAGATCCGTTGTTAGCTCACATAAGCAAGAAGTGCTCGAGGTGAGCTATTGTAGTCACTGACCGTCCGTCTGTCTATCCGTCAACAATTTCTTCAAACATCTTCTCCTACACCAACGGGCCAGTTTTGATCAAACTGTACAGGAATGTTCCTTGAGCGAACCTTTTCAAAACTTGTCCGCGAATTTTTGATTTTGTATTTTTTTAATAATAAACCAATGGGTCAATTTAAACCAAAATTGGCAGGAATGTTCCTTGATGACCCTTTTCAAGAATTGCTCATACAGTTTTCGATTCGTAAAAAAGTGGGCGTGGCAGGGCGGGGCTTATCATACTAAGAAAAATCGTTAAACAGTTCTTTTTCTTTTCCATAACCATTGGGCCAATTTGAACCAAACTTGGCAGAAATGTTTCTTGCTTCTTTAAAAATCAACCAATGGGCAAATTTAAATTAAATTTGGCAGAAATGTTTCTTGTGTGACCTTTTTGAAAACTTGCTCGGGAATTTTGATTCGTCAAAAATGTGGGCGTGACAGCTGTGTTTATTGGACTTAGAGACAAAAAAAAGTGCCCTATAGTTTTTGGGTCGCATTGGTCTCTGCTTAAAATCAGTTTCTGTGCTCCAACTGGAGAATATTTTGATCTTCGGCTTTTTCCCAATGACCAGCACCTATGGAGAGGTATTAGAATACCAAATTAGACGTCAGATTTAAAACAAAAAGTCAGGTGAGCGATATAGGACCATTTTGGCCCTCTTTTTCTTAAAATGTGTCTTCTTGACATCTATGGCTTGTAAGAGAGCTACATTGATTCTGGTCAAATTGAATGACGTTTTAAGGGTCATTATCAGACCTGGGCTCGGGCCCATCTGGAAATTCGATTGCTTTACATGTCACAAAGACACTTTTTTCTCGATCCTTCATATTATTTTGTGACATGTCTCTAAAATAATTTCAGAGGTGCGCGGAGCGGGGAATTAACACTTTCGCATATAATGACGCTTTTTGACGCCCTGCAAGATAAAGCGAATTTCATTTCATTTTGATAGGACACATTAGAACGAATAACAGTTTCGCTACTTTGGGAAAAGATAAATTCCATTTATCACATGGTATATATGGTAAACGGTGACACCATTTCTGACTTTCTCTAAAGTTAAGGCACGTCGACCCTTTCCAAAACAAGACATAGTTTTGACAATCCCTAAAAGAAGGGGCTTTGGAAAACATTGAGGCAAAAGAAGAAAATGCTGATGATCAGCATTTTCTCCTTTTGTCTGAATATCTTCTTGGCTACAACATAGACACATTTGACAACAATTTGGTGTCATCTAAAGCCTTCGCTGTTTGGAAAAGGGTCAAAATACGGCATTCATTGATACAATGAAATTTAACGACGCCTTCAACATGATTTAGTTATATTGTGGCTACTTGTGTACCTACATGTAGCTATGTGCTCCGCTGCTCCTAATATTTCTCAAACCAGCTAATCTGATCTAATCATCCATCTATTCAACCCCTAATCTGACCCAAAAGCGGGTTAATTAACCCATTACCACGCAACAAAATTTTGTTGCAAGCAATTTCTTCACTTTTCACACTGTTTTCCAAAGCTTTTAGCATATGGGAGCGTCACAATGCTTCAATATTTTGGTAATTGATTAAGGTAAACAATTTTTTTCTTCAGACGTTCCTTTGAACGCATTTATTTTACATCGATTGGGAAGCAAGTTTTTTCAACTTATTTTAATCCCTCTCCATTCGCAGAAACATGGCATTGATTGAGAAAGAGCTTATCCTATCTCACACAAAAACTGGTTCTGATATCATTCAGAATAATTGAAGGAAATGCTGATAACAACCATCTCCTACCTTTCCATCAATTTTTTTTTTGCTAAAACTTGAGGGCTTCAAAATTAAGAACCATCTATTTTATACATTTCATTATCTGCAAAAGTTTTCAGCTCAATTCATCCCAAAACTGTGTCACCTAACAAAATGTTAATCCATTACCAGACAGCAAAATTTTGGACCATCCAATAGTCAAAGATGTTGTAGAGGACAATTTCAAGTGCGTTGAATTTTACAATTTTTTGGTGTTTTGAAACAATGTGGGAAATAAAAAAAATGCTTATCACAAGTAATTTCTTCATTTTCCACAAGGTTTTCTATAGCCCTTTCGTTCTAGAGATCAAAACTGGAAAGGTGTCAATATTTGTTAAAGGGTTAAGGGTGAAGTTAAAAAATGAAGTTTTTATTAAAAACATAGCCTGAATGAATATGTTCTTAAGAATAATGTTCTTTTTGGATTAAAACTATGCATTACAATGGTGTTAAACAGCATGGAAAATTTCATGAAAATCAAACCATCCAAACCAAAGTTACAGCGAAAAATATGCCCAAAAATGTCCCAAGTGCAACATAAAAAGCGTGACATTTTTATACATTCATCAATTTCAAATGTTGTTTTAAGAAAAGTGTGATGCTTCATGTACCTAAAAGATCCTGCAATTGGAAAGTCATCAATTAAACTGAAGGTTCTAATGTAATTCAGTTATGTGGCACCACATTTGCTAGTTCAAATTTAAGCATTAATGATGATACCCCCTGTAAAAAAATGTATCCTTCCAAATAACAAATTTTGAATTTGATCAAGTACATTTCATAATTTATCATCAATATACACTTTGAAAGGTATTCGAGGCATAGCAGTATGTCTTAAGATTAATTTTCAATTGCAAATAAGCTAATCTTGAGCAAGATATGTCAGAAAATAGTGTCTTTAAACTGTCCCAAGTGCAACGCTTTGAGGTTTTAGATCCATAAAAGAAACAATACCTGCCCAACATGTTGTTTCCCTCATTTTTCAGATCAGCAAGTCAGAAAATGTAATTCACGGGCAATTCTTTGCAGTTCTTTGCATGCTGTCTTCCTAAATTTTGCTGAAAGTGATGTCCCAAGTGCAACGCGTTTTTCTAAGCAAACTCAGAGCATTGTGAAACTTTAAATACAAACTGAACTTGCCATACTTTGGTTTTATTTTATTTTTAAAGTATACATCTATCGAGTAACAGCATTGGAAAAACTTTATTATGCCGTACAGAGAAATTATTTGGAAATGAATACCTTATTTTGGCGAAAAATATATTCAGTGGAGTTTTTTTCAGAACTCAAAACTTGCAAAACACACTTTTTTGCTTTTATTTATCGCTTATTCAATGTAACTGTCAGTCGCAACAATAACTTAAGCTTAACTGTCTGTTGACATGTTTGAGTAACTGTTTTACAACGAACCTTGAAACGTTGCACTTGGGACAAAAAAAATTCTAAAACAAGAAAATCCATGCAGGAATCTTTATTTTTCCAAAGATATTGAGCTGATATGCAAAGAAAACAAGGACACAAAATAATAAAATGAACCATTCAAGACAAATATTTAGTTCACATTAGGTATGTGCCTACTTAGAATGAAACAAGTGTCTATTCATGGTGCAGAATATGTTTTAAATGGTGAAGATTATGTTTGGTATTTCTGATGCAAAGAGAAAATCTCAAAGGAACACAATTGTTACTTTTTAGAAGATCAATACAGCTACAGTTAGACCGTTGCACTTTGGACATAATTGATATTTATGCTTTTAACTACTCTCAGTACAGAATTTATCAATATTATTGATTGATTCAAACTTTTGTCGTCAGGTCATCAAATTTGTCCTATTTTACTATATTATGATGTCAATAACTGTGTCATGTTTGTTATTTGGCATTATCCAATGTAAGTCTACGCTAATGGTAATCATATACTCTGAGTGTCACACATCCAAACATTTATAATCATCGGATGAAATCAAATTGTCTTGTTCGTCAATTCAAACAATTTACTTTTATTAGTTAACGGTGTCACATGAGCTTTATAAACCCAGTAGGAAACTGTAACAGACTTTTAACCCGTTACCACACAGTGACTCCTTTCGACTCCCCACAAAATAATGGCCATGGAAAACATCGTGGAAAATGACGAAATTGCTTGTGACAAGCAATTTCTTCATTTTCCACAATGACTTCCATTCAAAAATACACAAAAATTAAAACTTCATTCACTTGAAATTGTCGTCTGCATGACATTTCTATTTGGACCACCCTAAAACTTTGTTGTTTGGTAATGGGTTAATTTTTATTCCATTGACAGCTTTATGTATGACTCGGCAATGAAATCTCTTACTGATCTCCTGATTAGGCGAGATTGGCATGGGTTAAACCATTGACTGATGTGCAGAGAGTACCTTTTTTACAAGCCTGTAAAATTACATAACTTTTTATCAATAAGCTAGACAAACGAAGCTTTTAAATCGATTTAAATTCAATTTCAAAATATCTACAATACATAAACTTCAAAGAGACGCTTTTAAAGAATACTTTGCATGGTACCAAAGTCAACCTAAATTGACATTATTCCACACCTTACATTTATCATCATTCATGGTGTTACCCTCACTCATTGTCATGTTTATATAAAACAAAAATATGATCTTTTTTAACCAGGAAACCTTAAATTCGAAGAATCTGATTTTTGTCCCAAGTGAAACATTTTATTACCAAAGATATGTTGATGAGCAGTCTTAGGATTTTCTGAGGTTCAAGCAAAATATCAAATTTACAATATTATGACTTATTTCTTTGATTTACTATCATTTTCAAACCAATGGAAGACAACCAGCGTGATAAGCATACATAAACTATAGCATTCTATTCTAAGGGAATAAAAGTGCGCTGTTTTGAATATGTTTCATGCTCAAAGTTAAAATTTCTTACATTTATTAGTTATTTGACATTCATATGGCACACAGATACTAAAATAGTAAGTGAAAAGTGTTCTTTTTTGCTACAAGAAGCCTTTTTGGCATATTTTTGTCACAAGTGCAACACATTCAGGAAAAAAGGGCAGCTTTTTGAAGGTCATGTTTTACTAGATTTAATCATTTTATCGCTTCGAAACTTTCAGAGCTGTTTTGGAGTGTATTGAAGTTAAATAAAAATATATTTATTGCAATATATATGGAGATATCAAATGGGTGTGATAACTTTTATGGGTAGAAACAATGAATTTCAGGTAAAATGTATGAAAAAATGGTGAAAATATATTTTTTGAAGGAATTTGCTGAAATTTACGTTTTAGAATTATGAACCAAGATATATTCAATTGAACTTGACAAATGTTTTATTTCAAACTTGTATGTAACAACTTTATGGCGCTCTGCTAAAGAAGTACTGTGTTTTGAAATAAAGGGCCATTAATGACAAAACCATATGAATTGCAGAAACATGGATACTTTCAGAGAGTGTTTGCTATTAATTTCTGAAACTTCAACATCTTTAGTAATGATGTATACCAAAACTTTACATCTACAAGGCTGTTTGATTTTTTACCTCAATGTCACACTTTGACTTCATCTTTTTTAACTTCACCCTTAATTAACTTGGATAAAAAACAAAACAAAAGCAGTCCATTCATAAATGATAAAACATATAATTTCTATTTCATTTATAATCAACAAATATACAAAATTGATTTAATCAAAAGATAATACATAAATAAATTGTTTTTCCTGAGCAACAGATAAATGGTGGTAAAACTATTCTAAATCTGCTATTTGAATAATTTCAAATCCAAAACCTTTTTATTGGTACTCATTTGAATCATTTCAACAATACCATTCTAAGAGTACCCACAACATAGGGTTTGATGATCAATAAGTGGAATGTTGCATTTTGAAAAACCTCTACCCTATCTTATCTGCAGTTCCAATTTTCATTCATTATTTTGAACATCTAGGTGGAATTGTATGAACACTTAAAATAAAACATGAAGTAGAGATTGAAAAAATCCCAAACAATCAATGTTTTCTAAGGCTGTCTTCCTCAACCCATTCCCAAACAATACCTGGTTTTGACGTCCATAATAGAAAGGGCATGGGAAAACATTGAGACAAAAGAAGAAACTGCTTATAACCAGCAGTTTCTCCTTTTGTCTCAATATTTTCTGTGCAATATTTTGCACACGTCTCATCTTTATCAAATCTTATTTTGTTGTTTGTAGCAGCTTTCTTATAAAACCACCCTAAAATTTTCTCGTTTTGGAAAGGGTTAAGGGGTATCACAAGGAGACCATGATTACGAAACTCTTGAACAGTCTTCATTTTCTTTATTTTGTTCAATACACTTTGAAAATGTCACAAGCAATTTCTTTTTTTTCCTCAATGTTTTCCGAAGCTATAAGCTTATGGGGAGTAACTGCAATGCAAGGGTCATTGTGTAGTAATGTGTCAAAGAGAAAGATTTCAAAACGATAAGAGGTAAAAAGGGATTGCTTAAGACCATCATTTTCTTCAAGATTTCTATTACTTAATCTAATACAATTGTGTAGAAATGTGATCAATAAATAAATATAAATGGCACTGTATAATATATTGTGTACATGTGATATGCATAACTATGCATGTATATAAAATTCTATATTGTAATGTAAGATTTGTGAACAAATATCATTTAATACATAATTTTGATTCCAGTTTTGAAATTAATAAGAAAATGCTAGTAACCACCATTTCAATAATAAAATGTCCAAACCCATCATAAGTTATACCTGCATATTGTTTAAGTTTGGAATGTCAAAGTATTAAACTTAGGCATAGAATAAATCGGCAAAAATACATCTTTTCATTCGTAAAAGCTATTTTAACAACAGGTCCAAATTGGCCATTAATCATTCATCTGAAAGGGATCTCAACTCATTTTCAGATGGCAAAATTTTAGTCTGGTCCAAATTCATAGGCATTGCAGACGACAATTTAAAGTGAATAGTTTTTTATACATTTTCTATTTTTCTTAGGAGAAAACATTGTTGGCATTGAAAATAAATGCTTGTCATTTTCAACAATGTTTTCAAAAGAAAGTGTTTGTTGGGTGTGAACAGGCATCATTATGTAGGAATGGGTTAAGGCATGCAAAATAGAAAATTAGGACATCAGAGAGTAAGAGATCCTTAGATAGAAGGCTCTATTTGCATTCTTATGTAGCTAATTTGAGATCTATAGGTAAAGGGCTACATGTATGCTGAATTTTATCCTATTACCAAATAGTAAAATTTTAGATCGGTCTAAATTCAAAATATTGCAGACTACAACTTCAAGCGAATGATACGTTACATTTTTCAGTCTTTCTTGGTAGAAAACATTGTGGAAATGAAGAAATTGCTTGTGTCAAGCAATTTCTTCATAGCAACTTCTTTATTTTCCACAATGTTTTCCTTTATCTTGTGGGGCGTCAAAAGGCGTCATGGTATGGTAATATGTTATACTCTTTCTCAAAGGGTTTGACAGATATTTCTTATGATGGACAGCAAGTGATCACAACAGTTCAAACTTGAACAATTCATGCTCAAGTCAGCTAAAATTAAGACTAGTCTAAAGCACCAGTATGTCAATAAATATTGAGACAGCTTTTTTTCATAGTAAAAATTTTGGTTAAGCATTTTAAATAGCCATGGGCAACAAATATTCTTGACAAGTCAGAAACCAACAGTGATGGTTTGTGCAGAGCCTATTATAATTGGAAATTATTGAGATAAAAGAAGAGAATGCTGATAACCAGTATTTTCTCATTTTGCCTCAATATTTTCTGTGCTAAAGTGTTTAATAACTCCACTTGAATTAACACTCATTTTTATCATCTGTAACAATTTTCAAAATGGGACAGTCCATTTAGGGTTAATGAAAGATAAAAGACAGTGCTATTTATTTTGGTGGGAATAAGAATTTGACTAGACTAGTTTAACACTTTCCCAAATGAAGAAAAATAGGGTGCAGACAATATAAAGGATGCTGATAAAGATACAATTTGTGCATTGTAACATAGCAAATATTGAGACAAAAGGAGAAAATGCTGATTATCAGCATTTTCTTCTTTTGTCTCAATGTTTTCTTAAGCCTTTCCACTAAAGATGTTAAAATAATATCTTGTTAGGGAAAGGGTTAAACGACATCTAATGTGATATAATCAAAGTCCGCGTGACCAAATCCAGCAGTTCCAAATGCAGCAAATCCGGACGCAGGTAAAGTTGACGGAATCATGAGTCCAAATATACGCTCGTCGTTTACGAAACCTTCTGCATAGCCATTCTGTTGGGAAAAGAATCAAGCTTCATTGTAGATATAACAAGAATTGAAGAATAAAAAGGTTTTATTTAACACTAATGTCCCCGCATTAAATTTTTGTGACAAGAGTTTGGACAGACAGATTGCCAATGGTTAACCATCCTGGTCAAAATGTCCTGGCCAAAACGTCCTACATTCGTCCTACAGTTACTATTGGTTCTAACAAAGCCATAAGAGAACAGTAAGGATCTTCATAAGGCTATACCTGGCTATGCCAGGGTTGATCTGGATCCATGCTGGTCTCAAATGCAAGAATTTTATTGTTTTCAAACCTCACCTAATACTGATATAAAGAAATGTTTCAACTTTTTCCAACATGGTCAAAATTATCACTGTTTCAATTTGCAAGCTGATGCAAATAAAAAATGGATAGAAATAAGCTTTGTATAAAATTTAGCACTGAATTCATTGAGACAAAAGGTGCAAATGATGGTTAATGTACTATCAGCCTTTTCTACTCTTGCCTCAATGTTTTCCAAGATTGTCCTCTTTAGGATATCAAGACCCATTCTTACTTGGGAAAGGGTTAAAATATTTACCTTTGTTCTCATTCCTAGTTTGTTGAAACCATTCAGGGCTAGGTTACTTACTGGTCCATACTCAAGTAAGGTGGCACGCCCTGAAAATAGGATATAAAGTTACACAGATGTAATGAAATGAGTAGTGTTCTTGCGATTGTTATTTTTTTGTAAGTTGTGATATTGTAAAGATTAGAAGTACAAGCACCTTTAACACAGATTTTTGATAGATATTTGGATTTTATGAATTCTATAATGCCATTGATTATGTAATAGACATTTAATGTTATATATGGTCTAAAGTTAGGAGCAGATAATAAACGTATGTGACAGAAAAAGAATAACATACTTGCGTCAGCCCACACTTCATATCTGGCTTTCTTTGAGAAAACATAAAACAGTAAGACCGTAATTTCTCCTATTACAGGTTGTTTCTCCCGTTCTAATAATTGGATAGTTCAACTTAAGAATGAATTATAAAGTGTTTACATACTTGAATCAGCCCACACTTCATATCTGGCTTTCTTTGAGAAAACATAAAACAGTAAGACCGTAATTTCTCCTATTACAGGTTGTTTCTCCCGTTCTAATAATTGGATAGTTCAACTTAAGAATGAATTATAAAGTGTTTACATACTTGAATCAGCCCACACTTCATATCTGGCTTTCTTTGGAAAAACATAAAACAATAGACCCTGTCCGCCTGCAGTGTAACATCCACCACTATTTATTCTCTGTGCTACAAACACTCCATCAGTAGCATTTTGCACATCGACAGACACAGCTGTTTCTACATAGAACTCAGACCTGAGAAAAAGACAAACAATGCACATATGATCATGTGAACGTTCATGATTTTATGCTACATACTTTTTCAGTTATCCTAAAGACAAGGTTGGGCTGACCAACCGACCAGCCAACATTTACAAAACAATATACACCATTTTCTTTGAAAGGCAGTTGTGGATCAAGAAGCGGTTCAGGGGTTTGTTTGAACCCCTTCGTAGCCTGATTATTTCACTTACATGCAGAAATATAGTCAAAATTGTGAAATAGAAGGAAAACAAACCACTCTTTTTGTAAATTCGACGCACCTTCACAGAAATGCTGGATCTGTGGTAGAAAGGGGACATAATAATCAAACAAGCTTTGGTTTTGATGTTCTTAATAGGAAAGCTTTTGTAAAACATTAAATTGAGGCAAAATAAAATGCTGATAACCAGCATTTTCTCCTTTTTCCTCAAAATTTTCTGTTCAATGTATTTCTTAAAGCTACTATTTCCCAGATTTGGACCCAAAAATTGTCAAATATAAACAAAATGTACACTTTTTAAGCTTTATATGACCTGATTAAATGATTACGACAAACTATTGAAGCAACGACTCATTTTTTCGCAATTTGATACCAAATTCATGAAGCGATGTCGAAAGTAGGTCAAAACAGTAGGACATGCGACTTTTTAAATGACGTCACAACATACATGATGATGTCATATTGAAATTCAAGTATGAATCTCGTTTGAATCATGGTCCGCGCTGTATGCACATGCGCAACAATTTAAAAATAATTCTAACCCCATCTGAGACGGGGTTGAATTTAGGTTTGGATTCTCCCTAAATTCAGCTATCTGTCTTGTAATTTCGGCTCATTCTCTGTCTGAATCGCATATTATTAACCATCCCGAGGTGGTCAACACAAAAGTTTTGCATATTTTTTCAAAAAATTTCATTTTTTGCAATTAGACCATCTGTTACCGTCACCCTTTAATGCTGGCCATTTTGAAACAGTCTCAAAACTTGGCCATTTGGGAAAGGGCTGAATTTCAATCTTAGATTATCTTACCATGATATATTTCCAAGAAGAGCTAAAGTTTTCTGCTTCATGGCAATCTACAGGTTGTAATAATGTCATCTGTCTTAACAGTTTCTTATTGGGTTCTTTCATAAGTAGCGCTTAACTTTTCCCACGCAAGCTCTGGTTTTGATGTTCTTTAAGGGGAACATTTTTGGAAAACATTGAGGCAAAAGAGGAAAAAGCTGATAGCAAGCATTTTCTCCTTTTGCCTCAATATTTTCTGTTCAAAGTGTTTCTTATTACTGGCCTTTTCAAACTTCAATTTCGTCATTTTGGAAAGGGTTGCAATTTAATTCTAGATAATCTTACCATGTTATATTTCCAAGAAGAGCTAAAGTAAAGTTTTCTGTTTCACACCAATCTACAGGTTGTAATAAAGTCATTTGTCGCAACACTTTGTTGTTGGGTTCAAATGTGGATATCACCTCGAATGATCCAGACATAGGGGCAACATAGTAAGGTTCTTCCGAGTCCAAATAAGCTGTAATTAAAGGCTTGACCCATTACCAAAGAGCATAATTTTAGACTGTTCCAAATTCAACAAGAGGACCATGATGGTCCTATATCGCTCACCTGAACCAAAATGATATAAGAAACACTTATGTTCAATTCAATTGATATTTATGACTTTAAGACTGAATATGAACTTATGGTCAATAACGTTGTGAAAATCAAACTCATCCAAGCTCTTATGGTGCCCAACATTGTTTTTTTTTTAAATAATTGTAGATTCTAGAGTGTAAACAAGGTCGAAAACAGCCATAAATGGCAATTTTATCAAATTCAAGGGCACATAACTCTCGTCTTTCTGGTCAGATCAGACTGAAAATCAATCTCATCTGAGATCTTATATTCTCCAACATTGTGTCCAAGATTTGTCTTCATTGATTAATAATTGTAGATTCTAGAGAGTAAACAAGGTCGACAACAGCCAGAAATGGCAATTTTTGTCAAATTCAAGGGCACATAACTCTCGTCATTCAAGTCAGATCAGACTGAAAATCGATCTCATGTGAGATCTCATGGTCTCCAACATTGTGTCCAAAGTTTTGTCTTGATTGATTAATAATTGTAGATGATTGATTAATAATTGTAGATTCTAGAGTGTAAACAAGGTCGAAAACAGTCAAAAATGGCAATTTTATCAAATTCAAGGGCACATAATTCTTGTCTTTCTGGTCAGATCAGACTGAAAATCAAACTCATCCGAGATCTTATGGTCTCCAACATTGTGTCAAAGATTTGTCTTGATTGATTAATAATTGTAGATTCTAGAGTGTAAACAAGGTTGAAAACAGTCAAAAACGGCAATTTTATCAAGTTCAAGGGCACTTAACTCTGGACTTTCTGATCACATCAGACTGAAAATCATACTCATCCAAGATCTTATGCTCCCCAACATTGCGTCAAAGTTTTATCTTGATTAATAAATACTTGTAGATTCTGGAGAGTAAACAAGCTTGAAAACAGCCGAAAACGGCAATTTTGTCAAATTCAAGGGCACATAACTCTGGACTTTCTGATCAGATCAGACTGAAAATCGAATTCATTTGAAATCTTATGCTCCCCAACATTGTGTCCAAGTTTTATTTAGATTTATTAATAATTGTAGATTCTAGAGTGAAAACGGCCCAAAATGGCAATTTTGCTCAATTCAAGGGCACATAACTCTCATCTTTCTCATAAGATCAGACTGAAAATCGCACTCATTTGAGATCTTATGGTCCCCAACATTGTGTCCAAGTTATGTCTTGATTGATCAATAATTGTAGATTCTAGAATGTAAACAAGGTCGAAAATGGCCAAAAATAGCAATTTTGTCAAATTCAAGGGCACATAACTCTGGACTTTCAAATCAGATCAGACTGAAAATCGAACTCATCCAAGATCTTATGGTCCCCAACATTGTGTCCAAGTTTTGTCCTGATTTATTTATAATTGTGGATTCTAGAGTGTAAACAAACTTAAAAACAGCATTTTTTGACATTCAAGGGCAGATAACTCCGTACTTTCTGGTCCGATCAGGCCCATAATCGAACTTGTCCGAGAACTTATGATCCTACTTGCTTTGGCCAAGTTTGATCAAGATCGCCTTACTTTTGTGGATGCTAGAGTGTAAACACCACAAATGTTGACGGACGGACGCCGGACAAAAAGTGACCACAATAACTCACCTCGAGCACTTCGTGCTCAGGTGAGCTAAAAATGTTGCAGACGACAATTGAATTAAAGAGAATCAAATTTCACTTTTTCGGCCTTTCTGGGTAGAAAACATTGTAGACAAGAGGACCATGATGGTCCTATATCGCTCACCTGAACCAAGATGATATGAGCCACAGATTTGTTCAAATCAATTACTTGTGACTTTAAGACTGAAAACAAACTTATGGTTAACAACATTGCGTCCAAATTTTGTCTCGGTTTGTCGCTATTTGTGGTTGTTAGAGTAAAAACAGTCGAAAACGGCAAATTTGTCAATTTGAAGGGCTCAGCAAATTCTACTCTAATTAAGCTAATTCAAACTGGTGCAAGATCTTATGTTCAGCAACATTGTGTCCAAATTTCTTCTTGATTGGTCAACAATTATTGTAGATGCTAAAGTGTAAACAAAGTCCGA
Organism: Fragum sueziense; assembly: GCA_963680895.1. Classification (NCBI taxonomy): domain Eukaryota; kingdom Metazoa; phylum Mollusca; class Bivalvia; order Cardiida; family Cardiidae; genus Fragum; species Fragum sueziense. The sequence goes on from OY804601.1 coordinate 22,541,780, forward strand.
AACAATCGAAAACATCAATTTTGTCAAATTCAAGGGCATATAACTCATGACTTTCTAGTCTGACGAGACTGAAGTTCAAGCTCATCCAAGAAATTATGGTCACCAACATTGTGTCAAAGTTTCATCTTAATAGGTCAATAATTGTAGATTCTAAAGTGTAAACAAAGTCGTAAACATTCAAAAACGGGAATTTTGTCAAATTCAAGGGCGTTTAACTCATGACCTTTTGATCTGATCAATCTGAAAATCAAACTCATACATGATCTTATAGTCCCTAAGATTGTGATCAAGTTTTGTCTTGATTGGTCAATAATTGTAGATGCTAGAGTGTAAACAAAGTCAAAAACAGTCGAAAACGGCAATTTTGTCAAATTCAAGGGCGTTTAACTCATGACTTATTGATCCGATCAATCTGAAAATCATACTCATACAAGATCTTATGGTTCCTAACATTGTCTCAAAGTTTTGTCTTGATTGGTCAGTATTTGTAGAAGTTAGAGTGTAAACAAAGTCGAAAACAGTCGAAAATGTCAATTTTGTCAATTTCAAGGGCACATAACTCAAGACCTTCTGGTCTGATCAGACTGAAAATCAAACTCATCCGAGATCTTATGGTCACCAACATTGTGTCAAAGTTTTGTTTTGATTGATAAATAATTGTAGATACTAGAGTGTTAACAATGTCAAAACTAGCTATTTTTCGCATTCAAGGGCAGATAACTCCGGACTTTCTGGTTCGATCTGACCCATAATCGAACTCATCCGAGATCTTATGGTCATACATGTTTTGACCAGGTTTGGTCAAGATTGGCTTATATTTGTAGATGCTAGAGTGTTAACACGAAATTGTGGACGGACGGACGGACAGACAGACAGACGGACAGACGGACGACGGACAAAAAGTGACCACAATAGCTCACCTTGAGCACTTCGTGCTCAGGTGAGCTAAAAATGAAATAATTGCTTGTCACAAGCAATTTCTTCTTTTTCCACATTGTTTTCGAATGCCTCTATCTAAATGTAGGGCATCAAAAGGCATCAATACGCTGGAATGGTTTAAAAAAAGACATATTCCTCAACAAGCCCATTTTTTACATGCCTTATTAGAAAAACTTGGAAATCATTCAGGGAAAAGGCATACACATTAAAAATATCGATTTTGTCTTCCGCATCTTATTTCAATTTGGACAACTCCTTAGGAAAACGATTCACTAATGAAAATTGGCAATAAACTATAGAAGAGGACATAGCTTTACTGATATTACCGACTGTTAACTTTTCTCTATTTAAGGTATTTAACCTCCAATGAGATTCATGCGATAGCCTAATGTTTCCTGTGATGTCGTTTGAGTTTGTTACATAACCGAACCTACTTGGGCGATGTCGTAAACATTCAGTGGTGGAACTTATCACCGTCAGATGTTAATAACATTGCCTGAATCATTCTGACATCGCATGAATCTCATAAAAGATGAGCTACCTTAATAGATTCACCATAAAATCTCAAACATTGAAATCTTTACCTAACCTGCATAAAGGTCTCATTGGGAAAGGTTTAAATGTCTGAAACAAATGACTAAACTGAAGTAAAATCTTAAAGTAAAGTACTTATTAATGTTTTAGAAGGACAAACATAATGTGTGACTTACTATCAAAATTATCAGTAAAGGGCACAGGAAAACTGACTGGGTCAGGCGGTGTAGAGTAGATCTCTTTTGTTGCTGTGTCAATGGTTGATCATTTAAATCTGCTACAGACAACAAGATTGTAGCTCATAAAGATAGAATTTGTGTATGACATAGTAAACAAAATATTGAGACAAAAGAAGAAAATGCTGATGATAAGCAATTTCTTCTTTTGTCTCAATATTTTCCCAAGTTTTTTTTTTATGAGGGAGACTGTTGTGGAAAAGGTTGAAGTGAGTAAAAGAGAGACTTACTATCAAAGTTATCAGTGAAGGGCATTGGGAAACTAACTGGGTCTGGTGGTGTTGGGTAGACCCCTTTTGTTGCTGTGTCTATGGTAGACAATGTAAACACTTGGTTTATATCAGCTTCTAATGTAAATGTGCCATCCTTAGCCTACAAATATAAATGAACAAGGCTAGTCACAGACAGGTTATGCTAAATGAGTAAGTAATTTCCTTTCCCAAACAAGACCTGGTTTTAACATCCCAAATTGAAAAGGCTTTGGAAAACATTGAAACAAAAGAAGAAACTGCTGATAACCAGCAGTTTCTCCTTTTGTCTCAATATTTTCTGTGCCAAATTTTACGCATATTCTATCTTAAAAAAACTTCCATTTTGTCATTTGTGGCAGTTTATGAAGTGGATCACTCTAAAATTTTGTCGTTCGGAAAAGGGTTAAAAGATTCAACCCATCCAGAAAGTACCTGGTTTGTTTTGTTTTCTCTGCTCCAAACCATTTCCAAATAGGGTCACATATTTACATAATTATTAGAGATTATCTACAATTGTTGTTGTGTCACAAGATTTGTGCTGTAATAACGAAATATGAATGTTTCTATGAAATTGACAACCAAAGTAAGTATAAATGAAATTGCAAGAAATTCCAAGTTGTATACAGCGCTTCTTGAAAGAGCATTTTCTTTTCCATTTGCATTAATATTTTCAGTACCATTTCCATAATACTCAATTTTTACATTTTATTGTGTGTGTGTTTTGAGAAAAAGACCCTAAACACAAAAAAGTGTAGCTATTGGTTACTATAAAATTACTCTTACCTCTATTTGCCCCTGTTTTTCGAACAAGACAGTTTTATTTTGTTGTTGAGCATTTCCCAACATACTGAACCACACATTCAGCTTGGTGATGTTACTCTGTAAAGTGAGAGACAAAAATAACCAGATTAACCCTTTCCCAAAAGACAAAATTTTAGGGTAACCCACTTCAAAAACTGCCACAAATGACAAAATGGTTGTTATAAAAGATAGGATTTATGTAAAATATGACACAGAAAATATTGAGACAAAAGGAGAAACTGCTGATTATCAGCAGTTCCTTCTTTTGTTTCAATGTTTTCCCAAGCCTATTCTATTAAGGACGTCAAAACCAGGTCTTGTTAGGGAAAGGCTTAACAAAACATAAGACATCTCCAGATTCAAAGGTTGTGCAGACGACCCTATCAAGCGCACTGAATTTGACATTTCTTTGTGTTTTGGGGTGGAAAATAATGTGAGAAATGAAGGAATTACTTGTAACAAGCAATTTTTTAATTTACCACAATATTTTCAAAAGCCTTTGTTTAATAGGACATAAAAATGTGTCACTGTTTCGAAATGGGATAAACTATAGATCTATTAATACCAATAGCAAAAAAAATATATATATATATATTATGTATAAGCTTAAAATACTTTTACGAATTGCCAAATGGTCTTGGAGAAGAATTCTTAACTTCTTTTAATCTATTCCTCCCCTTTTTGCTGACATGGCAGTCAATTTTTTTCAAAGAAATCAAATTCCTTTTACAATTCCATTCCCTAATTATGAGACCTATTGATAAGGCTATGGAAAACATTGAGACAAAAGAAGAAAATGCTGATAATCAGCATTTTCTCCATCTGCCTCAATATTTTCTCTGCTATCTTGCACAACAATTATTTCCTTTTCAACTTGCATTTTATTGTCTGCAGCTATTTCCTTTTCTTGTAAAATTAAATCTGTAAGCAGCAACATTAAAATTATTCCAAGAGAACTAGAATATCATTGTTTGACAAAAGGTTAAACTATGAGTACTTACAAAGGATCCCTTCAGTTTAAATGTAAAGTTTTGTTTCATCACACTGTAACCTGGAAGAGTTTCATGTAAACACTGGGAGTCATCATGGGCCTGAAAGGAAAAATAAGGCATTATTTCAGTAACTACAATTAGGTTTTCACTGTATTTGATTAATGTGAAACACCAATGCTCCTGTTCACTGCAAATTTTCAATAACAGCTTCATGGAGTGTCACATATACTTCAAAGAGGGGTTAACCCTTTCCCAAACGACAAAATTTTAGGGAGGTCAAAATTCAAATATTGAGACAAAAGGAGAAACTGCTGGTTGTCAGCAGTTTCTTCTTTTGTCTCAATGTTTTCCCAAGCATTTTCTATTAGAGACGTCAAAACTCGGTCTTGTTTGGGAAAGGGTTTATCAGTAAAATTGGCCATTTCTTTTTGAATTCAATGTACCAAGAGTCATCTGAATTTGGTAAGCAGTATGCTTATCTAGCCACAATGCCTGAATGGAGATTCATTGTGGCAAGTTTGATCAATTTCAGATTAAAACTGTAGGAGGAGTCGCAAGCAAAAGAAATTGCCGGCGGATGGACAGACTGACACCACAACATAGTACCAACCTTTGGGCGTATAAAAATAAGACATTGTTACTTGACCTACATCCTTGACAACAACAAGAGCTGTCACTGTAAGATGACAATGCCCCCGACACCGCTTTGATTTTAAATTATGGCCAATCTATGTTCAAGGTCAAGGTCATCCAGGGGTCAAGGTCACCAAAGTATGTGCCTACAGAAAGGTAATGTACCAAGGAATGTTGTGGTAAAGTATGAAGCGAATATGTTAAGTAATAAGGAAGTTATGGCCAATGTTAAAGTTTTTGGACGGAATGACGGACAGACGGACAGACGGACGGACGGACAAGTCAAATTTATGATGCCTCCCTATCGGGGGCATAAAAAGGTTTTTGTCACAAGGAATACACATGAGAAAGATGAAAGCTGTATCACTAAATGCTTAAAAATGCATGGTAATTCCTTAAATTCTTTTTCAAACAGTGAGACAGGATAAAACTATATTGCCTGATTCATAACTTAACATTTTGTCATTGTAAATGCAAAACCTCCTATCTCGTTTTTGGAAAATTTCAAAGGGGAGGGAAAAAGTGTAGTAACTTTTCCAGACTGAAATGTTTTACTTGAAATTTGGACATATTGTTCACAAATGATCTGCCATCAATACCGATCAGTTAAATACCTCAAAAGTTGTAAGAATTGTCTGTAACTAGGCACACAAGTTTGCACTTTGAAAATCGCAAGGATCGACATACGAGGTTTTACATTTACACTAACGATTTGCTATTTAGTTTTTAAGCAAATACAGAAAATATGAAAATATTTTAATCATCATTGAGCCTATCTTGGCAAGCTAAGGGTTCTACCTCCACTTTGTAAGGAACAAAGTGGAGGAAGAACTCTTGGCTTGGCTTGCGAAGATGCATTCAGCCATACTTACAATAGTTTCAATAATAATGGTCAGCTGTTTTTTTGTTGGATCTGTCAGTGCAACATAACTTCCACCACCGGATAAGTGTCCTACACCAGAACGATGACTTAAATATGTCCAGCCTGGCTCCGTAAACTGTGTTGTATGGGCTGAAATAGAGTACTTGACCCATTATCAGATGGTAAAATTTTAGACTTGCTAAAATTCAAATATGTTGAAGATGACAATTTCAAGTGATGGAATTTTACATGTTTATGTCTTTTTGGGTCTAAAACTTTGTGGCAAATGAAGAAATTGCTTGCCAGAAGCAATTTCTTCATTTGCCACAATGTTTTCCAAAGCCTTTATCTTATGGGGTTTCAAAAAGCGCCAATGTATAGTAATGGGTTAATAAAATTCACAAATCATACCTGTAAGGAAGTGCCACATGACTCCTCTGCCTGATAAACGTTGCATTCACGAACAGTAACATATGCATTTCCAATTTAGCTTGGTGAATTGTGTTTTGTATAACTTTAACACATGACATACTGCATTACAATGTCAGACTGCATTTATTCAGCCGCATGGTCTTTTTCGTTGATACCTACATAGGCCACAATATCAATTCCAAATCAGAGTCAGACAAATACAAAGCCAATTTAATCAGGTGTAGTATAACTTCACTTAACAAGTACTTCTTTATAATTCATGTTCCTGTGGAATCAAAATCATTTTCTGATGGACAACAAATAGATAACTCTACCTGACATCCATATAGTTGGATCTACACTATAGTGCCCACTCCAGGGACTGTTAGCTGTCATTAGTCCACATCTCTGATAGGGCATGCCCTCATAATAGGCTGCTATAAGATTCCAGGATATTGTGCTGAAATAGATGTTCAAACTAGACAGTCCTGGCGGCCTGGAAGCACTCCACAGGCCTGATTGTTTGTCTTGTTGAATGCAATTTCAAAGGTTCAGGCTGCACAAACAAGCAAATACATGTCCAAGCTGAAAATTACGAGCAAGTAAGATCATATGGTCGTAAGATTTCAGTGAAAGTTCTGTATTGATTAGTTAATACTTATTGTTGTAAAAATGAAAATAAAGCCAAATATGGAAATTTTGTCAGTAACAAGGGCACATAACTCTTGTAAAATTTAGATCAAGCTTAAAATTACACCAAGGCAAGATCTTATAGTCACCAACATTCTGTACAAGTTTTGTCTTGATGGGTCAATATTTGTAGTTGCTAAAGTGAAAACAAAGTCAAAATAGAATCGAAAATGCCAATTTTGTCAATTTCAAGGGCATATAACTCATGATGTAAACTTCAGATCAAGCTGAAAATTATACCAAGACAAGATCTTATGGTCACCTACATTCTGTACAAGTTTTGTCTTGATTGGTCAATATTTGTAGTTGCTAGAGTGAAAACAAAGTCAAATAGAGCCGAATATAGCAATTTTGTCAATTTCAAGGGCGCATAACTCATGATATAAAATTCAGATCAAGCTGAAAATTATACCAAGGCAAGATCTTATGGTTGACAACATTCTGTACTAGTTTTGTCTTGATTGGTCAATATTTGTAGTTGCAAGAGTGAAAACAAAGTCAAATAGAGCCGAAAATGGCAATTTTGTCAATTTCAAGGGCACATAACCCATGATGTGAAATTCAGATCAAGCTGAAAATTATACCAAGGCAAGATCTTATAGTCACCAACATTCTATTGTAGTTTTGTCTTGATTGGTATATATTTGTGGATTTTACAGTAAAATTAAAGTCAAAACCAGCTATTTTTGACATTCAAGGGCAGATAACTCAGGTTATTCTGATTCAATCCAAATTCTTTGAAGGAATCTGAGAGAAGGTCACCCAAGGATCATTCCTGTGAAGTTTGATTGAAATCCATCAGGTAGTTTCTGAGAAGAAGATTTTTAAAGAAAAAGTTTACGGACAGACGGACGGACGACGGACACACTGCCATGACAATAGCCCGCTGGCCTGTCGGCCAGTGGAGCTAAAAACAAATCAAACTCCATTCAAGTCCCTTAACCCTTTACCCAACAAGACCTGGTTTTGACGTCTCTAATAGAAAAGGCTTGGGAAAACATTGAAACAAAAGAAGAAACTGCTGATGACCAGCAGTTTCTCCTTTTGTCTCAATATTTTCTATGCCATATTTTACATAAATTCTATCTTTTATAACTTCCATTTTGTAATTTTTCGAAGTTTTTGAAGTGGATCACCCTAAAATTTTGCCGTTTGGGAAAGGGTTAAAACATAATAAAATCACAAGTAAGAGTTTGACCGTTTTTCAAATAAATCACATGCACATGAGAAAGGCCATCAAAAAATAAATGGCTCAAATACCATAAGCTTGTTTTACAACTAAAACTCCATGACTTCAAATGATTTTGTCCACTCTACCATCTTTGAAATTGGAACAGTAGGTTTTTGGCAAAGGGTAAATTCTAAACAACATCAATACTTCAATGAAAGTATCAACAACAGACTGAATTTCATAATCTTGTAATAATTAAGGTATTCCAGCCATTATTAGATATCATACACTTTGTCACAAATTGTGCAACTTTGAGCGCCATCCATGGCAAGAGAAAATGCCGATGGAATGCTCTAGTCAATTTCCAGCCATAATTCCTAGAAACAGAAATTGACGAGGGATATCCTCGTTATTTCCCTGCCACAGATGATACCCGAAGTTGTGTTTGGTATCTAATGATTGAATGAATACCTTTAGCTGAAAACTCACCTCGTCATATAGCCATTAACATAATTCTGGTTTAAAATCTAAAAATAAAAGACAGACATCATGAGATATTTATAACACAAGTCATGGCAGCTTATCTCCTAAATCACAACATTCAGTTGTGTATGAAAAATGTTTAGAGGATATCCGGTTGGCGTTTAGAGGAACCAACAAATCGTTGGGTGAAAGGTGAGTCTCATTGCTTAATCAAAATTTTCTTGTTTCTAGCTCGAAATTCAAAAATCGGAGAATGTCATGTAACCCATTATTCATTTTCACACATTTGTGAGCCCAATCAAAACCCTGATTCCCAGAGGTTGCATGGAAATTCAATTTCTCCCTTTGCAAGGGTAGCCCAAATATTGACATTTCCTCAATTCTGATGTACGTTTGTCCCCTTTTTGAGGATGAATGGTCCAAAATCTGTGTGTATTATAAAAAAAATTATGTGTAAACAAGTATCTGGTGTTGTATGCAACACATAAAGTCCCCTACCGGCTTCACATTGACTCAATATGGTAATCAATAATAGATTAAGATGAACAAGTCATCAAAATAATTGTCAAACATATGAAATGTTATGCCCAAAATTTCGGAAATATAATTCAAATGACTTGAATAAAGTTACTGGTTTCATCAAGTTAGCTTGCTTAGTTATTAAGTTATTGCAGGATCCATTTTTTGCCATATTTTCACTATTTCCGTTACCATAGCAACCACACTTTTCGTCAAAGAACAAAGATAAAATGATGTGCATAATCTACACATTGCCATCTAGTCATATACCAAGTCTCATCAAATTAGCTTGCTTACTTATTAACTTATCGCAGGATCCAATATTTTTTGCCATATTTTCACTATTTCCGTAACCATAGCAACAACAATTTTAGTCTAAAAACAAAAATAAAATGATGTGCATAATCTACACATTGCCATATAGTCATATACCAAGTCTCATCAAACTAGCTGGCTTAGTTATTATCTTATCGCAGGATCCCATTTTTGGCCATATTTTCACTATTTCTGTAACCATAGCAACCTCAATTTAAGTCGAAAAACAAAAATAAAATGATGTGCATAACCTACACATTGCCATCTAGTCATATACCAACTTTCATCAAAAACGCTTGCTTAGTTATTAAGTTATCGCGGGATCCAGATTTGAGCGGACAGACGGACGGACAGACGGACGGACGGACAGACGGACGGACAGACGGACGGACAGACGGAGGGCAAACCTATAGTCCCCTCCGGTGTGAACACCGGTAGGGGACTAATTACATCCTACAAACACTATTTTAATAACTTACTGTCGATCCTGGAAGAAAATCAGTTCTTCCGGTCAGTTTGTGCTTCAGGGGATAGGTTGTGATTAAGAAGATAGGTTGTGATTTAGGACACAGAGAGCATTCATCACATTTAATGCCAGTTGTACCTACCCTAGCCCAGCATCTAGCTCCCTTTATATCATTTAATGTACTGTAGTCTTCTGACGCCCAGAGTGGTTTACCCCAGATTATCTCCCCTAGTTGACTCTGGGTGCTGGAGTAATGGACCCTGCAATATGAAAGTCATTACACCTTTCTCAAACAATCCCTTGTTTTGATATCCCTAATGGAATAGGCTCGAGAAAACATTGAGGCATAAGAAAACAAGGTGTGTTTGTAAAACATAAATAACCCAAAATGGCAATTTTTCTAAAATATTAAGTTTCAAGTAAAGGGTTGATAAGGGTTAACAGATGACCTTGAGGAAGGTCATATTACATGGAACAGATAGACATCATTAAAAGAGAGCTACATAGCAAATTTGAGCTTTGTATGTTGAATACTTTTGTAGAAAAGGCCAATGTTAAGTTTTCGGACACACAGACAGATGGACAGACATACGAACATAAGTAAAACAATATGCTCCCGATCTTTCGATATGGGGGCTTAAAAATGCTGATAACCTGAAATCTTTTATCAACACATATTTTCCCAATTTGTAGCAGCTTCCAAATGAGACCTGAACCATTTTTGCTGTTTATGAAAGGGTTTATGTGATGTAATCTTCTGAAAGATGATGCAAGAGACAAGACAAATGTTACTCAACACTCAAACTTTTCAACTTAAGGCATGAAAATCCTCCAGAGATGGGAAATGGAAGTTTAGCCATGCAGGATATATCATTTAGAAGATGCCTAAAGCTTAATAAATATTACACACTTGGGAAATTCATCGATTCGATATTACAATAAAGAACTGAAACCAGTCTTTTTTTTTTGAAAGTTTGGTTACAAGTAGAACTGTCGCAAAGTGGACAAATGATCCTAGGTCAACCGGTTCTTGACTTAGAGGACAGAAACGGATTTTAAACAAAGTCCAATTGTGACCTTAACCTTTGACCTTGGTGACCCAAAAACAATAGGGCACCTCCTTGGGTCATGGGCAACTACTGTGTAACGTTTCATGATCCTAGGTCAACCGGTTCTTGACTTAGAGCACGGAAACAGATTTTAAACAAAGTCTGATTGTGACCTTGACCTTTGACCTTAGTGACCCAAAACAATAGGGCAAGAATCTTAAGACTCTAACTTGAAGTAATTTGCATGTGACCAAATCAATTCAATTGAATTGATAAACCTTGGATTCAGTTACAAGTAAAACATTGAAGAAATGGAAATATTATTGTAATCCCAATTTACGTCTTTTCACTCAATACTTCTATCTCTTTCTCTTATTGAGACGTCAAAATCATGGCATGTTTGTGAAAGAATAAGCCTTAACACATTACCACACAATTATTATGGCACTTTTTGACACCCTTCAAGATAAAAGATTTGGAAAACAATGCGGAAAATGAAGAAATTGCTTGCTACAAGCATTTTCTTCATTTCCCACAAAGTTTTCTATGCAGAATAACCAAAAGATGTAACTTTTTCATTTACTTGAAATTGTCATCAGTAAAATCTTTGAATTTGGACAAGATGAAAATTTTGTTGTCTGTTAATGGGCTGAGTAGTAGGAATCTAGCTCTACTTTAGAATTTCTAGGTACGAACCCATATATATCAACAGCCTCTGACAATTCCTTATCTAACAACAAGTCACGTGCGAAGTCACGCCAAAGTTCAGTATTAAAGTCATCAGTGCCTACAATCCTAACATGCTTGAGTCCATTCATGTCTAAATGCTTGCGTAATAACTGAAATGTATGCAATTCACAAAAGTGGTGTTAGTGCAGTACTATTCTAAGAGCGAATGTAAATCCATAGGCACTTACAATAGTCTTGCACTAACACATTGACATGAAAGACTTTAAACAGAGCTAAAGATAAGTGGGAGTGAAGACATTCTAACTTTGTTATTTCAATTCAAAACCCTATGTTGTGGGTGCTCATTTGAATCGTCTCAAAGAGACGATTCAAATGAGCACCCACAACATATGGTTTGATGAACAATAAACGAAATATTGCATTTCAAAAAGCCATCATCCCCTGTTATCTGTAGCTCTAAAAAATTTTGGACACTTACCAAGATTTATGCTAAACTATTGTAAGTTCAAATGAATTTCATACGCACTTAACCCATTCCCAAACGATCCCTTGTTATGAAATCCCTCATAAAGAAGGCTTTGGAAAATATACAACCATTGCAATGAGCTAAATGAATGTTATATCATATTCATACAATATGAGTTTTATATAATGGAAAGCAATGAGAAAGAAAAGATACTGGTAACTAGTGCTTTTTTCGATCCTTTCAATGCTTTTGGCAGCTATCTTGGTAAGGGTTCATTAAAACATGCCATTGTTTGGGAATAGGTTAAGGTACTTAGATAATATACAGAATAGTCAATAAACAAACCCAAATATATCAATGGAGTCTGAAAATTCTTTGTCAAGTAACAGATCTCGCGCTATGTCAACCATAAGGTCCACTTGATAATCATCACAGGCAACTATCTTCACGTGTTGAAGTCCATTCAAGTCTAAATTCTTACGCAATAACTGAAATTACCAAATATGTTGTAAACAAGAGCTTGTGTAGACAAATCATAAGTCATTTGAGACAAACATGGATCCAGATCAGTCTGCGCATAGATGCACCCAGATCAAGTTGCATGTTGGTCTCTAAAACCTTACAAATTATCTGTAATATCTGTAAATCCTACACTTTTGCAACAGCTGATCTTGATCAATTTTGGTTGCAAATGTCATTGAGGATAATTTGTTTGTTTCAGTGTAAGATCTATTTATAGTTCATTGAGTAAACAACATAAACTTTATTTTCACGAGCGGCGAAGCCAAGAGTGAAAATGTAGCTTTCCTTGTTCATGAAATGAAACATAAATCAATCTTACTCGAAAAATAAACAATTGTTCTATTTCTTTAATGCAAAAACTAGACAAAATGAAAAATTTCTATGACAAATTTTCTTAAAGCACGTCATTTTGCATGTAATTGCTATGCAACGCTTATGATGACGTCCTTATTTGACCCTGCTTAGATAACATCAGATAGGGTGAATTGAACAAAAGCAGGGCATAAGTTTTTAATAATTTCACTGGAAAGGTATTGAGTTTACCAAATGATAATCTACCATTATTTCTCAATAATCCATCTGTAAGCATTAAAGAAATAGTGGCCCTTTTTCAAAATCCTAGCTGATGAAATATAATGCTTCCAATATGATTGTTGTCTAACAATTCAGACTGTTTCAACTTCTGAGTTGCTTAAGAATGTCAAAATGTATTTTGATTCAGATTTTCATAAAGATATAGCACAGAAAATTTTGAGGTAAAAAGTGAAAATTTATGCAGATTTATGCAGATTATCACCATTCCCTTCTTTCACTTCAATGTTTTCTAATGCCATTAATATCAGTGACTGAGTTTGACATTTCCAATGAAGAAGTCGTTGTAAAGCATTGACAGAAAAGAAGAAAAAAGCAAGATGTGTTTGTGAAACATCAATGTCCCCAAAATTGCCATTTTTCTAAAATGTTAAGTGTTCGTGTAAAGGGTTGATAAGGGTTAACAGATGACCTTGAGGAAAATCAAATTGCATGGAACAGATAGATATCATTAAAAGGAAGTTACATACCAAATTTGAGCTTTATATGTCAAATACTTCTGGAAAAAGGGCAAATGTTAAATTTTCAGACAGACATGCGGACCGATAGACAGACAGACGGGCATGAGTAAAACAATATGCCTCCGATCTTTCGATACAGAGGCATAATAATATATTTGAGCCAGGATCTGGAAAATCATCCTTTATGGCATTTATGAACAACCTGAATCCAGATCAGCCTGTGCATATGCACAGTCTGATCAGGATCCATTCTGTTCTCAAATAGCTTGTTTATGACTAGTAGCAATTGTAAGTCTGTAGATTGGATCCATTTTGGACTACATTTAACTACAGTCTTAACTTGAAACTCAATTATCAAAATGCTATAAGAGACCTTTTTACAGATTCTGGCTCATTTTGTTTCAATTGAAAGTTACAAAAGTTACCTTCAGATATTCTACACTGTAACCCTGCTCATTCCATTCCTGTAATATATAATACAGATATCAATGAAAGAAGGTTACATACCAAATTTGGTCTCTGTATGTCCAATACTTTTGGAAAAAAATGTCAACAATAAGTTTTCACAATAAGTTGCATGTTGAAGAATGACCTTGATATCAGTGAAGTAAGTAACATACAGTCGACACTCGTTGTGTCGAAGTCGGAGGGGCCGTCAAAATACATCGACATATCCGGAGTTCGACTTATCCGATTTTGTCCGGCTTCAATAAAGTTGATATTTGACCGTTTTTGAAACTAATCAAGTCTACGATTATTATTGAAACATAGTAGGAAAAGGAAAGAAATTGCTCGTTTCGAGCAATTTCTATCCTTTTCCTACTATATTTCAATGGCTATATTCAGTTCGAAATTATTTTGTTAAAAAAAAAAATATGTCCATTGATGAGGATGGGACCAGATTTGAACTTCGACTTACGCGAAAATTCGACTTATCCGATGTCGACATAACGAGTGTCGACTGTACATAAGTACCTGTATGCATCCACTGTTATATTTGCCATTTTCGTTTTTCATTCTCTGGCAAGTTTAACAAAAGGTGGATACAGTTTCCATCTCATTATTAAGGTTTAACTGAATGTATGTCTTTTTGTATGCATGTACTGATTGATGTAATTAAGTCCAAAATGTCCGTCATATTGTATTGTTTTGTATGGTGTATTGTGTAATCCTTATGGGTCAACGACCTTCTGGATATTTGCTAATAAACTATGTTCTATGTTCACACAAAATTTGGGCTCAGTATGTCGGATACTTGCTGAGAAAGTAAAGTGTTATATTCCCAAAATATGTTCTACCCCAAAAGACCAAATGTGGTAAAATTTCATTCACTTAAAATTGTTGTTTGCAACATCTTTGATTTTGAACCAGTCTATGAACTGAGCACATAAATGGACAATAGTAAAAACAATGTAGATAAATAAGATATTGCACATAACTTACCCCAATATAATCAATAGTCAACCCATGGTGTGTTTTAGCTCCCTTGATCCACTTAATGATATAGTCTACAGTTTTGAGTGGACTTGTATATGGAGAGTTAGTGCCATTACTGACAACACCAGAAAATACCCATGGTAGTCCATATAGCTTGATCTTGGGATTTCTCTGTAAAATAGAGTCAAAAGTTGAAAACATTGTATGAAAAGCAGAGAATGAAACATTTAATGATATAGTTTACAGTTTTGAGTGGACTCGTAAATGGAGAGTTAGTGCCGTTACTAACAACACCAGAAAATACCCATGGTAGTCCATACAGCTTGATCTTGGGATTTCTCTGTAACAAAGAGTCATCATTTGAAAATTTTGTGTGAAAAAAGAGGGTATAGACAGTCCTTCATTACTCATGACAACGAGGCCATGCTACATGCAAAATTCAAATTCTCTCACAGAACAACAAATAATTTGTATACAAATTTAAAATACAAACCCTATGTTGTGGTATTAATTTGAAATGTCTCCATAACACTTATCCAATGGGTAACCACAACATAGAGTTTGACGAACAATTAAAAATATTTTGTCCTTTTAAATGCCAATACCCTATCTTATCTGTAACTTTGCTCTAGTCATATGAAGACAGAATATCTCCTAATCATTATTGTACAGC
Source organism: Fragum sueziense (assembly GCA_963680895.1). Lineage (NCBI taxonomy): Eukaryota > Metazoa > Mollusca > Bivalvia > Cardiida > Cardiidae > Fragum > Fragum sueziense. The sequence goes on from OY804601.1 coordinate 22,556,972, forward strand.
AATAAATTAATGTGTTTTCTTCTTTAGCATCAATAATTTTCCAAGCCCTTTCTCTTTAGGGACATAAAAAGGTCTTGTTTGAGAAATGGTTAATTAATAGATATTTACACAATCAATTCAAAGTTTATTGGTAAAGGGTTAAAGTACTGTATGTGTAGATATTTTTGCGGAGCAAAATTTTCGCGGAAGGGCCCCGTTTTCGAGTTTTACAAGTATTCGCGCAACTTTGAATTCGCGGAGAGACAAAATGAAAATTCTTAAATTCGCGTACAGCAAAATGAATGTAAGTGCTGGGTAAATAATCTTTCTTAATTGCAGTATCTTAAGGAGGAATGCTCCAGTTTTTCGGAACACTCTGTCATTACTGTAGTAAATTAAACTTTCATACCAATACGTTTCGCTACCATATTTTCAATAATATAACACATCATTACAATTTACCATTTACGACGGTAAAAGTGTATTTATTATGCAAAACTGATTTCCTCTAGTTGGAAATCGATTATTTAGAGCAAGACAGTCGAAAATATGTATGCAGTTACCACTGTTTTGTGTCATTTTATTCATGTGTAGCTGATAAAAATTGCTGTAATTCATTAATAAGTGCGCTGACCTATACATTTTCTTTTTGAGTTATTACCAGGACATGTTGCTTAATACAATGAGGGAGTTTTATCAAATTCTATTATGTAGAACATGAAATATTTCCAAAAATATGCAAATTTTGACATAAAATACTCCAGCTTCGTTGATCTAACCGAACACGTGAGCATGCTGTTTTATACATCTACGCGTTTATAATGGTACATATTTTGGGGTTTCTGTTCTTATTAAATGTAAGACGTTACTTTAAATCCGTTTTCGGGACTAAACGATGAATATACAGCATTTTATTAGCATTTTAGTGACCTTGTACAGGTGCAAGAAATTGTGCATTTTTTCAATGTAGGGGTATGTGATACGAATGCCTACAAAATTCAAAAAAGATCGCTGACCACCCATTTTTATTAGCTCGACTTTTCGAAGAAAATGAGAGCTTATACTGTCACCCGGGCGTCGGCGTTGGCGTCGGCGTTGCAACAAAGGTTAAAGTTTTTTCAAACATCAATAACCATACTATCAAAGGGATTCAACCCAAACTTGGAATACTTATTCACCATCACACCATCTACCTTACTACCAGGGCCCATGACCCTGGCTCTACTATATTTGGAGTTATGCCCCCTTTATACTAAGCAACTTAGAAAGTTGAGCGCGCTGTCTTCGGACAGCTCGTTTCATTTTTCAATTGGTAATAACATGTAATTTCCACATACAAAATATGAATAAATTCTATTATTGGGAAAAAATTTAGGAAACTGGAGCATTTCCCCCTTAAACAGGAGATTCAACTGTAACTAATTGTTTTCTTTATGCATTCTAATAAAGGGTTTGTTACATGTATTTCAAACCAAACAATGTCAAACAATACATTGTCCGATAGTGTTAAATGGTTATTCACAGTTTAATTGTTCCATTAGTTTAAATATCTTGTCGCCTTCTTTATTCAACAAATTAAGCCAATAAAACATATACATGTACAAACTGAATGTATATTAATGTAATCTATATAATAAACATAAATTTCAACTTGCGAGAAAATTAAACTATTAAGAAGGAATTGGGAATACAAATATTTGCGCAATCATGAATTCGCTGGCCGATGGTCTAGCGCGAATATAGCGAAAATTAGAAGCCCGCGAATATTTCTACACATACAGTACTTTAGAGAATATTTACACAATCAATTCAAAGTTTATAAACTTACAAGTTTTGCCTCTTTCATAATCCACCATTCATAACCTCTGTTATAATTCTCATCTCCATCAAAATATATGTGGGTGGCCTCACTTCCAACTGTTCAAAGGAAAATTAATCTATAGAGCAACAGATAACAAGGGATAAGGGCTTTCTAAAATTGTTATTTTAAATCCAAACTTTATGTTGTGTGTACTCATTGGAATAGTCTTGAATTTTAAATATATTATAGTGTATAAAATATTGAAGAAAAACAGAAAATGCTGGCGGCTATCATTTGGGAATCAGTTAACCCATTATCAAACGGCAAAATTTTAGTCTGGTCAAAATTCAAAGATGTTGCAGACAACAAATTTAAGTACATGATTTTTTTTTTTTTTTGGGGGGGGGGGGGGGGGTAGAAAATATTGTGGGAAATGAAGATGCTTGTCACAAGCAATTTCTTTATTTTCCACAATGTTTTACAAAGGACTTTTTCTTGAGGGGCCTCAAAAGGCATCAATGTGTTTTAATCTCTAAATGCAGACTACAAAGTTATGCGATAACAAAAAATAACACCTACCACCACTCATTGATCCCCCTCCTATTTCTACCTTCAATATATGAATAGCTGCTCCAAAACCAGGCTGAAATATGTACAGAAAACTAGAAAGACCTGAAGGTCTTGAGTCGCTCCACAGGCCTGAATTTCTTATGGTTCAAGCTGAAAATTACACAAAGGCAATATCTAATCGTCACCAACATTCTGTTCTAGTTTTGTCTTGATTAGTCCATATTTGTAGATGCTAGAGTGAAATCAAAGTCAAAATAGAGCCGAAAATGGCAATTTTGTCAATTTCAAGTGCACATAACTCATGATATAAAATTCAGATCAAGATGAAATTTATACCAAGGCAAGATCTTATGGTCACCAATATTCTGTACAAGTTTTGTCTTGATTAATCAGTATTTGTTGTTGCTAGAGTGAAAACAAAGTCAAAATAGAGCCGAAAATGGTAATTTTGTCAATTTCAAGGGCACATAACTCATGATATAAAATTCAGATCAAGCTGAAAATTATACCAAGGCAAGATCTTATGGTCACCAATATTCTCTACAAGTTTTGTCTTGATTAATCAGTATTCGTAGTTGCTAGAGTGAAAACAAAGTAAAAATAGAGCCGAAAATGGTAATTTTGTCAATTTCAAGGGCACATAACTCATGATGTAAAATTCAGATCAAGCTGAAAATTACATCAAGGCAAGATCTTATAGTCACCAACATTTTCTTAAAGTTTTCTCAAGATTTGTCAATATTTGTAGTTGCTAGAGTGAAAACATGTCAAAATAGAGCCGAAAATAGCAATTTTGTCAATTTCAAGGGCACATAATTCATGATGTAAAATTCAGATCAAGCTGAAAATTAGACACAGGCAGGATATTATGCTTATATATATTCTGTCCATGTTTTGTCTTGATTGGTTGATATTTGTAGATTTTAGAGCAAAAATAAAGTCAAAACCAGCTATTTTTGACATTCAAGGGCAGATAACTCAGCTTATTCTGGTTTGATCAAAATTCTTTGAAGGAATCTCAGAAAGGGTCACCCAAGGATCATTCATGTGAAGTTTGGTTGAAATCCATCCAGTAGTTTCTGAGAAGAAGATTTTTAAAGAAAAAGTGTACGGACGCACGCACTGACGCACGATGGACACACCGCCATGACAATAGCCCGCTGGCCTGAAAGGCCAGTGGAGCTAACAATGTTCTATTACAACATTTGACCTGCAACCTAGAAAAGGGGCAATTAAGGCCCATTATTGCATTAACTAACATAGATCCTGATCATATATATGCAGTCTGATCAAGATCCATATTGTTTTCATATAGGCTTCTTCATAGCCATATGTATCTGTGAGAGAGCAGTATAGATCCTGATCAGACTGTAGAATAATTAGATGAGGATCCATGCATGGTCTCAAATTCCATCACAACTCTTTTTCTAGATTCCAGTTCCAGCTCATATAGGATTTCTTAATTTCTCTACTTCCAATCTGTGTCATCTTATGAGAAAATTATTTGAGAAATAACTAGAATAGCAGTCTAGGGACAACATCCTTTAACCCTATAAATGCTAAACATTTGGCAAAAATGTATAGAAAACTTCATTGACGGAGGCATTCGAATATTCTCGGATCTTATCATTTTTCAAGATTGCTCGAACATATTACAGTAGCCGCCATGGGAAAATTTCTCTCATACTACTCTGCAAGCATAACAACAGAAGCCGACCGAACAATTATTTAAGGCTACGCCAGAAAAATATTTGAAACAAACTATGTTTAAAAGTCGATTATATCCCTACAAATGTGATAAAATTTTATCAGATAGAAAAATGATGTGATTTACTGATTATTGACAGTATATTTCACTTGAATAAATAACGTTTGTAAAAGGGTTGACTTGTTATGATGATGTCATTTATGCGCATTTACTTTAAACGTTCAATATGGCAGTCTTTGTATTGCGCTCGAGATCATGTTGTAAACGGCAAATTGTTGCAAACAGTCTTGAGGGTCGCAATTGCTTTTTGAGGCAGTAGACTATTGACCTAATCCTTTTCCAATATTTCTTTGTAGTTTATTCCAGTCTTGGATCATGAACGATTACGAATGTGGCAAACTGGATATTACCTTAAACAGGTAGTCTAGAATCTGATCTCTGAGCTCCTTCTTGTAGCCTGGCAGTAACTTGGATGTGGCCTGAAGATAAACAATTACATCATTCTTTTATAACTTAACCCTTTCCCAAACAATACAATATTAGGGTTGTCCAATTTGAAAGCTTCTGCAGACAACAAAATAAAAGATATCAAAGTTTGAAAATTTGTATCGTATACTAGAAAATATTGAGACAAAAGAAGAAACTGCTGATTCTTTTTTTTGTCTCAATGTTTTCCCAAGCCTTTTATTTTGGGCATGTCAAAACCAGTTCTTGTTTGGGAAAGGGTAAACCTTTTCAAAAACAATACAATACTATGGACTTGTTTGCTTCGACAGCAGTTGCAGACATTAAAAAGGATGATAAAGATAAGGCTTGTGTACAATATAGCACAGAAAGTATCTAGGCAAATGAAGACAATGCTGGTTATCCAATGTTTTTGTCATGCATGTCAAAGTGAAGACTTGTTTGGAAAAGATTATCTGAAGAAATGATTTTGATTTTGTTTCCATTGCCTAATTTAAAAAGCTAATTACACTGCATCGGACCACTTAAGGTTATATACTAGTAATCCTTTATTTTTTCACTTTCTTCACTACTTATAAAATGTTTATGATGTTGTTTCCTAGACAAAATCAGAATCTGAAAAAATCGGTATGTATGGTACATTTGTATTTGTTTCTTATGCATAGTACTTTTACAAATGAGATCTACCAACCAAGAAAGGCTCATTACCAGACGTCAACCAGATGTCACATTTGTGATATGAACACATTTTAACCCTTTCCCAAACAGCCAAATTTTAAAGTGGTCCAATTTGAAAACTGCTGCAGACGACAAAATGAATGTAGCAAAAGGTTTAAGTTGTGAATAGTATAGCAGAGAAAACATTGAGACAAAAGGAGAAACTGCTGGTTATCAACAGTTTCTTCTTTTGTTTCAATGTTTTCCCAAGCCTTTCTCAATAGGGACGTCAAAACCAGGTCTTGTTTTGGAAAGGGTTAAGATAGGGATCACAATCTAGATTTAGAAATTTATTTTAGAATGAGAAGTATTGACCCTAGTCAGTCTGCATTGACAGTACAGACTGACTAGGTCAATACTTTTCACACTTCCCAGGTCTCTTTTAGCATGATGGGTCATACATATTCTGGACAGAAAACTTATGCAAGTTGCACAGACACCTTCACAAAAAGTAAACCGAACAAATAAAATATTCTGTTCTTCAAACAGGTGTATAGGAAAAAACATATTTACCCCACCACCACTGAGACCACCAATGCCATCAAATCTTCTACCTAGTCCATTAGAATCATCAAACATGTATGTATACTGGCTCAGGACAGGGACCAACATACAGGCAATTAATACAGCAGCTTTTAATACCATCTTGGACTCTGTAAATACAAAAAAATATTTTAACCATTTTACAAACAACAATTTTTGACTGTGCCAATTATTACCCATTACCAGACAGCAATATTTTAGACTGGTCCATATTCGGAGAAGATGTGATGACAATATCAAGTGCATAAAATTTGATATTTTTTGGTCTCTCTTAGGTAGAAAACATTGTGGTGACAATAAATTTCCTCATTTACCACAATGTTAATAAATTTATCAAAAGCAAGTTTTTAAAGGGAGTCAAAGAGGTTCATTTTGTGGTAATAGGATAAAGGAGCTGCAGACAACAAGTGATATCAAACATAGAAAATAATTGTATATGCTAAAGCAAAGTAAATGTTAGGTGGTGGTAAATTACTGATTATCAAGCCTAGCCAAATTCTTGTTTTCTCTCAATGATTTCCAAACAACTTTATTAGGGTTGTCAAAACCAGGTACCTGTATTATCAATGATCCTACGATTTTTTGCGTAATTACTTGTATCAACAAACCTGATTGGCCCAATCTAATTTTTCATATAATCAGATGTTTTGTTTCCAAGTTTACACAAAAACCTGGTTGAAAGATTGTTGATAATACAAGCTCAAGGTCTTGACTAGGAAAGGGTTATTATGTGTAAATGCCATTAACATGATACAGCCGAATCATTATGAATTATTTTGTTCATGGTTGAACTAAAATGAATTATATTTGTTCAACCATTAACAAAATAATTTTATATTCAATTGATTTATTGTTTGTTTTTTTTTATGCAACAAACATCAATCTTTCGCTTTCACACTTTTAATCCAATTGCTTCTCTAGGAAACAAAATTAAGCACCAGTCTCAGTAGTCTGATAATAAGCCATTGTAGATGACAAAGATCTTAAGAAGACGAAAGATCTTAAACACTGTTATATTAAAGGACCATTAACCTTTTTCCTAATAAGACCTTGTTTGGATGTGCCTAGTTAAAAATAGTTTGGGAATCCATGGTTAGACAAGTAGAAATTGCTGATAATCAACATTTTTTTTCCTTTTTCCTCTGTATTTTCTATGCTATGATATACAGATTTACTATTTTTGACATCAATTATTTTTCATCAGCAGTTCTTTTGAATCGTATCAGTCTGAAATTTCATTGTTTGGGAAAAGGTTAAACTGTCAGACCATTGACCCTTTCCCAAAACTCGCCAAAATCCATATATAAATTAACTTGAGTATGCCCAGACCTTTTCCCAAAAAAAAACCTGGGGCCCGTATTTCAAATGATTACAAGTATGATTAGTTTTTGCATAATCACTTGTAACAACAAGCATTATTGGCCTAATCTGATTTCTCCAGCAATCAGATGTTTTATTACACAGTTTACACAAAAACATGGTCATAAGATCGTAGATAATAGGGCCCCTGTTTCTTATGTCTTCAATAGAAAAGGATTAGGAAAGCAATACAATGCTAACAACCAGCAATCGGTTTAAAACAAGGAGAGCCCTTATCCCCATTGTTATTTATCCTTTTTATCAATGACATAGCAGAAAATATTGACCTTAATGCACTTACAGAAGCTGACTTAGATCTATTATCAAGATATCTAATTCTTTTTGCCGATGACATAGTGTTATTTACGACCGATCCTATAAGTTTACAAGCACAAATAGATAGCATTTATCAATATTCAGAGAGATGGGGTTTGGAGATAAATGTCAATAAAACGAAAATTTGTGTATTTGAAAAACGCAAATCATTACATAACAATGCGTTCTTGATAAACGGTGAACCAATTGAAATAGTTGATAACTTTATTTATTTAGGGGTTAATTTCAATTATACTGGAACTTTCAATTTAGCAATTAAGACTACATGATCAAGCACTCAAAGCATACAATTCATTGTTATCAATCCTTGATGTCGTTAAGTTGGATATAAAAACAACATTATCTCTATTTGATGCCATGGTAGTACCAATCCTATTGTACGGGGCTGAAGTTTGGGGGGTTTATAATTTTAAAGAAGTGGACAGATTACATCTCAAATTCCTTAAAAGACTACTTGGAGTAAAACAACAAACGTCAAATTTTGCAGTACTTGGAGAATTTGGAAGAATACCACTTTCAGTCATATCAAAGCAAAGATCTCTAAAATTTTGGACAAAAATAATGAAAAGAGAAATCCCAATTCTTTATGACACTTATATTGATCAATGCACAACAATCGATGGTAATTGCTGGGCAAAAAGAATTAATTCTATTCTTGACCACTTAGGACTAACAAACTTAAGAAATATCGTAAATACTCAAATTAATTTTGATACTATAAACAAGAGTGCCTGAAAGGCACTGATATCGCTCACCTGAGTTCTTCCTGTATTTGATTGTGCATGATATAAATTTTGTTGTGAACAAATATATAAGTCGTATCAAATTATTGTTAATAAAGTTTCATAATTTCCAATGAATGCAATGAAGTCACATTAGTATTCAATCATATTGCATGTAGTGACATCTTAAATATTGAATATCATGTGCTGTTCCAGTTTGATTTTTATAACCAAGATTTAACTTTTACAATTAAATTTTGAAACATCAGAATGATATATTACAAGCATTAATGTGCTTAATATTTTAAGCCCCTCCTTGCCTCATCAACATTTATTAACCTGTCAAAAATTTACAACAAAGTGTTTGAAAAGAGTAACTCAATGAGCATTTTGCTATACTTGGTTTAAATTGGCCCCATAATTGATTTTTGAAGAATTTCTGTACGACTTTTTTAAGTCTGATAAGCCCTACCCTGCCACACTCATTTTTTTTAACAAATCAAAAATTCACAAACAATATTATTGTTACAAAGAGTCACTCAAGCAACATCCCTGGTACAAATTGGCCCAACAGTTGATTTTTCTTATCATTTCTCCTCGAATAAGTCCCACCCTGCCATGTCCACATTTTTTACGAATCAGAAATTTGTAATAAAAATAAAAAGGAGTACTTAAGGAACATTCCTGAATAATTTGGTATAATTTGGTCCAACGGTTAAGGAGAAGAAAATTTTCAAAGAATTGTTTAATAATTTCTCAAAGTCTGATAAGCCCCGCCCTGCCATGCCTACATTTTTTGACAAATAAAAAAATTCATGAACACACATTGAAAACAGTCACTCAAGAAACAGATCTGCCAAGTTTACTTCAAATTTGACAAATGGTTGATTTTCAAAGATTTTTTTCATGATTTCTCTAAGTCTGATAAGCCCCGCCCTGCCAGCCCACATTTTTTGACGAATCAAAAATTTGAAAACAAGTTTTGCAAAGGGTCACCAAAGGAACATTTCTGCCAAGTTTGGTAAAAATTGACTCATTGGTTAAGGAAAAGAAGATTTTTGAAGAATTATGTAACAATTTCTCTAAGTCTGATAAGCCCCGCCCTGCCATGCCCTCATTTTTTGACGAATCAAAAATTTCTCAACACACAGTGAAGACAGTCACTCAAGAAACATTCCAGCCAATATTGGTACAAATTGGATAAACATTTGATTTTTAAAGAATTATTTAACAATTTCTCAAATTCTGATAAGCCCCGCTCTGCCACGCCCACATTTTTTGACGAATCAAAAATTTGAAAACAAGTTTTGAAAAGGGTCACCAAAGGAACATTTCTGCCAACTTTGGTAAAAATTGACATGATGGTTAAGGAGAAGAAGATTTTTGAAGAATTATTTAATAATTTCTCTAAGTCTGATAAGCCCGCCTTGCCACGCCCACATTTTTTGACGAATCAAAAATTTGAAAACAAGTTTTGAAAAGGGTCACCAAAGGAACATCTCTGCCAATTTTGGTAAAACTCGACTCAATGGTTAAGGAGAAGAAGATTTTTGAAGAATTATTTAACAATTTCTCTAAGTCTGATAAGCCCCGCCCTGCCACACCCACATTTTTTGACGAATCAAAAATTTGAAAACAGGTTTTGAAAAGGGTCACCCAAGGAACATTTCTGCCAACTTTGGTAGAAATTGACTCAATTGTTAAGGAAAAGAAGATTTTTGAAGAATTATTTAACAATTTCCTTTAAGTCTGATAAGCCCCGCCCTGCCACGCCCACATTTTTTGACGAATCAAAAATTTGAAAACAAGTTTTGAAAAGGGTCACCCAAGGAACATTTCTGCCAACTTTGGTAGAAATTGACTCAATGGTTTAGGAGAAGAAGATTTTTGAAGAATTATTTAACAATTTCTCTAAGTCTGATAAGCCCCGCCCTGCCACGCCCACATTTTTTGACGAATCAAAAATCTGAAAACAAGTTTTGAAAAGGGTCACCCAGGGAACATGCCTGCCAAGTTTGGTTAGGATTGGCCCAGTGGTTAAGGAGGAGAAGATGTTTAAAGAAATTGTTGACGACTTCCGACGCACAACGCACGACGCACGACGGACACAGGGTGATCACAAAAGCTCACCTTGAGCATGTTGCTCAGGTGAGCTAAAAATAGATTACACGATCAATTTATCCAAGAATGGCACTCTGAAATCAGCAATTCACCTAAACTTTGTTTATATCGCGGTTTTAAGAATAGTTTTGAATTTGAACCATATCTTACGAAAATAACAAATACAAAATGGCTTAAAACGTTCGCAAAATTCAGGTTAAGTTCACATAAATTACAAATTGAAACAGGCAGATATTCAAATATACCACAAAATGAAAGATTGTGCACTATGTGCAATTCAAATTTGATTGAAAACGAATATCATTTCCTTTTTTTATTGTCAAAAATTTAATAAAATTAGGAAAAAACACTTTGGTAATATATCATGGCCCAACATCAACAAGTTTAATAGTTATATGTCAAGCACTAATAAAAGTTTGTTAATCAAAATCTGCAAATATTTAACAGAATCATTTTTGAGTCGAGAAGACACATTGAAACGTCTTTCAGAATTCAGGTTACTTGCCAACCTGGCTTGAGTGATCATGATATGATTGTTGCTACTTGTTCTGTGACACCTATTGCACAGAAACAAAAACCCAGAAAAGTCCCTATATACAAAAAGGCAGACTGGCCTAAGCTTAAGACACTCATGGTAGAATACCAACAACAGTTCCTCAGTACCCACACTGAGCGGTCTACTGAGGAACTGTGGAATGTTTTTACATCTAAACTTGATTCTTTCTCAGCAGAGTGTATACCAACAAAAACAATCTCTGGAAAGAAATCATTCCCTTGGATAACCCAGATCATAAAAAGACAAATTAGAAAGAAAAAACGTCTTTATAAACAATTTAAGAAAACGGGAGATCAAAACATTAGAAATAAATTCCTAGTCCTTACCCAGCAGGCAAAAGACGTCACACAGACGTCTTTTTATGGTTGAATAGTGGTCACGACGTCATATAACCAAATATCGACCAGAAAAAGACGTCTGTTTCCAGACGTAAAAAAGACGTCCTAATAAGACGTTTTTACGACGTCTTTTTCGGGGTGTGGTCGCGACTTCAACGTGAACACAACGTCTCTCCACAGACTTAATTTCAACGTCATCTTAATTACGTCTTAGGGACCTAGATTTATTGACTAAATTCCAATAATGATGTTTTGTAAACATTTTTTTCCTATTGGAAACTTTTAAAGTTACATGATACTTACTCCGTAACAGTATCTATTGTGCACTTTTTGTCTACAAATCAACACAAGTGTTCTGCATGGCTGCTTGGACCTGACGTCCCTTACAGAAATGAAAACTGTCCCAGCAAACATGCTTATATGGGTCATATATGGGATGTGTATGGGTAAGCCCATGTGGGTAGGCCTATATTGGACCCAAATAGGACCTATGTAGGTAAGCCCATGTGGGTTTGATCATAAGGGACCCAGATTGGTCCCATATTCCCAGCATATGGGCTGTGTCTGGGCAAGCCCATATGGGTATGCCCATATAGGACCTATGTGGGAAAGCCCATGCTGTTTGGACAATAAGGGTCCCAGTTACAATAATTGACTTGCGCCAATTCAAGTACAACAGAATTATGTATACATGAGCATATCTAAAATATCCATATTCTGAATATGTAGCATATAGAATTATAAGTTTTCAATTTAAATGACGATCTTATTTATATCCATCAAAATTAATGACCATCAAATCAATACAAATTGAAAAACAACAACATTAGATTCAGCAAGACAAGTAAGGCAACATCAATAAGACATGTCTAATCCTTTCTCGAACAAAACCTGGTTTTGACTTCTCTAATAGAAAGGTAGGCATAAATTGCAAAAAAACCCCAAAAAACAAAAAAAAAAAAAACATAGGCCTAGAGATATTAGCAAAAGTTGATAATCGGCAATTTCTTCTTTTGCATAAGTTTTTTCTGCGCTATATTGTACAGAAGTACATTCTTTGTCAATATCGTTTTTTAAACATGGGCTTCATGTTGGATCATCCGAATTATTTTGTCGTTTTAACGGCGTTTAAACTGTAATTAGTCTGTTCAAATCACTAACATAATCTTATTATGTTTGCAGATTGACATGATTGAGTTTTACTATGATCCAGGATTTCTGTGAGGGGGGTTCGAATATACAGTTAAGGGGGGTTCGTTTTCGTAGTATTATACAACTTTGACTGAATTTCTGCATGAAAATGAAAGAATTAGGCAGCAGAGGGGGGTTCGTTTGAACCCCCCGAACCCCCCCTGGATCCGCCACTGAACGCTCAATCATGTCAATCTGTAAACACAATATCAATTAGTGTGTTACAGTATATTAAAGGGAAATAATTAAAAATGTTGACAATAAATCATCTTTTTACAAAGCGTTTATGTAAAGAAAGCATTTGGCTTAATAATCCTATATGATTCTGTTAAAAGAAATTAAATTGTGTACACATTTTCAAAAAAAGATAGAAATAAATCTAGACATAAAATTATATCAAGAAAACATATAGATAGTTATAGAAAGCCTCGAAAATGTTATGACAGGTAAGCCCAAATTCCTAGGTATCAAACCTTAGAAAATGTGTCAAGGTCGTCAGACACACCTGGCGAGACCTTAATCCTCTATGATGGGGAATAATTACCCCTACTGAGCGAGAAGCTCTGGAAGGTTTTCATCTTCGATCAACACCAAACGAAAGCCAATAAAATACTGGTCGGTTTTACGTTGAAAAGACGTCTTTTAGAGACGTTGGGAAAACGTCTTTTTCTGGTTGAATTTGATATAAGGAAAGACGTCTTTTTCAGACGTCTTTTCAACGTCATTAAGTGACATTGTTCAGACGTCTTTTCAACGTCATTAAGTGACGTCTTTTCAACGTCACTTAATGACGTGGAAAAAACGTCGGGAAAAGATGTCTTTCCTTATATCAAATTCAACCAGAAAAAGACGTCTTCCTGACGTCTCTAAAAGACGTCATTTCAACGTAAAAACGACCACTTTTGCCAGCTGGGTAGAAGGGCAATTAAAAGCCAGATCAAAAGTTCTTACGAACAATACCTAGAAGGACTTCTGGGAGTAAATGGAGAAAACTCAACTTGTGACAGTAAAAAGCTGTTTTCTTTCCTGAAAAGTTCCAAACAGGACCAACTAGGTACTCCTCCTCTTAAACATAATAACAGACTCATCACGGAAACATCTGAAAAAGCAGACGTCCATAATCTACAATTTAAGTCTGTTTTTACCACCAAACAACCATTAACTTTATCTCGTCTTTGTAAAATGCAGCTCCATGATATGGCTGACTGTGGTAAGATACCTCTCACAACATTACCACATGTTTTTCAGAAATCCTCTCCTGTTATGGCAGAGCTAGATATATCTGTGGCTGGCATTACCAAACTTTTGAAAAATCTCAAGCCTGGAAAGGCTGCTGGCCCTGATAAAATAAAACCCATCATCTTAAAGGAACTATGCATGGAAATTGCACCTATTCTCCAAATCATATTTGATCGGTCAATAAAAACGGGAGTATTGCCAAGTGAATGGCTTCATGCACAGGTTAGCCCTATATTTAAAAAGGGCGACAAGTCATCTGCGGCAAATTATCGCCCGATCTCCCTAACCTGCATACTTTGCAAGGTCCTTGAACACATAATTGCCTCTAACTTAGTGAAACATCTTGACAAGCATGGCCTGTTGTATGACTTGCAACACGGTTTCAGGGAGAAAAGGTCATGCGAGTCACAATTTGCCATGCTATACGAGGACCTTGCAAGGTGTGCTGGGATGGGAAAACAAACTGATCTCATACTGCTGGATTTTTCAAAGGCCTTTGATAAGGTTAACCATTCAAAGCTACTCTGGAAACTCCATCAGTATGGGATCAGAGGGAACACCCTATCCTGGATTCGTGCTTTTCTGGACAACAGGACCCAAACCGTTGTTATTGAAGGCGAGGAATCAGGGTCGGTCCCGGTGACCTCTGGAGTACCCCAGGGGTCAGTCCTGGGGCCTATCCTGTTCCTCGTCTACATAAATGACCTCCCAGAGGAACTTTCCTCAAAATGCCGTCTTTTTGCAGACGATACGGCCGTCTACATGACGGTTGGTGGTCTGGAAGACAATTCCAAACTCCAATCAGACTTGGACAAACTGTCAGTGTGGGAGGACAGGTGGGACATGGAGTTTAGCCCCTCCAAGTGCCAGGTGGTGCATGTAACAGCCGCCAGGAAAGCAGTCAATACAGTGTACTCCTTACATGGTCAGATCCTGGAGGCGGTTGCATGTGCCAGGTACTTGGGGGTGGATATCTCCAGTGGCCTATCCTGGAACTCCCACATCGACAGGATCACAGCGAATGCAAACCGCACACTTGGCTACCTACGCCGTAACATTAAAACAAAAAACCGTAAGGTGAGGGAGACTGCCTACAACACGCTAGTGCGACCCCAACTAGAATATTCTGCAGCTATTTGGGATCCCCATACAAAAGACAAAATAAACCAAATAGAGAAAGTCCAAAGGCGAGCTGCTCGATGGACTCTCAATAACTATGACAGAAAATCTAGTGTAAGTTCTATGATAGACCAGCTAGGCTGGAGATCTCTCGAACAAAGACGGTCAGACGCCCGTCTTTGTCTCTTCTTCAAAATTGTGCACAACCTTGTTGCTGTACCACTACCAGACTACATACGACAGACAAATAGACTCTCTAGACACAATCATTCAATGACGTTCCGCCAGATTCACACAAACAAAAATTTCTATAAATATTCATTCTTTCCTTTGGCTATAGTGCAATGGAATGCACTCCCTGAAGATGTTGCCAGTTTACAAGACTTTGATTCTTTCAAGTCTGCAATATGTAAACTGCAGCATGCAAAACCATAATCTGCTCGTTGTGTTTTTAACCTGCTTTTAAAATTTCGTCTTTTACTCTTTTAACCTATCATCTTTTATCTCCTTCACCTATTTACCTATCTTTACTCTTTTTCCTACTTACTAACATTTGCTCGACAGCGCTAACCTGTCTAAAATGCCCGCGAGGGCGTATGACAGTATGACGAGATAGATAGATAGATTATAAGAAAACTATTACATACCTATATGTATTGGATATTATATAGTATATCCTCTATGTTCATGTACATGTATTACATTTTCTATATTTCTATGTTCATGTAAAATGCAGTCTTTGCCATATTTCTTTTTCATTGTAAATGGCCAAAGACATTATTATATGTCGATTTGCCTTTTGAATAAATGAAATGAAATGAAATTATCAACGGTCATACAATTAATTTTTGCGTGATTACTTGTAAAAACAAATCTGATTTCTTGTGTTATCAGATATCTTCTTAGACAATTTACACAAAAACATGGTCATAAGATCATTAAAAATACATGCCCCTGATCTTTATTTTCATCCATTTTGTTGTCTGCAGGATCTTTTAAATATTGTCATCAGCCCAAATTTTTACAGTTTGGGAAATGGTTACAGGTGAATGAAATTAGTAATATGAATATGGAACAATTTTATCCAGTTAACCATGACTTAATTTCAGACGAACAATTGTATTTCATTGATGTTGTTATAAAATCTCGTAACGATTCATGCCATAGTTACGAGATTTTATAACAACACCAACGATTTATCAATAAATAATGGTAAACCAAGTCTATTTCTAGCACAAAATTCATGGCTATTGATTTATATAAACCTAATCATGTGTTTGGCCTAGTTACAATGACCTGTACCATGTGATAGTGTAACATGACTCTTCAACTACAGATAACACTTTCCCAAAAACAAGACCATATTTTGACGTAGACCTGTTACAGAAAAGGCTGCCGCAAACATCTAAGTAAAAGAAGAAAATGTTTATAAACAAGCATTATCTCGTATTGATTCAGTCGGCACAATCCCTTCAAGTTCAGCCAATCAAAAACATGGTCATTCATAAAAAGCGCACCTGCACTCATTAACATTTGTAGGAGGTGAAAGCTTCGGTCTTTTTTGTTAAAGCATTACCAACTTTCAGCATTTATATCTCGATGACTATGTCTGATTATTACAAATGCGTTGGTTGTAAGACAGTTTAAATAACATTCTTTAAAGAAAGAGTTTCGTTTTTTTAATCTTAACGATGGATTTTTGAAATATTCTGCTTCAAAAATGGTATCCTGTAACGATAAAGATCGAGGAAGTATCCTCGATGAAAAAAATGAAAGTGAGGCCATGACGTCATGCCGACTGATCTAATTGCCTCAATATTTTCTGTGCTATATTGTTCACAAATTGTATAATTATCAACATCCTTATTTGTAATTTGCAGAAAAATTGGGACAGTCCAAGTTTTTGCAGTTGGGAAAGGGAATACAAAGATAAGTTTACTGAACTTGAATTTTGGTCATGTGACATTGATGATGACATTATATTCTCTTTCAAGTACAAGTGATACCCTTTCTTAGATGAGAAAATAATGACGGGCCCTCAGAATCTCATCCAAAAGACTGGAATAGAGGGGTTCAAACTAGCTGTACCACTGCATTTAAATGAGCATAAAAGAAATGTACAAGGAAAGAATATCAGCTAAGTCAGTGTATCCTTCTTTTGTCTTTAGGCTATATCATACAAGTCTCAACCCATTACCAAACAACAAAATTTTAGCCTAGTCCAAACTCATAGGTGTTGCAGACGACAATTTCCATTGAACAAAGTTTAACATCTTTTGGTCTTTCTTGGTAGAATACATTGTAGGAAATGAAGAAATTGCTTGTCACAAGCAATTTCCTCATTTTCCACAATGTTTTCCAAAGCCTTTATTTTGTGGGGCATCCAAAAACGTCAATGTGTTAGAAAGGGTTAAAAGCCAGAAATTGATAAAGAAGGGATTCTGTGTTTCTGAAGAAGACAAATAAATCTTTCAATAACTCTTTACCAGATAATACAAACTTAAACTGAGTCAAGTTTAACCCTTTATCCTATAAGTCATTGTTTAATCCTTTCCCAAACGGCAAAATTTTAGGGTGTTCCAATTTGAAAGCTGCTGCAGACAACAAAGTGGATGTTGATAAAGATCAGTTATTAGTATAATATAGCCCAGAAAATATGGAGGCGAAAGGAGAAACTGCTGGTTATCAGCAGTTTCTTCTTTTGTCTCAATGTTTTCCCAAGCCATTTCTATTAGGGACGTCAAAACAAGGTCTTGTTTTGGAAAGGGTTAAAATTCCATTATTCAGTAATTTAGGCATCAGTATAATGTGTGTGAAGCATAAGCATTGACAGTTGTGTGATGCACCACAACTTCTTGGGCTAAACAGAAAGATATCATACCAAGTTTTCCATATTACATCTGGTTGCAATATCATGTAAACTATAGCCTCAAATGCAATAATCCTTATCGGAATCCTTAAGAAAATTTGCATGAATTCCTTTCATAAGTTCAGCTAAAATATCCAAGGATAACTGGAATTCCTTTCAGTTTATTCACAGATACTACAGCATATCTATAGGAGTAAAGTTTTTGGTATTCTGGGATAAAATTATTTTTCCCAGTTTTTGAGAAAACAGCACAATTTTCCCAGTTTGGCTGGTTTGGGACCCGTTTCCAAAACTATGAGAAAAAAAACTGAAGTTTATCTTACATTTTAGCCACAATAATTCAGTAGAAAGGAGGCAGTGTAGGCTAAGTTCAGACTGCATGTCTTGGTTAATTCTGTCTGCTAAAGCATGGGTAACAGCAGGAATATGACACAAACAGCATGAGAAGGGTTATCGGTATTGCTTTGTACAGATTAAAATTCCAAAAAAGTATTAGGATACATTGTTGCAATAAATTACTTTTCATAAATAGAAACCAGGCCTTTTCTTCCAAAAATTGGGAAGGGGCCCTGGTCAGTCATTTGGGGAAATTTTAGCGCAATTTTGGTCAAATTGGGAAAGAAATAATAAATGGAAATAAATATAGAAATGAGAATATATTTTCTTAAACAGCACTTTACAAACAGAATAACTGAATTATAGAAGACACACTGCTTCTTTGTGACTTGAATTGTCAGTTGATAAATGAACATTATCTATTTTCCAAATTTTAGGAATTTTGGTTTTGAAAATTGGGAAATTCTTACTCTGAAATTGGGAAAAAAGGAGCCCTTTTCCAATTGGGAAGCCACCGAATTTTGGCCCCTATTATAGAAGGAAGAAAAGCCCTGGAAACAGCTTAACTGTCACATATTGGTTACTAGAAATGAAAAGGGAAGGCAAGTGGTACAGATTTGGACTTGAAATAAATAAATTGATGCCTATTTTGCAGGGCAATGATTGACTTATGATTGACCTGACAATCTATATTATATTTCTTGAGTATAAGTTTTAGCTGTTTGAGTTTCCGCTCTGTTCCTTGGATAAGACATTGCAGGTCTGAGGAATAATATATGCAGGGCCGAGGATAATATGGTTCAATGGTCAGATGAAATGTTTTGAGAGTCATTGTTATCATTAGGTCAATATCACCAACGGCAATAAAATGAAACTGACGAAATTGTTAATGGTACCTGTTTCATAGGGTGGATTTTTTCTGGAGGGGGTGGATTTTTTCTGGAAGGGGTGGATTAGTGTAAAAACATTCAGAATTTGACTATTTAAAATACAAACTTTTTTGTTGTGGGTACTCATTCGAATCATCTCTAAGATACAAAGTTACCCAAAGAATAGCTTTCGTGACAAAAGAAATATACAGTCGTTTAACCAGTTCCGAACCAGGACCAGTTCCGGTCCACTTCGTAAGTCATCCTTAAATTTCTTCGATGAAGAAGTAAATATTGACCATTTTCTTTTTTTTATCACGAGGATCTATCAATTTTGTCTCGGAAAAAATGTTTTTCGATGAGTAAGATCAGTCCAGTACTTCCGACGCTTGAAATTTTCAACATGCATCTCACAGACGAAGCCTTTTCGAGCGGCTGCCAGAATGCGTAGCGGCAGATCATATTCAATTTATCCCTGGAATAGGTAAGAAAAGCAAGTCAATATGATATCAAATTGTGAAGAAATATGTAAGCCAGTGGAAAATAATGATATTTTTTACAGCAAGTGCATTGTAAGAAAGAAAATGTGTATCTAAGCGAGGGCTGTGCTTGACCTAGTTCCGGTCCACAGATTTTACATTTAGGGGGATGTCTCAAAATTAACAGGAGTATAGAAAACTCGAATTTACGTGAAAAGTTTGGGGGAATTGTGATTGCTGATACAGATAAGTGTGATTAAAATTGAAATTCAACGAATATGGTGAGGTTTCAGTCTTTTCTTGTTTAAAAGCATATACATTCATTATAAATTTTCGAGGGTGTTTTTTTTTTTCTTAAGAAGTGCAAATGTCTTGTCTAGAACTTAAGTAATCATGCATAGCTTATTTTGGTAAAACAAAAACGAGGGATATTTGTGCAGGAAAAATAAAAAAAAAGCAATAGATCTAGATAAAAATGCTTGTTAAAGTGGTGCATCCAGGTATTTCGGGGTGTCAAACGAACCCTCCATGAAACCTTGTTAAAATTGACATATAGGCTATAGATATAAAGCATAACCCACCCATTCCACGCCGACCATTTGTTGAAAGCTGAATAAACCTGGAAGAAATTCTGCAATCCTCCTTTATGCTAATCAAATCATTCTAAACCACCACTCTCACCCCACACTCCCTACCCAAACCTAACCCCATCCATTCTTAGACTTTGTATTTCTTTATTAAAAATCCACTTACAAAAGTTGTAGGCCTATAGATGTGGACCAAAGACAAAAAATGGTTAAAATCCATATAAAATTAGTCATTCTCAGACTTTGTAAAATGCCTTTTTACTGGAAGTCGATAAAGGAGCTCATCAACAAAGACAATGAATATCATTCAATCAGTTTTACAATTATTTACAAGTTTGGGTCCAGGATACCTTTCTGGTGGGGATTCAAATGTCTTAAAGGAGAGTCTGGTAGGAATCCCATGGATCCACTACACTGTCCTCTTTTATATCAAAAGGATGTATAAAAGGGACAGGGTTTTAAAAGAAATAGGTGAGTCTCATGAATAATTCATTATCCATGTGTTGGGGCTTCTTTTCTAACACAATTTTCTCAGACAATCAATTTAAGAGCTTTCTCAATACTTTGGTAATTAGCAATGTATACATGTATATGCATTGGGTTTTGATAAAGTTCAATTTAGACTTTTCTTTTTATTTTCAGGTATGGAGAGCCAAGAATTTTTATCTACTGACAATGAAACCACTGCAACTTCATGCTAAACTGTTTATAAAACACATGATCATTATATATGGATCCAGTATTTTAATTGATACAAGTCACTTCAACTTCAGACAAGATATGATAAGTGATAATATGCGTCATTTAGTACAAAACTTTTGGAAAGCATTACAGTGAAAATGGGAAGTGAAAAGGACATCTTCCAAGCACAAAAATAATATCCGGTTGGAAAATTATCAAAATACTGGAATATTGTTGGCTATTTCTTTTATTTCCTATCTTTACATGTATATCAAGCACCCTTCAGCACAATTTTGTACTTTCCTCTGTCTGTATGTAAATATACATATGCCATGTCTAAGATCAAGAAGAAAGTAATTCCCAAATGTAAAAAAACATGTCCTTTTTCCCCAATCCGGCTTGTTTCCATTGTGTTCTCAAAAGTATGCAAAAGTAATTGAAGTACTTATAAATTTTGTTATGATTAGCATTTTATTCTATCTGTCAACATTTTCCAATGTAATACAATTGTATCCTAATTCATGAAATCAAAATTCGTAATTGTTTTGGAAAGGGCCAATCATCCACCCAATTGTCACATGTGGACTTTCGTTCTCACTTGCCACAGTAACACCCATGTAATAACATGTCAGACATGTGCAAATATACAGAGAAAGCTACACAGCATAATTATATTAAAATGTCAATGCATTGATTCTAATCACAACAATGATGCTTTCGACAACTCCACTGAATATGAAATTGGGAAGTCTTGTTGAAAAAGAAGAAAATGCTGATTATGATAACTAACATGTTTTCCCTTTTCTGTAAAAAAAAAAGCAACAGGCCTAATTTTGTTGTTTGCATCTCATTTCAATGTGGATCATTCTAAAATTTTGTCATTTTGAGAAAGGGTTAACATTATGTTCTAGATCTATCAAGAGATAACAATTACTCAAAACACATTTTGCAGAAAATATGCATGTTTTAACCCTTTCCCAAAACAAGACCTTGCTTTCAAGTCCAGGTACCAAAAATGATTGGGAAAATATTTAGGCAGAGGAAGAAAATGATGATATTTGCCATTTGCCTAAAATATTTTGTTCATGACGTCCTCATTTGTCAACACTATTTCATTATCTGCAGCAGCTTCAAATTTGAAACGATTCTTTGTTTGCAGTTTGAGAATGGGTGAAAATATGACTTTTCTTAGCTGTCCAGCAGGTAGCCAGCTACAAGCATAAACTCATTAATTGGTATGTTTCTGAAGAAAGGAAAAAGAATTGGCAAAAATATATCACTATTACATGTGTGTCAACAATAAATGTTTACCTTAATTGGCAAAAAAGGAAGAAATGCACCTAGACTAGGAGATCTTGGACGATCAAAACTCTCGAATCACTCAAACTCTGGAATCACGTGGTATTTGAGTTGTCCTTTTTGATAGCACACAAACATTTCCCCAAAAGTGCTTTTCGTTTCACCAATGCTGTCGAATTTAAGCAAATCCCTGATTGTCATTGTACGAATAGAATACTTAGGAAGCACTCTAAGGACAGAGAGGGTAGTATTTGACATGTTAAAAATGTTTTGAGACGTCCCCTCGACTCTCCAATCGTGTCGATCGATAGGTGGCGCCGTACGTTCGGAATAGGTAAACAGATCACGGAACTAGTCCAATCGTATCGCACAGTTACGGGCGATGTTTACATATCAAAACTTACCATAAAATACAAGACTAAGGTTTGTTTTGGAGAAAAATGATTTATCTTTCGAACGATATCGATTATTCGGAGAAAGAATGGGTTATAAGGTCATACGAAGGTCCCGATGAGAAAGTGGACCGGAACTGGTTAACTGACTGTATCTTGTACTTTTCAATTTTTCTTGCAAGAACTTGAAGAAGAAGCTGCACAGTTGGTAGAACAAATATCAAGTATTTTCGAAATGTATCGACAATAAACAGAATACCAAAGAAACCATTGATGATTATTCTGCAACACACGTAAATTTCAGTGAATGACATTACCTTGCGTTCAAGCAAACCTCAAGAGTATCCGCCTCTGTACTTGTCTTATCTAAAGCGGAAGTAAATAAATCTTTCATGCAAAATCGCAATATTTTGGTCAATAGACTGGAATTTCTAAAAGATAGACTGGAAACATTTTATTACTAGTTTTGATGGTATGGGGACCTGAAACCATTTAACCCTATCCCAAACAATGATGCCTTTTGACTCCCTTACTATGAATATTTATCAAAAAATGAGACAAAAGAAGAAAATGCTGATAACTAACCTTTTCTCCTTTTGGCTAAAGATTTTATTTCCTTTAACCTTTCCCAAACAAGACCTGGTTATGATGCCCCTACTAGAAATTGTTTAGGGGAAACATTGAGGCAAAAGAAAAAATGGTGATAATCAGAATCTTCTCCTTTTGCCTCAAAATTTTCTGTGCTATGATGTATGCAAATCCCATCTTTATCAAAACCTATTTTGTCATTCGCAGAAGTTTAACTCTTTCGCTGCCAAATTTCCTGGAATTGTGCTATTTCCAGTGCCATTTTTTTTAAACTTCATAACAGGGCTTATCAGTTTATAATATAGTAAAATTATTATTTGATGAATTTTAACCTGAAACCTTCAGGAATGATTGTACATAAACTATTTTGTTGAATAGCATACTTTTTATCAGGCAGTTTGATCAGATGACCCTGACCTTGACCTTGAATGACCTAATTAAGGTATTGTTTTGAAGTCGCCAAAAGGCGACATTGGCAGTCTTGTAATAGGTCGCCAAAAGGCGACATTGGCAGCGAAAGAGTTAAACACTTGAACAGTCCCAAATTTGCTGTTTAGAAAGGGTTAACAAACATATTTTGTTCTTTTGACATCAATTATTTTGTCTTGTACACCTCTAGGCTCTAAATTGTCTAAAGGTAACAAATATTAACTTATGTTTCAAGAATTTGTGCACCTAACCAGTGGCGGATCCAGAAGTTAAAACAAACTCCCCTCTGTAGCCTGAGTATTTCATTTTCATGCAGAAATTCAGTCAAAATTGTGTTATAAATACTAGGAAAACGGACCCCCTTATTTTTATATTAGAACCACCTTACATATATCCTGTGTGCGCCACTGCAAACCATGTGTTCATTTTCCTTATCAGTTCACAGGAAACAGACAACCAAGCCATAGTTGCTTTCTAGACTCAGGGTTCAAGTCTGATAATTTTTCCCTCTGTAAGTTTCTTTGGTCCAAATGTCAATACAGTCTCAAAAACAGGTGCCACAATATGTAATGGGAATCACTTTTTAAAGGCTTATCTTATCAACAGTTTCCCAAACAGAAACATTTTACAGTAGGTCAATTTGAAAGCTGAACAGAACATGCAGACCACAAAATGTATTATGTTTATTAAAATTGAATTTGTGTTATAAATGATATTGAAAATATTGAGGCAAATAGAGAAAATGCTGATTATCAGCATTTTCTTCATATGCTTCAATATTTTCCAAATTCTTTTCTATTAGGGGAAATCCTTTTCTATTAGGGATGTCAAAACCAGGTCTTGTTTGTGAAAGGGTTAACAAAGTTGTATATTGACAACTGGACCAAGGCCACTTTCTTCTTCAAAATGATTGAATAGGAAACATGCTTCCAGTGATCTGACTGGGTTTCACTGGAGTTTATTGTGTGGGAAAGGGTTAACTCAAAAAACTTTCTGACCTGTCAAAGTTGAAGCCAACAAAATAAATTGATCTTCACCCGATGGAAAGAATTGAGGAAAAAGGAGAAAATGCTGAAACTCAGCATTTTCTTCTTTTTCTTCAATGCCTCCAAAAGCTTTTAATGTTAGACTGTAAGACATCAAAACCAGGTGTTGCTTTGGAAAGAGTTAAGAGACGCAATCCCAGTTAAAGTGGACAATTGACCAAATTTTTTTCGAAATTTTTCATTTTACCATTCACTCATTCTGGACAAATTTTCTTCATGGATCACATCTTCTGCGCAAATTTCTCTTGTTTTGTCAACTGGGCGTGCTTAGTTTTGGATAAACTGTTAAATGATCAAATGTGTGCTTAAAAAGCTACGTATTTTAAATAGACCCCTCTGTGAAATGTGTATCAAATTTCACATTAAGTAGTGCCTAAAGAATTATAAATCCGATACATTTTGATGAGTATTTGTTTGTTAAATGTGAATCAATTGACAATATGGGTGAAAATGGCAAATTGTACCTATGCGAATGCAAATACAAAACGGCCACCCTTGTACAATTCCTTTATTTTAGAACGTTGATTACTTCCAACTCTTCTAAAATACACCAAACAACCTTAAATTTTCTCTCGTACTGTTAAACAAAAGCAACGAGTTATTCCCTTAATCGATATACGGAAACGGAAAGTCAATGACTTATTACAAATCAACAATTATTTAAAACTGGTCTGTCCCGAACGTAACTAGAGTTTGTCCCGTACGTAATATGCTTTCTTTTCTTTAACATCACAGCCTCTGTGTTATTACCTTTTCAATCAAATCATAATATTATCAGGCAATATCCATTTGCCAGACACTTTGTCAAAAAAATTATAATGAAATGAATAAATGAAAATAAATACAACTCTATAAGCCATCTGGGTGTGTTGTTTTACAAATTAAAACTTCATTGCCAAATTAATTTCAATTTATAAAAGTTGAGATGTTTGTTTTGTTTTGACACATGAGGTATGTGTAATAACTTCTTAATTAAGTGAAATGTTATCCAAAATTTGCTAAACATCCTTAACTCTGATGGATCCAATATACGAAAACGTACGGGACACTTTTTATAAAGGTAAGAAACGCTGAAATAATCTATTTTAATGCATCAATCTAGTGTAATCTATATGGGTATGAACATATTCTAATATATATCAACAACAAGAGGGCCAGAATGGCCCTATATCGCTCACCTGAAAGAAGTTTGTGACACGCACACTTTTTTTTACAAACAAAAATTTGTGAACAAATTTTGAAAAGGGTCACTCAAGGAACATTGTTGCCAAGTTTGGTTCAAATTGGCCCAATGCCTCATTTTTAAAGAGTTTTCGTATGATTTCTCTATGTCTGATAACACTGTCCTTCCACACCCACATTTTTAGACGACAAAGAAAATTTGTGTACGAATTTTTAAAAGTCACTCAAGGAAAATTCTTGCTAAGTTTCTTTCAAATTGGCCCAATGTGTTTTTTAAAGAATTTTCTTAGGGTGTCTCTAACTTTGATAAGCCACGCCCTGCCACGCCCGCTTTATCTGACGAATCAAAATCCGCAAACAAATTTTAAAAAGAGTCACCCATAGAATAATTCTGTTAAGTTAAGTTCAAATTGGGCCAACGGTTGATTTTTGAAGAATTTTCTTAGGATTTCTCTAAGTCAGAGAAGCCATGTCTTGCCACACCCACTTTTTCTGACGAATCAAAAATTTGCAAACAAGTCTTGAAAAGAGTCACCCAGGGAACATTACTGCCAAGTTTGGATCAAATTGGGCCAACGGTTGATTTTTAAAGAATTTTCTTAGCATTTCTCTAAGTCCGATAAGCCATGCCTTGCCACGCCCACTTTTTTTGACGAATCAAAAATTTGCAAAAAAGTTTTGAAAAGGGTCACCCAAGGAACATTTCTGCCAAGTTAGGTTCAAATTGGCCCAATGGTTGATTTTTAAAGAATTTTCTTAGGATTTCTCTAAGTCCCATAAGCCACGCCCTGCCACGCCCACATTTTTTGACGAATAAAAAATTCGCAAAAATTTTTTGAAAAGAGTCACCAAAGGAACATTCCTGCCAAGTTTGGTTCAAATTGGGCCAATGGTTGATTTTTAAGGAATTTTATTAGAATTTCTTCAAGTCCAATAAGTCACGCCCTCCCACGCCCACTTTTCCTGACAAATAAAAAATTCACAAACAAATTTTGAAGAGTGTCACCCAAGGAACATTTCTGCCAAGTTTGGTTCAAATTGGGCCAACGGTTGATTTTTAAAGAATTTTCTTAGGATTTCTCAAAGTCCGATAAGCCACGCCCACTTTTCCTGACAAATCAAAAATTCACCACCAAATTTTGAAGAGTGTCACCCAAGGAACATTTCTGCCAAGTTTGGTTCAAATTGGGCCAACGGTTGATTTTTAAAGAATTTTCTTAGGATTTCTCTAAGTCCGATAAGCCACGCCCTGCCACGCCCACATTTTTTGACGAATAAAAAATCTGTGAACAAGTTTTGAAAAGGGTCACCCAAGGAACATTCCTGCCAAGTTTGGTCAAAATTGACCAAATGGTTTAGGAGGAGAAGATGTTTAAAGAAATGTGAACGGACAGACGGACGGACGGACGGACGGACGACGGACGGTGAGTGACCACAATAGCTCCCCATGAGCACTTCGTGCTCAGGTGAGCTAAAAACCGGCATATTTTGTGGAACTTTCCTCAAAATTGTAAAAATAGTATCAATTAAGCGTAATTATAATACCATAACGTACGAGACTAGTACGAGTACGTGTACAGTCTATTATGTGCATTAAAAAAAAGTCTATTTTGCTTAAACTGGAGTCCTTAAGGAACCCAAAAGACATAAATAAAGCACAGGAAACGTTCCATTTCAGCAATTTAAAAACTGAAAACTAAAAATTGCCTCGAACGTTATGGACTCGTACGTCACTTTTTAATGTGTACCCAACTTTATTTGGTCTGTTGTATCAATGCTATTATAGAAATCGGCATAATTCTTTTTATCATATTTGAAGACACTTCGAATAGTGATGTTACTTGAAGAATTATACTATTTATAGTTACACATTTTTAACTACAGTTACGCGGTACTTTAGTTCTTGCCTCGTACGTTACGGGGTTAAAATTATGGTAAATTGTTTAAGAATGATGTTGATTTCTTAAAAATATTGACAAAGGTATATCAAAATACGACTTCATTTTGATAATATATATTTATACTAAAGGAGATTACGCTAAATTAATGCATTAAATGTAGATTTATGTCACTGTTTCTAAGCTTTAAAGAAAGTGTCCCGTACGTTTTTGAATTTTGGAGACAACGACTCGAGGCTGTTCTACGAACTTTGGATTACATTTTTTTATATAAATCTTGGTATCGTAATGGAGCTCTATGTTTTCTGTACAAGATAAGGACAGTTCTGTTGAGATGATTTATTGTTGAAATTGACATTTTTGGTTTGAAAGTTAGAATTTATACCCGGAGACATCGGTTTTTCGTACCCCCTAGTTTGATTGTCGCATGATTTTCATAAGAAATGGAGTTCTCACGAACGTAAATTATAGGTAATTTTTTTAGTTATAGGTGTTGGATGAAAATAAATGTGGTGGGCATTTATATAATGTTGACTATTTGCAGCTAGAACATATTAAAGGCCGGAGACATCAATTGTCCCCTTTAACTGGGATTGTGTCAAAAGATACCTGATGCAAAATGGACATTGCACGATAGTAATAATATACATACATGGAAAATGGAAATAAAAGAGCAAAATGATCTTGTTTATTCTTATTTTATAGAAAAGACATTCAAAACATTACAAGCTTTAAAACATGAATAAGTTATAACAAGAGCTTCACATAGCAGCATGTATGCAATAGTGAAACATTTAACCCTTTCCCAAATGGCAAAATTTTAGGGTGGTCCAAATTCAAAGATGTAGCAGACAACAATTTCAAGTAAATGGAATTGAAAATTTTCTTGTCTTTTGGGGTAGAAAATATTGTGGGAAATGAAGAAATTGCTTGTCACAAGCAATTTCTTCATTTCCAACAATGTTTTCCAAAGCTTTTTTCTTGAGGGGCGTCAAAAAGTGTCAATAGATGGGAACAGGTTAAAGATGCATATCAGTATTTAAGTTCTGGACAAAAATTGAAGAAAAGAAAGAAAATACCAATTTCCAGGATTTTCTCCCTTTCCATCAATATTTCACTGCCTTTCAAACAGAAATTTCATTCTGAGTATTGGATAAATGTCATAGTCTGCAAAATCTTTGAATTAGAATAGGCCCAATGTTTTTTGTTTGGGAAAGGGTTCAAGGGTAAAACAAAAATTTTTCAGGAGTGTGACCCAGCCAACATTTCGATGCTTTTAAACAAAAACGTCAAAACATCAGCTTGTTTTAAGCTGCAGTTACGCGCGTTTAGTACCTTTCAGCAAGTTGGAGCCTACCAAGAATTCCAATGAGGAAAAGGTTCAAGGTCTAACGCAGATTATTCAGGAGCAAGATCCAACCAGCATTTCGCCGCTTTTCAATAAAAACCTGGTAACTACAGCTTAAAACAAGCTGCAGTTACCAGGTTTTGTTGAAAATCAGCGTTTAGTACCTTTTGAAAAGTTGGAGCCTACCAATAATTCCAATGAAACAGGGACAAGAATATGGTGGACAAACGACCGGGGCAGTAACATAATAATTATGACCCTATGGGCATATAATAACAAAACAAACTAAATGCACTAAGAAACCCAAACCATAGTAAGGCATGGAGTTTAAAATTTTGATTAGGCCATAATAATTTCCTTAGCATCTAATTATCATTGCCATGCAAAAATATCTGAAACTGTCTTAACTTTCCCACACAAGAGTTTGAGTTTATTGGGGTTTTACGCCGTTTTCAACTACCAGGGTCATATCGCGTTGGCTGGAGCACCTACCCATGGATTCCTGTTGTTTCTCAAACCAGTACTACCACAACACCCTTACCGAGCCTCCAGCTGCTCGCCCACTTAGATTAACGATTTCAAACCCATTGGTGGGTGACAATTTTGTCAGAAAGGGTATTAGCCGCGGCCGGGTATCGAACCCGGGGCCTCTCGAATGAGGGTCTGATGCGCTACCAACTGCGCTAAGGCCGCGGCTTCCCACACAAGACCTGTAAAGTATAAAATAGAGACAGCTTATGAAAACATTGAGGCAAACAGAAGCAAATACTAATTACCAACATTTTCTTCATCAGGACTTTCTCCTTTTGCCTGTTTTTTCATCCCTATATTGTTTTAAAACAAATACTATTTTCATTAACATTGATTCTGTTGTCTATATTATCTTTACAATTGGAGTTATGTCATATTGGAAAGGGTAAATCCATTACCAGACCACAAAAAAATTTGGACTTTCCAATTTGAAAGGTGTTGCAGACAACAATTTCAAGTTGGTGAATTTTTGAAAATCTTTCCATTTTAGGTTAGAACACATTGAGGACAATGAAGAAATTGCAAGCAATTTCTTCATTTTCTACAATTTTTTCCAAACCTTTTCGTGTGAGGGAGTCAAAAGGCGTCACTGTGCAGTAATGGTTAATCACATTGTAAACAGTATGAATCAAAAGAATTGATAGGTATTTAAGAAATAAATACTAGCCTAAGTCATTTTCATTTACGACTGGTATATTTATACCTTGCAAACTATGGAATGTATTGTCAAAATATTGCACATTCACTATCAAAACAAGAATACATGTACTGTTTTCACGAAATTATTACATGTAGTCAAAATAGATTCCAGAGTACTGTATGAGATAATAATACACAGTAGCTCTGCCATTATAACAACAGTAGAAACAAGAGTTGTCCACGGACAACGTAGCTCGCCTATACGGGAGCTTGTCACAAAAACAGCAATTTTTGAAAAGTAGGTCAAACTCCAAAGTCACAAGGTCAAGGGTCATGGTCACAAATGAAAGGTCTTGTCGAGATGTATCTAGGTATGAAATATCAAGGCTGTATCTCTAATAGTGCCCAAGATATAGGCCAGGTTAAAGTTTTTCAAAAGTAGGTCAAACTCCAAAGTCACTAGGTCAAAGGTCATGGTCCAAAATGAAAGGTCTTGTCGAGATGTATCTATGTATGAAATATCAAGGCTGTATCTCTAATAGTGCCTGAGATATAGACCAGGTTAAAGTTTTTCAAGTGAAGATGCGACGGGACGCGACGCTGACGCCGACACTAGGGCTGTGACATTAGCTCCCCGGACATAAAGTCCCGGCTCGCTAATGAGAGAAAACACTGGATTTCAATTACATAATTCACCATAAGACAAGAGGACCATGATGGTCCTATATCGCTCACCTGAACCAAGATGATATGAGCCACAGTTATGTTTGAATCAATTAATATTTGTGACATTAAGACTGAAAACAAACTTATGGTCATCAACATTATGTCCCTGTTTCGTCTTTATAGGTCAATATATCTGGTTGTAAAGAGTGAAAAAAAAGTCAAAAATGAGAATTTTGTCCATTTCAAGGGCAGATAACTCAGCAACTGCTTGTCTAATTGTGCTGAAGTTCAAACTCATCCATGATCTTATGGTGATTAACCGTTATATCCAAGATCAAAGTTTTGTCTTGATTGGTCACCATTAATTTTGTGGTTGTTAGAGTAAAAACAAAGTCAAAAAAAGCAATTTTGTCAAATTCAAGGGCAGACAAACCAAAACAAAAACTCATCCGAAATCTTATATAAGGTCACCAACATTGTGTCCAATTTTTGTATAGATTGGTCAATATTTGTTGATCTATGCTAGAGTGTAAACAATGCCAAAAATAGCTTTTTTTTCATTCAAGGGCAGATAACTCCTGACTTTCTGGTCCGATCTGACCAAAATCGAACTCATTCAAGATCTTACGGTCACTAATATTGTGTTAATGTTTTGTCTTGATTGGTCTATAACTATAGATGCTATAGTGTAAACAAAGTCAAAAATGGTCAAAAACGACAATTTTGTCAAATTCAAGGGCAGATAACTCACGACTTTCTGGTCCGATCAAACAAAAAATCAAACTCATCCATGATCTTATGGTCACCAACATTATGTCCAACTTTTGTATTGATTGGTCAATATTTGTAGATGCTAGAGTGTAAACAATGTCAAAAGTAGCTATTTTTTACATTCAAGGGCAGATAACTCCTGACTTTCTAGTCCGATCTCACCCAAAATCAAACTCATCCAAGATCCTATGATCACTAACATTGTCTTAAAGTTTTGTCTTGATTGGTCAAAAATTGTAGAAGCTATAGTGTAAACAAAGTCGAAAACGGTCAAAAGCGACAAATTTGTCAAATTCAAGGGCAGATAACTCCTGACTTTCTAGTCCGATCTGACCCAAAATCAACTCATCCAAGATCTTATGGTCACTAATATTGTGTTAATGTTTTGTCTTGATTGGTCAATAACTGTAGATGCTATAGTGTAAACAAAGTCGAAAACGGTCAAAAGCGACAATTTTGTCAAATTCAAGGGCAGATAACTCCTGACTTTCTAGTCCGATCTGACAAAAAATCAAACTCATCCGAGATCTTATAGTAACCAACATTGTGTTTACTTTTTGTATTGATTGGTCAATATTTGTAGATGCTAGAGTGTAAACAATGTCAAAAGTAGCTATTTTTTACATTCAAGGTGAGCTAAAATATGCATGGTGGATGGACGTTTTGGCCACAAAAGTTTTGGCCAGGATGTTTTGGCTAGGATGTTTTTGCCAGTCTTATTGGAAAAACGGATGTTTTGGCCAAACTCAATTTATATAGACTTATCATAGATTATCATGCTAAAAAGATTCATTTTTGATTGATTTAGAGGGTAATTATAATCAATTAATTGAATCAGTTAAGTTAAATTTATTTAGCGAATAACCTACAATAACATAACAAGAGGACCATGATGGTCCTATATCGCTCACCTGAACCAAAATGATATTAGCAAAAATTTTGTTCAATTCAATTAATATTCATGACTTTAAGACTGAAAACGAACTTATGGTCAATAACATTGTGAAAATCACACTCATCCAAGATCTTATGGTGCCCAAACATTGTTTTCAAGTTTTGTCTTGATTGTTAAATAATTGTAGATTTTAGAGTGTAAACAATGTTGAAAACAGCCAAAAATGGCAATTTTGTCAAATTCAAGGGCACATAACTCTCGACTTTCTTATCAGATCAGACTAAAAATCAAACCCATCAAAGATCTTATAGTCCCCAACATTGTGTCTAAGTTCTGTCTTGATTGATTGATAATTGTAGATTCTAGATGGTAAAGAAGGTCGAAAACAGCCAAAAATGGCAATTTTGTCAAATTCAAGGGCCCATAACTCTCGACTTTCTTATTAGATCAGACTAAAAATCAAACTCACCCAAGATCTTATAGTCCCCAACATTATGTCCAAGTTTTGTCTTGATTAATTTGTAATTGTAGATTCTAGAGTGTGAACAAGGTCAAAAACAGCCAAAAATGGCAATTTTGTCAAATTCAATGGCACATAACTCTCAACTTTCTAATCAGATCAGACTTAAAATCAAACTGATCCAGGATCTAATGGTCCCCAACACTGTGTGCAAGTTTTGTTTTGATTGGTTAATAATTGTAGATTCTAGAGTGTAAACAAGGTCGAAACCCTCGAAAATGACAATTTTGTCAATTTCAAGAGCACATAACTCTTGTCTTTCTTATCAGATCAGACTGAAAATCTAACTCATCCGAGATCTTATGATCCCCAACACTGTGTCCAAGTTTTGTTTTGATTGATTGATAATTGTATATTCTAGAGTGTAAACAAGGTCGAAAACAGTCAAAAACGTCAATTTTATCAAATTCAAGGGCACGTAACTCTCGTCTTTCTGATCAGATCAGGCTGAAAATCAAATTCATCAAAGATCTTATGGTTCCCTACATTGTGTCCAAGTCTTGTCTTGATTGATAAATAATTGTAGATTCTAGAGTGTAAACAAGGTCGAAAACAGTCAAAAACGACAATTTTGTCAAATTCAAGGGCACATAACTCTTGACTTTCTGTTCAGACCAGATTGAAAATCAAACTCATCCAAGATCTTATGGTCCCTAACATTGTGTCCACGTTTTGTCTTGATTGATTTATAATTGTAGATTCTAGAGTGTAAACAAGCTCGAAAACAGCCAAAAATGGTAATTTTTGAGAATTCAAGGGCACATAACTCTGGTCTTTCTAGTCAGATCAGACTGAAAATTACACTCATCCGAGATCATATAGTCCCTAACATTATGTCCAAGTTTTGTCTTAATTGTTTAATAATTGTAGATGCTAGAGTGTAAACAAGTTTGAAAACAGTCAAAAATGACAATTTTGTCGAATTCAAGGGCACATAACTCTCGTCTTTCTATTCTGATCAGACTGAAAATCGAACTCATCCGAGATCTTATGGTCTCCAACATTATGTCCAAGTTTTGTCTTGATTGATCAATAATTGTAGATGCTAGAGTGTAAACAAAGTTAAAAACAGCATTTTTTGACATTCAAGGGCAGATAACTCCCCACATTCTGGTCCGATCAGGCCCATAATCGAACTCATCCGAGAACTTATGACCATACTTGTTTTGGCCAAGTTTGATCAAGATTGCCTAACTTTTGTGGATGCTAGAGTGTAAACACCCCAATTGTGGACAGACGGACAGACGGACAGACGGACAGACGGACAGACGGACAGACGGACGGACGACGGACAAAATGCGATCACAATAGCTCACCTTGAGCACTTTGTGCTCAGGTGAGCTAATAAAAATTGACTTTGGCCAAAACGTCCATTTTTCCAATAAGGCTGGCCAAAACGTCCGTGACCAAAACATCCTTGCCAAAACATCCGTGGCCAAAACATCCTACATTCAAAATACACTGAGGGATCGGTGAAATAATGTATATATTATCAATAGTCTTCCATTAATCCCAGAACATTTGTTCAATTCATAAATGTTGTATCAAACGTTAAGTCTAACACTAAAGTCCCTCTATTTACATGATGTATCATCAATTTGGCACCATTATTCAACATACTTTTATTCAAAGACATTTTCATATACAATAATTAACATGATATGATGAGAATCTTCTCTTTCTATGATGTTTAAGCCATTACCACATAGTGATGCTTTTTGATGCCCCATGAGAAAAAGGCAATGAAAAAGGCTATGAAAAACACTGTGGAAAATGAGGAAATTGCTTGTGACAAGCAATTTCTCCATTTCCCACAATGTTTTGTAAGCAAAAACACCTAAAACATTGCCATTCGGTAATGGGTTAAAATTAAAAAGGTGCTAGCTACAAAGAATTAAGAATTACATTCACATAATATTTTTCCTAAACAAGACCTGGTCAACATGTCTAAAAGAGCAAGCTTTGGAAAACATTGATAGAAAAGAAGGAAATGTTGATAAGCAGCTTCATATATTTACAAATTGGAGCAGTAGAAATGTTTGTTCTTTGGGTAAGATTAAACAGCTCTTTCAAACACGTTTATCCTCACGAACAAGCACTGACTCCTACTTGTTGTTGTTAAATTTTTTTTTAACACTTTCCTGCACATCAAAAATTTAGGCCAGTCTTCATTAAAAGTAATTGTATAATTATTTTTTTAATGAATGCGATTTGCTCATCAATGAGAGAGTTTTTTTTAATGTTCTTATTTCTGATCCAAAAATGCCATTCCATGCCTTTCTGACCAATCTTCAAATCCATGACTTGTTCCAGAAAGGAATGATATAATTGAGCAATGATCTGGAAAAAGGTCTGTAATAGCATTTGAGACAGCCATGTTTCATGATCAGCCTGTGCTTAAAAGCAGTCTGACTGGGATCCATGCTGCACTCTCACACTTGCTACAGGTCACGAAGAAGCTATTGGAGACCAACATGGTTCATGATCAGACTGTGCATAAAAGCAGTCTGACTGGGATCCATGCTGCACTCTCACACTTGCTACAGGTCACGAAGAAGCTATTGGAGACCAACATGGTTCATGATCAGACTGTGCATATGCACAGGCTGATCTTGAACCATGTTGGGCTCAAAAGCCTTAAAGGAAACATTTTTCCAGATCCTAGCTCATTTCCTTTTGGTAATGTTAAAACACTATGAAAGACTTAATAACAATGATAAGTTTAACCCTTTCCCACATATTGAAGCTTTTGGATGCCCCACAAAATAAAGGCTTTGGAAAACATTGTGGAAAATGAAGAAATTGCTTGTGACAAGCAATTTCTTCATTTCCCACATTATTTCTACCAAGAAAGACCAATAAATGTTAAATTTTGTTCAATGGAAATTGCCGTCTGCAACACCTCTGAGTTTGGACTAGGCCAAAATGTTGTTGTTTGGTAATGGGTTAATGCTTTTTCTTCTGTCGCTGTCAGGAATGTTGGACTCCATTTATTTCTGGATATTTGTACAGAGCTCTTTGCCAGGTCAGTCCGTCCCCTTCTGGGTCATGGGATGAAGGTAGCAGAACATGCCAGAAAAATGTCCTGAAAAAAGAAAATCAAATGTCCTGAAAAAAGAAAATTAAATGTCCTGTAAAAGAGAAAATTAATTCATTCCCACACAGGGACAAATTTTGACACCTCTGAGGAAAAGTGCTTGAGAAAACACTGTGGAAAATGAAGAAATTGCTGATGACAAGCAATTTCTTCATTTATCACAATTTTTTTCTAAGGCAAAATTAAAATATTTTTCAAATTTAATCAACTCAGAATTGTCATCTGCAACTCCTT
Organism: Fragum sueziense; assembly: GCA_963680895.1. NCBI lineage: Eukaryota > Metazoa > Mollusca > Bivalvia > Cardiida > Cardiidae > Fragum > Fragum sueziense. The sequence continues at coordinate 22,593,092 of OY804601.1, forward strand.
TCCAATTGGAACAGTCCAATTTTTTGCTATCTGGTAATAAATTAATTCTTTTCTTATCCTTCTTCTCCAATTTAGTGGAAAAGTCTAAATAGACAGATTTCTGTTGTTCTCTTGGGAAATGGTCATTTTCTACATGAACATAACATGTAACATTTATAGTGTATTTCATATATGGATGAACTTGAAATGTCTTGATAGTGAATAACTTGATTTATCTTTTAAGCAACACCTACAGTGACAAATATTGACATCGCTAAGAATCTCTGATCAGCTGTATTAAAATTTTGTTGGTTACAGTATTAAAATCAAACCATTATACCATACTTGATATATAATGAAAAATAAAGGCTACACATACCTGCCATTTGTTAAGCCTAAGAACTCTTGCCAGTTTTTCTTGAACCCGTAATTGTAAGGATTTTTATACACCTGAAACAAAAATCTTAATTTCAGTTTCTGTAATAAGTGCAGGAAAGCCTTCTGAGTAACAGGATGCAAGGGAAACCAGAGTTCCAATTTTATTATCTCAAATCCAAATTCCCTGTTTTAATATGGGTACTCATTTGAAATGTCTCATCAAGACAATTCAAATATTATGTAAGTAACACAACATGTGTATCAAGAAACAATGAATGATATTTTGCAGATTGACAAGCAATTACTCCGTCTTGGCTCTTAACCCTTTCTCAAATATTTGTTTGTAGCTGCCAAATTCTATCAACTTAAACTGATCAACAACTTCCTTGTTTGAGAAGGGATTAAAGCCTCAATATAAATACTTGCTATATTTACCAGTTTCTTTTTCCTATATCTGTTCTCCTGTTTTTTGTTGATATGTACTTCTATGCTAGTTTCCCCACTAGATACAAGTCTGGCGTGCCACAACATTAGCAGGCCCAGAGCTAATGTAACTCCTGAACACAATATAAACTCATATAGCACCGCTATGTGGTAGTAATGTTCTAAATAATTCTCATGTCGCTCTGAAATGGGTGCGGACAACATAGGCTTCTCTTTGTCCTGAAATATAAACATTCATAAAGATGCAAAATGTCAATTAACCCTTTCCTAAACAGCAAAATTGTAGGTTGGTCAAAATCCAAAGCTGCTGCAGACGAAAAAGAATGGATTTGCGAATAAAAAAGCATAGAAAATATTGAAACAAAAGGAGAAATGCTGATTTTCAGCATTTTCAGAAAAAGCTGATTATCAGCATATACTTAATTTGTCTCAATCTTTTCCAAGTCTTTTCTGAGAGGGACATCAAAAGCAGGTCTTGTTTGGAAGAGGGTTAAGGACATCTTACACTTCATCCTCTTCTTCAATAACTCTTGCTTGTTAATCCTTTCCCAAACAAAATGCTGATAATCAGCATTTTCTCCTTTTGTCTCAATATTTTCAAAGCTATATTGCACACAACCTAATTTTCATCAACACCTGTTTGATGGTTTGCAGCAGCTTTTGAATTAGACAAACCAACAGGTTTGCCATTCCCGAAAGAGTTAAGCAACTAACTTGATCTTCATGTGATTCAAAAATTTGAATAGGTGCTTCTTATTACAATAAAATCTACACCATTATGTATGATTTTCATCCAAACTAAGCTTTGATTTTGTTTTCATAGCTGAGCAATCTTGCCTGTTTTCTTATTAATCAAATGGGCATTTACTTGGCGTTTAATTTTTTAATCTAACACAATGTGTATAACACCAAGGTCCATGCATTAACTTTTTCAACAGACAGACCAGATAGACAGCTGTAAAACAATATACCCCTATCTTTCCATACAGTTGCATTAAAAACAAGATGTGTTTTTGAAACAAAAATTCCCCCAAAAAGTCCAATATTAAGTTTCCATATTCCGCAGACAACAGCGAAACAATATACCCCCAATCTTACGATACAAGGGCTTAAAAATAGGCCAATGAACAAAGGTGTTCCAAATGATATATATGATACTCACCTTATAAACTGTATCATACACAAGATTCAGGGGATATAAAGATGGCGGGAATGGTGTTGGCTGAAATATACAAGTATCGGCTATAGTAGATAATCATAGAAATAGTAATTGACAAAATCTATATAGTTATAGTAATTGACCAAACCAACATAAAATTTTGTTCCATAATCTTTAAGAAATGCTTTTAACCCATTCCCAAACATTGACGCTTTTTGACGCCCTTCAAGATAAAGGCTTTGAAAAATATTGTGGAAAATGAAGAAATTGCTTGTGACAAGCAATTTCTTCATTTCCCACAATATTTTCTACCAAGAAAGGCCAAAAAATGTGCCATTATATTCACTTGAAATTGTCGTCTGCAGCATCTTTGAATTTGGACAAGTCCAAAATGTCGTTTGGTAATGGGTTAAAACCCTTCCCCAAACAAGTCATAGTTTTAAAGTCCTTCAAAGAAAAGGTCTGGAAAAACATTGAGTCAAAAGAAGAAAATGCTGATTATTAAACCAGCATTTTCTCCTTTTGCATCAATATTTTCTGTGCAGATATTTCTATACACAAATCTTATGGCAATCAGCACCCACAATGTTATCTGCATCATCTTTCAAATTGGGCCAATCTAACATTTTGTTGGTTGGAACAGTGTCAAACTTGACTTTTTTTGTATATTTTTGTAATTTAACAAATTAAAGAGATAATATTGTATTGTACCCAGCTAATGCCAAATAGCACTTTACATTGCTTGAGAAGCTGTAACAACCCACTGGGTAGAAGAGAAGCAATTTTCTTATCATATGCAAGAAAAGAAGAAATTGTTAGAACTTTCTTTTTATATATGCAAAACTAAAATTAAAGAAGGCCAATTACATACCTCATCACCATAAAAATGCTGCCTAAATAGTTAATCTCCTACCAAACTGACATGATTATATGGTACAAAATCTACCAGAGAACAACATTGATCAAGATCAGACTGCATGAATATGCAGGCTGATCTTGATTCATGTTGGTCTCAAAAGCTAAAGATATAAGATCAGTATGAAAGCATGGTTATGATGCCCCACACAGTTATTCAACCAGGCTGTCTCAGAGTTAGGTCAAATTCTTTTTACGCTTTCCCAAACAAAATCTGCCTGGGGGACATGTTACACTGGTAACTAAAATTCCACTGGGTAGAAGAGAAAGAATTGTTCAAATTTTGTTATAATGTGCAAAACGAAAATGAAAAAAGACCAATTATATACCTCGTCACCATAAAAATGCTGCCTAAATAGTTCATGTCCTACCCAACTGACATAATTATATGGTACAAAATCTACCAGAGAACAACATTTATCAAGATCAGACTGCATGACTATGCAGGCTGATCTTGATTCATGTTGGGTCTCAAAAGCTATAATAATAATAATAATAATAATAATAATAATAATAATAATAATAATAATAATAATAATAATAATAATAATAATAATAATAATAATAATAATAATAATAATAATAATAACTTTATTTAAAGAGGCTACACAGTTGGGTAATCCCAGTCTTCCCTGTGGGCCTCTATGAGAAAATTACAGTACAAAAGTAAACAAGAGGACCATGATGGTCCTATATCGCTCACCTGAACCTAAATGATATGAGCAACACTTTTGTTCAATTCAATTAATATTTATTACTTTAAGACTGAAAAAGAACTTATGGTCAATAAGTTTGTGAAAATCTAACTCATCCGAGATCTAAATTATGGTGCCAAACAATTTGTATCCAAGTTTTGTCTTGATTGATAAATAATTGTAGATTCTAGAGTATAAACAAGGTCGATAATAGCCGAAAACAACAATTTTGTCAAATTAAAGGGCACAAAACGCTCAACTTTCTGATCAGATCAGACTGAAAATCAAACTCATATGAGATCTTATGGTTCCCAACATTGTGTCCAAGTTTTGTATAGATTGATCAATAATTGTAGATTCTAGAATGTAAACAAGGGCGAAACCAGCCGAAAATGGCAATTTTGTCAAATTCAAGGGCACATAACTCTCAACATTCTCATCAGATCAGACTGAAAATCAAACTCATCCAAGATCTTATAGTCCCCAACATTGTGTTCAAGTTTTGTCTTGATTGATAAATAATTGTAGATTCTAGAGTATAAACAAGGTCGAAAACAGCCAAAAACAGCAATTTTATCAAATTCAAGGGCACGTTACTCTTGACATTCTAATCAGATCAAACTGAAAATCGAAGTTACCTGAGATCTTATAGTCTCCAACATTGTGTCCAAGATTTGTCTTGATTGGTTAATAATTGTAGATTCTAGTGTGTAAACAAAGTCGAAAACAGTAAAAAAACAGCAATTTTGTCAAATTCAAGGGCACATAACTCTCAACATTCTCATCAGATCAGACTGAAAATCAAACTCATCCAAGATCTTATAGTCCCCAACATTGTGTTCAAGTTTTGTCTTGATTGATAAATAATTGTAGATTCTAGAGTATAAACAAGGTCGAAAACAGCCAAAAACAGCAATTTTATCAAATTCAAGGGCACGTAACTCTTGACTTTCAGATCAGATCAGACTGAAAATCAAACTCATCTGAGATCTTTAAGTCCCCAACATTGTGTCCAAGTTTTGTCTTGATTGACCCTTTCCCACAAATTGGCGCTTTTGGATGCCCCACAAAATAAAGGCTTTGGAAAACATTGTGACAAGCAATTTCTTCATTACCCACAATGTTTTCTACCAAGAAAGACCAAAAAATGTTAAATTTTGTTCAATGGAACTTGTCGTCTGCAACACCTATGATTTTGGACTAGGCTAAAATTTTGTTGTTTGGTAATGGAGTGTAAATCTATTTATATCCTCTATCAAACTAGATAACTCTACTTATACTGAAAAAAGTAGTGTCAGAGTTCCTTCCCTTAGATTAACTCTTGAATACAGCAAAAAAGTGGCAATTTTGCCCAATTCAAGGGCACATAACTCTCATCTTTCTGGTCAGATCAGACTGAAAATTGACCTCATCCAAGATCTTATGGTCTCCAACATTATGTCCAAGTTTTGTCTTGATTGATCAATAATTGTAGATGCTAGAGTGTAAACAAACTTAAAAACAGCATTTTTTGACATTCAAGGGCAGATAACTCCGCACTTTCTGGTCCGATCAGGCCCATAATCGAACTTGTCCGAGAACTTATGATCATACTTGTTTTGGCCAAGTTTGATCAAGATTGAGTAACTTTTGTGGATGCTAGAGTGTAAACACCCCAAATGTTGACGGACGGACGGACGCCAGACAAAAAGTGACCACAATAACTCACCTCGAGCACTTCGTGCTCAGGTGAGCTAACAAAGCATTAAACAAAATAAACAAAGAATATACATAAAAGAAATCAATTGGAGATTATGTACACTGTTAGCTAGCCACTTGTTAACCCTTTCCCAGAAAGTTACGCCTTTTTTTACTGATAATCAGAATTTTCTTCTTTTCCTTTGAATTTATCTAAGCTATAACCTGGAGATGTTCATCATTCAAGTTAGCGTATAATGTAAATTTTTGCCATCTGCAATTACATAAACGTTAGCCAGACCAAATATTCAATATTTGGGAAAGGGTTAAGAAACTAAAGAAATATTAATAAAAGATTTAAAGAACTAGAATTTATTGGCTAATCTTTTAAATTGATTGATTGTTTACCATTCAAATACCACCATTGTAGATATGCAGTTTTGAATTCTTTTAAATCTTTGCAATTTTTTACATAAAGAGGAATTTGGTTCCATAACTTTGGACCTGAGTAACTAAGATATTTTCTATAAAATTCTATTCTCGGTTTAGGTATGCAAAGAGATTTTTTATCATATGATCGAAGTTTTGAGTTGGTATTTTCAGTTAACAGCTCTGACATATAAGAAGGTAATTGATTGTTGATTGATTTGTAAACAAATATGGCTTTTTTTAAGGAAATCCTTTCGTCAAATTTCATCCAACGTAACTCCTTAAATAATTCTTCACTGGGTGTTTCAAGAGATTTGTTAAGAATAATTCTAGCAGCTTTTTTCTGAAATTTTTGCTTTGAATGCAGCAGCTTTTCATTACAGTTTCCCCATATTGTACAGCAGTAGTCAATGTGAGGAAGTATATATGCATTGTAGAATAATTTTCTGGTATGAATATCAATGAAAGGTATAATACGCAGCAGAAGATATAATAAGGAGTTACATTTTCTGAGCACTTTTTCAACTTGGAATTTCCAGTTTAGTTTGTTATCAACTTGGATACCAAGAAGTTTTTCATTTTCTGTAAAGTCTACAGGTTGATCACAGAGGACTAGACTATTTAATTGTGGATTGCTGTTTTGGTGTGAGGGACAAATAATCATTGCCTTTGTTTTTTGTGGGTTTGGAACCATACAGTTTCTCTTACACCAGTTCTCTATGATAGTAAGACTATCTTGTAGAGACCTAATTACTTCTTGTGTACTATACCCAAAAGAGCTTACAGTGGTATCATCAGCAAATAAGTCTGATGATGAGATGGGTAAAAATTAGTGGCAGCGGTGGGATAGGTATAAGATCAGCATGAAAGACACTAAGTTTTTAATAGGGGTATGAATACGTACTTCGTCACCATAAAAATGCTGCCTAAATAGTTCATGTCCTACCCAACTGACATAAATCGTACCAAACCACATATAAACACAGAATAGGAAGAAATAACGATGATTATGATGCCCCACACAGTTATTTAACCAGGCTGTCTCAATGTTAAGGTCAAATTCATGTAACTCTTTCCAAAACAAGACCTGCTGTTGATGTCCCTAATAGATAGGGCTTTGGAAAACATTGAGGCAGAAGAAGAAAATGCTGATGATCAGCTTTTTGTCGTTGTCAATGCAAAACCTCGTATCTCGTTTCAGGAAAATTTTAAAGGGGAGGGAACAAAGTATTATAACTTTTCCCAAACTGAAAAGTTTTACTTGTTTGGACATATTGTTCACAAATAATTTGTCATTAATATTGATCATCAAACATATCTCAAGACCTGCAAGAATTGTCTTAACTGGGCACACAAATTTGTACTTTGAAAATCGCACGAATCGACATACAAGGTTTTGCTTTTACATCGACGATTTTCTCCTTTTGTCTCAATATTTTCGGTGCTATAACGTATAGCACTTTATTTCTGCGGGGACTTTATTTCTGCTATTTCTGCAGTCGTGGACGGCACCGCAGAAATAAAATCCGCAGAATATTAATCCTGAATGTAGAGGTTTTTGTCTGTAATTTTAGTCAGTACATGGACAAGTTAAAATGTTACCACCCAATGGATAGAACAATATCATAGCAATGGAGTGCTTTCCTATTAAAAATGGTGTAACTACGGCTTTAATTCAGGTGTAGATAAGACGTTTTAGTTCATCAATAAACAAAGATTTAACAAGTTTGACTGATTGGTAACAGTTTGACATGTCTTTCTTTTCACACCTATCTGTATACGGCATTGTTTCCCATTACGCCTTTATAGGCACTGGTAAATGAGTGGGATTATCCCTTTACCCGTCTACTATTTAGGACATAATTCCCATTTCGTCTACTTTTCTAAACTTTGTATATCAATATGATAACATATGATTTTTATGCAATTGTTCACATTTTTATTTCATTTCTTAATAAATTGACTTAATTTCATATCTTAAAACAAAAAATAATGTTGTTAATTGATGATTTGACATGAAAGTAGACGAGTTTGGACAGTAGACGAATTGGGACTCAAGGCACAAAAAAGACAGTAGACGAAATGGGAGTAGACCAATTGGGATGTTACCCTAAGCCTACTAGAATTTGAACAGATTTCAAGCACTTTTTCACCTTTCATCAATGTATTCCAATCTTTGTATGCAAAGTCATAACATCAAAGAATATCTGGTGAAAGGTAAATGCATAAAATTATGAAATTATCATTTCAGTCTGACTAAAAAGCTATGGAAACTGAGGAACAAAGCAAACAACAAACACACAATCAATTTGCTTTTTCCTACAATAATTTCTATGCTATTAATAATTATAGATTTCATATTTAGAAATTAACGCCAGAACAAGAATTTTGTCTTTCTCTTATTTGCTTTGAACAGCTTATAACCCATTACTACAAAGTGACGCCTTTTGACTCCCCTCAAAAAGGCTTTGAAAGCTTTGTGGGAAATGAAGAAATTGCTTGTGACAAGCAATTTATTCATTTCCCAAAATTTTTCTACCCCAAACCCCCAAAATGTTATATTTCATTCTCCTGAAATTGTCATCTTTGGACAAGTCTAAAATTGCGATGTACAAAGAGTAAAAGGATACGACAATGATGGTCCATTTTGAGTATACATTTTCCACACACTGTACAATGATGTGTCCGCGGCGGTTTAGGAGAAATACACTTCTTACATATAGAAACAATCTCCGGTACATTCTGAAACAACCAAGATATATACATTGACATCTTGAGTATACATTTACCACACACTGTACAATGATGTGTCCGCGGTGGTTTAGGAGAAATACACTTCTTACATATAGAAACAATCTCCGGTACATTCTGAAACAACCAAGATATATACATTGACATCTTGAGTATACATTTACCACACACTGTACAATGATGTGTCCGCGGTGGTTTAGGAGAAATACACTTCTTACATATAGAAACAATCTCCGGTACATTCTGAAACAACCAAGATATATACATTGACATCTTGAGTATACATTTACCACACACTGTACAATGATGTGTCCGCGGTGGTTTAGGAGAAATACACTTCTTACATATAGAAACAATCTCCGGTACATTCTGAAACAACCAAGATATATACATTGACATCTTGAGTATACATTTACCACACACTGTACAATGATGTGTCCGCGGTGGTTTAGGAGAAATACACTTCTTACATATAGAAACAATCTCCGGTACATTCTGAAACAACCAAGATATATACATTGACATCTTGAGTATACATTTACCACACACTGTACAATGATGTGTCCGCGGTGGTTTAGGAGAAATACACTTCTTACATATAGAAACAATCTCCGATACATTCTGAAACAACCAAGATATATACATTGACATCTTGAGTATACATTTACCACACACTGTACAATGATGTGTCCGCGGTGGTTTAGGAGAAATACACTTCTTACATATAGATACAATCTCCGGTACATTCTGAAACAACCAAGATATATACATTGACATCTTGAGTATACATTTACCACACACTGTACAATGATGTGTCCGCGGTGGTTTGGGGGAAATACACTTCTTACATATAGAAACAATCTCCGGTACATTCTGAAACAACCAAGATATATACATTGACATCTTGAGTATACATTTTCCACACTCTGTACAATGATGTGTCCGCGGTGGTTTAGGAGAAATACACTTCTTACATATAGATACAATCTCCGGTACATTCTGAAACAACCAAGATATATACATTGACATCTTGAGTATACATTTACCACACACTGTACAATGATGTGTCCGCGGTGGTTTGGGGGAAATACACTTCTTACATATAGAAACAATCTCCGGTACATTCTGAAACAACCAAGATATATACATTGACATCTTGAGTATACATTTTCCACACACTGTACAATGATGTGTCCGCGGTGGTTTGGGGGAAATACACTTCTTACATATAGAAACAATCTCCGGTACATTCTGAAACAACCAAGATATATACATTGACATCTTGAGTATACATTTACCACACACTGTACAATGATGAGTCCGCGGTGGTTTAGGGGAAATGCACTTCTTACATATAGAAACAATCTCCGGTACATTCTGAAACAACCAAGATATATACATTGTTATCTTGAGTATACATTTACCACACACTGTACAATGATGTGTCCGCGGTGGTTTAGGGGAAATACACTTCTTACATATAGATACAATCTCTGGTACATTCTGAAATAATTGAAATGTAAAATATGTACACAATAACCCTTTCCTAGACAAAGCCTGGTTTTGATGTTCCTGATATAATAGGCTTGAGTAAATATCGAGACAAAAGAAGAGAATGCTGGAAACCAGCATTTACTCCTTCAGGCTAAAATATTTTCTGTGCCTTATTGTACACAAAACATATAAAAATACACCTGCACCTTCAAACAATTTCTATTTTTCATCTGCAGAGGCTTTCAAATTAGATACTGAAGTGTAATTTTTTGTTGTGTATGTAATGATTTATCCTTAACGATAATTAGTTCAATGCAATGCAATTAAATCAATGCAATGATATAGTAAAACTAAATGTAACCATTGACTAAATACGAAATAAAATATTGTCTTGCCTATAATATAGTCATCTTAATCCATTCCCTCACAATTACGCTTTTTGACGTCCCCCTAGAAAAAATCCATGTAAACATTGTGGAAAATCAAGACATGTGACAATTCCTTCGTTTCCTACAAAGTTTTTACCCAGAGGACCGAAATATGTAGCATTCCATTCAGTTGAAATTGTTGTCTGCAACATCTTTTAATTTGGACCAGTCTAAAAAATTTTGCAGTCTGGTAATGGGTTAAAAAAATTAATACAGTTTTCTTACCATTTTTGGCGGAGTACCAGGTTGTGTAAATACTGCCATAACATAGTGGAACAAAATATTGACTAGTAACCAGTGCCCGAATATCAGATGAAATATCGTCCAAAACATACTTTCACTGTATACATGTGGTAGTAGACAGACGTAGAAAATTGTAACAACAGAGGTTGTCATAAAAACTACCAGAGTTACAAAAATCTGAAAAAGAAACAGACATGATATATAAAATGCTTATTGGAAAACATTGAAACAAAAGAAGAAACTGCTGATAACCAGCAGATTCTCCTTTTGTCTCAATATTTTCTATGCCATATTTTACACAACTCATATCTTTAATAACATTCATTTTGTCATTTTTAGCAGTTTTTTGAAGTGCATCACCCTAATATTTTGCTAAGTTTGTTTGGTTGGTTACATCAACTTTAACATTGGAGAAGTGAAAAATTCTGTACATTATTCTGTTATATCACTTTGGCTGGGGAACCTTACCATGGATTCCAATAGTTTCTCTCACTATTACTACCACAACACCCTTTCCGAGCCTCACTGCTCGCCCTGTTAGGTTTATGATTATCCAACCATTGATGGGAGACAAATGTCAGAAAAGATGTTAGCTGCAACCAGGGATTGAACCTGTGGCTGCATAAAAGCTACAGAAACACCCTTCTGTTTAACCCTTTACCAAACGACAAAATGTTAGGTCGATCCAAATTCAAAGATGCTGCAGACAACAATTTCATTCAAATGAATTAATTTTTATTTTTTGCTGTCTTTTGGGGTAGAAAACACTATGGAAAATGAAGAAATTTCTTGCCACAAGCAATTTCTTCATTTTCCATGATGTTTTCCAAAGCTTTTATTTTGTGGGGAGTCAAAAGGAGTCACTGTATAATAATGGGTTAATAAATATCTTAGTACTTACTGGCCCCAGGAATTTGGCAAATCTATCGACAAACCAGAACATCGGCTCAAGAGCTGTTTCAAAAATGATCATCCATGTAGTGAAATAGTTGAAGAAGAGTGTATGATATAGCAGACTGATCCATTCCATACCCCTCCTACATCGCCGTCTTGTCTGACAAGGCAGCCATCGAAGGAGAGATCCAACTCTAGCCATTGTGTTTATGTATCCAGTGAGGGAATGAAATAGAGGACACATGAAGATGTTGGTCACCTACAATAAAGACAAAATCATTACAAGACTAGTCTGATCAGGATCCATGAGATCCATGCCTATCTCTGGCAGCTGCTACACGTTATGAAGAAACTTCAAGAGAACATCATGGATCTTGATCAGAATGTGAATATGCACAGGCTGATCTATATCCATGTTGGTTTCCATAAGGGACATATGAAACAGTAGACTGATGCTTTCTGTACCCCTCCTACATCGTAGCAGAGATCCAACTTAGTCACCTACAATAACAACAATATCAAGATTATAGTAGTCTGATTAGGATCCATGCAGTGGTGGATCCAGGATTTCTGTGAGGGAGGTTTGAATATACAAAAGGGGGTGGTTTTCCGAGTAGATTCTCTATAACAAAATTTTGATAGTATTCGTCTTCATAGTATTGCATAATTCGGACTGAATTTCTGCATGAAAATGAAATAATCAGGCTACAGAGGAGGGTTCGTTTAACCCTTTCCATTAAGACCTGGTTTTGACGTCCCTAATAGAAAATGCTTGGGAAAACATTGAAATAAAAGAAGAAACTGCTGATAACCAGCAGTTTCTCCTTTTGTCTCAATATTTTCTATGCCATATTTTACACATATCCCATCTTTAATAACAGCCATTTTGTCATTTGTGGCAGTTTTTGAAGTGGATCAACCTAAAATTTTGTCGTCTGATAATGGGTTAAACCACCTGAACCAATTCAGACTCTGGATCCTCAACTGCCATGGTAAACAGGGTTCTCCCCAGAATAATTTGAAACTGTATTGGCAAAATGGTTGGATGCTTACGATACAGCGTTTATGCAAATAATTGTGAATAAAAACATAATTGGATAAGAAGAAATTGCTCATCTTGAGCAATTTCTTCTTTTCCCATAATGTTTTTATGCATATTTATTTTACAAAACGCCTTAATTCATCAGTTTACGACATGGAATAACTTGAATTCCTCTATTTGGCGACCATTTTGAAGAAATTAAGTTGTGGGGTAGTTTTGAAGCTGTAGGGGCATTACACTAACTTACAATCTTACATGAAGCTGTAGTGGGGCCGATACAGCTTATTGGGCTGGGGAGAACACTGGGTAAAGAAGCTATAAGATAGCAACATGTGGCAGTGCATAGCGCAATTTTTTGTGTCGCATTACTAGATAATGAAATAATTGTCAGTAACGATTGAAAAAGCTATCATTTCAGCTTGCATAATGTTTAATTAGCTGTAATTACAGCATTTTCAAATGTAACGAGCCATGAAGGCCTACATGTTGTCGATTTTAATTTAAATTTTATTTCGACAGCGCTCGACAGCTATAAATATTTGGGTGCCAGATAAGATTTTTTTGGCGACAAAACATTTTCGCCAAATACAACGCTCTTGCACCAGTATTTCCGTAGCATTTGGCAAAGAATGGCAACTGACAGTGTGAACTGGGAGTCTGTCAACATGTAAATACAGTCAAAAGCTATCCTACACTTTTTGATAACAGAATCAGTTGATACTCAAAAACTGCACTGATTTACAAACTTTATACTCAATTTTAATTAATTCCGATTGATTCGGTCGGCACAATCCCTTCAGCCAATCAAAAACGTCGTCAGTCATACAGCGCGCACCTGAACTCATTCGGTGGAGGTGAAAGCTTCGGTCTTTTTCCTTAAAGCATTACCAACTTTCAGCATTAATATCTCGAGGACTACGCCCGATTATTAAAAATGCACTGGTAGTTAGAAAGTTTAAATCACATTCTTTACAAAAAGAGTTTTGTTTTTGAATTTTAACGATGGATTTTTTAAATATTCTGCCTCAAAAATGGTGTCCCGTAACGATAAAGACCGAGGTAGTACCCTCGATGAAAAAATGAAAGTGAGGCTATGACGTCATCCCGACTGATTCTATATAGTAAACAGCGAAAATTGCATTATCTTGTTGATGTTGGGCCAAATAACTTAGCCTGACATCCTGTAGTTTCAATGGTCTTATCTAAAACCTTGTGTTTGCATATTTGCAAACAGATTTTATAAAATTCTGAATTCTTAATAGATTCTATAACCAAAGCTCTAAACAAAAAATTGGGAAAACAAACTTTTCAAACAGACTGACAAAAAAGATTTGCCAAAATAATCAAGGCATGCCATCGTGCGGTGTCAAGGTAAGACTCTCGTCGTTTCGATAGGACTTTGTTTTTGTCGCTATTTAAAGCACTTAGATGACCTAATAAAATCACCTTTTCTTAATGGATAGGGACTTGCTCAACCACAGAGAATGTCAAGCGTCTTGAAAACTTTGCTAGGATAGAAAAAGGCTTGGATAAGGTTGAATGATTTTTACCCCAACCTTGATTTTCTAGTTTCTGTTTTCTTTTGCAAAGAATATTGTTTTTTTTTTCGTGTAATAATCAATTATCTCCAAGTTTTAATGATCAAAGACTTTGTTTTAATAAAAACTACAAGTACTTATATGCTCATGGAATGGTATTCGGATTGCAAGTACATCTGAAAATCACAAGGCTATCGAAAGCATGAGAGGAAAGGATAAAAGAGATTTTTGTGCAGTGTGAAAACCGCGAAAACACATTACAATTTCAAACTTATTTCTACAAAACTTATTTTAATGTATTCTGTGCATCTTGATACTTACACAGGAAACTTTTACATGCTTTGATTGTTTTAGTTTGTACTATTTTGTTCATGAACACGTGAAAACGCTATCGATGTTTTTTTTGGTTAGGCGTTGGTTCTACCGGAAGTAAACAAATGGCTGTCAGTGTGAGATGGTGGCACACCACTGTAAAATGGTCTCGGACGTTAGGGGGCCTATTATTATTTTTTTTGTTACACCAACGTCTAAAAACTATGCTTATATGACACTTTTAAAAACATCTCTTGTTTAATCATAGAAAATGAAAATATGGAAGTTTTATGCATTTTCTTTAATCCGTTCCAAAACCGAAAACTTTTAGTAGCTGGCTAGATATATAGGCCTACAGGTCTGAGGTCACAAGATAATCAGCATTTTCTCTGTTTGCCTCAATATTTTCTAAACTGTACCCAAATCATATCTTGATTAGCATCTGTTTTCGTTTGCAACAGCTTTCAAGCTGGACTACAGAGACGGGTTTACTACACTTATCCATAATGAAACCTATCCACCTTGTATAGCCTACTTGAGTTATATGCTCCGGACAAGATTTGGTCTATGGACCGACGGAATGACCATCCGACTGACACTTTGCAAACATTTTTATCCCAGTTTCTTCAAAAGAGGACATAAAATACTGATTTTTCGTGGGGTGGACTTTGTTCTAAAAAGGTTTAAACCATACCCCTTCACTCAAATCTATTTGTCCGTCTTTTTAGTTTTCCATATAGGCACTTGTCTTGTTGATGACAAAATAAATGCTTTTGAGAACATTGTACAAAATGAAGAAAGTGCAATTTCTTTATTTAGTCTGGTATACCTGCCCCTAATACTGCGTTATTGGGTCAGGCACATTCCAACAATGGCGACGCCCACTGGGGTGATTTCACTACAAAGATAAAGAACAAAGTTTTCTTTTAATTTTGTGAGCAAAGAAGGGTCCTTAGAAAGAGTAGATAGTTTTCGGTATAACTTTAACACTAGCAGTAACAGTTTTACACGACCATCGCGCTAATTCGAAATAAAGAGGTTTTAAATTATGAACATGTAAACTATATTGTGACAATTTAGGTATTATCTTTAAATACCATATGTCTGATTAGCTCAGTGGTAGAGCGTTCGTCTTTCACCTTAGAAGTCCAAGGATCGAATCCCAGTTCTAATACACCTTTTTGTTCCTCTATATTTTTTTTTACATTTTTATACCAAATGATTCTAGAGATTGCAAAGACGCAATAAAAACACTGTTACAAATTATCATTTTATTTCGTCTTTGCGATTTCTAGAATAGTTTAGTTTGAGAAAATGTAAAATAAATAGATCTATTAGTAAAACAACATGTACCCATGGTGGGATTCGAACCAAGGACCCTTGGAAGACCGACGCCCTAGCACTGAGCTAATCAGACAAATAGTTATAATCAAACCCAAATTGTCAAAATATAGTTTACATGTTCATAACTTAAAACCGCTCTATTTCGGATAAGCGTGATGGTCGTTTAAAACTGTTACTGCTAGTGTTAAAGTTATAACGAAAACGATCTATTTCATAATGTGACATCTCTGCTCTCAAAATTAACGGATTTGCTCTTTATCTTTGTAGTAAAATCACTCCACTGGAGGCAGCCATTTTTACTGAATGCCTGACGTACTAAAATAAATAGTACGGCAGGGAAGCAGACTATTTCTTTATTTCGCATGTTTTCTATCCAGACCCAGTTGTCATCTGAAATGTTATGAGTTTGAATCATATTTTGTTGTCTGGTAATTGGTTAACAGGAGTTGCAGAAGAGAACAAAAGTGATGTCAATAGAGTAAGGAAAGTATCACATTCAAAAGGAAAGTAACTCTATTCAGGGGAAGTAACTATGTAACAGAAGTAACTTTATGTAGGGGAGGTAATTCTATGTAGGTGAAGCGAATCTTTGAAGGGGAAGTAACTCTATGTAGGCTAAGTAACTATATAAGGGAAGTAACTATGTAGGATAAGTAGTTATATAGAAGGGAAGTAACTATGTAGGGGAGATAATTCTCTGAAGGGAGGTAATTCTCTGTAGGGGAAGTAACTCTATAGAGGGAAGGTAACTCAGTGTGGGGGAGGTAAGTCAATGTAAGGGAGAAAACTCAATGTAGGGACAGTAACGCTATGAAGGGGAGGTAACTCAATGAAGAAGATGTAACTAAATGTAGAGGAGGTTACTCTTTGAAGGGGAAGTAACTCTATGTAAGGGAAGTAATTGTATGTAGCAGAAGTAACAATATGCAGGGGAAGCAACTCTATGTAGGAGGAAGTAACTCTATGAAGGGGACGAAACTCTATGTAAGGGAGGTAACTCTTTGAAGGGGAAGTAACTCTATGTAAGGGAAGTAACTCTATATAGCAGAAGTAACAATATGCAGGGGAAGCAACTCTATGTAGGAGGAAGTAACTCTATGAAGGGGAAGAAACTCAAAATAGGGGAGGTAACTTTTTGTAGGGGAAGTTACTCAATGTAGGGGCTAGTAACTCTATGTAGGGGAGGTTACTCTATGTATGGGAGCTTACTCAATATAGGGGAGGTTACTCTATGTAGGAGAGGTTACTCTATGTAGGGGAGGTTACTCTATGTATGGGAGCTTACTCAATGTAGGAGAGCTTACTCTATGTAGGGGAGGTTACTCTATGCAGAGGAAGCAACCCCATGCAGGGGAAGCAACTCAATATAGGGGAGGTAACTCTTTGTAGGGGAAGTAATTCAAAGTAGGGGAAGCAACTCTATGTAGGGGAAGTAACTCTGTAGGGGAAGCAACTCTATGCAGGGGAAGCAACTCAATATAAAGGAGATAACTCTATGTAGGGGAAGTAACTCAATATAGGGGAGGTAACTTCTTGTAGGGGAAGCAACTCTATGTAGGGGAAGTATCTGTATGTAGGGGAGGCAACACTTTAAATGGGAAGTAACCCAATGTCTGGGAAGTAACTATATGTAGGGAAGGCAACTCAATATAGGGGAGGTTACTGTATGAAGGGGAAGTAACTCTATGTAGGAGAAGTAATTTGTGTAGGGAAAGTTACTCTATGAAGTCGAAGTAATTCTATGTAGGGGAAGTTACTCTATGTAAGAGAAGCAACTCTATGTAGGGGAAGCAACTCAATATAGAGGAGGTAACACTATGTAGGGGAAGTAACTCTAAGTAGGGAAGTAACTCTATGTAGGGGAAGTAACTCCATGTAGGGGGTAACTCTTTGTAGGGGAGGTAACTCTTTGTAGGGGAAGTAACTCTATGTAGGGAAAGTAACTTTATGAGGGTAAGAAACTCTATGTAGGGGAAGCAACTCAATAATGAGGTTACTCTATGTAGGGGAAGTAACTCAATATAGGGGAGATAACTCCTTGTAGAGGAAGCAACTCTATGTAGGGGAAGTAACTCTATGTAGAGGAAGTAACTCTATTCAGGGGAAGTAACTCTTTGTAGCAGTAGCTCTATGTAGGGGAAGCAAATCTATGTAGGGGAAGTAAATCAATGTGGGGGAAGTAACTCAATGTAGGGGAAGTTACTCTATGTAGGGGAAGTAACTCTATGAAGGGGAAGTAACTCTATGTAGGGGAAGTAACTCTATGTAGGGGAAGCAATATAGGGGAGGCAACTTTATATAGGGGAGGTTACTCTTTGTAGGGGAAGTAACTCAATGTAGGCGAGGATACTCTTTGTAAGGGAGGTTACTCTATGTAGGGGAAGAAACTCCATGTAGGGGAAGTAACTCTATATAGGGGAAGCAACTCTATGTAAGGGAAGCAACTTTATGTAGTGGTAGTAACTCTATATTGGGAAAGCAACACTGTAGGGGAAGTAACTCAATATAGGGGAGGTTACTCTTTGTAGGGGAGGCAGTTCAATATAGGGAAGGTAACTCTTTATAGGGGAAGTAACTCAATGTAGGGGAAGTAACTCTAGATAGGGGAGGTAACTCTATGTAGGGGAGGTTACTCTATGCAGGGGTAGCAACTCTATTCAGGGGAAGCAACTCTACGCAGGGGAAGCAACTCAATGTAGGGGAAGCAACTCTATGTAGGGGAAGTAACTCTATGTAGGGGAGGCAACTCAATATAGGGGAGGTTACTCTTTGTAGGGGAAGCAACTCAATGTAGGGAAAGCAACTCTATGTAGGCGAAGCAAATCTTTGCAGGGAAAGCAACTCTATGTAGGGGAAGTAACTCTATGTAGGGGAAGAAAATCTATGTAGGGGGAGCAACTCAATATAGGGGAGGTAACTCTATGTAGGGGAAGAAACTATGTATGGGAAGTAAAAAATGAAGGGGAAGTAACTCTATGTAGGGGAAGCAACTCTATGTATGGGAAGCAACTCTATTTAGGGGCAGTAACTCTATGCAGGGGAAGTAACTCTATGTAGAGGAAGTAACTCTATGTAGGGGAAGTAACTTTATGTAGGGGAAGTAACTGTATGTAGGGGAAGTGACTTTATGTATAGGAAGTAACTGTATGCAGGGGAAGTAACTGTATATAGGGGCAGTAACTCTATGCAGGAGCATTAACTCTATGCAGGGGAAGTTACTTTATGTAAGGGAAGTAACTGTATGTAGGGGAGGTTACTCTATGTAGGGGAAGTAACTGTATGTAGGGGAAGTAAATCTTTATAGGGTAAGCAAATCTATGCAGGGGAAGCAACTCAATATAGGAGAGGCAACTCTTTGTAGGGGAAGTAACTCAATGTAGGGGAAGTAATTCTATGTAGATGAAGCAACTCTATGTAGGGCAAGTTACTCTATACAGGGGAAGTAACTAAATGTAGGCGAAGTAACTCAATGTAGGCGAAGTAACTCTATTTGGGGGAGGTAACTCAATGTAGGAGAAGTAATTCAATGTAAGGGAGGTTACTCAATGTAGGAGAAGTTACTAACTTAATGTAGGGGAAGTTATTCTTTGAAAGTGAGGTAACTCTATGTAGGGGAAGTAATTCTATGTAGGGGAAGCAACTCAATGTAGGGGAAGTAATTCAATGTAGGGGAGGTAGCTATTTGTAGGGGAAGTAACCCAATGTAGAGGAAATAACTCAATGTAGGCGAAGTAACTCAATGTAGGCGAAGTAACTCTATTTAGGGGAAGTAATTCAGTGTAGGGTAGGTTACTCAATGAAGGGGAAGTAACTTACTTAATGTAGGAGAAGTTATTATTTGAAAGGGAGGTAACTCAATGTAGGGGAAGTAACTCAATGTAGGGGAAGTAACTCATTGTAGGGGAATTCTTTGAAAGGGAGGTAACTCTATGTAGGGGAGGTAACACTATGTAGGGGAAGTAACTATGTAGGGGAGGTAACTCAATGAAGGCACTCACTAAACATAGCCGCCCCCAGTGGTGTAATTTAATTACAAAGATAAAGAGCAAAGTTCTTTAATTTTGTGAGCAGGGAAGGGTCATTAGAAGAGCAGATAGGTTTCGGTATATTTTAATACTATCAAAGTATCAATAAAAGTTTTACATGACCTCAACGCTAACACGAAATAAAACGGTTTCAAATTATGTACATGAAAACTATATTAAGGCAATTTGGATGAGTCTCTTATCAGTTGTCCGGTTACATCAGGGGTAGAGCGTCTGACTTGGGTTTAAGACGTTCCGGGATCGAATCCCACATTCGGTAAATATACTGACTGGCTTTAAAAACGCATCACTTATTTTTCAAAATATTTTCGTAGTTAAAGTCAACAGGATCAAATTTTTACTTCTAATATATATTTCAACCAATAAGACACGATATCCAATGAAATTTATTGCTGTCAGTTACCACGTTATTTCCCATGACGTCAACGTGCAAAATATGGATAACGTTTACGTAACTACACCTTAGGTGACCAATTGGATTTTTGTTTTCATATTCCATATTCAAATGGTAAGGAGTTACTTTTATTTCTCAATCAATTTGATTAAACAAAAAATAAAGCCAAGAGACCAAAGTTCGTTGAGCACACACACATTTTTGAATTGTTCTAAGCGTGTGTTTGTCAACGAGAATGGGCGAGACGTTTAAATGTAAACCAATCGACGATTGTTCACTTTCATTAACGTAGTCAATCTACAGGGATTGCTGGTGAGCATCAGCGTCTTGATCAACCGTTTAAAACGAGCATACGTCAAGATAATAACATACGTCAACGTCAATTACGTAATTGGTTTACAACAACGTTTTCAACTGCAATTGTAATACAAAAATGTCGCTACTGACAAACTCTTGCCATAACAGTGAATTAACGAATAAGATATTGTGGTTTTCACTTCTGGCGATTATGCCCGTGACAGATACTTACAGAAAGTAATCATCAGATCAGGGTGCGTTGGGCCTAGATATGATAAAAAACGAACGCCAAAACTTTTGAATAATCTCCAGCAATATATGGTAAATAATTCAAGCCCAAAAGAATAAAGATTTTGTTTCAACTTAAGGGTCAACGAGGTCACGATTGTGGAACGTTCTTCATACTCAGAGCGGAATTACGTGTTATTAAATAGAGAAAACTGTCAAATTCCTCACACCACCTCTCTTTAGATGGTTATATCTCAGTCATTTAATCGAATTTTTGTCTGAAATTTTCAGGTAATGTTGGGAAGATGTCAAGCTGTTGTTTAATATATAAGACTACAAAGTTGATTTTGTATTTTGCATATTATTGCCGGGTGAACTTTAGTAATGCGTTTTTAAAGCCAGTCAGTATATTTTTCTTCCACTTTTTGTTTTAATACATTTTCTCAAACCAAACTATTCTAGAAATCACTAAGATACATTTAAAACATAATTGGTAATTGACCAAACGCCAATCGACAGATCGCTCCGCCCAACAAAGAATTTGATACAAACAATGGACATGTGTTCGTTTAAAGGGAACGATTTCATCCAGTTAATCGTGAAGTAAATTCGGACAAACAAAATAGTATTTCATAGGTGTTGTTATAAAATTTCGTAAGTACGGCTTAATTTAAGCCGTAGTTACGAGACTTTATAACAACACCGACGGTTTATCAAAACATAACGTTAAACCTAGTCTATTGTTAGCACAAAATTCTTTGCCATTGGCATGTCGATTGTTTTGATTGTCAGCCGATAAATCGATACAATAACACGTGCAACGATGAACAATTGGGGCATGACATTATTCTGATCGTCCATTGGCTAATCGATGTTTTTGATTGACAATCGGCGTTTGGTCAATTGTGTTTTTATTACGTCTTTGCAATCTCTAGAACCATTTGGTATGAAAAATGTAAAAAGAAAGGGGGAGTGACTAAAATTTGTTTCACTCCTGGGTTTCGAACCAGGGACCTCTAGAACACTAAGCAGACGCTCTAACCACTGAGCTAATCGGACTTCTAGTGTGATGACCATCCAAATTGCCTTATACTTTTCATGTACATAATTTAAAACCGTTTTATCTCGGGTTAGCGTTGAGGTCATGTAAAACTTTTATTGCTAGTAATAAAAATATACCGAAACCCATCTACTCTTCTAATGACCCTTCTCTGCTCACAAAATTAAAGAACTTTGTTCTTTACCTTTGTTAAAATATCAGCGCAATGTTCGTCGCCATTACTGATGTAAGAATAATTATTACTAAGCGTAAATAATTATCTAGCTAGTTAATAAACGTAAATATCTTGTCACTGTGATATGCCAATATTAATTAGCAACATATCATGCATGTTTTAAACCTTATTTAAACTGTATTGCTTATCATTGTAAATATTTTATACTTAGTATATTTTATGTAGTTATTTTATGACAACAGGACCAAAATATATCTAGGGGCAAGTTACCCGAAGATAGTGCCTCGAAGTGAACGGGGGAAAATACATAGGAACGAACGAACGAACGATGTGTGCCTGACCCAATAACGCAGTATTAGGGGCAGGTAAGCCAGACTATTTTTTCTTTTGCCTTAATGTTTTCACAAGCCTTTTCTATTAGGGGCTTCAAATCCTGTTCTTTTTTGGGAAAGGGTTGATAAATAAGCTGCTGTAACTTGCAAATGACGAAACGGGTGTTGATAACGATGAAATTTGTGTATAATTTTTAATATTACAAAGAAAAGTATTGGGACAAATGGTGAAAATGAGAATTTTTATCTTTTGCCTCAATGATTTTCCAAGCATTTTGGAAGATCAAAACCGATGTTTTAAACAATCTTTGGTTTGATGTCCCTAGACCTAGAAGCAAACCTGGTTATTGAAAAAATCAGGAGTAAAGAAGAATGACACCATCTATAATTGTTTTCTCCTTTTCTTATAATTTTTACTGTGCCAAAAATGTCAAATATAAGCGCTTGAACCGTTTTAGATGCGGCTTAATCACTCGTGGGGAACTCGGCCAAAGCGAGGGACGTTTTTTCGCGAACAATGTATTCCGTCGGTGTTGTTATAAAATACCGTAACTATGGCATTATCGAAGCAGTAGTTAGGAGATTTTATAACAACACCGACAGTTTGTCAATACAAAATGGTAAACCCTGTCTGTTTTTGGAACAAGTTCATTGTCATTAGAAAAAAATCTAAAAACTCACATTTATACTCAAAATATCTATTTCTTGTTGTAGCGAAAATTGTTTTAGTTCACCACCAGTGTTAATAGAGGCATAGTCTCCAATTTCTGACTCTTTAACCCTTTCCCAAACGACAAAATTTAAGGCAGTGTCATTCAAATTCAAAAGCTGTTGAAGATGACGAAAAGGATGTTATAAAAGATAGGTTTTGTGTAAAATACGACATACAAAATATTGAAACAAAAGGAGAAACTGCTGGTTATCAGCAGTTTCTTCTTTTGTTTCAATGTTTTCCCAGGCCTAATCTATTAGGGACGTCAAAACCAGGTCCTGTTTGGGAAAGGGTTAATCGAAACAAAGTCCAGGAATGTTAATTATTGACCTATGTAGGTCTAATTTGAGTTTTTGGTACATGCATTCATTTTAACCCTCTCAATCGAAAGGGATTAAAATAAGTTGAAGAAACTTGCTTCCTAATCGATGAAAAATAGATGCCTTCAAAGGAATGTCTGAAGAAGAAAACCCTTTCCATAACGGCAGTTTTAGGGTAGTCAAATTTGAAAGCTGCTACAAATGATAATATGGATGTTGATAAAGATGGGATTTATGCATTCAAGTAGATAAAAAAAAATATTGAGAAAAAAGGAATTGCAGATTATCAATATCCACCCCCCCCCCCCAATAAAAATGTTTGGGAAAACATTGTGGAAAATGAAGAAATTGCTTGTGACAAGCTATTTTTTCATTTGCCAATGTTTTCTAACCCTAAAATGGTAAGATTATTTAAATTCAACTTGAAATTATCGTATGCAACACCTTTCAAATTTGAACAGTCTAAAATGTTGTCATTTGGTAATGGGTTAAGAGGCAGCAGACAATTCTGGTTTGTTTAATAATGTGCTTCTTCACTTATTCTCTTTCAAATAAGAATGGTTAAAATTCTTGTCATTTGTGAAAGGGTTTAAATGAATGCGTCTATAAGAGATTCAATATTAAACAAGAATGATTACAGTTGTTTTGATAAACCAAAACAACAAATCATTCTCCTTTAATTGTGAATTCCTTATAGCAACAAGAGCTGTCCGAAGACAGTGCGCTCAACTTTCTAAGTTGCTCAGTACAAAGGGGGCATAACTCCAAATAGAGTGGTCCCAGGGTCATGGGCCCTGATAGTAAGGTAGAGGGTGTGATAGTGAATAAGTATTCCAAGTTTGGGTTGAATCCCTTTGATAGTATGGAAGTTATTGATGTTTGAAAGAACTTTAACCTTTGTTGCAACGCCGACGCCCGAGTGACAGTATAAGCTCTCATTTTCTTCGAAAAGTCGAGCTAAAAATAGCTTGAAATATGGTCATCAATAAATTAAAACAGTAATGTTAAATATTTATTATTTAAAAGCTCATAGCGGTGTCTAAGAAATATGTCAAAAGTTTAAAATTTGTACATGTTACAGCATAGACAATAATGAAAGAAAAGAAGAAATTGATTATCTGATTCAGCAATTTCTTTCTATCCCTAAGTATTTGCCCATTTATATTGGCATTGAAAGTATTGAGGGAAAGTAGAAAATGTTTGTCATTTTTAAGCATTTTCTTATTTCTCCACAATTGTTTCAAAAGCCTGTAATATTGAAGTCAAAAACAGATAGTGTTATATTATATGCTTTTTAAGATTAGAGAACTTTTTAACCCTTTCCAAAACAAGACCTGGTTTTGACGTTTCTAATAAAAGTGTTGGAAAAATAGAGGCAAAAGACGAAAATGCATTTTCTTCTGTTGTCTCAATATTTTCCAAGTTATATTCTACACAAATCCTATCTTCATTTGAATCCATTTTGACATCTGCAATAGCTTTGGAATCGTGGACCACCCTACATTTTTCTGGTTTGGAAAAGGGTTAATAGGCAAAAAGTATATCTTATTGAATTAAAAGTACAGTAGACATAATATACAGAGAAAACAAAATATTAATCCTTTACCAAACAAGACATGGTTTTGATGTACCTAGTAGTAGAAGACATGTCCCTAGTATAAGCTTGAGAAAACATGGAGACAAAAGATAGTGACTAGTCATCTGGTACCAGAAGATTAGCAATAGAGAACCATTTTATCGAGTTAACCTTTTCCCAAACGGCAAAATTTTAGGGTGATCCACTTCAAGAACAGCCACAAATCACAAAATGGATGTTATTAAAGAGAGGATTTGCATAGAATATGGCACAGAAAATATTGAGACAAAAGGAGAAACTGCTGGTTATCAGCAGTTTCTTCTTTTGTTTCAATGTTTTCCCACGCCGTTTCTTTTAGGGACTTCAAAACCAGGTCTTGTTTGGGAAAGGGTTAACCGTGACTTACTTTCAGACAAATAATAGTATTTCTTAGGTGTTGTTATAAAATCTCGTAACTACAGCTTGAATCAAGCCGTAGTTTTTGAGATTTCATAACACCAGTGGTTTCTCAATACATATCATACTTTTATCACAAAATTTATTGCCATTTACACTTTTCGTCTAGAATTTGACAAATAATGTTAATGACTAATCAACCAGAGCTGTACAAACTGCACTTAGTAATGTGTGCTATTTGTGCAGTACATTTGAATATGTATATAATAAGAGACATTCACTCAAATTCTCAAAACAGATCAGAAAGTCAAAAGTCAAAAGGCAATAACTCCAAAAAGTATGTCAAACTCTAGTTCAAGGTCACAAAGTCAATCAGGTCATCATCCAAAATAAATTGAATAGCAAGAGATGTTTTTAAGTGAAATAACAAAGCACATCTTGAATTATTGTGCATGATTTAAAGGTTAGCTGTAAGTTTTAGAAAAAAGTGGAGGCTTAGCAAAATGCTGTACATCACAGTGTTGTGTTCAATAACAAAATACTGGAGGACTAGCTCAAGGAACCACACTTTTACATTATCTAGTATCCCATTAATGAAGTGTTCATCTTTAATTTTCTATCATAGCTACAGATAAGAGGTGGTGATGACTTTCCAGAATGATAAATTTAACCAAATGATCATGAAACCATATGTTGTAGGTACTCTATAGAATAATCTCATTTAGATTCAAATGAGTACCCACAACATAGGGTTATGTTTTTAACCCTTTCCCAAACATGACCTGGTTTTGACGTCCCTAGTAGAAAAGGCTTGGGAAAACATTGAGGCAAAAGAAGAAACTGCTGATAACCAGCAGTTTCTCCTTTTGTCTCAATATTTTCTGCGCCATTTCTTACACAAATCCCATCTTCAATACTCTAAAATTTGGTCGTTTGGGAAAGGGTTAAATAAATCAGATTGTCTTCACTCCCTCTTTACTGCTGTCCTGTTCTATAATCAATTTTGTTAGAGAAAAACCAACACAAACAAGCACAAAACTTTGTAGCTACAGTTTAACCCTTTACCAAACAAGACCTGGTTTTGACGTCCCTAATAGAAAAGGCTTGGGAAAACATTGAAACAAAAGAAGAAACTGCTGATAACCAGCAGTTTCTCCTTTTGTCTCAATATTTTCTATGCCATATTTTACACAAATTTTATCTTCAATAACTTCCATTTTGTCATTTTTGGCAGTTTTTGAAGTGGATCACCCTAAAATATTTCCATCTGGGAAATGGATAATCAATTTTGTTAGAGAGAAACCAACACAAACTAGCACAAAACTTTGAAGCTACAGGTTACACAAGAGCCATCAAAGTTGGGTTATTCTCCCCAATAAGTGCGGAAGCTGATCTGGATCTATGTTTGTATCCATGACAAGAAAGAATTCTGTAAAGAAATGTACATAAAATGGTTATTTTGCCATGCTGCAAAAAAATGTGTGGGTGGCTGGAACCCTTCATAGGGACATAACCTGGAATGTTGTAGAATTAATTATATATTATGAGATGCAATCCAATATCCTATACTTTAACCCATTCACACAAAGACACCTTACAAGTTAAAGCTTTGGAAAACATTATGGAAGAAATCGATTGTGGTCACCAGCAATTTCCTACATTTCACACAATGTTTTCTAACTAGAAAAAATCTATTAACTTGAAATTGTTGTCTACAGCATCTTTGAATATGTACCAGTCTAAACTTTTGCCATTTGGGAAAGGGGTAAATAAGAGACAAACCAATGGATAGAACACCGGTAAATTCCATCCACTAGATTGTCTTAAATGCATCTATGGGGGATCCCTAAATATTCCATACATGCATCGTCTTTAACCATTTCCCAAAGGGCAAAGTTTTGGACTGTTCCGACTTTTTTGTCTCAAAGTTTTCCAAATTTGTGTATTAGGGATGTCCAATGGGGGTACATGTATGTTTAGAATGGGTTAAACAGACAATTTTTGGCTTTTCAAATATATGCAATATTTTGTTTATTGTTCATCAAACCCTATGTTGTCAGTTCTCATGGCAATTGTATAATCGAGACAATATAAATGGTTACCCACAATATAGGGTTTAGATTTAAGAAAATCAGAATGTCTTCATCTCCTCTTATCTGTTGCTCTGTATGCAGTAAAACTGCTCACAAATTTATTCCTGAAAAGTGAAAAAACATTTGCAAGATCTATATAATGAAGATAATGCATATGAGCAAAATTAAAGATGGACCAACCTAAAGAGTATGAGACACAACATAGGATGTACAGCATTACCTCATTTTCTTAAAAGTAGGTCAAACATCAAGGTCAAAGGGTCAAATTTTATGTTCCAAAATGAAAGGGCAAAAGACAGATGCCTGGTTACTTTTTTGTAAGGCAAGATTAATATCATAAGGTAAAATGTCATGGTCCCAAATAAAAGGTCAGAACAGAAAAGTTATCCATGTGTGAATTATGAAGGTTCAATCTACAATACAGGTTAAGCTTTCGTCTATGTAACCAACAAAGCAGATGCAGATGACACCAGGGTTGTGACATGTTAGCTCCTTGGAAAGAGTCTCTTATCACTAAAATGGTATCAATCCAAAACATGTCACCAGCATTTTCTATTTGTGAAGTCAAAACCAGGCTTTTTTCAGAAAAGAGTTAACTCTTTCCTAAACAAAACCAGCTACTGACATCCAAAGCAGAGTAGGCTTGTGAAAAAATGCAAGTCAAATTAAGAAAATGCTGAAGACCAGCATTTTCTTCTTTTGTCTAAATATTTTCATAGTTCTTTTGTATAAATTCTCATCTTTGCCAATATCATTTTGTCATCTGCAGCAGGTTACAAATCAAGCCATTACTTTTTCCCATTTAGTAAATTGTTAATTGGAGTTGTTAGTGCAACTCCATGGTAAGTTCATACAAAATCGTCACTTTTCAACGAAAACCTCATAACTGCAGCTTGTTGCAAGCTGCAGTTATGAGGTTTTTGTTGAAAAGCCGCAATTGTTTCATGGTCACAAGAAAGCACTTCATATTATACCTATTCACTATATCATCGGTGTAAATGCAAAACCTTGTATGTCGATCGCTGAGATTTTCAAAGTCAAATCTTGTGTGCCCAGTTAAGACAATTCATGTAGGTTTTGAAGTATGTTTAGTGATCAGTATTAATGACACATTATTCGTGAACAATATGTCAAAATTTCAAGTAAATCCTTTCAGTTTGGAAAAAGTTACTACACTTTTTTTCGTCCCCTTTTAAATTTTTCGAAAACGAGATACGAGGTTTTGCATTTACAACGACGATATATCATCACTTTTCGTGAAAGACCTCATAACTTCAGCTTATTCGAAGCTGAAGTTAGGGGGATTTTGAAGAAAAATGAAGATAGCATGTTAACCCTTTCCCAAACAAGACCTGGATTTGACATCCCTAATAGAAAATACTTGGGAAAACATTGAAACAAAAGAAGAAACTGCTGATAATCAGCAGTTTCTCCTTTTGTCTCAATATTTTCTGTGCCATATTTTACACAAATCCTATCTTTAATAACATCTATTGTGTTATTTGTGGCAGTTTTTGAAGTGGATCACCCTAGAATTTTGTCGTTTGGGAAAGGGTTAAATGACCTGTGTGGACAATTACCATGTTCCTTTAGTTCCTTCCCCAAACAACACATAGTTTTGATATCCTCCATATAAATGCTTTAGAAAACATTGAGGCGAAAAGAAAAATTGCTGGTAATCAGCATTTTAACTTTCTGTCTAAATTTTTCATTCTATATGTTGTTAAGAAATCCTATCACTATCAACATTCATTTTGTTGTCTGCATCAGCTTTGATACTGGAGTGGACTTACATTGTGCTGTTTTGGAAAGGGTAATTGCAAGTATAGCTCACAACAAGAGCTGTCCGAAGACAGCGCGCTCGACTTTCTAAGTTGCTTAGTATAAAGGGGGCATAACTCCAAATATAGTGGAGCCAGGGTCATGGGCCCTAATAGTAAGGTAGATGGTGTGATGGTGAATAAGTATTCCAAGTTTGGGTTGAATCCCTTTGATAGTATAGAAGTTATTGATGTTTGAAAAAAACTTTAACCTTTGTTGCAACGCCGACGCCAACGCCAACGCCCGGGTGACAGTATAAGCTCTCATTTTCTTCGCAAAGTCGAGCTAAAAACGAAGATAGCATGTTTAACCCTTTCCCAAACAAGACCTGGTTTTGACGTCCCTAATAGAAAAGGCTTGGGAAAATATCGAGACAAAAGAACAAACTGCTGATAACCAACAGTTTCTCCTTTTGTCTCAATATTTTCTGTGCCATATTTTACACAAATCCTATCTTTAATAACATCTATTGTGTTATTTGTGGCAGTTTTTGAAGTGGATCACCCTAGAATTTTGTCGTTTGGGAAAGGGTTAAATGACCTGTGTGGACAATTACCATGTTCCTTTAGTTCCTTCCCCAAACAACACATAGTTTTGACATCCTCCATATAAATGCTTTAGAAAACATTGAGGCGAAAAGAAAAATTGCTGGTAATCAGCATTTTAACTTTCTGTCTAAATTTTTCATTCTATATGTTGTTAAGAAATCCTATCACTATCAACATTCATTTTGTTGTCTGCATCAGCTTTGATACTGGAGTGGACTTACATTGTGCTGTTTCAGAAAGGGTAATTGCAAGTATAGCTCACAAAAAATGACATGGCAGAGCATCCCTATCTATTAGCTAGAGATGCTCTGCCAGGTGATTCACTATTGACATTTATTCATTTTCCTATCATCCAAACAAGACCTGATTTTAATGTCCTTAACAGAAAAGGTTTGGGAAAACATTGAGACCAAAGTTGAAAATTCTAATAATCCACATTTCTCCTTTAACCTCAATATTTTCTAGTATGGTTTTTCCAAACCCTATGTTGTGGGTACTCATTAGAATCTTTTGATTCTAACAAGTACCCACATTATAGGATTTGATGAACATAGTGAAATACATGTATTTCATTTTAAAAAATCATCACCCCTTCTTATTTGTAGCTCAGGGGTTGTATTCACAAAACAGTCTAATTCCAAGTTTCCTTTTAGAATTACACAACAAACCATCTGATTGACCGAGACTAGCGTCTCGTCCAATCAGATGGCTTGTTATGTAATTTTACTTTAGAAAATCAATTTAGAAATGTTTGTGAATACTGTCCCTGGTTTAGTGTTGATTTTTGACACTAGCACTGTTCCCAGGCACTCCAGTATTTTGGACAAGACTTTAAACTGAGGTCCCGTCTTCTTAATGTTTTATTTGTTGAGTGTGATGTAAAAGTCCATTTGATCCAATCGGTTTTATGTCCATTCCTGTTTTATTCTGTCATTTTTCAACGAAATAAAGTCTTGCTCCAGGAACCCAGATTCTGGGCTTAGTCCATGCTCGGTATCACCTTTCTGTTGTTGGTTGTCTGAAAATATAAATAGATCAAGTTGTAATACTCTTTACTCGGTATTCGGTAAATATTCTGTAAATATTGACCTGAGTTTGAGTTTATTGGGGTTTTACGCCGTTTTCAACTGCCAGGGTCATATCGCGGAGACTGGAGCACCTACCCATGGATTCCTGTTGTTTCTCAAACCATTACTACCAGAACACCCTTACCGTGCCTCCAGCTGCTTGCCCAAGTTGACCTGAACCCGATAAATATGTTTTGAGTAATTGCGACAGAATAATCAATACTTGCCAGCAATCTTACACTGTCAAGCCGAGCCGATAGTTTCCAAAAGCATCGTGACTTTGGATTCTGCACATGCTTCGTGTCAATATATGTCGTACAGTGATTATGACCTGAACCCGATAAATATGTTACGAGTAATTATGACACAGAATAATCAATACTTGCCAGCAATCTTACACTGTCAAGCCGAGTCGATAGTTTCCAAAAGCATTGTGACTGTATTCTGCACATGCTTCGTGTCAATATATGTCGTACAGTGATTATGACCTGAACCCGATAAATATGTTATGAGTAATTGTGACACAGAATAATCAATACTTGCCAGCAATCTTACACTGTCAAGCCGAGTCGATAGTTTCCAAAAGAATTGTGACTTTGTACTCTGCACATGTTTCGTGTCAATATATGTCGGACAGTGATTATTTTGCATCTACATTTCTCATTGCATATTCCACAGGTTCAGGTCAATATTTACAGACTATAATATACCAGCATTGATTGAATGGCGTTTAACACTACTGGTTGCATTTGGTCATGTTGCGACAACTATTCCAGAGCACCTGACCATAGTTTTGTGGAATTTTTCTCACCAGTAATACTAAGATATTCAATCTAAGCCTCCAACTGCTCTCTCCAATTATTCAAATCCATTTGTTAGAGACAAATGATTTGTCTAATTTAAGAAAGTATATTGACAGATCTATGCATGAAAGCAAAGCAGAAAGGACAAAATGCCAAAAAAGCAACATATTTTCTTACTTGTTGCTCTTCGAGACCAGGTGATCTTAACCTAGTCTATTATCGTCCTTCTTTCGAACTGATCATTTCATCTCTGGCATATTGGATCTTTATGACTTCTTCCAGACCAGCTGATCTTAACTGAGTGTATTATTCCTTCTTTCGAATCTATTTCACCTCTGCAAGCAAAGCATAGAAAAATTTTGTCGCTTTTCATAAAAAATCTCGTAACTGCAGCTTATCTTAAGCTGCAGTTACGAGGATTTTGTTGAAAAACAGTGTTTTGCTATTTGTCATTATCAAATTGCAAAAGAGCAACAAGTAAGAGAGGTTAAAGACATTCCAACTTTGTCATATGAATTAAAAACCCTATGTTGTGGGTACTCATTTGAATTTTCTTGACAAGGCTGTACAAATGAATGCCCATGGTTGATCTTCAATAACTTTTTAATCAGCTGATTTTTCAAAAATCCACCACGTCCATCTAATGCCCGACGCTTTTCCACCTTCTCAACCAAATCAGTCTATTGAAAAAAATATTTTCTGAAATTATTGTATCACTTGATTATCCATCTTGACAGAACTCCCTATAGAAGTGATAGAAATAAAATTTGTGGTGTGGACTACAATATGGGAAAATTGCACGGGAAAGCAATGAATTTTGTGCTAAGAATAGACTATATTTACTGTCATGTTTTGATAAACCATCAATATTATAAAATCTCGTAACTACGGCTTGAATAAAGCTGTAATGAGATTTTATAACAGCGCCTACTGAAATACTATTATTTGTCCAAAATTACGTCGAGGTTCACTAGATAAAATCGTTCCCTATTATCAGCTTTTCTTCTTTGTCATTCAGTAATATTGAGACTGCTAGATATCTCCTATTTCAGTTTCAGTTCAAATAACACCCAAGAGCTAACCCTAGTACACGGATTTCTTTGATGATTCATCAATTGGAAAGACACATGTGACCAGCGCCTTTTGACGCCCCTTAAGAAAAGTGCTTGGAAAAACATTTTGAAAAATGAAGAAATTGCTAGTGACAAGCAATTTCTTCATTTCCAACAATGTTTTCTACATAATACCAAAAAGAATCAAATTTCATTTACATGAAATTGTCATCTGGCAACATTTATGAATTTGGACTAGTCTGAATTTTTGTTGTTTGGTAATCACGGTGTATATCACATGAAACAAGAATTTCAGAAATCTTCAATAACTTTGTTAATACTTGACCGATTTGAATTCGGTTTAAAGCAGAGGATGTGGACAGACGTCACGCATTAGATGGACGTAGTTGATGCTTGAAAAAATCAACTGATAAAAAAGTTATTGAAGATAAACCAAAATTTTGGTTTATCTTCAATAACTTTTTTATCAGTTGATTTTTTAAAAATCAACTATGTCCATGTTATTCCTGACACTTTTCCACCTTCTCTGCTTCAAACCGAATTCAAATTGGTCAAGTATTGACAAAGTTATTGAAGATTATCGGAAATTCAAAGTCACGTGATTATACACCGTGGTAATGTGATAAGTTAATTATAAGACATGACAGACTGAACCATAGGGGAACCTGTCTGATAGACCAACAGACAATGACTCACTTTCAAACGCAAACAACCAAAACACCAGCGTATGAATTTCGGACAGAACAACCAAAATACACTCATTTACATTAAGGATGCAAACAATCACTTTACCAGCAAATGAATTTTGAACGCGATCAACCAATATATATATAGCTCTTGATAAATAACCTGGCAGAGAAGCCCATGCTAATCGAGTGAGATGCTCTGCCAGGTCATTTATCACGAGCTATACCAGACAATGAATTTCAGATGTCAACAACAATATACCAGCGTATAAATTTCAGAAGCAAAGAACGAATTTACCCGCATATGAATTTCCGAAGCCAATAACAGTATATAACCAGCATATGAATTTTTGATGCAAATAATATACAAGCGTATAAATTTCGAAAGCAAATTTAACAATATACCAGTGTATATATTTCAGACGCAAGCAATGAAATACCCAAATATAAAGTCAGAAAGAATGCCAAAAAGGAAACATCTGGTTCTGTATTTGAGCAAGTTAAGTTTGTTAGATTTAGTGAAGTGTTAGCGTAATTGTTAAGTGTAATTAAAGTGAATAGTCATGCTTTAGTACCATTAGACGCTCAAATACAGAATGTTATTTGAATACCAAATACAAAATCCTTTTTGCCAATGTATGTTTTGATAATTTCACATTTTACATAATTTTACTAATTTCAGGGCCATAATAAGCAACAAAGTATTCTTGGTAAACATCAACACAAAATAGGACTCTAAAGTTTGGAAATGAACGTTATCATCGGCCACTTTAAAGATGCAGTAACTCCATCCTACTCAAGCTGTAGTTACATTTTTAAACAGCCAATGATATGTGAACATTACATGCTCATTGTTGGGCAGATGAGATTGGCGTAACCACCCAACAGAATAATCGATAGGAAAGCCCACATCTTGTTGAGTGCCTATATAAATATTTTAAAGTTACAATGGTTTTGCACCGACACCTAATGTACAAGTCCAGTAATTTGCCCCCTAACTTGACTAGATCTACTGACACCAACAGAACATGAGCGGAAAAATATTGACTCTTTAAAATGAAAAGTTGTATAGCTCTGTCGGTTATGTTGGAATTTATCTAACATTAAGTCATTTGTCTCACAAATGAATAAACCATTTACAAATTGTGTATGACGATAAAAATGCCAGAAACACATAGTAAGGTGTACCAGCCTCCGAAAAACAAGAGCCTTCATAGACGGATTATATTGCTCCCCGAATAAGTGTTTGTCACAAAATAAAAACTATCATACATTAGGCCCCCTTTTCCCATGACAGATGTATTGTACACACATTTATAAAATATGGTCTAGAACATCCTATTTATCACATGAGTAAAAAATTTCACTTTATTCTGCCGATTAGATGAAGAGAATTTAGAGAAAAACTAGTTTTTTACACTAAGGCCTCTTTTTCCATGACCCAGCCTAAAATTAACTGAGAAAAAAGTCCCTAGGAGTTATCCAAGGGAGTTCACATGTGAAGTTTCATTGAATTTGGTCCAAGGTTTACTGAGATCTGGCCAATGGACGGACAGACAGCGTGGCGACTATATGCTCCCCCAAAATTTTTTCGGGGAGCATAGAAAGTGAAAAATAAATTTCAAACAATCAAGTCAAATGATGTAATACTACTCCAATTCGTTTTATATGCATGAATTCCAATGGCATTTGAAAGATCAGCCAAATCTTTTATGAGCTGCCAACCCCGTTTTAAAACATAATACAAAAGACAAGAGTGGCTATTGATCAACCCAGCAACCCATAATCAAGATTTTGAGTCAACTACATAATTTAATAGGGAGCTCTAGGGAGCACAACCAATAGGGATCAATTTCAACACTTTCCAAAACAGCAAAATTTTAGTATGATACATTTAAAAACAAATGACAAAATCGATGTTATTAAAGATAGAATTAGTGTAAAATATGGCATAGAAAATATTGAGACAAAAGGAGAAACTGCTGGTTATCAGCAGTTTCTTCTTTTGTTTCAGTGTTTTCCCAAGCCTTTTCTGTTAGGGACATCAAAACCAGGTCTTGTTTGGAAAAGGGTTAACAGTCATGTGATTTCAGGAAAACAATAGCGTTTTGTCTGATGTAAAACCTCACAACTACAGCTTTAGTCAAGCTGCTGTTACCGGCAAGACTTAATAACGGAATATTTATCAATATATATAACTGTAAACCCAGTCTTTTTTTAGCATAATATTAATTGCTTATCACAGACTTTCAAAGCAAACTTGACATGTTTGTGTTCAATATACATGTACCATAGAAAATACCAAGACAAGGTGATAAAACAATCCATGTCAACTTTTGCCCTAACATTTTCCTATTTCTCCTTTGAGAACATCAAAATCAGGACTAAACTGACACGATTTAAAAACGCAAAAGACATTTTCCTTAACCATTCCTTTCCTGCACGCTGCCTCAATCAGCACCATATTTGGGGACATCCATGAGTTAATGTATACCCTTCACATCCAACCAATTTTGTCATGTTTTATGTAAACTACTCGGACATCTTAGCCGCCCATCCCAAAATGCTTATGTGTCTCGTGCATTCAGACAACGTCTAAAATCACTAAGATTTTTTTTGTGTGCAAACTGCCACGTTGATTTACTCATCGAAAACACACAACAACTACGGATGATTTTCATATGTAAAATGCATAGGCTTATTTTGATCGACACAAAGGTACCGAGTTTAGGGGGGCCTTTGTCGGCGATGATTTGCAAATTGAGGTATCTAAACGCTTTAATGTAGCCGACTCGACTGTTCTAAGGTTAGTGAGACGTGTAAACAACACGGGAACGCATGCAGGCCGCCCACGTCCCTGTCAGCTGCGTGTAGCAACTGTACGTCAAGACAACTGTATACGTTAACGTCACTTACGCAACAGATTTGTGACGGCTCAATTTACAGCAAATGCTATAGTTGGTAATCACTGGTGGTCTATACATCGAGACATGTTGATGAATCGTGTTCGAGAACACGGGTTTCGCTGTCGTCCTTCTTGATGCCAAGCTCTCACCCAACGTCATCGCCTTTAGATGCTGCGCATAAACGGAGGTTCACTCAGACATTATTCATGACATGTCATTTTATTTCCTGTTATGTATACAATTGTTACATTACAATTTCACAAGGCTATACATAGATTATGTCGTTGAAATCATCTGTTAAAGTACATTTTGTGTTTTTAAATCGTGTCAGTTTAAAGTTGTGGAAATAGGAACGAAAGTGAATGATAAGCCCTTTCCCAAATAACAAAATTTTAGGGTTTTCTCATTCAAAAGCTGCTACTGACTACAAATTCAGAGTTAATGAGGACAGGATTTGTGTAAAAAAAAAAAAGGAAGAAAACATTGAGACAAAAGGAGAAACTGCTAGTTATCAGCAGTTTCTTCTATCATTTCAATGTTTTCCCAAACCTCTTCTATTTGGGACGCCAAAACCCGGTCTTGTTTGGGAAAGGGCTTAATCAAAATAGAAAAATATACTTATATTAAAATTCTAAATATCCCTTGTTGACTTGTCTGTACATCATCTTGTCTACATGCAGGCAAATCTCATATCCTGAAAGGGATGGTCATGAAATAAAATGAATGAGACAAAAAAGAACATGGTAATGATCAGATTATTTGTTGGAACCATATCTCAAACAAGACCTAGTTTAAATATACCTGGCAGAAAAATTGCAATAAAAGAAATGCTGATTAACAAGCAGCTTCTCCTGTAGTGTCAAAATTTTCTGTACTGAATGAACCTGTATGTGTAATGACATTAGGCAGGCACAAAACACACTTGATACCGAACAATTTTCTAAACCTATCTCTTATATTATTGTTTTGATGAATGATTAATTTTATATTCGAGAATTTGAAATATATTGTCAAAAACTATTTTACATTAAAGTAGTATTGATTTTGATCAGTTAAAAACACTTATGAAACAGAATGAAATAATACATCATATTCGAGCAATGAGTGGTTTTGCCTGTAAACATAATGTACAAGTAACCCATGTGTGTTATGACATTGGGCAGGGACAAAGTACACTTGATACCGAACAAGCTGTATTATCTAAAACTATCTGTACTAATATTCTTAAGAAACATTAGATTCTTGTGTATAAAACTGAATTATAAAAGGAAAAGAAATATTCAAACTTACAATATGATATCTTGTTTGGTTTAAAATCAGTAATGGTTCGAGTTGCACTTAAAACAAACATCAGATCCAAACTAAACTTGGTGCCTGAAATGTATTTAAAACAAAACAACAGAGCAAACCATTGCAATAAATGAACAAGATATACCGATATCTCATAATAGTGACTTAATACAGGCCATTTTAATCTTTATTCATATCATCCTATTTTCCAGACAAACAAAATCAAATATTTAAGGACAAAGATTTAAAATGTGGTAGTTGTTGTGATAAATGATTTTAAATTCTACCTGATTAAGTGACTTATCAAAGAACTATTTTACATTAACCCTTTCCCAAACAACAAAATTTCAGGGCGTTCCAGTTCAAAAACTGGCACAAATGACCAAATGGATGTTATTAAAGATAGGATTTGTGTTAAGTATGGCATAGAAAATATTGAGACAAAAGGAGAAACTGCTGGTTATCAGCAATTTCTTCTTTTGTTTCAATGTTTTCCAAAGCCTTTTCTCCTAGGGACGTCAAAACCAGGTCTTGTTTGGGAAAGGGTTAAAGCAGTATTGATTTTGATCAGTTAAAAACACTAATGAAACAGAATGAAACAATACATCAAATTCCAGCAACTAGTGGTTTTGCCTGTAAACATAATGTACAATTAACCTGTGTGTGTAATGACAGGCAGGCACAAACTCACTTGATACCGAACAAGCCATATTATTTAAACCTACATGTATCTCTTATATTATTGTTGTGACAAATGATTAATTTTATAATCAAGAGTTTGAAATGGATTATCAAAGAACTATTTTACAATAAAGCAGTATTGATTTTGATCAGTGAAAAACACTAATGAAACAGAATGAAACAAGAGATGTTTGTAAAACATATATGCCCCCTCAGGGGCCTACATTTGATGTAGGTCAAAGTCCAAGGTCAAGTTAACAAGGTCCAAGGTCATGGTCAAATATGAAAGGTCTTGGTAGGAGGTGTCTATGTGTGAAATATTAAAGCTGTATATGTAAAAGTAAAATGAAACATAGGCCAGGTTAAAGTTTTTAAAAGTAGGCCAAATGCCAAGGTCAAGGTCATGGTCAAATGTGAAAGGTCTTGGTTGGAGGTGTCCATGTGTGAAATATCAAGGCTATAGGTGTAAAAGGACATGATATATATGCCTGGTTTCAGTCTTTTTAAAAGTAGGTCAAACTCCAAGGTCAAGGTTGCAATATTCAAGGTCATGGTCAAATGTGAAAGGTCTTGGTAGGAGGTGTCTATGTGTGAAATATCAAAGCTGTAGGTGTAATAGGACATAAGATAAAGGCTAGGTTAGATATTTCTAAAAGTAGGTCAAACTCCAAGGTCAAGGTCCAAGGTCATGGTCAAAGTGAAATATCTTGGTTGGAAGTGACCATGTGTGAAATATCAAGGCTGTATATGTAAAATGACATGAAATATAGGCCAGGTTAATGTATTATAAAAGTAGGTCAAACACCAAGGTCAAGGTCACAAGGTCCAAGGTCATGGTCAAATGTGAAAGGTCTTGGTCGTAGGTGTCCATGTGTCAAATATCAAGGCTGTATGTGTAAAAGGACATGATATATCGGCTAGGTTAAAGTTCTTTTTAAAGTAGGTCAAAGTCCAAGGTCAAGGTCACAAGGTCCAAGGTCATGGTCAAATGTGAAAGGTCTTGGTAAGATGTGTCCATGTGTGAAATACCAAGGCTGTATGTGTAATAGCACATAAGATATAGGCCCAGTTTATTTTTTTTAAAAGTAGGTCAAACTCCAAGGTCAAGGCCACATGGTCCAAGGTCATAGTCGTATGTGATAGGTCTAAGTCGGAGGTTTCCATGTGTCAAATATCAAGGCTGTATGTGTAAATGGACATGATATATCGGCCAGGTTAAAGTTTTTTTTAAAAGTAGGTCAAACTCCAAGGTCAAGGTCACAAAGTCCAAGGTCATGGTCAATTGTGAAAGGTCTTGGTAAGATGTGTCAATGTGTGAAATATCAAGGCTGTATTTGTGAAAGGTCATGAGATATATGCCGGGTTTAATTTTTTTTAAAGTAGGTCAAACTCCAAGGTCAAGGTCACAAGGTCCAAGGTCATGGTTAAATGTGAACGATGTTGATAGGAGGTATCTATGTGTGAGATATCAAGGCTGTATGTGTAAAAGGACACGAGATATAGGCAAGGTTAAGAATTAAGTGTAAAAATCAACAAAGGGCAATAACTCCAAGAATTTGATTGGCAGAGTTACGGTTCTTGTGCACTGCACCCCTCCATAATGAAATCTATTCACCTGTAAAGTTTCATGATTCTACCTTACATATTTTTTGAGTTGTGCTCCGGACAAGAATCAAGTTATAAAATCAACAAAGGGCAATAACTCACAAAAGTTGATCGGCAGTTACGGTTCTTGTGCACTGCACCTCTCCATAATGAGATCTATCCACCTGTAAAGTTTCATGATTCTACCTTACATACTTTTTGAGTTATGCACCGGACAATAATCAAGTTTGAAAATCAACAAAGGGCAATAACCCAAAAAATATGATCAGCAGAGTTACGGTTCTTGTGCACTGCACCTCTCCATAATGAGATCTATCCACCTGTAAAGTTTCATGATTCTACCTAACATAGTTTTTGAGTTATGCTCCGGACAAGAATCAAGTTATAAAATCAACAAAGGGCAATAACTCAAAAAATTTGATCAGCAGAGTTACGGTTCTTGTGCACTGCACCTCTCCATAATGAGATCTATCCACCTGTAAAGTTTCATGATTGTACCTTACATACTTTTTGAGTTATGCTCCGGACAAGAATCAAGTTATAAAATCAACAAAGGGCAATAACTCAAAAAATTTGATCGGCAGAGTTACGGTTCTTGTGCACTGCACCTCTCCATAATGAGATCTATCCACCTATGAAGTTTCATGACTCTACCTTTAATACTTTTCGAGTTATGCTCCGGACAAGGTTTGGTCTACGGACAGACCGACCGACCGACCGACCGACCGACCGACCGACCGACCGACCTTCCGACCGACCGACCGACCGACCGACCGACCGACACTTGCAAAACAATATACCCCCATTTTCTTCGAAAGGGGGCATAATAATATGGTGATTTGGCCAGTTTTCGTGGAGTAACCCAAATTCGTGGTATTCTGAATAATCTTACGTCAGTCTAAACAGGCGACATCAACACGCAAGAATTTTGTCAACAAACACCCTACCCCATCTTCTCTCGCTTCAAATAAAGTAAACAAAGAAAATGTTTATTCAAGGGGTATAACCTATGACTGTTCTTTTGAGGGTCGTTCAATTTATTTTTACGCAATGAATCAAATAGGTAAAGGTACTTGTGATGCTCCTATTATTACATCAGCAAGTGTACTTTTTTAGAAACAACTTTTAATCATTCACAAGGAATGCCTAATTTAACAAGTGCTCGGTTTTGGGAGGAAAATTTGGAAACAAAGAATTTGTCACTTATTTGTTGAATGACCCACGAATTCTGGAGCCTCAATTCCGATGACGTCAGAGGTCAACAGCTTATCCAAAATGGATTCCAATGTAAACAATAACACGCAACTGACATAAACGTGGGTAATTTACCAAATTACAAATATTATTAAATGTTATTTAATAATTATTGTATCAATGACTTATTTGTCTTCCGGCAGTTCCCTTTGAATTATTAATACCACGAAAACTGGACCCACCATCATACATCTTATTCGAGCAATGAGTGGTTTTGCCTGTAAACATAATGTACAATTAACCTGTGAGTGTAATGACATTAGGCAGGCACACTTGATACCGAACAAGCCATATTATTTAAACCTATCTCTTATATTATTGTTGTGAAAAATGATTAATTCTATATTCGAGAGTTAGAAATGGATTATCAAAGAACTACCATATTGTACATTAAAGCAGTATTGATGTAGATCAGTTTAAAACACTAAACAGAATGAAATAATACATCATATTCCAGCAACTAGTGGTTTGGCCTGTAAACATAATGTACAATTAACCTGTGTGTGTAATGGCATTAGGCAGGCACAAACTCACTTGATACCGAACAAGCCATATTATTTAAACCTATCTCTTATATTATTGTTGTGACAAATGATTAATTCTATATTTGAGAGTTAGAAATGGATTATCAAAGAACCATTTCACATTAAAGAAGTGTTGATTTTGATCAGTTAAAAATACTTTAAACAGAATGAAATAATACATCAAATTCCAGCAACTAGTGGTTTGGCCCGTAAACATAATGTACAATAAACCTGTGTGTTTAATGACATTAGGCAGGCACAAACACACTTGATACCGAACAAGCCATATTATTT
This sequence comes from Fragum sueziense, assembly GCA_963680895.1. Lineage (NCBI taxonomy): Eukaryota > Metazoa > Mollusca > Bivalvia > Cardiida > Cardiidae > Fragum > Fragum sueziense. The sequence continues at coordinate 22,634,995 of OY804601.1, forward strand.
AAACCTATCTCTTATATTATTGTTGTGACAAATGATTAATTCTATATTTGAGAGTTAGAAATGTATTATCAAAGAACTACCATATTGTACATTAAAGCAGTATTGATTTAGATCAGTTTAAAACACTTTAAACAGAATGAAATAATACATCAAATTCCAGCAACTAGTGGTTTGGCCCGTAAACATAATGTACAATAAACCTGTGTGTTTAATGACATTAGGCAGGCACAAACACACTTGATACCGAACAAGCCATATTATTTAAACCTATCTCTTATATTATTGTTGTGACAAATGATTAATTCTATATTTGAGAGTTAGAAATGGATTATCAAAGAACTACCATATTGTACATTAAAGCAGTATTGATTGAGATCAGTTTAAAACACTTTAAACAGAATGAAATAATACATCATATTCCAGCAACTAGTGGTTTGGCCTGCAAACATAATGTACAATAAACTTGTGTGTTTAATGACATTAGGCAGGCACAAGCACACTTGATACCGAACAAGCCATATTATTTAAACCTATCTCTTATATTATTGTTGTGACAAATGATTAATTTTTTATTCAACAGTTTGAAATGGATTATCAAAGATCTATTTTACATTAAAGCAGTACTGATTTTGATCAGTTAAAACACTAAACAGAATGAAATAATACATCATATTCCAGCAACTAGTGGTTTGGCCTGTAAACATAATGTACAATGAACTTGTGTGTTTAATGACATTAGGCAGGCACAAACACACTTGATACCGAACAAGCCATATTATTTAAACCTATCTCTTATACTATTGTTGTGACAAATGATTAATTTTTTATTCAAGAGTTTGAAATGGATTATCAAAGAACTATTTTACATAAAAACGGTATTGATTTTGATCAGTTAAAAACACTTTAAACAGAATGAAATAATACATCAAATTCCAGCAACTAGTGGTTTGGCCCGTAAACATAATGTACAATAAACCTGTGTGTTTAATGACATTAGGCAGGCACAAACACACTTGATACCGAACAAGCCATATTATTTAAACCTATCTCTTATACTATTGTTGTGACAAATGATTAATTCTATATTTGAGAGTTAGAAATGGATTATCAAAGAACCATTTCACATTAAAGAAGTGTTGATTTTGATCAGTTAAAAACACTTTAAACAGAATGAAATAATACATCAAATTCCAGCAACTAGTGGTTTGGCCCGTAAACATAATGTACAATAAACCTGTGTGTTTAATGACATTAGGCAGGCACAAACACACTTGATACCGAACAAGCCATATTATTTAAACCTATCTCTTATATTATTGTTGTGACAAATGATTAATTCTATATTTGAGAGTTAGAAATGGATTATCAAAGAACTACCATATTGTACATTAAAGCAGTATTGATTTAGATCAGTTTAAAACACTTTAAACAGAATGAAATAATACATCATATTCCAGCAACTAGTGGTTTGGCCCGTAAACATAATGTACAATAAACTTGTGTGTTTAATGACATTAGGCAGGCACAAGCACACTTGATACCGAACAAGCCATATTATTTAAACCTATCTCTTATATTATTGTTGTGACAAATGATTAATTTTTTATTCAACAGTTTGAAATAGATTATCAAAGATCTATTTTACATTAAAGCAGTACTGATTTTGATCAGTTAAAAACACTAAACAGAATGAAATAATACATCATATTCCAGCAACTAGTGGTTTGGCCTGTAAACATAATGTACAATGAACTTGTGTGTTTAATGACATTAGGCAGGCACAAACACACTTGATACCGAACAAGCCATATTATTTAAACCTATCTCTTATACTATTGTTGTGACAAATGATTAATTCTATATTTGAGAGTTAGAAATGGATTATCAAAGAACCATTTCACATTAAAGAAGTGTTGATTTTGATCAGTTAAAAACACTTTAAACAGAATGAAATAATACATCAAATTCCAGCAACTAGTGGTTTGGCCCGTAAACATAATGTACAATAAACCTGTGTGTTTAATGACATTAGGCAGGCACAAACACACTTGATACCGAACAAGCCATATTATTTAAACCTATCTCTTATATTATTGTTGTGACAAATGATTAATTCTATATTTGAGAGTTAGAAATGGATTATCAAAGAACTACCATATTGTACATTAAAGCAGTATTGATTTAGATCAGTTTAAAACACTTTAAACAGAATGAAATAATACATCATATTCCAGCAACTAGTGGTTTGGCCTGCAAACATAATGTACAATAAACTTGTGTGTTTAATGACATTAGGCAGGCACAAGCACACTTGATACCGAACAAGCCATATTATTTAAACCTATCTCTTATATTATTGTTGTGACAAATGATTAATTTTTTATTCAACAGTTTGAAATGGATTATCAAAGATCTATTTTACATTAAAGCAGTACTGATTTTGATCAGTTAAAACACTAAACAGAATGAAATAATACATCATATTCCAGCAACTAGTGGTTTGGCCTGTAAACATAATGTACAATGAACTTGTGTGTTTAATGACATTAGGCAGGCACAAACACACTTGATACCGATTGTGACAAATGATTAATTTTTTATTCAAGAGTTTGAAATGGATTATCAAAGAACTATTTTACATAAAAACGGTATTGATTTTGATCAGTTAAAAACACTTTAAACAGAATGAAATAATACATCAAATTCCAGCAACTAGTGGTTTGGCCCGTAAACATAATGTACAATAAACCTGTGTGTTTAATGACATTAGGCAGGCACAAACACACTTGATACCGAACAAGCCATATTATTTAAACCTATCTCTTATATTATTGTTGTGACAAATGATTAATTTTTTATTCAACAGTTTGAAATGGATTATCAAAGATCTATTTTACATTAAAGCAGTACTGATTTTGATCAGTTAAAACACTAAACAGAATGAAATAATACATCATATTCCAGCAACTAGTGGTTTGGCCTGTAAACATAATGTACAATGAACTTGTGTGTTTAATGACATTAGGCAGGCACAAACACACTTGATACCGATTGTGACAAATGATTAATTTTTTATTCAAGAGTTTGAAATGGATTATCAAAGAACTATTTTACATAAAAACGGTATTGATTTTGATCAGTTTAAAACACTTTAAACAGAATGAAATAATACATCAAATTCCAGCAACTAGTGGTTTGGCCCGTAAACATAATGTACAATAAACCTGTGTGTTTAATGACATTAGGCAGGCACAAACACACTTGATACCGAACAAGCCATATTATTTAAACCTATCTCTTATACTATTGTTGTGACAAATGATTAATTCTATATTTGAGAGTTAGAAATTGATTATCAAAGAACCATTTCACATTAAAGAAGTGTTGATTTTGATCAGTTAAAAACACTTTAAACAGAATGAAATAATACATCAAATTCCAGCAACTAGTGGTTTGGCCCGTAAACATAATGTACAATAAACCTGTGTGTTTAATGACATTAGGCAGGCACAAACACACTTGATACCGAACAAGCCATATTATTTAAACCTATCTCTTATATTATTGTTGTGACAAATGATTAATTCTATATTTGAGAGTTAGAAATGGATTATCAAAGAACTACCATATTGTACATTAAAGCAGTATTGATTTAGATCAGTTTAAAACACTTTAAACAGAATGAAATAATACATCATATTCCAGCAACTAGTGGTTTGGCCCGTAAACATAATGTACAATAAACTTGTGTGTTTAATGACATTAGGCAGGCACAAGCACACTTGATACCGAACAAGCCATATTATTTAAACCTATCTCTTATATTATTGTTGTGACAAATGATTAATTTTTTATTCAACAGTTTGAAATGGATTATCAAAGATCTATTTTACATTAAAGCAGTACTGATTTTGATCAGTTAAAAACACTAAACAGAATGAAATAATACATCATATTCCAGCAACTAGTGGTTTGGCCTGTAAACATAATGTACAATGAACTTGTGTGTTTAATGACATTAGGCAGGCACAAACACACTTGATACCGAACAAGCCATATTATTTAAACCTATCTCTTATACTATTGTTGTGACAAATGATTAATTCTATATTTGAGAGTTAGAAATGGATTATCAAAGAACCATTTCACATTAAAGAAGTGTTGATTTTGATCAGTTAAAAACACTTTAAACAGAATGAAATAATACATCAAATTCCAGCAACTAGTGGTTTGGCCCGTAAACATAATGTACAATAAACCTGTGTGTTTAATGACATTAGGCAGGCACAAACACACTTGATACCGAACAAGCCATATTATTTAAACCTATCTCTTATATTATTGTTGTGACAAATGATTAATTCTATATTTGAGAGTTAGAAATGGATTATCAAAGAACTACCATATTGTACATTAAAGCAGTATTGATTTAGATCAGTTTAAAACACTTTAAACAGAATGAAATAATACATCATATTCCAGCAACTAGTGGTTTGGCCCGTAAACATAATGTACAATAAACTTGTGTGTTTAATGACATTAGGCAGGCACAAGCACACTTGATACCGAACAAGCCATATTATTTAAACCTATCTCTTATACTATTGTTGTGACAAATGATTAATTTTTTATTCAAGAGTTTGAAATGGATTATCAAAGAACTATTTTACATAAAAACGGTATTGATTTTGATCAGTTAAAAACACTTTAAACAGAATGAAATAATACATCAAATTCCAGCAACTAGTGGTTTGGCCCGTAAACATAATGTACAATAAACCTGTGTGTTTAATGACATTAGGCAGGCACAAACACACTTGATACCGAACAAGCCATATTATTTAAACCTATCTCTTATACTATTGTTGTGACAAATGATTAATTCTATATTTGAGAGTTAGAAATGGATTATCAAAGAACTACCATATTGTACATTAAAGCAGTATTGATTTAGATCAGTTTAAAACACTTTAAACAGAATGAAATAATACATCATATTCCAGCAACTAGTGGTTTGGCCTGCAAACATAATGTACAATAAACTTGTGTGTTTAATGACATTAGGCAGGCACAAGCACACTTGATACCGAACAAGCCATATTATTTAAACCTATCTCTTATATTATTGTTGTGACAAATGATTAATTTTTTATTCAACAGTTTGAAATGGATTATCAAAGATCTATTTCACATTAAAGCAGTACTGATTTTGATCAGTTAAAAACACTAAACAGAATGAAATAATACATCATATTCCAGCAACTTGTGGTTTGGCCTGTAAACATAATGTACAATAAACCTGTGTGTTTAATGACATTAGGCAGGCACAAACACACTTGATACCGAACAAGCCATATTATTTAAACCTATCTCTTATACTATTGTTGTGACAAATGATTAATTTTTTATTCAAGAGTTTGAAATGGATTATCAAAGAACTATTTTACATAAAAACGGTATTGATTTTGATCAGTTAAAAACACTTTAAACAGAATGAAATAATACATCAAATTCCAGCAACTAGTGGTTTGGCCCGTAAACATAATGTACAATAAACCTGTGTGTTTAATGACATTAGGCAGGCACAAACACACTTGATACCGAACAAGCCATATTATTTAAACCTATCTCTTATATTATTGTTGTGACAAATGATTAATTTTTTATTCAACAGTTTGAAATGGATTATCAAAGAACTACCATATTGTACATTAAAGCAGTATTGATTTAGATCAGTTTAAAACACTTTAAACAGAATGAAATAATACATCATATTCCAGCAACTAGTGGTTTGGCCCGTAAACATAATGTACAATAAACCTGTGTGTTTAATGACATTAGGCAGGCACAAACACACTTGATACCGAACAAGCCATATTATTTAAACCTATCTCTTATATTATTGTTGTGACAAATGATTAATTCTATATTTGAGAGTTAGAAATGGATTATCAAAGAACTACCATATTGTACATTAAAGCAGTATTGATTTAGATCAGTTTAAAACACTTTAAACAGAATGAAATAATACATCATATTCCAGCAACTAGTGGTTTGGCCTGCAAACATAATGTACAATAAACTTGTGTGTTTAATGACATTAGGCAGGCACAAGCACACTTGATACCGAACAAGCCATATTATTTAAACCTATCTCTTATATTATTGTTGTGACAAATGATTAATTTTTTATTCAACAGTTTGAAATGGATTATCAAAGATCTATTTTACATTAAAGCAGTACTGATTTTGATCAGTTAAAACACTAAACAGAATGAAATAATACATCATATTCCAGCAACTAGTGGTTTGGCCTGTAAACATAATGTACAATGAACTTGTGTGTTTAATGACATTAGGCAGGCACAAACACACTTGATACCGAACAAGCCATATTATTTAACCCTATCTCTTATACTATTGTTGTGACAAATGATTAATTTTTTATTCAAGAGTTTGAAATGGATTATCAAAGAACTATTTTACATAAAAACGGTATTGATTTTGATCAGTTAAAAACACTTTAAACAGAATGAAATAATACATCAAATTCCAGCAACTAGTGGTTTGGCCCGTAAACATAATGTACAATAAACCTGTGTGTTTAATGACATTAGGCAGGCACAAACACACTTGATACCGAACAAGCCATATTATTTAAACCTATCTCTTATATTATTGTTGTGACAAATGATTAATTCTATATTTGAGAGTTAGAAATGGATTATCAAAGAACTACCATATTGTACATTAAAGCAGTATTGATTTAGATCAGTTTAAAACACTTTAAACAGAATGAAATAATACATCAAATTCCAGCAACTAGTGGTTTGGCCCGTAAACATAATGTACAATAAACTTGTGTGTTTAATGACATTAGGCAGGCACAAGCACACTTGATACCGAACAAGCCATATTATTTAAACCTATCTCTTATATTATTGTTGTGACAAATGATTAATTTTTTATTCAACAGTTTGAAATGGATTATCAAAGATCTATTTTACATTAAAGCAGTACTGATTTTGATCAGTTAAAAACACTAAACAGAATGAAATAATACATCATATTCCAGCAACTAGTGGTTTGGCCTGTAAACATAATGTACAATGAACTTGTGTGTTTAATGACATTAGGCAGGCACAAACACACTTGATACCGAACAAGCCATATTATTTAAACCTATCTCTTATACTATTGTTGTGACAAATGATTAATTTTTTATTCAAGAGTTTGAAATGGATTATCAAAGAACTATTTTACATAAAAACGGTATTGATTTTGATCAGTTAAAAACACTTTAAACAGAATGAAATAATACATCAAATTCCAGCAACTAGTGGTTTGGCCCGTAAACATAATGTACAATAAACCTGTGTGTTTAATGACATTAGGCAGGCACAAACACACTTGATACCGAACAAGCCATATTATTTAAACCTATCTCTTATACTATTGTTGTGACAAATGATTATTTCTATATTTGAGAGTTATAAATGGATTATCAAAGAACCATTTCACATTAAAGAAGTGTTGATTTTGATCAGTTAAAAACACTTTAAACAGAATGAAATAATACATCAAATTCCAGCAACTAGTGGTTTGGCCCGTAAACATAATGTACAATAAACCTGTGTGTTTAATGACATTAGGCAGGCACAAACACACTTGATACCGAACAAGCCATATTATTTAAACCTATCTCTTATATTATTGTTGTGACAAATGATTAATTCTATATTTGAGAGTTAGAAATGGATTATCAAAGAACTACCATATTGTACATTAAAGCAGTATTGATTTAGATCAGTTTAAAACACTTTAAACAGAATGAAATAATACATCATATTCCAGCAACTAGTGGTTTGGCCCGTAAACATAATGTACAATAAACTTGTGTGTTTAATGACATTAGGCAGGCACAAGCACACTTGATACCGAACAAGCCATATTATTTAAACCTATCTCTTATATTATTGTTGTGACAAATGATTAATTTTTTATTCAACAGTTTGAAATGGATTATCAAAGATCTATTTCACATTAAAGCAGTACAGTTAAAAACACTAAACAGAATGAAATAATACATCATATTCCAGCAACTAGTGGTTTGGCCTGTAAACATAATGTACAATAAACCTGTGTGTTTAATGACATTAGGCAGGCACAAACACACTTGATACCGAACAAGCCATATTATTTAAACCTATCTCTTATACTATTGTTGTGACAAATGATTAATTTTTTATTCAAGAGTTAGAAATGGATTATCAAAGAACCATTTCACATTAAAGAAGTGTTGATTTTGATCAGTTAAAAACACTTTAAACAGAATGAAATAATACATCAAATTCCAGCAACTAGTGGTTTGGCCCGTAAACATAATGTACAATATACCTGTGTGTTTAATGACATTAGGCAGGCACAAACACACTTGATACCGAACAAGCCATATTATTTAAACCTATCTCTTATATTATTGTTGTGACAAATGATTAATTTTTTATTCAACAGTTTGAAATGGATTATCAAAGATCTATTTCACATTAAAGCAGTACTGATTTTGATCAGTTAAAAACACTAAACAGAATGAAATAATACATCATATTCCAGCAACTAGTGGTTTGGCCTGTAAACATAATGTACAATGAACTTGTGTGTTTAATGACATTAGGCAGGCACAAACACACTTGATACCGAACAAGCCATATTATTTAAACCTATCTCTTATACTATTGTTGTGACAAATGATTAATTTTTTATTCAAGAGTTTGAAATGGATTATCAAAGAACTATTTTACATAAAAACGGTATTGATTTTGATCAGTTAAAAACACTTTAAACAGAATGAAATAATACATCAAATTCCAGCAACTAGTGGTTTGGCCCGTAAACATAATGTACAATAAACCTGTGTGTTTAATGACATTAGGCAGGCACAAACACACTTGATACCGAACAAGCCATATTATTTAAACCTATCTCTTATACTATTGTTGTGACAAATGATTAATTCTATATTTGAGAGTTAGAAATGGATTATCAAAGAACCATTTCACATTAAAGAAGTGTTGATTTTGATCAGTTAAAAACACTTTAAACAGAATGAAATAATACATCAAATTCCAGCAACTAGTGGTTTGGCCCGTAAACATAATGTACAATAAACCTGTGTGTTTAATGACATTAGGCAGGCACAAACACACTTGATACCGAACAAGCCATATTATTTAAACCTATCTCTTATATTATTGTTGTGACAAATGATTAATTCTATATTTGAGAGTTAGAAATGGATTATCAAAGAACTACCATATTGTACATTAAAGCAGTATTGATTTAGATCAGTTTAAAACACTTTAAACAGAATGAAATAATACATCATATTCCAGCAACTAGTGGTTTGGCCTGCAAACATAATGTACAATATGTCATTAAACTTGTGTGTTTAATGACATTAGGCAGGCACAAGCACACTTGATACCGAACAAGCCATATTATTTAAACCTATCTCTTATATTATTGTTGTGACAAATGATTAATTTTTTATTCAACAGTTTGAAATGGATTATCAAAGATCTATTTTACATTAAAGCAGTACTGATTTTGATCAGTTAAAACACTAAACAGAATGAAATAATACATCATATTCCAGCAACTAGTGGTTTGGCCTGTAAACATAATGTACAATGAACTTGTGTGTTTAATGACATTAGGCAGGCACAAACACACTTGATACCGATTGTGACAAATGATTAATTTTTTATTCAAGAGTTTGAAATGGATTATCAAAGAACTATTTTACATAAAAACGGTATTGATTTTGATCAGTTAAAAACACTTTAAACAGAATGAAATAATACATCAAATTCCAGCAACTAGTGGTTTGGCCCGTAAACATAATGTACAATAAACCTGTGTGTTTAATGACATTAGGCAGGCACAAACACACTTGATACCGAACAAGCCATATTATTTAAACCTATCTCTTATACTATTGTTGTGACAAATGATTAATTCTATATTTGAGAGTTAGAAATGGATTATCAAAGAACCATTTCACATTAAAGAAGTGTTGATTTTGATCAGTTAAAAACACTTTAAACAGAATGAAATAATACATCAAATTCCAGCAACTAGTGGTTTGGCCCGTAAACATAATGTACAATAAACCTGTGTGTTTAATGACATTAGGCAGGCACAAACACACTTGATACCGAACAAGCCATATTATTTAAACCTATCTCTTATATTATTGTTGTGACAAATGATTAATTCTATATTTGAGAGTTAGAAATGGATTATCAAAGAACTACCATATTGTACATTAAAGCAGTATTGATTTAGATCAGTTTAAAACACTTTAAACAGAATGAAATAATACATCATATTCCAGCAACTAGTGGTTTGGCCCGTAAACATAATGTACAATAAACTTGTGTGTTTAATGACATTAGGCAGGCACAAGCACACTTGATACCGAACAAGCCATATTATTTAAACCTATCTCTTATATTATTGTTGTGACAAATGATTAATTTTTTATTCAACAGTTTGAAATGGATTATCAAAGATCTATTTCACATTAAAGCAGTACAGTTAAAAACACTAAACAGAATGAAATAATACATCATATTCCAGCAACTAGTGGTTTGGCCTGTAAACATAATGTACAATAAACCTGTGTGTTTAATGACATTAGGCAGGCACAAACACACTTGATACCGAACAAGCCATATTATTTAAACCTATCTCTTATACTATTGTTGTGACAAATGATTAATTTTTTATTCAAGAGTTAGAAATGGATTATCAAAGAACCATTTCACATTAAAGAAGTGTTGATTTTGATCAGTTAAAAACACTTTAAACAGAATGAAATAATACATCAAATTCCAGCAACTAGTGGTTTGGCCCGTAAACATAATGTACAATATACCTGTGTGTTTAATGACATTAGGCAGGCACAAACACACTTGATACCGAACAAGCCATATTATTTAAACCTATCTCTTATATTATTGTTGTGACAAATGATTAATTTTTTATTCAACAGTTTGAAATGGATTATCAAAGATCTATTTCACATTAAAGCAGTACTGATTTTGATCAGTTAAAAACACTAAACAGAATGAAATAATACATCATATTCCAGCAACTAGTGGTTTGGCCTGTAAACATAATGTACAATGAACTTGTGTGTTTAATGACATTAGGCAGGCACAAACACACTTGATACCGAACAAGCCATATTATTTAAACCTATCTCTTATACTATTGTTGTGACAAATGATTAATTTTTTATTCAAGAGTTTGAAATGGATTATCAAAGAACTATTTTACATAAAAACGGTATTGATTTTGATCAGTTAAAAACACTTTAAACAGAATGAAATAATACATCAAATTCCAGCAACTAGTGGTTTGGCCCGTAAACATAATGCACAATAAACCTGTGTGTTTAATGACATTAGGCAGGCACAAACACACTTGATACCGAACAAGCCATATTATTTAAACCTATCTCTTATATTATTGTTGTGACAAATGATTAATTCTATATTTGAGAGTTAGAAATGGATTATCAAAGATCTACCATATTGTACATTAAAGCAGTATTGATTGAGATCAGTTTAAAACACTTTAAACAGAATGAAATAATACATCATATTCCAGCAACTAGTGGTTTGGCCTGCAAACATAATGTACAATAAACTTGTGTGTTTAATGACATTAGGCAGGCACAAGCACACTTGATACCGAACAAGCCATATTATTTAAACCTATCTCTTATATTATTGTTGTGACAAATGATTAATTTTTTATTCAACAGTTTGAAATGGATTATCAAAGATCTATTTTACATTAAAGCAGTACTGATTTTGATCAGTTAAAACACTAAACAGAATGAAATAATACATCATATTCCAGCAACTAGTGGTTTGGCCTGTAAACATAATGTACAATGAACTTGTGTGTTTAATGACATTAAGCAGGCACAAACACACTTGATACCGAACAAGCCATATTATTTAAACCTATCTCTTATACTATTGTTGTGACAAATGATTAATTTTTTATTCAAGAGTTTGAAATGGATTATCAAAGAACTATTTTACATAAAAACGGTATTGATTTTGATCAGTTAAAAACACTTTAAACAGAATGAAATAATACATCAAATTCAAGCAACTAGTGGTTTGGCCCGTAAACATAATGTACAATAAACCTGTGTGTTTAATGACATTAGGCAGGCACAAACACACTTGATACCGAACAAGCCATATTATTTAAACCTATCTCTTATATTATTGTTGTGACAAATGATTAATTTTTTATTCAACAGTTTGAAATGGATTATCAAAGATCTATTTCACATTAAAGCAGTACTGATTTTGATCAGTTAAAAACACTAAACAGAATGAAATAATACATCATATTCCAGCAACTAGTGGTTTGGCCTGTAAACATAATGTACAATGAACCTGTGTGTTTAATGACATTAGGCAGGCACAAACACACTTGATACCGAACAAGCCATATTATTTAAACCTATCTCTTATACTATTGTTGTGACAAATGATTAATTTTTTATTCAAGAGTTTGAAATGGATTATCAAAGAACTATTTTACATAAAAATGGTATTGATTTTGATCAGTTAAAAACACTTTAAACAGAATGAAATAATACATCAAATTCCAGCAACTAGTGGTTTGGCCCGTAAACATAATGCACAATAAACCTGTGTGTTTAATGACATTAGGCAGGCACAAACACACTTGATACCGAACAAGCCATATTATTTAAACCTATCTCTTATATTATTGTTGTGACAAATGATTAATTCTATATTTGAGAGTTAGAAATGGATTATCAAAGATCTACCATATTGTACATTAAAGCAGTATTGATTGAGATCAGTTTAAAACACTTTAAACAGAATGAAATAATACATCATATTCCAGCAACTAGTGGTTTGGCCTGTAAACATAATGTACAATAAACTTGTGTGTTTAATGACATTAGGCAGGCACAAGCACACTTGATACCGAACAAGCCATATTATTTAAACCTATCTCTTATATTATTGTTGTGACAAATGATTAATTTTTTATTCAACAGTTTGAAATGGATTATCAAAGATCTATTTTACATTAAAGCAGTACTGATTTTGATCAGTTAAAACACTAAACAGAATGAAATAATACATCATATTCCAGCAACTAGTGGTTTGGCCTGTAAACATAATGTACAATGAACTTGTGTGTTTAATGACATTAAGCAGGCACAAACACACTTGATACCGAACAAGCCATATTATTTAAACCTATCTCTTATACTATTGTTGTGACAAATGATTAATTTTTTATTCAAGAGTTTGAAATGGATTATCAAAGAACTATTTTACATAAAAACGGTATTGATTTTGATCAGTTAAAAACACTTTAAACAGAATGAAATAATACATCAAATTCAAGCAACTAGTGGTTTGGCCCGTAAACATAATGTACAATAAACCTGTGTGTTTAATGACATTAGGCAGGCACAAACACACTTGATACCGAACAAGCCATATTATTTAAACCTATCTCTTATATTATTGTTGTGACAAATGATTAATTCTATATTTGAGAGTTAGAAATGGATTATCAAAGAACTACCATATTGTACATTAAAGCAGTATTGATTTAGATCAGTTTAAAACACTTTAAACAGAATGAAATAATACATCATATTCCAGCAACTAGTGGTTTGGCCTGCAAACATAATGTACAATAAACTTGTGTGTTTAACCCATTACCAAACGACAAAATTTTAGGGCAGTCCAAATTGAAAGATCCTGCAGACGACAATTTCAAGTGAATGGAATTTTTAATTTTTAGGACTTTTTGGATGGAAAACATTGTGGGAAATGAAGAAATTGCTTGTCACAAGCAATTTCTTCATTTTCCACGATGTTTTCCAAAGCCATTATCTTCTGAGGAGTCAAAAGGAGTCACTGTGTGGTAATGGGTTAATGACATTAGGCAGGCACAAGCACACTTGATACCGAACAAGCCATATTATTTAAACCTATCTCTTATATTATTGTTGTGACAAATGATTAATTTTTTATTCAACAGTTTGAAATGGATTATCAAAGATCTATTTTACATTAAAGCAGTACTGATTTTGATCAGTTAAAAACACTAAACAGAATGAAATAATACATCATATTCCAGCAACTAGTGGTTTGGCCTGTAAACATAATGTACAATGAACTTGTGTGTTTAATGACATTAGGCAGGCACAAACACACTTGATACCGAACAAGCCATATTATTTAAACCTATCTCTTATACTATTGTTGTGACAAATGATTAATTTTTTATTCAAGAGTTTGAAATGGATTATCAAAGAACTATTTTACATAAAAACGGTATTGATTTTGATCAGTTAAAAACACTTTAAACAGAATGAAATAATACATCAAATTCCAGCAACTAGTGGTTTGGCCCGTAAACATAATGTACAATAAACCTGTGTGTTTAATGACATTAGGCAGGCACAAACACACTTGATACCGAACAAGCCATATCATTTAAACCTATCTCTTATACTATTGTTGTGACAAATGATTAATTCTATATTTGAGAGTTAGAAATGGATTATCAAAGAACTACCATATTGTACATTAAAGCAGTATTGATTTAGATCAGTTTAAAACACTTTAAACAGAATGAAATAATACATCATATTCCAGCAACTAGTGGTTTGGCCTGCAAACATAATGTACAATAAACTTGTGTGTTTAATGACATTAGGCAGGCACAAGCACACTTGATACCGAACAAGCCATATTATTTAAACCTATCTCTTATATTATTGTTGTGACAAATGATTAATTTTTTATTCAACAGTTTGAAATGGATTATCAAAGATCTATTTCACATTAAAGCAGTACTGATTTTGATCAGTTAAAAACACTAAACAGAATGAAATAATACATCATATTCCAGCAACTAGTGGTTTGGCCTGTAAACATAATGTACAATGAACTTGTGTGTTTAATGACATTAGGCAGGCACAAACACACTTGATACCGAACAAGCCATATCATTTAGACCTATCTCTTATACTATTGTTGTGACAAATGATTAATTTTTTATTCAAGAGTTTGAAATGGATTATCAAAGAACTATTTTACATAAAAACGGTATTGATTTTGATCAGTTAAAAACACTTTAAACAGAATGAAATAATACATCAAATTCCAGCAACTAGTGGTTTGGCCCGTAAACATAATGTACAATAAACCTGTGTGTTTAATGACATTAGGCAGGCACAAACACACTTGATACCGAACAAGCCATATTATTTAAACCTATCTCTTATACTATTGTTGTGACAAATGATTAATTCTATATTTGAGAGTTAGAAATGGATTATCAAAGAACCATTTCACATTAAAGAAGTGTTGATTTTGATCAGTTAAAAACACTTTAAACAGAATGAAATAATACATCAAATTCCAGCAACTAGTGGTTTGGCCCGTAAACATAATGTACAAAAAACCTGTGTGTTTAATGACATTAGGCAGGCACAAACACACTTGATACCGAACAAGCCATATTATTTAAACCTATCTCTTATATTATTGTTGTGACAAATGATTAATTCTATATTTGAGAGTTAGAAATGGATTATCAAAGAACTACCATATTGTACATTAAAGCAGTATTGATTTAGATCAGTTTAAAACACTTTAAACAGAATGAAATAATACATCATATTCCAGCAACTAGTGGTTTGGCCTGCAAACATAATGTACAATAAACTTGTGTGTTTAATGACATTAGGCAGGCACAAGCACACTTGATACCGAACAAGCCATATTATTTAAACCTATCTCTTATATTATTGTTGTGACAAATGATTAATTTTTATTCAACAGTTTGAAATGGATTATCAAAGATCTATTTCACATTAAAGCAGTACTGATTTTGATCAGTTAAAACACTAAACAGAATGAAATAATACATCATATTCCAGCAACTAGTGGTTTGGCCTGTAAACATAATGTACAATGAACTTGTGTGTTTAATGACATTAAGCAGGCACAAACACACTTGATACCGAACAAGCCATATTATTTAAACCTATCTCTTATACTATTGTTGTGACAAATGATTAATTTTTTATTCAAGAGTTTGAAATGGATTATCAAAGAACTATTTTACATAAAAACGGTATTGATTTTGATCAGTTAAAAACACTTTAAACAGAATGAAATAATACATCAAATTCAAGCAACTAGTGGTTTGGCCCGTAAACATAATGTACAATAAACCTGTGTGTTTAATGACATTAGGCAGGCACAAACACACTTGATACCGAACAAGCCATATTATTTAAACCTATCTCTTATATTATTGTTGTGACAAATGATTAATTCTATATTTGAGAGTTAGAAATGGATTATCAAAGAACTACCATATTGTACATTAAAGCAGTATTGATTTAGATCAGTTTAAAACACTTTAAACAGAATGAAATAATACATCATATTCCAGCAACTAGTGGTTTGGCCTGCAAACATAATGTACAATAAACTTGTGTGTTTAACCCATTACCAAACGACAAAATTTTAGGGCAGTCCAAATTGAAAGATCCTGCAGACGACAATTTCAAGTGAATGGAATTTTTAATTTTTAGGACTTTTTGGATGGAAAACATTGTGGGAAATGAAGAAATTGCTTGTCACAAGCAATTTCTTCATTTTCCACGATGTTTTCCAAAGCCATTATCTTCTGAGGAGTCAAAAGGAGTCACTGTGTGGTAATGGGTTAATGACATTAGGCAGGCACAAGCACACTTGATACCGAACAAGCCATATTATTTAAACCTATCTCTTATATTATTGTTGTGACAAATGATTAATTTTTTATTCAACAGTTTGAAATGGATTATCAAAGATCTATTTTACATTAAAGCAGTACTGATTTTGATCAGTTAAAAACACTAAACAGAATGAAATAATACATCATATTCCAGCAACTAGTGGTTTGGCCTGTAAACATAATGTACAATGAACTTGTGTGTTTAATGACATTAGGCAGGCACAAACACACTTGATACCGAACAAGCCATATTATTTAAACCTATCTCTTATACTATTGTTGTGACAAATGATTAATTTTTTATTCAAGAGTTTGAAATGGATTATCAAAGAACTATTTTACATAAAAACGGTATTGATTTTGATCAGTTAAAAACACTTTAAACAGAATGAAATAATACATCAAATTCCAGCAACTAGTGGTTTGGCCCGTAAACATAATGTACAATAAACCTGTGTGTTTAATGACATTAGGCAGGCACAAACACACTTGATACCGAACAAGCCATATCATTTAAACCTATCTCTTATACTATTGTTGTGACAAATGATTAATTCTATATTTGAGAGTTAGAAATGGATTATCAAAGAACTACCATATTGTACATTAAAGCAGTATTGATTTAGATCAGTTTAAAACACTTTAAACAGAATGAAATAATACATCATATTCCAGCAACTAGTGGTTTGGCCTGCAAACATAATGTACAATAAACTTGTGTGTTTAATGACATTAGGCAGGCACAAGCACACTTGATACCGAACAAGCCATATTATTTAAACCTATCTCTTATATTATTGTTGTGACAAATGATTAATTTTTTATTCAACAGTTTGAAATGGATTATCAAAGATCTATTTCACATTAAAGCAGTACTGATTTTGATCAGTTAAAAACACTAAACAGAATGAAATAATACATCATATTCCAGCAACTAGTGGTTTGGCCTGTAAACATAATGTACAATGAACTTGTGTGTTTAATGACATTAGGCAGGCACAAACACACTTGATACCGAACAAGCCATATCATTTAGACCTATCTCTTATACTATTGTTGTGACAAATGATTAATTTTTTATTCAAGAGTTTGAAATGGATTATCAAAGAACTATTTTACATAAAAACGGTATTGATTTTGATCAGTTAAAAACACTTTAAACAGAATGAAATAATACATCAAATTCCAGCAACTAGTGGTTTGGCCCGTAAACATAATGTACAATAAATAGTGTGGTCACAGTCTCGTGTTAAAAATACTGCCTCTATCTGATTCTATGTAAAAACGAGTAATTTACAAACGGCATTTTTAGCCTAAATAACACATTAAATTGCCAAAAAGTGTGTAAAAACTTAAAGCTAAATAGTTATATTTTATTATGATAAAATACTTTTACCTTATACACGTTCTTTTCGTGTTAAATCTCTATTTGAAAAAGTGGTCAACTCTGCGTTTCTTTGTTTGAACTCGGTTGTTACATTAGAAGGACGCGTGGGTATGTGTGATAAAATTGCTTTGGCACTGCCATTTCTTAACGGATTTTTATAAATCTTATATCAAATTAAAGAGGGAAAATAGATCTATTCATCCGTGTATGTTAATACGATTACCCGATAAATTATGAGTCGATGAATAGGTATTCAAAATAGGTCATTTTACTCGGCTTCAAATGGCAATAACTAGGCGGCAGAAAAGCCTAGAAAAGCCTATATATGTTCTTCAACATCCTATCTATTCAAATAATAAAACATCTTGTGCTTTTAGCTTAGCGCATTCAAGCGCAAAGGCTTTAACGATTGGAAGTGTTTTTCAATTCCCCGTGATTGATCGATAATTTCTGTCTAAACTCCATTCATCCTAAATTTATTCATAAATGTTGACGACAGTGACTCTAAGAATATTCTTGCAAAGTTTGGTTGAAATTGGCCGAATGGTTGATTTGTTAAGAATGAAATCATGATTTCTCAAAGTTCGATAAGCCTTGCCCTGCCACGCCCATATTTTTTGACGAATCAAAAAAATCACGAACATTCTTTAAATATGGTCATCCAAGGAAGATTCCTGTAAAGTTTTGTCAAAATCGGCCCAATGGTTAAGGAGTAGGATGTGTTTCAAGGAATTATGGGCGAACAGACGGACGGACGGACGGTGAGTGACCACAATAGCTCATCTTGAGCACTTAGTGCTCAGTCCAAAGGGATTTACAAAATCGGCGTTTCTCATGGGCTTCCTGAACATCCATTTAACCCTTTCCCAAACAGAAAAACTTTATGGTCATCCAACCCGAAAGCTGTGGCAGGCGACAGAATGAGTGTAAAAGAAAATAAGATTCTTCCGCCTCAATCTTTTCACCTTCAATAAAATCCGTTCAGGACGTCAAAACCAGGTCTAACCAGGTCTTGTTCGGAAAAGGGTGAGGCAGCCAAAAAATTAGATTGAATTTAAAGGTTGTAAAATGGACATGTTCAAATGCATGGTGCTCTTTTGGGCCAATGCTTTTAAGCATATTTCTTCACAAACCAGAGATATAATGTTAATAATCGATCACTTGAAAGTTTAAATCATTTCTTTTTGTTTTAAATTCCTATTTGATATATCGTAAAATATTGTTTTTATCGGAAGCAATGACACGGAACAACGAAGTGCAGAAAATATTTACACAAAGGGAGAAAATGTTGGTTATCGGCATGTTCTTCTTTTGTCTCAATGTTTTCCAAAACCTGTTCATATATGATCGTGAAAATCATGTCTTGTTCGAGGAAGGGTTGAAATAATGTAACAAATATTTATATAACTGTTGTTGGGTAGAAATTGAAGAACTAGAATGTTTGGTAGAATAATTTCATCCTTTGTAAAACTTCAAAGGGGTGTAACTATTTTAGTAAATGTCCGATTTTAGAAACGTAAGCAGTTTTGAGTTCCTCTCATTCAGACCTTGAAAATGATATATAATTTGTTGAAGTTTTTTGAAAAATAAACAATAACGTAATTCGGCAGAATGATCTCCCCTTTGTAAAAATCCGAATAAGCATTATTCCATAACGCA
Organism: Fragum sueziense; assembly: GCA_963680895.1. Lineage (NCBI taxonomy): Eukaryota > Metazoa > Mollusca > Bivalvia > Cardiida > Cardiidae > Fragum > Fragum sueziense. Next base: position 22,654,922 of record OY804601.1, read on the forward strand.
ATGTCCGATTTTCACAATTCAACCAGTTTTATGTTTCCCTCAATATTCTCTGTAAGCTGGTAAATATTTTGTAGGGACTGGAATACTTTTGGAAAAAAGTGTGACCACCCTACAATAAACCTGTGTGTTTAATGACATTAGGCAGGCACAAACACACTTGATACCGAACAAGCCATATTATTTAAACCTATCTCTTATACTATTGTTGTGACAAATGATTAATTCTATATTTGAGAGTTAGAAATGGATTATCAAAGAACCATTTCACATTAAAGAAGTGTTGATTTTGATCAGTTAAAAACACTTTAAACAGAATGAAATAATACATCAAATTCCAGCAACTAGTGGTTTGGCCCGTAAACATAATGTACAAAAAACCTGTGTGTTTAATGACATTAGGCAGGCACAAACACACTTGATACCGAACAAGCCATATTATTTAAACCTATCTCTTATATTATTGTTGTGACAAATGATTAATTCTATATTTGAGAGTTAGAAATGGATTATCAAAGAACTACCATATTGTACATTAAAGCAGTATTGATTTAGATCAGTTTAAAACACTTTAAACAGAATGAAATAATACATCATATTCCAGCAACTAGTGGTTTGGCCTGCAAACATAATGTACAATAAACTTGTGTGTTTAATGACATTAGGCAGGCACAAGCACACTTGATACCGAACAAGCCATATTATTTAAACCTATCTCTTATATTATTGTTGTGACAAATGATTAATTTTTATTCAACAGTTTGAAATGGATTATCAAAGATCTATTTCACATTAAAGCAGTACTGATTTTGATCAGTTAAAAACACTAAACAGAATGAAATAATACATCATATTCCAGCAACTAGTGGTTTGGCCTGTAAACATAATGTACAATGAACTTGTGTGTTTAATGACATTAGGCAGGCACAAACACACTTGATACCGAACAAGCCATATTATTTAAACCTATCTCTTATACTATTGTTGTGACAAATGATTAATTTTTTATTCAAGAGTTTGAAATGGATTATCAAAGAACTATTTTACATAAAAACGGTATTGATTTTGATCAGTTAAAAACACTTTAAACAGAATGAAATAATACATCAAATTCCAGCAACTAGTGGTTTGGCCCGTAAACATAATGTACAATAAACCTGTGTGTTTAATGATATTAGGCAGGCACAAACACACTTGATACCAAACAAGCCATATTATTTAAACCTATCTCTTATACTATTGTTGTGACAAATGATTAATTCTATATTTGAGAGTTAGAAATGGATTATCAAAGAACCATTTCACATTAAAGAAGTGTTGATTTTGATCAGTTAAAAACACTTTAAACAGAATGAAATAATACATCAAATTCCAGCAACTAGTGGTTTGGCCCGTAAACATAATGTACAATAAACCTGTGTGTTTAATGACATTAGGCAGGCACAAACACACTTGATACCGAACAAGCCATATTATTTAAACCTATCTCTTATATTATTGTTGTGACAAATGATTAATTCTATATTTGAGAGTTAGAAATGGATTATCAAAGAACTACCATATTGTACATTAAAGCAGTATTGATTTAGATCAGTTTAAAACACTTTAAACAGAATGAAATAATACATCATATTCCAGCAACTAGTGGTTTGGCCTGCAAACATAATGTACAATAAACTTGTGTGTTTAATGACATTAGGCAGGCACAAGCACACTTGATACCGAACAAGCCATATTATTTAAACCTATCTCTTATATTATTGTTGTGACAAATGATTAATTTTTTATTCAACAGTTTGAAATGGATTATCAAAGATCTATTTCACATTAAAGCAGTACTGATTTTGATAAGTTAAAAACACTAAACAGAATGAAATAATACATCATATTCCAGCAACTAGTGGTTTGGCCTGTAAACATAATGTACAATGAACTTGTGTGTTTAATGACATTAGGCAGGCACAAACACACTTGATACCGAACAAGCCATATTATTTAAACCTATCTCTTATACTATTGTTGTGACAAATGATTAATTTTTTATTCAAGAGTTTGAAATGGATTATCATAGAACTATTTTACATAAAAACGGTATTGATTTTGATCAGTTAAAAACACTTTAAACAGAATGAAATAATACATCAAATTCCAGCAACTAGTGGTTTGGCCCGTAAACATAATTTACAATAAACCTGTGTGTTTAATGACATTAGGCAGGCACAAACACACTTGATACCGAACAAGCCATATTATTTAAACCTATCTCTTATACTATTGTTGTGACAAATGATTAATTCTATATTTGAGAGTTAGAAATGGATTATCAAAGAACCATTTCACATTAAAGAAGTGTTGATTTTGATCAGTTAAAAACACTTTAAACAGAATGAAATAATACATCAAATTCCAGCAACTAGTGGTTTGGCCCGTAAACATAATGTACAATAAACCTGTGTGTTTAATGACATTAGGCAGGCACAAACACACTTGATACCGAACAAGCCATATTATTTAAACCTATCTCTTATATTATTGTTGTGACAAATGATTAATTCTATATTTGAGAGTTAGAAATGGATTATCAAAGAACTACCATATTGTACATTAAAGCAGTATTGATTTAGATCAGTTTAAAACACTTTAAACAGAATGAAATAATACATCATATTCCAGCAACTAGTGGTTTGGCCTGCAAACATAATGTACAATAAACTTGTGTGTTTAATGACATTAGGCAGGCACAAGCACACTTGATACCGAACAAGCCATATTATTTAAACCTATCTCTTATATTATTGTTGTGACAAATGATTAATTTTTTATTCAACAGTTTGAAATGGATTATCAAAGATCTATTTCACATTAAAGCAGTACTGATTTTGATAAGTTAAAAACACTAAACAGAATGAAATAATACATCATATTCCAGCAACTAGTGGTTTGGCCTGTAAACATAATGTACAATGAACTTGTGTGTTTAATGACATTAGGCAGGCACAAACACACTTGATACCGAACAAGCCATATTATTTAAACCTATCTCTTATACTATTGTTGTGACAAATGATTAATTTTTTATTCAAGAGTTTGAAATGGATTATCAAAGAACTATTTTACATAAAAACGGTATTGATTTTGATCAGTTAAAAACACTTTAAACAGAATGAAATAATACATCAAATTCCAGCAACTAGTGGTTTGGCCCGTAAACATAATGTACAATAAACCTGTGTGTTTAATGACATTAGGCAGGCACAAACACACTTGATACCGAACAAGCCATATCATTTAAACCTATCTCTTATACTATTGTTGTGACAAATGATTAATTCTATATTTGAGAGTTAGAAATGGATTATCAAAGAACTACCATATTGTACATTAAAGCAGTATTGATTTAGATCAGTTTAAAACACTTTAAACAGAATGAAATAATACATCATATTCCAGCAACTAGTGGTTTGGCCTGCAAACATAATGTACAATAAACTTGTGTGTTTAATGACATTAGGCAGGCACAAGCACACTTGATACCGAACAAGCCATATTATTTAAACCTATCTCTTATATTATTGTTGTGACAAATGATTAATTTTTTATTCAACAGTTTGAAATGGATTATCAAAGATCTATTTCACATTAAAGCAGTACTGATTTTGATCAGTTAAAAACACTAAACAGAATGAAATAATACATCATATTCCAGCAACTAGTGGTTTGGCCTGTAAACATAATGTACAATGAACTTGTGTGTTTAATGACATTAGGCAGGCACAAACACACTTGATACCGAACAAGCCATATTATTTAAACCTATCTCTTATACTATTGTTGTGACAAATGATTAATTTTTTATTCAAGAGTTTGAAATGGATTATCAAAGAACTATTTTACATAAAAACGGTATTGATTTTGATCAGTTAAAAACACTTTAAACAGAATGAAATAATACATCAAATTCCAGCAACTAGTGGTTTGGCCCGTAAACATAATGTACAATAAACCTGTGTGTTTAATGACATTAGGCAGGCACAAACACACTTGATACCGAACAAGCTATATTATTTAAACCTATCTCTTATACTATTGTTGTGACAAATGATTAATTCTATATTTGAGAGTTAGAAATGGATTATCAAAGAACTACCATATTGTACATTAAAGCAGTATTGATTTAGATCAGTTTAAAACACTTTAAACAGAATGAAATAATACATCATATTCCAGCAACTAGTGGTTTGGCCTGCAAACATAATGTACAATAAACTTGTGTGTTTAATGACATTAGGCAGGCACAAGCACACTTGATACCGAACAAGCCATATTATTTAAACCTATCTCTTATATTATTGTTGTGACAAATGATTAATTTTATATTCGAGAGTTTGAAATGGATTATCAAAGAACCATTTCACATTAAAGAAGTATTGATTTTGATCAGTTAAAAACACTAATGAAACAGAATGAAATAATACATCATATTCCAGCAACTAGTGGTTTGGCCTGTAAACATAATGTACAATTAACCTGTGTGTGTAATGACATTAGGCAGGCACAAACACACTTGATACCGAACAAGCCATATTATTTAAACCTATCTCTTATACTATTGTTGTGACAAATGATTGATTTTATATTCAAGAGTTTGAAATGGATTATCAAAGAACTATTTTACATTAAAGCAGTATTGATTTTGATCAGTTAAAAACACTAATGAAACAGAATGAAATAATACGTCAAATTCCAGCAACTAGTGGTTTGGCCTGTAAACATAATGTACAATGAACCTGTGTGTGTAATGACATTAGGCAGGCACAAACACACTTGATACCGAACAAGCCATATTATTTAAACCTATCTCTTATATTATTGTTGTGACACATGATTAATTCTATATTTGAGAGTTAGAAATGGATTATCAAAGAACTACCATATTTAAATGTACATTAAAGCAGTATTGATTTTGATCAGTTTAAAACACTAAAAAGAATGAAATAATACATCATATTCCAGCAACTAGTGGTTTGGCCTGTAAACATAATGTATTATACATTCAAAGTTAAACGAAAATCGATATAAATATTTTGGTTTATTTTAGGGTTGAACAGGTATCAGTGTGTATAAGTTGTTACTATAAATAGTCAAATATACACCCTGCCTCCCCTCAATTCTGTTATCGGTCTAGTCCCTTATTAGTAAAAGATTTTGAATCGTTTATACAATAAACCTGTGTGTTTAATGACATTAGGCAGGCACAAACACACTTGATACCGAACAAACCATATTATTTAAACCTATCTCTTATATTATTCTTGTGACAAATGATTAATTTTATATTCGAGAGTTTGAAATGGATTATCAAAGAACTATTTTACATTAAAACAGTATTGATTTTGATCAGTTAAAAACACTTTAAACAGAATGAAATAATACATCAAATTCCAGCAACTAGTTGTTTAGCCTGTAAACATAATGTACAATAAACCTGTGTGTTTAATGACATTAGGCAGGCACAAACACACTTGATACCGAACAAGCCATATTATTTAAACCTATCTCTTATATTATTGTTGTGACAAATGATTAATTCTATATTTGAGAGTTAGAAATGGATTATCAAAGAACTACCATATTGTACATTAAAGCAGTATTGATTATTCATTTGTATAAATATGGAGCATTCGGAACAGCTCGGTCAAAGTCTCAGTCTTAAAAACGTTTTATCCAAAACACATTAAGAAATCTTAAAAAATCTCGCTCTAAAGAACGCACCTGATGTCAGCTGTATTGCAACATATTGCAACACACTTTTTGCCGTATTGTTTCATCCCTAATTTATTGGTCAAAATTAATAACCACAGCCTCAACAGCCTCTGGCCTGTTTCATTCTCATTTTAGCCTGGTTCAGTTGTAGCCATTTTTTCCCCGGAAGCTAATAAAAGACAAGACACTCACACCTCTTCCAAATATTGAGTATTGGTATCCTTATTGTCCGGTTACATCCATGATCCAATAGTTATATCAGTTCCTCTACAGGCCATCCAGAATTCATTGAGAGTTCCACGTCTGAAAAGATGTGTAATATTTTTCAAAATGAGCCAGGATCTGAAAAAACTTCCTTAACCCTTTCCAAAACAACAAAATTATAGGGTGATCCAATTAGGAAGCTGTTGCAGATGACAAAATGAATGTTAATAAAGATTGAAATTTTGTGTGATATAGCCAAGAAAATATTGAGGCAAAAGGAGAAACTGCTGGTTATCATCAGTTTCTTCTTTTGCCTCAATGTTTTCCCAAACATTTTCTATTTGGGACGTCAAAACTGGGTCTTGTTTGGGAAAGGGTTAAATTATGGTATTTTATGACAACAAGGATCAAGATCAGCCTGAGCATTTTAGTCCAGGCTGGTTGCCATTGTCCTGAGTAGCAAAATTAATGTAAAGTAATTCAAAAGTCCATATTCAAGGTAAAGTGTGGAATAAACAGTAGAAAATAACTGCAATATGTTTAAAACCACATTAATAGTACTAAATTATTGCTTTGTATAAATAGGACTACCTGTGCATATACAAAGTCAGATCAGAATCCATGCTGTCCTCAAATAGCTTCTTAATGACTTGTAGCCAACTACTAAGAGAGCAGCCTTTATCCTGATCAGACAGCTCTAAGGTACATGCTGACTAAAACATTGCCATCTCAAATGCTATAAACAATGTTTTTCCAGATCCTTAATATTCGTTCGAGCTCGATCAATCCATGAATGATGAAAAATTCATCTACAGTCGACATGTCACGGTGTATAATCACGCGACTTAGAATTTCCGATAATCTTCAGTAACTTTGTCAATACTTGACCAATTTGAATTGGGTTTGAAGCAGAGGTGGAAAAATGTCAGGAATAACTCGGTCGTGGTAGACTTTAAAAAATCAACTGATAAAAAGTTATTGAAGATAAACCAAAATTTTGGTTTATCTTCAATAACTTTTTTATCAGTTAATTTTTCAAAAATCAACTATGTCAATCTAATGCATGACGTTTGTCCACATTCTCAGCTTAAAACCGAATCCAAATAGGTCCCATATTAACAAAACTATTGAAGATATTCAGTAATTATTGCATCACATGATTATCGACCGTGATTATGTCCAAGTCAGGTAGACAGTCAAAATAGGCTAGCTCTGACAACATATCCGGAGTTGGACTTTTCCGGTCCTTTTCAGTTTTGATTCAAACAGCCAAATTCTAGACTTGTCAAAATTCAAAGATGTTAAATAGAATTTCCTACTATTCCAAAATTTTAACGAAATTTCTACATGAAAATGAAATAATTAGGCTACAGAGGGGGTTCATTCTGCACCCCAATCTGCATATATTTGAACCTGTCACAGAAATCCTGAATCAGCTGTTGCCACCTTGACCACTAATGAAATATGTCCGGGCTTATAAAAAGGACTACTCAACCACCAGCCCCGAAACCCCTCAGGATCCGCCCATGTGGTACATTCACGATATCAATTGCATCGAATTAAAAAAATTCCTCCCCCCCCCCCCCCCCCCCCCCCCCAAAAAAAAACCATTAATGTTTGGACAAGTCAGAGGCATAGATAAACAATGTCTCTGGACAAACTTAAAATTTTGTTGTTTGGTGATTGTTTTACCCATTACTAAACAACAAAATTTTAGACTAGACCAAATTCAAAGATGTTGCAGACGAGAATTTCAAGTGATTAAATTTTGCATTTTTTGGTCTTTTGACGTTGAAAACAGTGTGGGAAATGAAAAAATTGCTTGTCACAAGCAATTTCTTCATTTTCCATGATCTTTCCAAAGCCATTATCTTGTGAGGAGTCAAAAGGAGTCACTGTGTGGTTGTTACCTAGCTGCCAATTAACGAGTTAAAAGCAAGAGGAAACAAATTCATAAACGCTGAGCAATTCGCACCTTTCTGGTCTTTCTGGAATTTTGAAAAATTGCTAAAAAGATCCCCATGTTCTGGCTTCAATAGGAAAATTCAATGCCTTAAAAGAAGGACGTAACTTCGTAAGTGAAAAAAAAAAAAACACAAGTTTGAGAAAACTGGAAAAAAACCTGTTTTATGCCTATTTCAAAAAGAAAAAAAGAATGAACAACCTTATTCTACAACCAAATTGGTCAGCATGACAAGTTCAAATGTCTTTGAAATTTGAACCATATTTAAAGCTTGAAATGCTCTTTCCAAAAATGTATGCATCTATGATCATAAAAGGTCGTAAGTCATGTAAGTACCACTTACGACCTTATTCTTCTAAGGCATCGAATTGATACATCTATATTTGCGCAAAGTAGAGATTTATACCCTGTTGCTTGAAAAAAAAAAAATAATTACAGAAAACAATTTAAACTTACCAAGCCTTTTTCTAAGTCCCGCGTGGAATTTTCCATTGTTTCTTCCTATGTAGTTTGAACGGTAATGGCGCCCAAAGCTCACGTGCTCATTTTTTTATAACACAGACCACGCCCCTGAAGAGGCCCGTATGTGGAATCAATGGGTGAGTTCATATCGCACCTCGGGTCTGACGCGAGTTCATTCCCAACAGCCTTGCCTTCTGCACAGGGAATTTTAGAAAGCGATTTTGATGTGTGTCTCTTTCCTATTGAATAGATATATTCAATAAGAAAGAGACACACATCAAAATTGCTTAACCCTTTCCCAAACAAGACCTGGTTTTGACGTCCCTAATAGAAAAGGCTTGGGAAAACATTGAAACAAAAGAAGAAACTGCTGATAACCAGCAGTTTCTCCTTTTGTCTCAATATTTTCTGTGCCATATTTTACACAAATCCTATCTTTTACAACATCTATTTTGACATTTTTGGCAGTTTTTGAAGTGGATCGCCCTAACATTTTGTCGTTTGGGAAAGGGTTAAATTCCCTGTGATATAGTGAAGGTCATTTTGAGAACAACCTTTTGACATCGACTCCAGGAGCATAGCTAGGCGGAAACCAGGTTCCAACATATTTTTCTTTAGTAGAAAAAAAGTGTGAAGACACACCTTTAGCCCGAGAACCCACCAAACCCTAATACAATATGATTAAAAGTATAACAAATCTTGGACTCTTTCAAGTTCAAAAATGTTGCAGACGACAATTTCGAGTGAATGGGCGTACTTGATTCGCCGTTCGGTGTACACCTTCCAGTGTTCTCTCGAATCAAGTGAGCAAGAACAATGTTCGGTGCACACACCTTTTGACCCAACTAGAAAGTAGGTGTGGATAACCCGGATGTAAGAACAAAGATGGCTTCCACTTACTAGGAAGTGCCGCAAATGTTGATTTTTTTCTGTTCCCTTGCCTTTTTAAAGCAACATTGCTGTTGCACAGCTGCATGTAAATCCATATCATCCAAACAAAGAAACCCCAGCACAAATATTCTTGAATAAACGGCGCAGTTCTGGAATATTTGCCCTTTTGGGAATAGATGCAAAATTCTGGTGTAATAATGCACCACCAAATCAAGGATGGTGCAAAAATAAAAAGATAGCGTTGACCATTCCTTTGCTAACTCATGGACTAATTTAATATGAAAATGCTGAAAACCGCATTATGCAAGCTTCAGATGATGATTTCCTTCCATTTGTAGATTTTCCAAAAAAATGTTCCATACTTGATTCGCTGCTGAACTGGTGCAACGTTCCATTCCACTGCACCCAACTTGATTCAAAGCGGTGTAGTGTGACGTTCCAGAACGCTCTGGAACGTGCGAATCAAGCGCGCCCAATGTAATTCAACATATTAAATTTTGTAATCTCTCTTGGTAGAAAACATTGTAGAATACGAAGAAATTGTTTGTCACAAGCAATGTCTTCGTTTTCACAATGTTTTCAAGAGCTTTCCTGATTTTTGGGCGTCTAAATGTGTGAAAGGGTCTCGACAAAACGCATTGTGCTTGAACATTACAAAATTCCTGGCTGCGCCCATGGACTCTACAAACCTAAGCCAGGGCGGTATTAGGCCTTTATGGCACCAAAAGGTCAACAACAACAAAATCAACAACAAAAGCCAATTCCAAAGACTCAAAACTGACTTATTTCTGTGTCAATTGGTCTAAACTGTTTTTGCAAGTTGTCATTTCTGTCAACAGATTCAGGTTTATATATTTTTTCGAATCGGCTATAGCCTACACGAGCATTTGTTTGTAAAACACTGGTATGGGGATAAAGTCGTTTACGCTCTATGCTTCTCTGCGCATGCGAGATATATTTTAGACAGTTATTTTTAGGTCATTTCATCTTACCCTTCAGAGTGAAACCATATAGTAGATCCCATTTGAACTCACCCAATGTGTGACGATGGTCGAGACACAGGAATGTGGGCCTTCACACAAATGTTACCAAACGGCATATTTTAGACCTGTCCAAATTCAGAGATGCTGCAGACGATAATTTAAGTGGACGAAATTCAAGTTTTTTGGTATGTTTGGATAGAAAACATAATGGGAAATGATGAAATTGCTTGTCACAAGCAATTTCTTCATTTTCCACAATGTTTTCTGAAGCCCTTATTTTGTGAGGAGTCAAAAAGAGTAATTGTATGGTAATGAATTAATCATTGCATTTAGACCAATATAGATTCATAATGAGATGAGACTGCATTTACATACATTTATTCTGATCAAGATGTACATAGGATCTAAAATCCAATCCGAATTTGATTATTGGTTATTGTAGGCTTTGGACCATTGTCATGCCCGTAAGAATTACGTGGGGGGAGGGTAGGATGGCTAAGCCCCATCTCCACAGTTGGCCTAAAGTGCAGACTTTTCTTATTTTACACTGGAAATTAAGGGAAAACCAAATTAAGCCACTCCATTATTCAGACACTGGCACAGACGTTATATTAATTAACCCTTTCCCAAACAAGACCTGGTTTTGACGTCCCTAATCGAAATTGCTTGGGAAAACATTGAAACAAAAGAAGAAACTGCTGATAACCAGCAGTTTCTCCTTTTGTCTCAACATTTTCTATGCCATATTTTACACAAATTCTATATTTAATAACACCCATTTTGTCATTTGTGTCATTTTTGAAGTGGATCACCGTAAAATTTTGTCGTTTGGGGAAAGGGTTAACATTTTCCGAAAATAGAAAAGGTTGGGAAAAAGCATGGACACGGAAAACACAGAAAATAATTTCTGTGCTAGATCTTTTTCCCAGACGAAACCTATCTTTTTTCATAAAGCAGGCTCCGTGTTGTACCATCTCAAATTTTGACGTTTAGGAAAGGGTAAACTACTCGATGAATCCCAGACGACACGGAAATAAACAAATGTTTGGAAAAAGGAATGAGAGCTAAATATTTTTATGCACACGTATCGAAATGTCGAGGACACATTTTTTATATTGCATAGTTTTGTGGTGCCACACAAAACTAGTTAATTGGCAGCTAGGTAACAGCAACACAGCAAGTTTTTGATTGGTCAACTACTTCGATTTAATTTTTAATCAGCTGATTGCGCGGGAACAAGCAGTCTTGTCGTTATTCTCAGTCTTTTCGGACTAATGCCCATGGCAATTAATTTTGTGCTAAAATAGACTTGATCATCTGATACGTTTTGATAAACCGTCGGTGTTGTAATGAAATCCCGTAACTAAGGCTTGATTCAAGCCGTAGTTACGAAATTTTATAACAACATCCACGACAATACCATTGTTTGTCCGAATTTACATCACTGTCTACTCAACAAAATTGTTCCCTATTAATAATCGTGTCCGTCTGTCTGTCTGTCTATCTGTCTGAGAACTTTACATTGGCCTTTTCGGTAGCGTTCGTGTTTTATTCTCAATGCTTTCTGCAATCCTTTGGTGTAGAGACGTAAAAACCGGGGTTATTATGAAAGGGTTAAACCTTTAATTTATCAATCATACAATACAATGTGAACATTTTCCCTCTTAGTGTTTCTATTTATGTACATGTACTTGTAATGACTGGCGGATTAATCGTGCACATTTTGTGAGCAGTTCTCATCCTTATGTATACTCAAAAGAAAAAGTTTAGTCAGTACTTTTGATGGTCAATTATTCGGCCAAAATACAACATATCAGTGTAGAATTTCACACAATATTTGTTCAGTCAACGCATAACGAAAACGTACAAGTAATGTTGCTAAAGGACCTCTATGGATAAGGCGAGAAATCTCCCTAAATGGCTAAAATGGAAAAGTCAATTTTTAAAATACGTAAATTGATAATTAACTCGAGCTGTATTGTTAGATGTATAGGCTACCTAGATCATACGAAAAATGATTTTGTACAATCAAAACGATTCGACATGTACAGATAACTCTTGGTTTCAGTACCTACCCCTAAAGTTACAGTTTACTACCCCACCGGTATTCATTTAACCAGATTTAAGTTTTCTATTGTTTTATCAAAAAGATTTTTTTCTGTTAATATAAGGACAATTGGTGTTGAAATTACAAACCAGTTTTTGTTTTGTTCTTAATGCGCATGGGTATCATTAAAACGAGTTTAAATGGAAAAGATTCCCGCCAAAAATATAGTAATTGAATTAGGCTATGAGTACTATTTTTAGTATAAAAGTATGTTCCACCCCGTGACCCAGTAAATCCTTTTTACTGGAGATGCCTATGAACAAGTTACACAACATATGTCAATGGGAAGCTGGGTCAAGGGGGGGGGGGGGGAACGATGTTCGCCAGCCAAGGGAAGATAGCTATTCCTCGGTTTTTGGCGGGAAAGTGCGCTTTTAAAGTTGTTTGAATTATGCGCATGCACAATACGGACAAAACCAAAGCTGCCATATGACGTCAACACCATATATATCCTTGTAAATGTAGAAAATAGATTGCAAATAAAACAAAAATAATCTTCATTTTACTTCTATGAATACCGGTAGTGTACGAAAAATGAAACCATTTAGGTGGGTACAAAAATCAAGAGTTATCTGCACCTATAGAAGTTTTTAAATGACATAAAATCTGTATTAATTTCATTTATTTATCTAAGTAACAATAAAGCTTAATTTTGTTTCTCAATTTGCCAGTTTTGAAAATTTACACATCGAGCTTAGCCTTCTAGGAAGATTTCTCGTTTTATCCATAGAGGTCCTGTAAGCTTTTATGGTTGCACTAAAAGAATTTCAAAACGCGACAGGTGCACTTGCTGCAGTTAAGGCGTACGTTTTTTTCCTAAATTAATGTATGCAAACTAAAGACAGAAGCCATGATACAAAAAATCCTCAACAAAATTGATACCAGCCAACATGCTTTTAGCACTCTGGCTTAATCAATTTCGCCAAAAATGACAATTTTAGAAACCATCTACACTACAAACCTTTGGCGGTTTCATACAGTTTGAATCTGGCAAGCACTTACAGTTTGTAGCATTTGGGTAGTTGTTGTCAAAATGGACATATCCATGAGATTTGGTCATTGATATCTCTGAAAACAGCGTATCTGTAATTAACGTTTATTGTGACGTCACCAAGTTACGTCACGTCCATTCTAATGTACTAACATTGAAAATCGACCACATTGTAACCAATAAAGGTATGTTGTCAAAAAAGTTTGTCTTTTACCTGCCTGGCCATTTATTCAGAAGTTGGCATTTCGAGCATTGGCTCAGCCAGATCTCGGCCATTCTTTGACAAACATTGAATGTCATGCATTTTTCTAATTGTCTGTCTACAATTTATAACTTTGTCTGAGTGGTAAACCAGCTACTGGTCCTGATAAAACGATTTCTTGAAAATTAGTGAAATGTTATGAGCAACAAGTTGGGTGCATAAGTCGCCATAATTTACCGTGAATACCATTAGAAAGGAGTTCCCTCACTCACAGTCAACAAAGCGACTTCCATTCTACCAAGAAACGATACAAAGATCGCCTTTTCATGTCAATTAGTCCTACAAGGAATTTAGAGTCTACAAAGGTCACCACTGAAGCTGTGAATTTTCGATTTGACCCCATTTGGATTGAATTGTTGAAAGGAAGATTAAAAAACATAGATGCCAATTGAATTATACGGACTTGTTCTAAATTGGTTGAATATTTGGCAAATCTTTCACATAATTAATCCATTACCAAACAGCAGTCACTATTTTCCTGCCAAATCCATCATAAATTCAAACCGCTGCTGTGACCCTGTCTCCCTCTTTTTGTTTTGCTATTGTTTCAGCTTTTGCCTGCTTTTGTTAGATTTTTTATGTTGCTTTTGATGACAAGTTAAAATATTTTCTCCTCTGTCTTTGCCATTGCTTGTGCGTTCTCGAGAATGGCTAATCTCTCTTATTTGACGTCCCTAAAAGGAAGAATATGAAGATTTTGTGAAAAAGAAAGAAATTGCTGACAATCAGCAAATTCTCGCTTTCCCTCTTTGTTTCTTGTTATGCTATTTGATACAAATTTCTGCTCTTCTGACACAGATTATCACACCGCCTGATCGTGCTCTTAAAATGCTAATAGTCGAATTATTTGCAGTCTGGGAAAGAACTAAAACCTTTTACTACCAATGCTATTTGCTAAAATTTTACTTAACAACATTGAATATTTTTAAGAACATTCACAAGTGGATTTATACTCATTATTTAATATTTTTTTTGCCATGTCTTTTGTCAAATTATTCACGTTAATAGGTCTTTCATAATCCTTTAGCTGTATATGTTGTGCCGATTTTAAGATTCTTGCCTAAATTCGAAATTGGGCATGCCCAATTTCGAAATTGGGCATGCCCAATTTCGAAATTGGGCACGGAACTTTGCCCAATTTCGAAATTGGCCATCCATTTTCGAAATTATGATTCAGTAAGTTCCGTGCGTCATGCAGAACTATTTCTGTCGATCTTTTTCGACGATTTATTGATAATTGAATCATACAACGCCCGAAATGTGAATATTATTTACGGTTTACTGCGAAACTGTCATGCAGAAATATTTCTGTCGATTTATTCTCGTCTTTTTCCTCACCGATTTATTAGTAATGAATCGAACAACGACATAATGATTATTTTACGGTTTACTTTGATTTTTGATACTTCCTACGTACTCGTTGCTGCCGCGGATCCAGGATGTCTGTAATGGGGTCCGAATTTACAAATAGAGAGGTTTGTTTTCCCAAGTATTACACAATTTTGATCGAATTTCTGCATTAAAATGAAATAATCAGGCTGTGGAGACAGTTGCAGATCCAGAGGGGGTGCGGGAGTCAATTGAACCTCCTCTGAATCCTAATTATTTCAATTTCATGTAAAAATCCAGTCAGAATTTTGTAATAATAAGAGAACGAACCACCTATTTGTAATTTCGAACCCCCTTAAAAAGTCTGGATTCGCCGCTGAGAGGGGTTTCCTTTGAACCTCGAAAACTCCCCTACCCATTGGATACGCCGCTGCATTGTAAACGTGTACACCAGAATGTAAAAACTTCATCTGCGGGTACCAGTCGATATCAAAATCCAGTCTATTTTAAAACGAAAGTACAGTGCCATTCAAGGATAAACGAAACCTGTCTCATGGTGTATAGATATTTATCCACATGCGAGAAAGAAATACGGCAACATTTTATCTGAATTTTCCGATAGAATTAGGTCACAGGATAAAATTAATGGTTTCATTATGACGTTGCGAGGTCGTACTGTAAGCGGAAATCATGCATACTTATTAAAATGATTATAATAGTATAAGATCCATTTCTCGTTCTGTTTTGATTATCATTATTGTTCCAATGCATTTAAGCCGGGCATTAAATCAACAATTTACCAATCATTTATCTCTCATAAATAATATTTAATTTCAAATGTGATATACACTTTTGGGGTATTTTTTATCAATTAAAAAAGTGGGCCTTTTTTGAACTGGGCCTTTTTGGTCATTTACACTAGAACTAGGCATTTCTGGTTTCAGGGGATCAATTAGTTTGTCTAGGTTGGTCGCTTGTTCTGGCCGGCATGGTGGGAAAAATCGGCTTGTTCGGCTGGGTTGGTCAGGAGTTCTGGCCAGCACGGTGGGAAGGATCGGGTTGTTCCTCTGGGTCGGTCAGTAGTTCTGGCCAGCACAATGGGAAAAATCGGTTTGTTCCTCTGGGTCGGTCGCTGGTTCTGGAGAGCACGGTGGGAAGGATCAGCTTGCTCGGCTTGGTCAGTCGCTAGTTCTGGCCAGCACGGTGGAAAGGATCTGCTTGTTCTGATGGGTCGGTCGCTTGTTCTGGCCAGCACGGTGGGAAGTATCGGCTTGTTCGGCTAGGTCAGTCGCTAGTTCTGGCCAGCACGGTGGGAAGTATCGGCTTGTTCGGATGTGTCGGTCGCTTGTATTGGCCAGCACGGTGGAAAGTATCGGCTTGTTCAGCTAGGTCAGTCGCTAGTTTTGGCCAGCACGGTGGGAAGGATCTGCTTGTTCGGATTGGTCGGTTGCTTGTTCTGGCCAGCACGGTGGGAAGTATCGGCTTGTTCGGCTAGGTCAGTCGCTAGTTCTGGCCAGCACGGAGGGAAGGATCTGCTTGTTCTGATGGGTCGGTCGCTTGTTCTGGCCAGCACGGTGGGAAGTATCGGCTTGTTCGGCTAGGTCAGTCGCTAGTTCTGGCCAGCACGGTGGGAAGTATTGGCTTGTTCGGATGGGTCGGTCGCTTGTATTGGCCAGCACGGTGGAAAGTATCGGCTTGTTCAGCTAGGTCAGTTGCTAGTTCTGGCCAGCACAGTGGGAAGGATCTGCTTGTTCGGATGGGTCGGTCGCTAGTTCTGGCCAGCACGGTGGGAAGGATCTGCTTGTTCGGATGGGTCGGTTGCTTATTCTGGCCAGCACGGTGGGAAGTATCAGCTTTTTTGGCTAGGTCAGTCGCTAGTTCTGGCCAGCACGGTGGAAAGGATCTGCTTGTTCTGATGGGTCGGTCGCTTGTTCTGGCCAGCACGGTGGGAAGTATCGGCTTGTTCGGCTAGGTCAGTCGCTAGTTCTGGCCAGCACGGTGGGAAGTATCGGCTTGTTCGGATGTGTCGGTTGCTTGTATTGGCCAGCACGGTGGGAAGTATCGGCTTGTTCAGCTAGGTCAGTCGCTAGTTTTGGCCAGCACGGTGGGAAGGATCTGCTTGTTCGGATTGGTCGGTTGCTTGTTCTGGCCAGCACGGTGGGAAGTATCGGCTTGTTCGGCTAGGTCAGTCGCTAGTTCTGGCCAGCACGGAGGGAAGGATCTGCTTGTTCTGATGGGTCGGTCGCTTGTTCTGGCCAGCACGGTGGGAAGTATCGGCTTGTTCGGCTAGGTCAGTCGCTAGTTCTGGCCAGCACGGTGGGAAGTATTGGCTTGTTCGGATGGGTCGGTCGCTTGTATTGGCCAGCACGGTGGAAAGTATCGGCTTGTTCAGCTAGGTCAGTTGCTAGTTCTGGCCAGCACAGTGGGAAGGATCTGCTTGTTCGGATGGGTCGGTCGCTAGTTCTGGCCAGCACGGTGGGAAGGATCTGCTTGTTCGGATGGGTCGGTTGCTTATTCTGGCCAGCACGGTGGGAAGTATCGGCTTTTTTGGCTAGGTCAGTTGCTAGTTCTGGCCAGCACGGTGGGAAGGATCTGCTTGTTCGGATGGGTCGGTCGCTTATTCTGGCCAGCACGGTGGGAAGTATTGGCTTGTTTGGCTAGGTCAGTTGCTAGTTCTGGCCAGCACGGTGGGAAGGATCTGCTTTACGGATGGGTCGGTCGCTTGTTCTGGCCAGCATGGTGGGAAGTATCGGCTTGTTCGGCTAGGTCAGTTGCTAGTTCTGGCCAGCACGGTGGGAAGGATCTGCTTGTTTGGATGGGTCAGTCGCTTGTTCTGGCCAGCACGGTGGGAAGTATCGGCTTGTTCGGCTAGGTCAGTCGCTAGTTCTGGCAAGCACGTGGGAAGGATCAGCTTGTTTGGATGGGTTGGTCGCTTGTTCTGGCCAGCACGGTGGGAAGTATCGGCTTGTTTGGCTGAGTTGGTCACTAGTTCTGGCCAGCAGGGTTGGAAGGATAGGTTTGCTCGGCTTGATTTGTCGCTTGTTCTGGCCAGCATGGTGGGAAGGATCGGCTTGTTCGGCTGTTTTGACAGTTTGGCCTCTACAGCTTATGCAGGGAAAAATGCAGGGAAAAATGCTGAATATGGTATTTTTCACAGAAAGGGATTCTCCTGTTTAAATGGTTTTACAATCAGCTCACTATTTTTGGTTAGTTATCTTCAAAGTCTAAACGAAATTAGAACATATCAAATTAATTAACATAAGTATGCAGATCTATGGTAGATCACATATATTTAGCAGATGAAAAGCTTCATAATAAATCTTGTTTGCTTTAAAAGAACCATTTCTAAAATGTCGATATTTAACTTTAAGTGAGTGAAACCATTTTAACTTCGGTGGTTAGAAAGCCCAAAGCAATGGATCTAATTCAGGCTCTGAAAAAAATATGGAAGTGCAACTTTTTGAATAAATAAATGAAATCGAGTGTAGATATGATTTTTATGGCAATATTATCTATAAATTTGATGTCCTGCTGAACGTGTAAACGAATTGATAAAAGCAGAGACATATAATATAATGTTTATCTATGTCTCTGATAAAAAATAAGGTGCGAATTGCTTAGGGTACGAATCAACTTCCGCGCAAACGGAAGAAGAATGTTCCGTATGTTCTGTTCGGAACTTTAGCTGTTCCGTACCGAACTTTTATTGGACTAAAAACGGCTTAAAATGATTTTGTAAGTGCTAACTGTGATACCTCCCTAAAAACGGATATTTTGAAGATGAGTTCTGCGCAGAAAATGGCCCGATATACCATAAACTAATTATAAATAAGCTATTTCGCCGAGTTTCGAAATTAGGCAAATGAGTTCTGCAGGGATTTGCCGAATTTCGAAAATAGGCAAAAACGAAAATCGGCACAATATATATAATACAAGAATATATATGTCTTACGATTATAATTACATAATTTACCCTTTAAATCATGCTCCGGTAAAAATGTGAGCTTAATGATTAACCAAGTGTTATCATTATTATTTTTTTCTCCATAAAAGGTATCTATAGATAGACAACGACCTGTGAATGATCAAAGATCAGCGAGTCTGCATCTAATAAGTAAGGGGGGCAACAAATGCTAAACGGATTAGCATGTCTATTATTGGTTACCTCCCCTACACCACAAAATAATGAATTGTACGTATGTATTATTATGATGTCTTCGTATAATCATATCCAAGTCGTTATTCAAAGCTCTGCTCTTTAGAGCTTATGTTATATGTTTTACTATGTACCGACTTTGTAAATAAAATTTACTTGACTTGACAAGGAGTGATAATATTAACCATTTCCCAAACAAGACCCGGTTATGATTTTTTTTCTGTAAAATGGGCGTGGGAAAACTTTGAGGAAAACGTAGAAAATGCTGATAACTAGCAGTTTCTTTTTTTCATCAATATATTTTATGCTGGTTTGTAGAATACACATAAATTTTGTTTTTAAACATCTATTTGTTCGTTTGCAGCTGCTTTCAAATAGGAACAGACGATGGTTTTCCCGTTTGTGATAGCATTTAAGTCCAACCAAACTACATGCAGGCCTATACAATAAGTGAGATCGTTTTTCTGAAATTGGCAAAATAGGCCTATATAAAGCTTCGAACGTAGAACTGGTATCGTGTACAATACGTGGTTTAGTAGTTTAGTATTGAATCTTGAATCCTATATGAACCCGTTTTTTTCCACAAAATTCGACAGTCTGTGGTCGAACTATGGATCCACGTCTCTACCAATCTGCAAATTAACCCATTGCCAGACATAAAATTTATGGACTTGCCAAATTCGAAGATGTAGAAGACGTCAATTTCAAATGTATGGAATTTTACATTGTTTGGTCTTTTTGGGAAGAAAACATTGTGGGAATTGAAGAAATGCTTGTCACAAGCAATGTCTTCATTTACCACAATGTTTTTCAAAGCCTTCAAAGCCTTTATCTTGTGGGTGTCAAAAGGAGTCCTCATGTAGGAATGGGTTAATCTTTCTCTTAATCACGTAAGTGTGAACTTGTCCAATCTGAAAGCTGCAACACACGATAATTCATAATTATGATATTGATGAAGAAAACATTTATGTGCAAAATGTCACAGAAAATATATAGAGGCGACTTTCCACAATGAAACTGATTACATTGTATACTGTTTACATGTTATTTCTTTTCCAAGCATGTTCTATCAGGGACATCAAAACCGGGGAGTGTTTGGTAAAGGCTTAATCTCACCTCAGAGACCTATTTAAGAGTCATCAACAGATTAAATGTAAAGGTTACATTATAAATTAATGAAATGACACATTAGTAATCTAACCCTTACATAAACGACAATATTATAGTTATGCCGACATGTCAATTGTGATTGTGGTATAGAAATCTATTTTACACAACACAAAAGCAGAAATATATTAGACGAGTTTCACTTTTTCAGTAACATGCCCTTTTTTCATTTCCCCTTCCTAAACAAGAAAAATAGCTTGGACAAAAATCGAAGCAAAAAGTATTAATAAGTCGCATTTTCTCCGTTTGCGCTAATAGTTGCTGCGCTTTCCACTACATCAATCCTGTTATCAACTTATCTTCTTAGAGTGACATTTCACATTCATTTCATTTTTTAAAGTATGTCTTGATGTTTATTCGAATGCGTAGAAATGCTATCAGTTTTTTTTAATTTGTTATTTATAAGCGAAAAACACGCCTTTAAAGTTGACACAGAAATGACAAAATCTATATAAATCTGAAGTGTTGTCCACAACAATTTGTTTAATTTTAGCACAAAAATATATATCTCGTAAACAGTTCAATATTTTGGCTTGAAATTTCAGAATTTTCATAAGAAAACATGCTATTTCAGATAGAATAAAAGTAAAATCTATGTAGAAATAATTGTGAAATGTCACTTTAACCAAACGGCATTATTTAAGAGTGGTCAATTTCAAAAATTGCTGCAGACGACAAAATCAAGTGAATGACAGTTTACTTTTTCGTCTTTCTGTGTAGCAAATATTGTGGAAAATGAAGAAATTGCTTGTCACAAGCAATTTCTGCATTTTTGTAATGTTTTCTTAAGCCATCAATTCGTGGGGAGTCAAAAATAATCGTTATGTTAATGGGTTCATTCCTAATTACACCAGTTTATTTTTTTACATTCGGGAAAGGCTCAAATGAATTCTTTGCTACAAGGTTTTCAATTTTGACCCGTATGCATTTTTTGCCGTAGAGGCAAGTAACATGCGACGTTTATAAACTGCATAAATTGATTAAATCCCTCGTAGATTAAAGGTAAACAGCAAACAGACGCCATAATACGCATCTGGGGATTTCTCCCACCAAAGATTAATCTTTTCCAAAACATGATCTGGTTTTGGCGACTCTAAATGGTGTCGACAAACGGATAACTGGACGTTATTTCATACGCAATGGTTAATCACACGACTCAGAATTTCATAAGTTTCATAAATTATTCCTAATTTTATTAATTACGGGACCAATTTGTGAATTCGGTTTGAAGAAGAGAAGGTTGGTTAATGCAAGGAATTAGCTGGGTGTGATGGATTGTTTGAAAATCAGGTGATGAAAAAGTTATTAAAGATCAACTTAACTTTTGTTGATCTTCAACAACTTTTCATTGGCTATTTTTCTTAAAATGCATGCCGTCCATCTAATGCGTGACACCTGTCCATCTTCTCTGCTTCAAACCGAATTGATGTCGGAAGAGAATAAAATTTCTATAGTAAAGGGCTTAACCCATTACCAAATGGCAAAATTCTAGGGCAGTCGAAATTGAAAGATTTTGCAGACAACAATTCCAAGTGAATAGAATTTATAATTTTTATGCCTTTTTGGATAGAAAACATTGTGGTAAATGAAGAAATTGCTTGTCACAAGCAATTTCTTCATTTTCTACAATGTTTTCTTAAGCAAATATCTTGTGGGGAGTCAAAAAGAGTCACTGTGTGGTAATGGGTTAATTACTTTTATTGCACACAGATTCATAATGTACTTTCTGTGTTTTTGCGAAAAATATTTGATTCTTAATACAGCTTTATTTGCAGAGATTTTCTACAATACGTTCCTGTTGATCAATCACAATTGAAAGAAAATTAAGTAAGAAAGCATGCTGTCAAGGAGAATGTCGTAGGCCACACTGAACGTCATATTCATGTACCATCTCAATTAATTCTGGCCAAAACTTCAATTATTTATAAGCGTTTACAAAATTAACATATAGCCTAGGTCTATTCTCTAAAATGCAGACCAAAGCCAACGTTATGTTTGTGTTACATGTCGCGCTTTATATGTTTTTGCGAGACGTTTAGCCATTTTTACCAGAGGCACGTTCTTTAGAGCGAGATTTTTTAAGATTTCTTTTAGGATGTTTTTGATACAGCGTCTTTGAGACAGAGATTATAAGCGAGGTGTTCCGAATGTTCCATACTTCACACAAATGACGTCATCAAGATGTCATTTGTATGGAGTATGGAGCATTCGGAACCCCGCGGTTTATGAATCATGGAGCATTCGGAACAACTCGGTCAATTCTCTTCCCTATATAGATTCTATTCTATTTCTATTCTATTCAGAATTTACCGAGGGGTTTCGAAATAAGTATAGAGCAATGGCGGCTAGCAGTGATCGTCTTAGAAATCTTGCTCAAAAGAGCGCTCTATCCTAGAACATCTTAAGAAATCTCAAGATATTTCAAGAAATCTCGCTCTACAGAACGCGGCTCAGGTATAATCACGCAGAGGAATCATGTGACGCAACAATCGCCGTAAATCTTCAACAATTCTGTTTTTGCTTCAAACCGTTTTCAAATATATCACGTTTTAACAGAATCCTTGATAATTTTCTACAATTGTTTTTGTCATGTGATTCCCCACCTTCTTATTCATCTGTTGTGCGGTAAACAAATGATAATTAAAATGAAAGCAACGAATAGTGATGCTGTTGTATCCATATAAAAGACAACAATTGGCAGAGCAAAGGATAACCTTTTTACCAAGCGACATTTTATACGTTTTCAAAACCCAGTATTCTGAGTATTTAGACCCTGAGCTAGAAACATGTTTGCTCCCCCCCAGAGGGAATTTTGTAGACATATTTTTTCTTAAAGTACATTATCTTACAAACATTTTGAGCGTTGTTTGCACTCTGGCCGTTGGGGCTTTTGGCTGTAACCCTTATCTAAAACCCTTAACCCTATCATTTTTTTTCATAAAAAATTACATTACTTATTTGGTCATATTTTCATCAAATATTGACCTACAGATGTCAAAGTGGTATCAAATGAAAGCTTATGACTTGCTCTTCATTTTGTAGTTATTTTATGCAAATTAGCTCATTTGCATATGCATGAATATTAATGAATTCCCTTAAAATTTGCATTTTTGGGCGAAAATTTGACAAATAACTTCTAAAACAAGGCATTTCTGTCCAAGGGGAATTTTGTAAACATGGTCTATCTTAAAGTATATCTTATTAGAAACATTTTAAGCCTTGTTTGCACTCTGGCGGTTGGTGCTTTTCACCGTAACCCTTATCCAAACCCTAAACCCTACCAAATTGTTCATTTAAATTTTGAAAATAAATTTGGTCATATCTTGATTGAATATTGACACACAGGTGTCAGAATGGTATCAAATGAAAGCTTATGACTTGCTCTTTCATTTTCAGTTATATTATGCAAATTAGCTCATTTGCATATTCATGAATATTAATGATTTTTCCTAAAATTGCGATTTTCGACAAAAATGTGGCAAATACTTTCCAAAATGAGGCGTTTTTGTGCAGGGGAATTATGTAAACATAGCAAATCTTCAAGAAAATTATACAAGAGACATTTTGAGCGATGTTTGCACTTTGACCGTTGGGGCTTTTGGCCAAAACCCTTATCTAAACCCTTAACCCTATGAATTGTTCAATTATTTAAAAACGTTTTTGGTCATATCTTGGTTGAATATTGACTTATATATGTTATAATGGTATCAAATGAAAGGTTTTGATTCGCTCAATAATTTGCTATAAATTTTATGCAAATTAGCTCATTTGCATGTTCATGAATATTAATGATTTTACTTAAAATTGTGACCTTTTTTGCTAATATTTGGTAAATAGTTTAAAAAACATTGTGTTTCTGTTCTGTCGGAATCATGTAAACATGGTTTATCTTAAAGAACATTTTATTAGAAACATTTTGAGAGATATTTGCACTCCAGCGCTTGGGGCCTTTGGTCATAATCCTTATCCAAACCCTTAACCCTATAAAATTGTTCACTCAAATTTTCAAAACATGCTTTGTCATATCTTGATTGAATATTGACCTACTAATGTAAGAATGGTATCAAATGAAAGCTAATGACTTATTCTTTAATATGCAGATATTTTATGCAAATTAGCTCATTTGCATAAGCATGCACATTAATGATTTGTCTAAAATTTTGATTGTTTTGCAAGGTTTTTTATTTTAAATACGTACCAAAAGGTCCGATTGTTTCTTTCTTGTGAGTTTTCAACCATTTAATATCCATGTTCACTCTTTTAACAACATCTAAGCCTTGTTTGAAATCTATTTGATGTTTTGTTTGGAAGTAACAGTAATTTTAAAGTGTGCAGCCCATTATATTTTGTTCCTATAAATCTTATTTTCAATGTACGTATTTAGTTTCCATTTGATCTTTTTAATCTTTATTGTTTTAAGTGCAAATAAGTTAAATTGATTTCTTTTATTGTATTGGTGTTCTTGCTTATGTCTAGTTTAGTTGACAGAATGTTATCCTTTGTAAAACTGCTACATGAATCCAAAATTGACGCAAAATAGGACTTTAAACATAAACTTTTTATCATATGCCATAGAATGATACAAAATGTGGGACTTTATTCTAATACACATATAAAATTAATAATTCCAATTATTTTTTTCAAGTTTTATGGATGAACAGAGATCCTGGAATGTAGACAAATTGCATATATATAGCAAAATAACATTGTTAAGCAATTATCAAGGCCTTACTTTTGCCATTCACATGGAGAAAACAGCATGGTTTTTCTCCATCTGGAGAGCCATTCCTTATGTTTTCCTCATAGACAAGTCAATTTGTTGGCCTTAAGTGTATTTGATATGTGGCTGACAGATCAGGGACACTGGTGTTA
This sequence comes from Fragum sueziense, assembly GCA_963680895.1. NCBI lineage: Eukaryota > Metazoa > Mollusca > Bivalvia > Cardiida > Cardiidae > Fragum > Fragum sueziense. The sequence continues at coordinate 22,680,069 of OY804601.1, forward strand.
CCATTCCTTTATGCTCTATTAAGGCATTTTCAATTCAGATAAATTAAGCTTGGGGTGCCATATGTAAAGCCTATGTATCAGATACATAAAATCAAGAGATGTACACGATGTGTGTAGCTAGAGTACAGACAATTACTGATTGTGATCAAAAGATTACTGCATTTATTACGATGCATTTATTTATCTGTATCAGATCAGAACAGATGTGAACTGATCCATACTACCGACAGCCCATGCTGAATGTATATTCATATTCTTCCTTAAAGTATATATGATAGAAATGCGTACAGGACTAACTACAACAAGCACTAACTCCATGACCATAGAATACGGCAACATCGCCTAGCAAATGGCGCTCGATGCAGAATAATAGAGGAAATCCTTGTCCCCCCCAAAAAAGACAATTCATTTCTCTATTATATACTAAATCAAATAACCACTTACATTTCTAATGATCAGGATACAACACTCACATATTGTACCTACAACGGATAGAAGCCATTACAGTCTATATCTCTATTCGTTTGTGATATATTCACATATTTATGCGCTCTGAGAAAGCCGCTTGATCTACAAGATACAGAATTGCATGATTTACATATTCTTCCTTATCTACACATATTTCGCTTTCAGCATAGTACCACCTCACAATAAATTGAAAATAGTTCCCTTGCGATACACAATCTCTTTCAATATGGCATATGTTTTCCAGGATGGCATTCGATGGCCATAGATATCTTCAGTTCAATATTTTCCTGATATTTAAATGCTACAACTATGCTACCAGGTTTAGATCAGCATGTGAAATTCCATATTAAGACACTTACTTATTGCACTGTTCTAGAACAATTTGACCAAAAATGATTCACATCGCACTTGGTGGCAATCTTGGAATTACTCAAACTGTGGGAGTTGGGCAAGTTTATCATGATGGAAACCGACATATAGATCAATTACTAAACATAACAGGGTTACTATGTACATAACATAACAGGATTACTATATAACATATAGCACTGTCAAATGGAATACATTTTATGGATTTTCCACTATAAATGTGTTTTTGTCCCAAACATTTAAGAATCAATAGTATTTATGAATATGTAAATGAGCAAATCGACATGAAGTAATTGCAAATATACAAGCAATTCACTAGCTTTCATTTGATACCATTTTGACGTTTGTAGATCAATATTTAATCAAGATATGACAAAAAACGTTTTGAAAATTTGAATAAACAATTTGATAGGGTTGAGGGTTTAGATAAGGGGTTTGGGTAAAAGACCCAAATGCCACAGTGTGAACATTGCTTAAAATGTTATTCATGTAATGTTCTTTAAGATAAATTATGTTTGCATAATGCCTTTGAACAGAAACACCTTGTTTTTTTTATAGTATTTAACACATTTTTGCTGAAAAATCACAATTTTAAGGAAATTCATTAATACATATGGCAATGTAACTGAACTAATATGCATGAAAAATAATAGCACATGGAAGAGCCAGCCATAAGCTTTAATTTGATACCATTCTGATATCAGTAGGTCAATACATAATCAAGATATGACCAAAAACGATTTGAAAATTTGAATGAACAATTTGATGAGGTTAAGGGTTTAGATAAGGGTCACCGCCAAAAGCCCCCATCGCCAGAGTGCAAACATTGCTCAAAATGTTTCTTATAAACAGTTCTTTAATCTAAACCATGTTTACATGATTCCTCCTGAGAAGAAACACAATGTTTTTGAAAGTGTTTACCAAATATTCGGAAAAAAGGTCACAATTTTAAGTAATGTCATTAATATTCATAAATATGCAAATGAGCTAATTTGCATAAAATTTATAGCACATTATTAAGCAAGTCATAAGCTTTCATTTGATACCATTCTAACATCTGTAGGCCAATATTCATCCAAGATATGACCAAAAACATTTTGAAATGAATGAACAATTTTATAGGGTTAAGGGTTTAGATAAGGGATTTGACCAAAAGCCCAAATAGTCAAAGTGCAAACATTGCTCAAAATCTTTCTTATATAATTTTCTTGAAGATTAACTATGTTTACATAATTCCCCTGCACAAAAATGCTCTGTTTTGGAAAGTAATTACCACGTTTTTGTCGAAAATTGCAATTTTAGGGAAAATCATTAATATTCATGAATATGCAAATGAGCTAATTTGCATAACACAACTGAAAATGAAAGAGCAAGTCATAAGCTTTCATTGGATACCATTCTGACACCTGTTTGTCAATATTCAATCAAGATATGACCAAATTTATTTTCAAAATTTAAATGAACAATTTGGTAGGGCTAAGGGTTTGGATAAGGGTTACGGCGAAAAGCCCCAACCGCCAGAGTACAAACAAGGCTCAAAATGTTTCTAATAAAATGTACTTTAAGATAAACCATGTTTACAAATTCCCCGGGACAGAAACGCCTTCATTTGGAAAGTATTAACCAAATTTTCATAAAAAAATAGCAATTTTAAGGAAAATCATTAATATTCATGAATATGCAAATGAGCTAATTTGCATAAAATAACAACAAAATGAAGAACAAGTCATAAGCTTTCATTTGATACCATTTTGACATATGTAGATAAAAATTCAATCAAGATATGACCAAATAATTGTCTGTATATTTAAATGAAAAATTTGAAAGGGTTAAGGGTTTTAGATAAGGGTTACAGCCAAAAGCCCCAACGGCCAAAGTGCAAACAACGCTCATCTTGTAGCATTTGTTATAAGCTTTCAGAAAATCATACCCTTCAAAATTCCCTCGGGGGGGGGGGGAGCAGGGGTTATTGGTGGCTCAAGGTCTAATTGCAGATGGTAGTGAAATTATTGAACGCAATTAAGACTAGAACAATCCGTTGGGTTTTAACATTTTCGATATCAGTATCACAATTTGTTTGGAAAAAGATTTGCGTTTTGTCATACGTCTTCGTCCAGATTTTTTTTTGCGTGAATATTCGTAATCAAGTTCATGATATGCCGATCATCAATCAGTAATGGCAATGAAGCATAATAAAGCATAAAATAAGAAAGAAAAGAGTACATGTATATCCATCATGTAACTACAATTTGTTGAATGTAGTCCACCCCTTGGAAGATTTTATTTCTGTACACTTATACCACTAATGAGATTCATGCTACGTCGATATTTTTGTGCGACGTCGTTAACATTCGATACGTGTCTGAACCTATTGTGGGCGCCGTCATAAAAAAAAATCGGCGCTGGAACGGAAAAATAGGGTGGTCTAATTTAAAATGGCGATTTTTTTTTACAAATTTCACGGTAGAAAACATGGTGGAAAATGAATAAATTGCTTGCCACACGTAATACCATGTTTTCTGCAACATTTTTCTCGAGGTGCGTCAAAAAACGTCAATTTACGGGAACTTGTTCAACCTTGTCTTGCCAAGATGGAGTTCTCCGTGATCAACACGATTTCTTGGGATGATGGTCTTGTTAGTACGTCAATAAAGTGAAGATGAAAGTTAATCACTGCTGGTGAACTCGGCCAAGGCGATGGACGTTTTTCGCTACAACAAGGTATAGATATTTTGCGTTTAAATGTGAGTTTAAAGATTTTTTCTAATGACAATGAATTTGCTCTAAAAAAAAAAAAAAAAAAAAAAAAAAGACGGTGTTTACCGTTATCTATTGACAAACCGTCGGTGTTGTTATAAAATCTCGTCACTACGGCTTTATCGAAGCCGTAGTTACGAAATTTTATAACAACACCGACAGAATATATTGATCGCGAAAAAACGTCCCTCGCTTTGGCCGAGTTCACCACCAGTGTTAATGGAAGCAAGTAACAAGTTATAGTGGACTCATTGTCTCCGGATCATTTGTTGATGGAAGGCTACAATTATACGTCATATTGTCAGAAAATATAAATGATGACATATTTGCTTGCTTGAAGCAATTCGAGTCGTTAATTATTGAATAGGAATTTCGAGCTCACTCATTATGATGGACTATTTGTTTTTGGTTAGGTCGTATTTTCAAAAGAGGACTGAAACATAACAATTAAGGTATTCCATGCCTAATGAGATTCACGGGACGAAGACATTTTTTCTTGCGACATTGTCAACGTTTTAAATTACGTATCCGTATCTATTCGGGCGCCGTCGTGAGCATTCGGCGATGGACGTTCTACCACCGAATATTTACGACGTCGCCAAAACAATTTCGCCATCGCGTGGATCTCATTTGTTGTGGACATCCTTGATACTTTTCTCAGTTGTGTACGAACCTTAATGGTGTCCTAGAAATAGATAAACTGTAATATGTAAAAGGGTATTTGAGACCTGCATGAATTCAGATCACCCTGTGCATACACATTCTGTTCTTTAAAACTTAAACGCATTCTAAGAAATTTACAAACCTAGCCAGTTCTTGCCTTTATATATCCGTTTCCTATCGTCCACCCGTGCGGTGTCACTTTTAGACATGATGTGGACTCAATGTGGACGGAAAGCTGTAGATGACCGGGCCTTTACGTGTTATGTTTCATGTACGTGATGTATCAAATGTCATCGCATAATAAAATCCTTTTTTCCCAGGGGAGAAGTTAGTTGATTGGAAATTGATGAGGTTAAAATTGTTTATTCGAAACGATACAAAACATTTAGAAAACTAGATAATGTGAAACTTTGAAAACAAAGAAATAAACAAAAATTGTCAACATGATTTGGAAGAAACAACATTACGCGATCACCAGACGACAAACTTTTAGAATGGTCCAAATTTACAGATGTTGCAGACGGTAATTTTAAGCGAATAGATGCTTATGCTTTTTGTTCTTTCCAGGTAGAAAACATACTGGTAAATGAAGAAATTGCTTGTCACAATCAATTTTTCATTTGCCACGGTGTCTTTCTCATTCGTTTCCTTGAGGGGCGCCAAAAAAGCTTCAACGTGTGGGAATGGGTATATCAACATAGTCTAGTATATTACAGAGGCTATATTACATTAATCTTGCTAAAGATTTCTTATTCTCCTACTGGTCTTTTTACTACTTTTGGATATACGTGTCGTACTGGCCAAAAATCATAACCGACCACTTTAAAAATGACGATAATCTTCTTAAAATTTATTAAATTTTAATGAATTTGATATGCGATCTTTTAATTACAACGTACATGGATTTCCATTATTATTTATCAATAATGATCAAATTTAGAAGTTAAATAAAGGGAAAGATCAAAAAGCTCTAAATCTTAAAAGAGCTCGACAAATTACACTATCAACAATTCAAAGTACATAAATCGTTAGCTGCAACACAGACCAAGAAAAAGGAAAACATTGTCAATTGTATGTGACGTTTGACTACAGAAGAAGCAGAAAGAATAGGAGGTATGGTAAAATGGTGTTTTAATTCAACCGGCAAAACAGAATTACTAGTGAATATTCTCAATATGGTCTGATGTTGAAAAACGATGCAAAACTGATTTTTTACACATAATTATCCTACATTTTGTAGCTCACTGGGAATCATCAGTTTATATTCAAAGCATTTTCGAAGATGTGAATTTAGAGTTTTTTTTAGCTTTTCTTACATCGCACTTTTAATTCAATAGAACAACGGTAACTTTTCGCCGGAATAATCTAGAAATTTGCTTAAACATCCGCAAAAAATGCCGCTCCCACACCTTTTTAGCGAGGGATTAATCGTTTTTTTTTATGCCCAGCGTTGAGCCATCAGTAAAGACTAAGTTAGTTATCTTTTTCCCAGTAGAAAAGTCATTTGAGTGGAAATTAATGAAGCTAAAGTAAATAAATAATAATTGATCCATAATTACAGCTTATGACCCCTAATACTCCCTTGTTTTGATGTTCCAATTTGGGGCAAAACTGCATTTTCTCAATTCCTTCAATGTTAAACCATTTTTTAAAAACTACATATACATCTATTTTTAATATTAATCCGTTCGCAAATAATTCATGGCTTAGGCGTCCTTTGTAGAATATAATTTGGAAAACATTTTCTGTTTTTGCCTTGATTTTTTTCTGTACCTTATTTTACACAGCTCCTATCTTTACCAACAAAAAAAAAATGGTCCACTCTGCAGCAACTTTCAAACTGGACAACCTTATTTTTGTCAGTTGTGAAAAGGGTTATGGTCAGGGAAACTTGACAACGTACTGAACATTAACTGCATACGATATGTTTTTGACTTACTATTATCCCGGGGATATCTGTATTTCAAAAACTGATTTTGTTTTGTTGAAAATTGTTGATATCGAAATAGAAGATATTGTTTCACCCACGCATTTTGAGTTTATTGTCATTTGGTTAAGTCATGGGAACTTGGCGACGTGCTGAAGATCAACAGCTAACGTTATGTTTTGTAACGTACTATTATCATGGGGACATCTGTATTTCAAGAGTTGATTTTGTTTTGTTTTGTTAACCCATTGCCAGATGGCAAATGTTTGAACTGTCTCAATTCAAATGTGCTGCAGACAACAATACTAAGAGCGTTAAATATACATTTTTGGAGGTTTCGTTTCAAAAACATCGTGGAAAATAAAAAAAATGATAGTGGCAAGCATTGTATTCATTTCCCAAATGTTTTCCCAAAGCCTCTGTCTTGTAGAGCGTCAAAAGGTGTCATTGTTTGGAAATTGGTTCTTGATATATTGAGCTCGAAAATATCGTTTACCCACGTAATTCGACGTTTATTCCCTGTTTTCTATTCTTGATGAAATAATGCCTCTGGCAAAGGTCAATCACCATCATTTGTTTTTCCCCGAAGTACATTTAATGCAATAGAAAATAATAGAAAATGATCAAGCTAAATAAATGAATTAATGATAATTATCTAAAAAGTCTACTTTACGTCAATGGTCCTTTGGTTGGAATTTGGGGCGTGTAACAACGAGTACAATGAAGGCAAATGCTTTAGCACAGACGTGTTACATTTCCTGTTCAGATCTTTAATCTAATCACAGTATTCCGATAACAATATTTTAAAAATTGTTAACCCATTTCCAGACGATAAAATTTTAGGGTAGGCCTAGTCCAAATTTAATGATGGTGCAGACGTCGATTTAAAGTGAATTATTTTTTTTATTCTTTGGTATATTTGTTAAGAAAACTTTGTGGGAAATGAAGAAATTTTTAAAACGAGTTACTGTGTGGTAATAGGCTAAACGTCTTTAATATTGTAAATGTATACATTTTAATACTCATAATACTAAGTTTGCATTTATCAATGATCATAATTATATGATTTTGATGAATGACAATAAAACATACCGGGTACTTGGTCTTTCTCGTTCTTACTTTAATGTATCTTTGCCTGAACAAATTAAATCAGAAAACATTCGGAAATGGATAGTCCACAAAGTTATAATGCTATGTATATAATCTAATATTTTTTTTCCCATTTAGGGTAAGAAAAAACAACGACATTTGTTTGAAATATTCTAGTTAAAGACTTCAATATATTCATCATTCGATATTTTTTTCTTTTTTAGGTTTGAGATTTTTTTGCCATTGGCCTAATGTACTACTTTCGAGAGACTAACTCGAAGATTCAGCGCAGAACTTTTAAGGGAACATCCATACGAGTAATGTTTAATAGTTAATGCCGACAGACTTATCTAATCAAATCTATGACAAAGTGTGTCAAATGTGACGGGTATATAGCTTTGGCATAATAATTCCCATTTCAGAAATTGGGATGTCGAGTTATTACTGATAATTGCAGAAACATAAATGGGATAATGTAGTTCAAATAAAACAGAACTAGATCTATATCAAGATCTATTTTATTATACGGTGGTGTTCGTGCGTGCCTTGCATAACCTTTAGGATATTTCTGACGTAAGTATCTCTATTGTTTCTATCCGTTTTCGAATATATAAATAACTAACTAGAGTGGTCACGTAAAATTAAGAAAGTCATTAAAGAAAGATCAGAATTGTGTAAACACTACTTTCAAAGTTGAGTCACGAATTATCGGCCTCCCGCCGACTTTTAGACATCAAGATAGTGTAAGTCCATCCATAATGAGATTCACGCAACGTTAGAATCATTCGGGCGACGTCGTAAACATTCGGCGGTGGAACGTTCCACCGCCGAATGTTTACGACGTCTATCGAATAGGTTCGGATTCGCAACGAATGATAACAACATCACTCAAAAATTCCGACGTTGCGTGAATGTATCTCTTTAGGGTTAGACTGCCTTTGCAAAAGTATCGTTCACTACTTACGCGGCCATGCCTAGAATTTGGGGATACACCTAAAGTAGGCAGAGCTAAAGCTGAGAAGGGTAATGTCCTTTCAAAATGCAAAATAGCTTTTTTATGTTCATGGAACACTATGTTGTAGTTGGTCCTACTCATCGGAATCGTCTCATCGAGACGATTTTAATAGTACCCACAATATAGGGTTTGGAAAACACTTTAGAATGCCATTACCCTTTTCATCTGTTGTTCCGAGTAATTGCATTGTCTGTTTCTGAAACTTATATACAGTTCAAACGGTCAACATAATGATAACTCGAGTTTCTTTCAAAATTAAACCAGAATCAACACAGTTGGTTTTCAAGATTGATCAACACTACTTTGATGATTCCCATTCAAATTTGGACGTAAATATACCGCTTTTTTGTTAATTTCTGCTTTCACCCATTTCAATGTAAAGATGATTAGAAAGTGGATATTAATAAATTAGTTTGGAGGAAAGCCCACCAAGAAAATGTGTTACAAAACAACACTAGTCTGTGTAACATTTGTGTTGTTGAGTAACCGAGCCAATTATTCTCAAATGACTTCTATTTTTCAGACATAATGGATCTGTGGAAGTCACCTGTAATAAAAACTTTGATCGTGTATGTTCTGTTTTCAACGTGTGATGCTTCGCAATCTGCAAACATGTCGTCGGTGACTCCAGCAACATTTAGCGACCTGACAACAGTATTGTCCACCTTACCATACAGTGGTGTAACCGGCAATGAATCCAACATGGAGAACACAGCCCTTCCGGTCGACGACTTTCTATATATAGACTTTTACGACAACAGTAACTTGGATAAGCTGAAGCCTGGAGACGCTTACATTTATATGGAGCGACCAGATACACAGGAATATCTAGATGGCATTGCAGACAGATACCAGCGTCATCTTGTAACAGTGACACTAAATTATTGTCCCTATATACAACTATGTAACTTCTCATTTGGCTTAACGCCACCACCCGTCGATATGAATAAGGAAGGACCGTGTTGTGATTACTGTTCATGTCATGATGATTGTGTAAAAACAAGAACATGCTGTCCAGACTATCCTGACCTTCCGCTGGAACAGGTGTACCGGTCTCCTACCGTTGATGTGGATACGTCGTGCATGCTCACACAAATAAGATATTATTTAGCCAATGCGACGCTACATGATAGATATGTTATCGCGTACCAAACATGCCCTTCTGATACAGACAAACACTTGTATAATCGCTGTAACGGGGACTTTCAGTACTTCGGTGATATTGCACTGGATGACGTCATTCCGTTTTCTGATAACGTTACCATGAATACGCACAAAAACAAGCATTGTGCTGTATGTAATGGAGCCGATTTTAACACGTTGATACCATGGAATCCTACATTAAACTGCCGTCTCCAGCCAACCTTTTCAGACGTTAATGATTTAATATCAGGTATTATTAATGGCACGTTGGACTGTGTTATAGGACTGACACCCCCAATTGGTATAAAAGCCGACTATTGCAGTGACGTCATACAAACGTGTAACGTGACAGGTCTTTGGGCTACATTTGACGCTGAAGTCGAAAAGTCCTGTTATTCATACGGTGCAACGATAGGACTTGAATTCGGTAAAATAGTGTACGAATTTAAGAACCCATTTTGTGCTTTATGCAGCGGATTGACACCGAGTGAATATTTCTGCAAAAAGTCCTCGTTAGAACCCTCCTATCCGTATTCGTTCACGGGACTGTTAAGTTACAGTTCAGGCAGCTCGGGTCAAGACGACGCTCGTTCGGCTTGTGCTAAAGATTCGATGTATGACGATATAACGGTAAGATATTAGATGTAAATCAACTTATCACCACTTTATCATTCCTCTGAGAATCAGCGTAAGCTTCGCTTTTCCCAAGTGACGAACATTCAGAAATTATATCAGGAAAAGAAGAAAAAGCTAGTTTTAAGCATTTTCGTCATTTCTCACCGCTTTCCAAAGTACTTTCAATTAGTGATATCCAGGACTGCGGCACATGTAAGAGTTTTAAAAGCAGTAGGCTGAACAGCTACTGTTACTAAATTTGAACATCCGCCCATCCATTCATTCGACGGCATGCATTTCATATATTTTCAAATTATGAATTTGACGATCCTATACCAAGAAGCACATTTCGACAAAGTAAAGAAATAAGATAATGCAGATTTTCACCATCTTTCTCTCTCTCAGTTCTATAATCGATACACTAAGTTTCAAACTCTTATTTTGTAACGTTTCCCTTCTCTGCAATTGGAATAGTCTGATTTCACCACTTTATTAAGGAAGTGGAACCCAAAAACAACAAAAATGATAGGCCTAACATATATTATTTTTACATTGTAAACAATCAAACTAATTCGGTCAGCTGTTTAAAATAAAATGCCACGCGCATTCCATATTTTTCATAATCGTTGTAGAAAAGTAACTTGTTCACCATACAGAACGTTCAAGGCAGATCGTTGTGAAGTGCTTTTAGAGTCCTCGGTTCAAGCTGGATACAGGTTCACGGCTCTACTACTCCCATCCAGACAAATAAACATACACAAAATGTACAGTCTGATAGCGCTTCCTCTGTCAGAAATAGAAAACACACTTGAATCAAGTCCCATTTTCTTATTATCCACCTTTACAAACAAACATACACACAAAATGTTGGGTTGTTGGGTTATATGATTTTACATTTTTGATGTTTTGGGGGTAAAAAACATTGTTGGAAATGAAGAAATTGCTTGTCACAAGCAATTCCTTTATTTTGCACAATGTTTTCAAACGCTTTTATTTTTTGGGCGTCAAACTGCGTCATTGTTTGGAAAGGGTTTTTATAAAATATAATTTCAAGTCCATTTTCCCCATTGTTTCAGAATCGTTGTAGATAAGTAACTTGTTCACCATACCGCACATTCAAGGTAGATCGTTGTGAAGTGCTTTTAGAGTCCTCGGATCAAGCTGGCTACAGACTCACGGCTCTCCTACTCCCATCCACACAAATAAATATACACAAAATGTACAGTCTGATGCCGCTTCTTCTGTCAGAAGTAGAAAAACACACTTGAATCAAGTCCCATTTTCCTTATTTCCTTAGACAAACAAACATACACACACTTTTGACAAACTTTTTGGTTGTTGGGTTGTATGATGTTACAATTTTGATCTGTTGGGGGGGGGGGGGGGGGGCAAAAAACATTGTGGGAAATGAAGAAATTGCTTGTCACAAGCAATTTCTTCAGTTTCCCCAATGTTTTTCCCCAAAAGCCTTTATTCTGTTGGGCGTCAAACTGCGCCATCGTGTGGAAAAGTTTTTTTTTTAAAACGAAATATTCATTTCAAGTCCATTTTCATAACGTTGTAGATATTAAGTAACTTGTTCACCATACCGCACATTCAAGGTAGATCGTTGTGAAGTGCTTTTAGAGTCCTCGGATCAAGCTGGCTACAGACTCACGGCTCTCCTACTCCCATCCACACAAATAAACATACACAAAATGTACAGTCTGATGCCGCTTCTTCTGTCAGAAGTAGAAAACACACTTGAATCAAGTCCCATTTTCTTATTGCCTTAGAAGAATAAACATATTTGTTGATTTTTGACATAATTTTGGGTTGTATGAGATGTTACATTTTTGATCTTTTGGTGGTAAAAAACATCGTAGAAAATGGAGAAGTTGCTTGTCACAAGCAATTTCTTCATTTTTCACGATGTTTTCCAAAGTCTTTACTTTGTGGGAAACGGAGTCGTTGTGTGGTTAAGGGTTTTTAGGAAACACAACATCAAGTCATTTTCATTATTGTTTCAGAATCGTTGTAGAAAAGTAACTTGTTCACCATACAGAACGTTCAAGACAGATCGTTGTGAAGTGCTTTTAGAGTCCTCGGATCAAGCTGGATACAGGTTCACGGCTCTCCTTCTCCCATCCAGACAAACAAACATACACAAACTGTACAGTCTGATGCCGCTTATTCTCTCAGAGGTAGAAAGGAATCTAGCATCGAAAGGAGTGGTGAACTTATGTGCTAGACAATCAATGATTACCGTAGTGAATTCATCTGACGCATTCGACTCGAGTTTGAGAGTTGAAAGTGTTGACTTGCAGTATGACATTTTATTCCATTATAGTCATGACATTGTACAACTGGTAGATGGTTTGCTAAACATGGACGGTCTAAAATTAAATCCAGGCATGAAGGTAACTGAATCTGATAATCTAACTTTTACACTATACCTTAAAGATGAAAGTAGATTTTACGACTTGCCTTTTGAGCTGTACACAAATTGGAGGGTTCCGCATGGTACAGAGATACGTTTAGTCACACTACTTTCCTATTCATTCAATGAGAATGGACACACATTGGTGCCCTATTTTAGATATAATGATTTACCAGGCCCATGCAGAGCACATAGTGATATGTATCGTCTACTTAGGCTGCAACCGTGCCCTATGTTCAGCATTAACATGTCAGAATTCGGTCTCACAGAAACAAAGCACGGACTAACATTTGGGAGAGAAAATGAATTATCCATTCCATTAGCAAGATACTATAAAGCTGGTCCAGGCTTTGACATTAACATTTGTATATATACATATAGAACGGCATTTCAAAAGTTCAAAATCAAAGAGAAGGAGCATATGTTATCTGCAGAGCTTATAGTATCTGTAATGGCTGTTTCGCTATCGATTGCTTGTTTACTGATTTCTTTACTGACATATTGCATTTTTCCACAACTCCGAACTTTACCAGGTAAAAATAATATGGCTTTGATATCCTCTTTACTGTTAGCTCAGTGCATGTATCTGATTGGTAGTTACGCTGGGTTGAATACCGATACCATCATTTGCAAGATATTTGGTGGATTGACCCATTTCTTCTGGCTTATGTCCGTCACCTGGATGAATGCGTGTACATATCACATGTTCAGGGTACTTCTACAAACACGTGCTATGTCCCAACGTGTCACGTCAATGAAACACGTACAGTATCACATTTATTGTGTCATCTTGTCAGTCAGCTTTGTCGTCATTAACGTCATTGTATCCATGATTACGACTGACTATATCGACATTGGTTACGGTGGAACACGTTGTTATATAAATGAACAAATAATGGTGGAATTCACGTTTGGCATCCCGGTGGCGATTATAATTGTTCTAAACCTCTCTATGTTTATTGCTGTAGTTGTTAAACTCAAGACTGCTCCTACAGTCAGCAAAAACGTCAAAAATGAGCGTAACTATTTCTTCGTGTTTGCTAAGTTGTCTACTATCACAGGCGCCACATGGCTGTTTGGGTTTCTGTACATGTGGACGGAAGTTGATGCCTTTTCATATATTTTCATCATATTAAATGGCGGACAGGGGCTGTTTATAACGTTTGCGTTTGTGATCAACAAAAGAACGTTAGATTTGTATAAAAACAGAAAAGCAGAACTGACATCTTCCATGTTTGGTCGACCATCGTCTATCAAGACCACACGCACTGGAGGTAGTGCGACACAGTAATTTACCAAATTACCAAACGGAATAATTTTGTACTGGTACAAATTAAAAGATGTTGCAGACGACATTTTCAATTATATAGAATTTATTCTTGTTTGTCTTTGTGGGCTTAAATCATTGTGGGAAATGACGAAATTGCTTGTTTTGCAATGACTTTGTCTTGCGGGGTGGGGCGTCAAAAGGCGTCACTGAGTGCTGATGGGGTAACACTGACACATTTTACAGCTTTAAAATATTCTACTCATCATTAGATACCAATAGATACAAAAGCACATCAGACGGCCTCGTCTGCAACTTCGCCAATATCCGTGACATTTACGAGGGTAGGCCTATCCGTTAACCTGGTCATTACCAGTTACCACGAATGACCCCGAAGCTACACGAGGTGTTTGGTATCTAATGGCTGATCATTGTCCAGCTGAGCATTGTTCCTTTTTACAGTACTCATTTGTATTGTTTGTACACACTGTTTGTTGTGTAACATGTTTCATTTTGAATGATATCTAGTCTGGTCGTACATAGGCCTACTATTCTGTGTCCATATATCACGATCGGAGCACATCTAAAACAGGGGACCGGTGCAGTATAATGTTGGACGTGACGTGGACGTGAAATGGATGCGGAGTCGAATGTGACCTGGACTTTAAATTTTGAATGTGCTCGAGACAACTCTTACTATCTAGAACATGATATGAAACCATATTAATCCTTTTAATATAATTTTGTTGTTGTAAATCTTAGAAAATATAAATGAATTCATGACGACTACAAGCCATTGGCTAATCATAATGACAAGCGATGAATTAGTTGTTTTGTAATCAAAATAAAGATGTCGTCATATTATACCGTATTATAGGATGTTTTTTTGTCATCGCTTTTCTACAAAAACCTCGTAACTGCAGCTTAATTAAGCTGCTGTTACGAGACTTTCGTTGAAAAGCAGCGTTTTGTTGAATCTTCCTGTTTGGATTTACAATTTCAACATCGGTAACCGTAGGCATAACCATGATTTACATCTAAGCGATGTTCCTCTGCCCTTTTGTTTTTGTTTAGCTTCGAAAAATCAAATCTTCATGGAGCATAGAGGAAAAGAATTGAGCCAGGATCTGGAAAAACGTCCCTTATGGCATTTGAGCACAACATGGTTCCAGATCAGCCTGCGTATACACGCAGTCTGACCAGGAACCATGTTGTTCTCCAATAGCTTCCTCATGGTCTGTAGCAACCATTTGAGATTTACATGGATGCTGGCTAGACTGCATCTAGGCACAGCCTGATCTTGATACCTGGCTGTCTTAAATGCTATAAGGGACGTTTTTCCAGATCTTGGCTCAATTATAAATGTCAAAACTGACTGGATAACACGGCGGGGAATCACGTGACACAATGTTTCCGACATTTTTTAAAAAATGTTAATTTATTCATGAACGGTTTGAAAAAAGGTCCGAAGTAGAGAAGACAGAAAACGTCGACTTGTAGGCCTAACTTAATGATCGTGGTTTACAAACCATCATTACCTACAGAACGCTTGGTACATCTTCGGGCGTTTTCTGTAGCAACCTAAATTGACAAGGGTATTCCAAGCCAATTTCCGTTGCCACGGATGCCACCCGGAAACATAATTTAAAAACTTTAACTTTATATTTGGCTGGTACAGTGGACTCCAACTCCAATCAATCATGTGATTGGCAGTTCAATGCTTTTTAGTAATTGGCTTTCTGCAGGTATTAGCTCATGTACGATCTACTCATACTATTAGCATTTTCCTGTAAATTGCAATAAATATCTTAACAAATTGACATTGTAACTACCAGGAGCTAACTGTAAAGTACGAGGGACGGTCGGAAAGTAGTTGGACTTTTGACTACTTCTCTAAAACCATTCACATATTTAACAAAATTCTTTCTACACTGTTTGAAGAAATTGTCCGTCTATGTCTATACATTTTCGCCATCTTCGTGGGAGCTTTATCATTCCCACTATCAACCATGACGTAGACCCACTGTATTAGGTACAGTGTAACAGCCGGTATCAAAGCCTCCCTGGTCTCAGATTTCTTCCCAGCAAGCATTTTTCAGTTCTAGACACAAATAAAAGTCACGTGAATGAGGTCTTGGCTATAAGAAGGGTAAAACAACTATAGTCATATGTAACAGTTGATGATCTCCACTGTAGATGCGGTGGTATGGGAGCGTGCGTAATTGTGAAGTAGAGAACATTTTTTTCTTTGCTAATCTGGGACGCATTTACTTCAGCATTTATTCTTATATTTTTCTGAATTACCTCAGAATTGTACTTGGCAATGACTTGACAATGACAGTTTTTTCCATTTTATATGGAATGAGCAACTATCAATTATCGTGAATCCCCAAAAGCAACAAACATGACTTCCAACCGAAGGTAACAGCTTAATCTTTTCAGGGGTGGGGAACCAGCTCGTTTTCATGACTGCTTTGACTGAGCTTTTATCCCAAGTTTGGAATTATGAACTCACATTTAATCCTCAGTGATAATGTAGTTCAAAAACTTATTTCCTTCGCCATTAAAATGACTAAAACGTTCTTTTGTATTGGTTACCATTGTTGTTCCTCAAATAACCTATGATACATGAAACACCTATCACATATAAGTGGACATAAAATTGTATTATACACAACTATCTTTGAAAATAAACTGACCTCATTATTGGCAAATGGATGTAGATTCCACCAATATATATTATGCTTAATATACAGTTGCAAATGGAGAGACAGCAGCACGAAAAGTCCAACTACTTTCCGACCGTCCCTCGTAGTAGGCCTATTGTTGGCTTCTAATTTAGGTACATTGTAGGCCGACCGGGATCTTGTTTTTTTACCTAACGTATCATAGGAGCCTAAATATGCCACATGCGGTGTTTTTGTTGGAACTTCCTTGTTCATAAAAGGATATGAATTTACATCTGCTCAAAAAATGAATTTAAATTTAAAACGGATACGTTATTTTACACGACGTATTTATGTCGTTTTTTTGCCGGTACATGTACAAGTGTACGCATCCAATTGAAAATGGTCCTGTTAAAAATATGTGACCTGTCACGCTAAAAGGGACTTTATGCGAACTCTAAAAATACAAATGTTTACATACTTGTCAGACTCAGCACAGGTCAACCAGATACTGTATGCTAAAAATGAACATATAGTAAGATAGGGAAAACATTGCGGATTTAGAAAATTACATACAAGTGAAAAGTGTCGGCCCTAGTCTGGCTGCGCGGACTGCGCAGACTGCGCAGACTGACTAGGGTCGATATTTTTCACACTCCCGATAAGGTCCCTTTTAGCACGACGGGTCACATATACTTGTTATTATGTTTTCATGAATCGGGATGAACGTTAGAAGCATATTTAAATGATTGCAACCCATCATTAAATACCAAACACTTCGTTCATCTTCGGGCATCCTTTATAACATTGGAAGAAAGAAACCCTCTCAATTTTCGGGCGTCACCCGTAGCAACAGAAATTAGCGAGGGATACCATTGCCAATGCATTGTCAACGCACGAAGTGTTTTGTATATAGTTAATGATTGGCTGTAATCCTCAATCAGTTACTTTTTTCCATCCTCGGAAACCCAGCGGTCATAGCTACGCTACATGAGTAGCATATCTATGACCGCTGGGTTTCCGAGGATGCTTTTTTCGGACATACACAAGTACTCGCGTCAATTGTTTGGTCCAACGAAAAGGCATCAGAACATAGTCTACTATAAGAATAGGAACAGTACAAAATCGAACTCAAAACACCCTGGTCGCAAAATTCTACCTCATAAGCACGAATCCATCGGTACTTTTGTCCTTAAAGTGTAACGGCTGTCCTTATGTCCCGGTGTGACAAGAGATTGACCAATTGCCTGACTTTAGACGACGCTTTAGGTCTTGTAGAATTTACAAAATGATGATAATTCTGATGAATCTAATATGAAGGAGCAGCAGACGACAAGCTAATTGTTGTCAAAAGAAGAAAACGTGTCATTTATAATATTGAAAATATAGAGGGAAATGAGTTTGAGTTTATTGGGGTTTTAGGCCGTTTTCAACTGCCAGGGTCATATCGCGGAGGCTGGAGCACCTCACCATGGATTCCTGTTGTTTCTCAAGAGGTCTTGGGTTCGATACCCTTTCTGACAAAGTTGTCAACCACCAATGGATTTGAAATCGTTAACCTAAGTGGGCGAGCAGCTGGAGGCTCGGACAGGGTGTTGTGGTAGTACTGGTTTGATGGAAAGGGAAGAATAGCTGATTATGAGCAACGTCATGTTATCCCAAGCCATTTGTATCAGGGCCGTCAAAACTCGTTCTCTTTCGGGAAAGGATTATATTGCCATCACCCTGATCAGGCGCTCAGTGACAGATCCACACTTCAAAGTTCATTGGTACTGAGCTTGGTCCCAGGTGACTATTTAGTAGTAATTTGATGGGAAACAATTAAGTTATATTGATGATAATTGTCAGATATTCGTTTATATGGACAATAAATAGTTCAAATGAGGATGGACATTTAACCATTTCCGAAACAAGACCTGGTTTTGACGTCCCCAATAGAAGTGGCTTTCGAAAATATTGAGACAAAAGAAGAAAATGCTGTTTATCAGCATTTTCTCCTTTTGTCTCAATATTTTCTGAGCAATAATATACACACATTTCATATCTATTTTCATCCATTAGCATCTGCAGCAGTCTTCAAGTTGAACCAGTCCAATTTTTTACCATTTGGGAAAGGGTTAAGCTGTCCCGCTCAACTTTCGTAATAATCATGAATTGGTAAAACTTGACCTACGTTAATGTCAAAGGTCTTTGACTTATTCACGGCGTGGAATCACGTATCAAAACGATTCTAGAAAATCGTCAAAGAATGCTGTTAATGCTTAATCACTTTAAGTTCAGAGAAAGTGGACAAAAGCTAGGTAAAAGGAGGATGCGGTACATCTTGCAAATATTTTGTTTCTAAATAACTGACTTGCAAAAAAGCACATAATAATTATTTCCATTTCAGAGGTTGTTAAAGAGAAAAGGCAACATTTGATTTCATTTTCATAGATCGATTGGTAATCAATTTTTTGATTGGCTAATGGATAATGGCAAATATGGATTGGTTAAAAATACTCGAAGTTGATGCACTTGCAAGAAGAAACATTTTTTTGGAGTCGCGATATATATAATTATAATATAATATATGACCTCCGTCACATCAACATCCTTATTATCAATGATTCATTTGCCATGCATGTTAATCACTTTTTAAAACCACGCCCCTGAATACATCACGTGACTGAAATCATGTATTGTGATTTGTCAATCGTATTGTGAGGTAGTTATCTGGAATCTCTGATGTTATCTACAAAAGTGGGGGTGCGCTTTGATCGACAACAAACAGAATCGCCGATTTTGCCGAAGGACGTATGTATGCTGTTTACAAGTGAGTCTATTATTATCATTGTATTTATTATTTAACCCATTACCAAACGACAAAATTTTAAGATGGCTGGAATTTGAAAGCTGCTACAGACGATAAAACGAGTTTTGATAAAGATGGAGTTTGTTTACAGTATCTCTAAGAAAATATTGAGGTAAATCGAGAAAATGCTGATAATCAGCAGTTTCTTCTTTTGCCTCAATGTTTTCGCAAACCTATTTTTTCGAGGACGTCAAAACTAAATCTTGTTTGTGAAAGGGTAAAACAGCGTGTTTACTTTAAATGATGTTATGAATAAATGTTACTCCTTTCGTCAGAGGACTTTTGTGGTAAACATGTGAGTCTATTTTAAATAAAAATTAAAACATAATATTTTCAACAATTTTCGGCTATTATTATTATTTTCGAAATTACATGTATCTGCTTTAATGTAAGATTGAGTTGCTCTTTCAACAATGGACTTTGCTGTTTAAATGTAAGTACGCTGCAGTGCTTCAACTTTAAAGACTTTAGAAGTGTCTTGTAGAAAAAACAACAACTAGCAAATCACTGAGAGAAAAGATAAATCTGTCTCTATCGAAGAACGACATGAAAATGATGGTTTATTGGGGTTTTACGCCGTTTTCAACTACTAAGGTCATATCGCGGCGGCTGGAGCACCAAACCATGGAGTCCTGTCGTTTCTCATACCAGTACTACCACAACACCCTTACCGAGCCTCCAGCTGCTCCCCACATAGGTTCGCGACAAATGCACATTCAATCCTAATCGAAATAAAGTACGTTTTAAAAGATGGCACTGTAAATGTTTCTACTTATCAAGTAACGGTATCATAGCTCAAACACATTTGGATAATAGCTAGTAGCTAGTAACTTATAATGTAATCTTCCAATTTTTCTTCAACCTCCCAGGAAAACCCTTCCGCCACCAATATGGAGTCTGATCAACAACCATTTTTTTCTCGAATATTGCCCATAGAAACTCTCGATGCCACGATCAGACTGCACACTGGCACATACTGATATGGATCAGGCCAGGAAAACGAAGGAAAACAAGAACCCATTTATTAGGCATATTCGAGCTCTAGTTCGTTTCTTTTATTTTCAGATACTTAAACAAAACAAAACGCAGTACGATGACTTGCCGTCAACCGATTCAGGTCAAGGAAGTCTTTATCTTTGTTGTTGTCACAAGCTGGCTATGTTGTGTTGATTCACAAACCAGTCCCGTTAGTCAAAACAACAACCAAATGACATCCTCCAGTCCCTATACCAGTACTATGGGCGGTACAGGAAGTGACCACGTGACGTCGAACATTATGCCACCATTCATCGAGGGTCCATTCACCGAGGAGTCCCGTGTGACGTCAAACGCTACGCCGCCATTTTTCCTGGAACCATTTACCGACGATCCCCACGGTTTCTACGATTTCTATGGCGGCCATGACGCCGTTAGTCCTGCTGACATTGACGTGTATTTAGAGCGACCCGATACTATAGAATATCTGGAAAGTTTCTCAAATGTATATCAGAGACACATTATCAAGGAGACGCTACGTTATTGCCCGTATATAAGATTGTGTAACTTTACGTTCGGGTTGACGCCTCCGCCGCCTGGTATATTCCGTGAATCACCGTGTTGCGAGTTCTGCCTGTGTGAGCCGGAGTGCGAGGAGACGGCATCATGTTGTCCTGATTATCGGGGTCTACAGCTGCAGTCTGTATCCAGGTCCACAACTACCGGACCTGCAGAATCCTGCATGCTTACACAGATCAGGTCATACAACGTTACCGTGTCTTACATGGACAATCTTGTTCTAGCAATCCAAACGTGTCCGCCTGATACAGATGAACAGATTTCATTCCGTTGTTCTGGTGAATTTCAAAACTTTAAAGATATTTCGTTTGATGACGTCACTCCGCTTTCTGACAAGGTTACTATGAAAACGTATCGTAATAAACATTGTGCCAAATGTAACGGCGCCGACGTAAATGCTTTAGCGCCTTGGAAAATGACCCTTTATTGCCCATTCAATCCAGATTTTACAAGTCCTGCTGATTTATTGTCATCAATCATTAGGGGAGAATCACAATGTAATATTCAACTCGGTGAACCACTGCATATACACGCGGAATATTGTAGTCACGTCAAAAGTACGTGTAATCAAACCGGACTTTGGCTCGAATTTGACGCCGAAGTGGAAAGGTCGTGTCACGCCTTCTCGTCTACGATAATAGTTGAATATAACGACGAAACTGTTTACTTCGACAACCCTTTTTGTGCGATCTGTAATGGATTGACCCCGACCGAGTATATCTGTAGGACCATGTCGGCCGATCCAGGAAGCCCATTTGCGTTCTCCGGCCTACTGAGCTTTGGTCCTAGAGACACAGATGAAGTAGAAACAGCTTGTGGAAATCAGGCTGTGTATGATGATATCACGGTAAGATGTTTGTGTTTTCCCAAACGACGAAATTCAAAGGCATTGCAGACGAAAAATTAAAGCTTTTAAAAAAGCCTCTTAGCAAAGGTATCCGGGCAAAATGAGCGTAACGTTGGTGCTATTACAAAACCTCGTAACTCCAGCTTTAATCAAGCTGGAGTTACGCGGTTTTGCAATAGCACAGACGATAAGTTGGTCATCACTTGTTTTCTATCAATGCTCTTCAAATCATTATCTATTACAGGAGTCAAAATAAGGCCTCGCTAAGAATAAGGCATACGATATTCTTTTATCATTTCTCCAGAAAACAGACATCTTGACAGGTATAATTTGAATTGTGTTTGCAAACGGCTATTTAATTTCGCATTCAAATCAGTGGGTGTAAATGCCATAAATGGAAA
Source organism: Fragum sueziense (assembly GCA_963680895.1). Taxonomy (NCBI): domain Eukaryota; kingdom Metazoa; phylum Mollusca; class Bivalvia; order Cardiida; family Cardiidae; genus Fragum; species Fragum sueziense. Next base: position 22,702,120 of record OY804601.1, read on the forward strand.
ATCAGGTAGAAAGAATCCACTTCTCTGATTAATTTTGATACAAAGATCTCACAAAAATTCCTTCAGACTGGTTAGCGTGAACACTGATTATGAAAATAAACAACGGCCTGCGATTGAAAACTTTTGGTGACCCCCCCCCCCCTTTAACTCCCCATATTCTTTAAGAATTTAGCAACTTGAAGGAATTTGGGGAGATCGTTATCAAAATAATTCGGAGAAAAGGCACTTTAAAATGAAGAATAAAGTACTAGTTAGTATTGTACGGAAAATTCACTGTAAATGCATTCTTATTTAATGTCTTTGATAACAAAAATGAAAACAAATATCATTACGAAATCACGTGATTAATGTTCGTGTTGATAAATATCTACGTGATTGTTTCAGGACCAATGCCGGGAAGTCACATGCTCACCTTACTGCAGCTTTAAGGTTTACGAACTGAGAATGAAAACACCACTTTCTAGCCATACGAAATGCATCAACTTACACAAACTTGTAAATACACTTCACATAAGTTGATTCACCATGCCGGATTTTAAGATTATGCTTCAAGAAGAAAATAATTTACAAATATTATTTTACTCTATATTCATATGCAAGGGAGGTAATTTTGAACATTTTTGTCAAATATTTCCATAAGTATGCATTAATACAAAATTCTAAACCCTACAAAATGCTTATGTTTGTATTTGGAATGGAAGTGTAACACTGTTAAGGAATTACTGGCACTTTTCAAATTTCGCCTCTGGCTCTGCATTTTATTCTCAGTTCGTAAACCTTAAGCAGGGCCGTTGTGACGTTCTAATAGAATAATATCGTCTTCACTTCCTATCTATCGCTGTTTTTCAACAAAAACAAACCTCGTAACTGCAGTTACGAGTTTTTTTGTTGAAAAGCGTCGATATTATAATAACTTTTCAGACTCAATGTAGGTTACATGCTCACCTTACCGCACTTTTAAGCAGGACCGGTTTGACGTACGTATAGAAAAATAACATCTTCACTACCCTGTATATTGCTACTTTGCACCAAAACCCTCGCAGCTTGTTTAAAGCTGCTGTTACGATGATTTTGCTGAAAACCGAAAATATTATAATTACTTTTCAGGAACAGTGCAGGGAGGTAACCTGTTCACCTTACCGCAGCTTTAAAAATGGCCGTTGTGACGCACTTATAGAATCCCTAGATAGTGCCGGTTATAGGATTAGCGGCATATTGGTACCTTCAAGTAACGTCAGTCTTGAGCAGATGTACCAGCTGATGTTATTTGTATTTGTGGAGATAGAAGGGAGGATAATCTCAGACAATAATGCTTATATCTGCTGTAAACAAACTCTTATGATTGTGAGGAATAGCTCCCATGATAGCGTGCGGAATAGCCCCAGCGATGAGGATTCATTGATGGTTGATAGTGTTGAGTTGCAGTTTGATGTTATAAACAGTTACGGCGACAGCATTGCTGACTATGTTGACGATCTTTTGAAGATGGAGGGGTTAGAGTTAGACATGAGTGTACCGGACTCTGGGAATGTCACCTTTACATTTCATCTAAAAAGTGAAATGATTTATCACCCATTACCATATGACCTATATATAAATTGGACTGTGCCAGACAACGCTCCTATTGATCTTGAAGACTTAGTGTTGCTTTCATTTGAGTTAGGTGAGAAAACGGTAGTTCCGTATTTCAGTTGGAACGGCCGTCAAGGGCCATGCTCTTCTAGTGGAGCGATTTATCCCTTGTTGACTTTACGGCCGTGTCCCATGTATAAAATCAACATTACCGAATTTGGCCTGATTGAAACAACCCAAGGAATGATTTTTGAAAGTACAAATGAGAGTGCACTGGATTTATCCGATTATGTCAAAACTGAGAGATTGCCGTCAGAAATATTACTATGTGTTGACACGTATGAAGCGGCCTTTCAACATCTCAAGCGCATTGATAACACTTCAAGTTTAACAGCAGAGTTGATCGTGTCAATTGCGTGTGTGGCAATATCTATAGCTTGTCTACTGATATCTTTATTAACGTATTGTGTAATACCACGATTACAGACATTACCGGGTAAGAATAATATGGCGCTGATAATCGCCCTGCTACTAGCACAGTCAGTTTACTTAGTCAGTAGTTACGGCGGTTTCGAGTCTGACACGATTGAATGTAAAGTTATTGGCGGTATCACCCATTTTCTGTGGCTGTTGTCGATCACGTGGATGAATGCGTGCACGTTCCACATGTTCCGCGTGCTGTTACAGACACGTGACTGGCACACAGATCATCCTCCTTGAAATACTTCCATATCACATCTACTGTATCACCCTCTCTCTCATATTCGTCATCATCAACATCACCGTATCCATGGTAAGCAGTGACGGTGTGGACGTGGTTACGGTAAGGACAGGTGTACATCTCGGAGCAGAGGGATGGTAGAGTTCACTTCGGTATCCCGGCCGGTGTCTTAATCATCGCTAACATTACCATGTTTGTTATCATCATCATTAAGCTTAAACGTGCTCCAAACGTCAGCAAAAACGTCAAACATGAACGTAACTACTTCTTCGTGTTCGCTAAATTGTCCACAATCACAGGCGCTACTTGGCTGTTTGGGTTTTTATACATGTGGACGGACATTATAGCATTTTCGTACATATTTATCATACTGAATGGCGGACAGGGACTGTTTCTAATGCTAGCATTTGTGTTCAACAAACGAACGTTCGGCATGTTTAGAGACAGAAGGACGTACTGACAACCTCCATATTTGGAAGAACACGATCGTCTAGGGCCGCCGACAGCAATGGTAGTACCAGAAAAAACGCCACACACGGAAAAGTTGGAGAATAAGTAATGCATGAATAATCCTTAACCAAAACAATATCGTCACTTTTCTACCGAAAACCTCATAAATGCTGCTTAGTTTAAACTGCAGTTACGAGGTTTGCGATGAAAAACAGTTATATATTGGACATATTCAATTTTTGACGAACACGATCGTCTAGGGCTGTAGACAGCTATGGTAGGACTAGGAAAACGCCACGTGTACACGGAAAAGTCGGGGGATAAGTAATGCATTAATAAACGTTACACAGTGACATAATTGTCGCTTTTCTTCAAAAAGCTCGTAACTGCAGCTTAGTTTAAGCTGCAGTTATGAGGTTTTCGATGAAAAGCAGTCATATACTTGAAATATGCATCATTGGACGAACACGAGCATCTAGGACAGCAGACAACAATGGTAGTACTAGAAAAACGTCACACAAGGGAAAGTCGGAGGATAAGTAATGCATTAAATAATAAACTTTACCCAAAAACAATCTGGTCGATTTTCTTTGAGAACGATTTCCTCGGGAACTGAGCTACAGTTACGAGGTTTGTACTGAAACGCGGTGATATATTTGACATACCTAACCTTGGACGAACAAGATCGTTTAGTACGGAATCTTGTTTCCGCCATCCAATTTTCTATGGGCATACAACACGAAAAGTCGAAATTAGTGCGACCAACTTCCGCTTTTCTACCAAAAATTTACCTAGAAATGTAGAAATGTTGAGGTTTTGTTTGTGACAATTGTCAGAAGTTGGTGACGATTGTCAGAAATAAGTGTGGCCTTCTTAAACTTTTCGACTTTTCACAAACTCAAATTTGATAGAAAAGTCGAAATTAGTGCGACTAACTTCCACTTTTCTACCAAAATTGAGTTTGTGAAAAGTCGAAAAGTTGAAGTTTTGTTTGTGACAATTGTCAGAGGTTAGTGACAATTGTCAGAAATTAATGCGACTAACTTCAACTTTTCGACTTTTCACAAACTAAAATTTGATAGAAAAGTCGAAATTAGTGCGACTTACTTCAACTTTTCGACTTTTCACAAACTCAATTTTGTGAAAAGTCGAAATTAGTGTGACTTTCTTCTATTTTTCTACCAAGATTTTACCTAGAAATGTAGAAATCTTGAAGTTTTGTTTGTGACAATTGTCAGAAGTTAGTGTGAATAACTTCAACTTTTCGACTTTTCACAAACTCTATTTTGGTAGAAAAGTGAAAGTTAGTCACACTAATTTCGACTATTCTATCAAAATTGAATTTGTGAAAAGAAGAAAAGTTAAAGTTAGTCACACTAACTTCTGACAATTGTCACAGACAATCCTGAAAATTTCTGCATTTCAAAAACTCAATTTCCTTAGAAAAGTGGATGGCGGAAAGAGGATTCCGTAGTTAAGGGCCACAGACAGCAATGTTAGTACAAAAAATACCACACACGGAAAATTCGGTGGATAAGTAATGCATTAATAAACGTAACACAATGACAATATCGTCACTTTTCACCGAAAACCTCATAACTGCAGCTTAGTCTAAGCTGCAGTTACGACGTCTGCGATGAAAA